>CM017902.1:4923687-5555175 GCA_008369825.1 Triplophysa tibetana | reverse complement strand
TTCTCTATCATTATTTACTCACACCATCATTCTAAACCCTAATGTTTTATAGATGCCACAAATGTAATAATTGGTCCTAAAGCTAATAACTGCCCAAAACGTAATAACGTTCCATCCTCGCCGTAATAAAGACCCTAAACGTAATAACTTTTGCCCTTAAATGTAATAACCTTTGCTCCTTAATGTAATAACCTTTGCTCCTGAATGCAATAAAGGCCCTAAATGTAATAACTCTTATATTTTACACCTGTGACCCAATTATTAAGTAGTCAATAACATTAATAACCTATGAAAGTGGCTTTATATTAGATTAAGTACCAAAAGCTATGACATATATTACGTTTTGAACTGAAAATCGTTACTAATTATGACATTTGTGGCCTCTATATGTCTTAACCCTGATCCTACCGCCCTTTTTATTTGGTGGCTGTGTGTAACCATGGTAACCCAGTTATTGATCTCTACTTATAATCCCTCTCTCTATATTGTGTTCTCTCTCTGCAGGGCGTGGGACTCTCGGTACACGGCCGGTTTCGTGTGGCTACTGAGAAGACACTGTTTGCCATGCCGGAGACGGGCATCGGTAAGACTCAGTCTTTCGGTTTCTCCTTTTTCTCCCCGCCGCCTTTGACAAATTGACATTAATTATGCAAGATGGATGAGGATTGAATTCACAGAAATCAATAAAACTTCATCCTCAAAATAAAGATATCAAAGGAATAATAGAGTTAGGATGTTTCAGTGTCTTTACAACCTTTTTAGGCGTCATACAACAGGAATTTGATTTATTGTTTATTTTTCTATAAAGTACACAGTATTTGGTTTGCCAGTGATTTACACACCCGGTATCTTCCCAGTTCCCAGTCTTCGATGCTAAAAATGTCCAAGCAGGATATATGAAGACCTCCTCGGGTTAAAAATGTGATACATCTGCCTTCAAAACAATCACAACACTCGTGACCAATGAAACCCTCTCTTTCCTCATTCGCTTTTTGAATAACACAAATACCTCTCAGTCTTTCGGAGAAAATAGTTCAGGTCTGTTTTATGTGGAAACAAAATTGAGAGTGTGCAGACAGGGGCACCTGTCTGAATGATAGGCACGCTAAAAATCCTCAACAGATTCCCAGATCTCCCTTTGCCCATGGAAGGAATTCTGTCGGTGCGGTTGGGGGTCCATCAATCTGCCATTGATATGTAAATAAATGGATTTTGCGAACAGCAAGCATATAGCTGCTGTCCTTCTGAAACATAGCATCTTTCGTTATTTCGATTTTTTTCAATAATTCAATTCAATTTATTTATATAGTGCTTTTCACAATGTGCATTGTTCCAAATCAGAAAAACACAGAAAGGTAAAACACCTTTGCATGGTGTTCATAGATGAAGCAAGATCATTCTAATAAATAATATCTAATAAATTAATAGATGCTGTCTGTTTCATTAGTTATTAGCTACCCTTTATGATTGTCACTGGGTTTTGCAAATATCTTACCAATAAAAAGTATTAAAAGGTGCTTGTCAACTTAGACAACACAATATATAATCATTTCAAAGTAAAATGTTTTTTCCATGTCCTGAAAAACAGCAAATTTTGACATACAAGGTATATGATATGATTCTTGTGCTCCAGTGTGTAGATTTTATTATTTTACAACAAATGTTCAAAGTGGCATTGATTTTAAAAGCAAAACACAGATTACAGATATATTTCTTAAAGAATTCAGCAGCTCCAAAGTTTCGGTTAAAGCACAGATTTCAGGCTTTAGTTCTATAGAAATGAAACGCTGCATTGAAGTGAGTTAGTTTTTGTGTGTTAAAGGAGTAGTTCATTATAAAATTTAAATGTCATAATAATTCACTCACTCACATGTTATATTCAAGTCTTCCGTGTGTTCATTTTTTCTGTCGAAAACAAATTGATAATTTAAAGATAGATTTTCCTCAGGAGCAAAATTAGATTAAAGGTCCAGTGTATGTTAGTTTGCGACATCAAGTGGTCAGGTTTGAGAATTGCAACCAGCGGCGAATTTACAAAATGGACTGTATGGAGCAGTTTGTTGGTTAGGGGTTACTGTATACAACATGTAAGTGGACCCACAGTGTATGTATGAAATAGCTCATTTTAATGTAATAAAAACATAACGCTTCATTATGTAAGGTCTTTATACACCTCTAAAGACATAGTTATGTATATTCAGGGATTTATAACGTATACAGAAAATTCAGAGTCTGGATGTTGAGACGTCTATATGATATGATTTAAAATGAAAACATTATCTATATACAGAGACTAAAATAGGCCATTCTGTGATTTTATGGCTTGAAACTATAGAAATGGCGACTATACAAATGGACGATCTTGTCACTGTAATATAAACGTGTTAAAGCTCTACTGAAAGCATACATTTAAATGAACTAAAACAGCAACATACATCGTTTGCAAAACCTGAGGATTAATTAGGGAAAATCGCTGTATAAATGACTTTGCGCCATCTAGTGGCTGTGTATGGAAATCTCTTGAGGCCACAATATTCTTTACTTTTTGTGTTGAATAATTGTTTAAGGAATTATTGCTGATAACAATAAAATGTAAAGTAGGCCTAGTATAACCTACTCAAGGGCCATTTGTAAATGCCATCTTATTTGACATTAGCATAAAATATTTGCACAAACCATCAACCTATTTTATTAAATATTGTTAAGGTGACTGTTACACTAACAAACATTTGAACTAATGTTTCCAAAAATTGGCAGAAAGAATTGGGAAGTTATAATAGTTTGTTTTTGGTATGCTAAGTGAAAAATATCTTTTTTTGGTAGACAGTCTCCTGTTTAGAATCATGTTACATTTAATTAGTAACATTAAAGACTATTTTTGGGAGGAGGTTGGGCGAGGGTGCGTCCGGTCTTCCTTCCTTTTGGTCCTTGGCTGATCACATGCTTCATATTATATTGCATTTCTGTCAATAGATCCAAAAAATTACTCATTAGACCTTTAAGTTTTGTTTTCTGGATAAATTACGTTATCCCTTAAATAAGCAAAAACATATTTGCCAAAAAGGGTAAGAAATATAAACCCTTTTGAACATGTTTTCGATAATTTCTGTACTTCTTTTTACTCTTGCAAATGATGTTCTGATCGACCTTTGAAAAGTGCATCTGGGACTTTGATGATGTATACATCATATAGTCTGTGATGAATACTGTGCCCTTGAATTCTAGTACTCGCTCCTACACATGTTGGCAAAAGTACACCCGAGCAATTCTAATCATTGTGGACTTTTAATGAAAGCTTTAAGCAGCCTTTCCTCCAGAGCTGCACAGCGTCCTTCACTTCTTCAAGTCTTGGCTGAAGACTCTCTGAGGCTGTGCCGGATTGACAGGAAGTAGCGTTAATCGCGGCCTGTGGCACATCTGTTGAGCGCTTGTGTATATGTGTGTTTCAATGAGTTTAAATGTACAGTGTCCGAACATCATCACCCAGTTATTCCATTAAGAGCTGTGTTTCTCATTCTTATCTGAATGATAATCCTCTTTGGGTTTGCACTTGTCTTAATGGTTTGTTCTGTGGTAAAGCGTCAAGCACCGTCTGTCTCTGAACCGTAAGACGTGTAGTTCTTTCTGCTTGGCATCAAACTTTTGATAGCTAGTGTGTCCCACATGATTCTTGTACTCAGGTCTTCGCTTCGATTGATGTTGCAAATATATAGTCAAGTAAGATAATATACAAAGAATTCTGTACCTACATTTTTTTTTTGAATTAACCTCGCCCTCATGCCATCTAGAATTTGTGTCACGATACTCTATCCTTGGTCACTTTTTGCTCGGCTATCCCACCCGCCTACGGCACAACTGCCTGACACGTTCAATGCGGCACCCATCTGTGTTTTTGACAAATTTACAACCCCCACCCCGGCAGCCCTGACTCCACCCCTCCACCCCCATTCCACTGATGGATTAAGGGGCTATTTGTGTCCTGAAACTGCCGCCCATTGGGACAAAGCGTAATCTGCATTTTTGATATTAAATTGGCCTCTTGGAATCAGGTCAGGGGGACCTAATCCTGACGCGCCTTATTTTCAATTTTTACCTCGGGCTGGTTGCATATAGAGATAAAACGTGATGTCATTTTCTCAGCCCTGATGCTGAATAGAAGAACATTAGAATGTCAATAAGGGCGTAGAGGCACATTTTCTAGGCAGCTCTGAATTAATAAGAAATGCGTGTGCATTTTTTTAACGTTTTTATTTTTTAAGACAAAGAATTCAGATGATGTCACTATGCAATTACTTACACTTTACAATTATTCTCCTTTATACTGTTCACCTGAAATTCTAATAACAATGAGGTTCTAAGTGTTAACTTTTGAAAGTGTTAAGATTTCCTAATATTGTATTCTGTATTTATTCACACTGTATATCTGCACTTGCTAATTGCACTTCTGGTTAGACCTAAACTACATTTCTTTACACTGTACTTGTATATGTGTAATGACAATAAAGTTGAATCTAATCTTAACATTAGTTATCAACATTAGTCAACATTAAGTACGAAGAACATTACTTTTACAGTATTTATTAATATGAATGGTTTTTTTCATTTACTAATAGATTTTTAAAACCAAAAGTTCTGTCTAATATGCATTGCACAATGCACTAACATATACAAAGATAAAAAGTGCTGTAATGTTCATGTTAGATAATCCATTAACTTTAAAGAATGAGGTATTCATGTAAAATGTTATCAAAAACCTTTTTTTATTTTAAGTAGCCACGTCTCAAGTAGGTCCTTTATAGTTTTGAATTGAACAACCAAACTGCTTGCAGATAGCATAAACACACAGCAGATGTACAACAAAAAAATGTACTAAGATAACCAATCCGTTTAGAAAACTTGCTACTAAATCCCTTTGAGAAACCAACAAAATAAGGGATCGCCAATTCATTTTTACACAGTCATTTTTAGGAAAAGATCCAACCAGCGTTGAGGAGAATCACCACAATACATATGACTCCAAGCAAAGTGTTTTAAAATTGGGAAAATTTGCAGATAATGAATAATGTAAATAAAGGAGTTATGTCATCTCAATTTTGTGTGCTTTCTACAGGCCTGTTCCCTGATGTCGGAGGGGGTTACTTTCTCCCTAGACTCCAAGGCAAGCTGGGACTCTTTCTCGCCTTGACCGGGTTCCGCCTCAAGGGACGAGATGTGCAGAGAGTCGGGGTGGCTACTCATTTCGTGGAGTCGGAGAAGGTAATGTGTATTGACCAGCGAAGATCCGATAAAGCGAGGAATATTTGCCATTAACAATTGAAGTCAGTGTCAACATCTATCGACACCCTCAAAATGTTTGAGAAATGTTAATGTTTTATTTATCAAAAGCATCAATTCTAGACAGTTAATAATGTGCATGCCACTTTGGCTTTCATTGAATTATACATAAATTATACATCAAGGTTATACTGAATAATCCAATCTGCCTTCAAGTTATTGGTAAACGCCATAAGCCATTAAAGTGATGTTAGTTAGCGTACCTAGCCTATATCTTCTATCTCACCTCATGCAATTTCATGGTCAATGTGGATAGACAAACTTAGATTATTAGGGCATCAGGCTTTTGTAACAAGCTTAAAAACAAGCCTCTGGTTCACGCAAGGCAGAGGAATAATGTAAGCTACACATTCACGTTAATAGCGCTCTCAATATGGATATTTCTCTTAAACAAACGCAAGGATTCGCTCCAGAAGACCTTTGTTAAGACCATGGTGCCGTGTGGAACAGTTCTTTAATTGAAAGATGCACTTTTTGGAGCTTCAAAAATTACCCCCCATTTACTCCCATTCTACCGCTTGGAAGAAAAAGGATACGTGGTTTTATAACTCCGACCGTATTATTCTTCAGGAAGAAGGTCATATTCCGTCAGGATGCCGTGAGATTGAGTTAAACATGGGGACTTTTTGTTTTGCCTCTGAAATATCCCTTTTTAAATAAAACACTGCTTATACAATTTTTATAGAGCAGAAAGAAGCACTGATCACTGGAAGGTTTCGCTTGTGCTTCCCTCCTGGGCTGTTGGACTGCAATTTTTGCTTCTGATGCTGAAATGAGAGAAGGTACTCAGAGGAGAGGACCTAGTCAGCATATCTCATGCTGGCCAGCAAGCCCTCGGCATCAGGGGGTGACCGAGCCCTGACGCTACGCCCGGTGTATGTGCCAGAGGTGAAAATGAGCACCAGGACCTGGCGCTGCTGGAGAGAGGAGCTTACAGGCCTACACACACTCACACCTCCTCTGGCCAAGGACAGCCAACCAGCAGGAACTGGCATACATACACAGAAGTGACTTGAGATAAAAATAACCGCAAAGGCCTCTGAGGACAAACCCTTAGTTTGTACTGCAGGACGAGTTGTGATTCAGTTTGTTTTAATGTAAGAATTATACTAACAAATACAGTCGCGGAAAGAAATGAAGAGACCACTTCAGATTTTCTTTTATTCGGAATTTCTAGATATAATGTGGCCATTGGAGTCCAGTGATAACTGTAGGAGTGACATAAAGTCATCCAACAGCAATGTGAAAGAGCGACAACATTACAAGAACTTTTTGTACCAACAAAAAAATTGTTTTCAATCTTTTCCTAAATACATGCACAAATATTAAACTTGTATTGCTGAAAGGTATTATCTTTATATTGGAGGGTTCTTTGCAGTATTTGAGGTCTGAAAAAGTACACAACATATTTTCTGTTATTTTGACCTGTTTGAAATTCAGTATTGTTATCAAAATGAAAACAAAAATATTGTTTTACCTAAACACAAACCTAGAAATAGTCATTTCAGAAAAACCGAAATGGTCTTTGAAATTGTCTCTTTTTCAGAAGCTGCATGTGTTTTGTTAAATATTGTCATTCTTTTGTATGCAATACTTGGTTCAGGGTTTCTTATGACATACTATTTGTGATTAAATTAAATAACAAACATACAGAAAAAAATATCTGTTTTTTTATCTGGTGGACACTCTGATAGGATTATGTAATGTAAAGCATCTTTTTATATACAATACAATACCATTTTTGGGGTGATTTTTCCCTTTAAGCAAGTGTGCTCAGAATTAAAGAAAGTATTTATATATTTATAACATCATTTTTACAAGGTTGTTTGTGGTGGTGACTGTAGGGCTGTAGTTAATACAGAGAATATCTCAAGAGTTTAATTCTGTAGTGTGCTCTTGGGTTGTAGGCCAATGACCAGATATCTAGCCAGCCGGACAGATATATATTAAATACAGCACAATACAAACAAATGAAACAATACCTTGTTTGCAAAGGAATTTAGCCAAGTGCACTATCTTGACCAGCGTTTGCATAAGGAGCAAACTACATAAGCAGCTTACTTCAGAACAGAACCTTGTATTTCTGTATTTCGCTCTGCAGTCTCCATCAGGAAGTACTTTGTTAACATTCCTTTTGTAAACAGCACGTCTGACCACACATTCCCCTCTCCTGTGTTTCATCAGTGGACATCAGCAGCCCACTAGATGTAATTAACAATACCCCACGTTTCTCTCCTGTCAGATTGTGTCTCTTGAAAAGGATCTTGTTGACCTGAAGTCTCCATCTGTGAGTGATGTGGCTCAGCTACTTGATTCTTATCAGGAACAGGTACGTGACAACCACACGGCTGTAAAAATGGTCAATGTGGGATCTTAGACATCTATAGTGACACAGCGGTGGGCTTCTTGTATGTAAACTGTCGTCATAGCGACAGCATGAACCATTGATAAATGTGACCCTTGATCACAAAACCAGAACATTAGTAATAGCCAAAAATACTTTGTATGGGTCAAAATTATAGAGTTTCTTTTATGCTAAATTCATCACGCGAGTTGAAAAATCTCGTTCTCTTCCCCTACAGTGACATTAATCTATGTATACATCCGCGCTAAAATATCAAAGTGAAAGTCATCATAGCTTGCGTAGTATAGACCCAGCTCCCAACCTGACTTTGAGAATAGATTAACGGCGACATTTTTTTTATCGCGCGATAAGAGTCTCACTGCGTTAACGCCGTTAACGGCCCACCACTAATGAAAACATTATTTTTGTGAGTGAATGGCCAGCGCCTCTGATGATTTCATCAATGTTTAGATTTTTTGCACTCCCAGATTCCACAGTTTTAAATAGTTATTTCTTGGTCAAATATTCCCCTATCCTAACAATATCAATGGAACGTTTATTTATTCACCTTTCAGAATATGTAAAAATAAGACTCCTTTTCTTGTCCAGGGTCACAAATTTGCTTTCAGTGCAAATTTGAGAGAAGTCGGAGACTGAAATAGCAGTATTCAAGCTAAAATAAGATTAAATGTCTTATACAATATAAAAATCTCGACTGTCTAAACACGTAAGTGTCAATTTACGCGTCGTCTCGCAAAGCTTTTCTCAATTCATCTGCCATAGGCAGGAGTGGCAAAAGTTGACTTGTATTCAGTTCTGTTCACACACCTTTTACCCTTTATAACTTGTTCAAGTCTGTCCAAGAGTTTAAAGTCCTCTACTGTGTTTTACTGCTCATTACACACATTATGCTGTTCTCACTATATTTTGGCCGAACAGATTTATGGCCATTTATGGTTAATGCTATAAAGCTGAATTTGTCAAGTAGTTGTGTTAAAATGACTCATACACTTTGTACGTCACATCGCTTTCTAGAGAGCCTGGGAGGAAAACAGAGCCTACCTTAGTCAAGCCCCTTTCCATTTGTTCATCTTACATAAACACTTCAGAGCTTTAGCTTTTATGGTTTTTGCTACTAAACCATAACCTAAACCATTTATTAAGGATCAAACCATTAAACCCTCTAGACTGAGGTGAGAGACCTTTTATAGCATCATGCGTGCATTTAAAAACCCTTTCTTTGCCAAATACTAGAACAGCATTGCACGCATTGCTTTACTAAGAATGCAATAATTTTTGTAGTTATTATGGCTTAAATCAAAACAGTTTTATTTATATTAATTGGAATGCACAATAAAAACATGATTTTTGAAAAAAAATGTATATGTATGCATATATGTTGTAGCTTTCCTGTAGCTCAGTGGTTAGAGCATTGCGTTGTGGGTTCGATCCCAGGGGATTGCAAATACCTATGTAAAATGTATAGGATAAAGCAATGTAAGTCGCTTTGGATAAAAGCGTCTGCCAAATGCCTAATTATAAATGTAAATGTATATATATGCATGTAGTAGGAAGGAAGACGGCTTATTGGTTCCACAGTTAGAGCTTATATAACATTTAAAACTAGCATGAAATAAAATGTGGGATTCATTTGACTTGAATTTGACCAGCTTCTCACGCCTACACAAAAATGAAGTGCTGTATGACGTCTGAGAAGTCAAAAATGGCCACACACACATAGTCACATACAGAAAGAGGTTAAGAGTTCTTTTAGGTCTTTCTGTTTTCTACTAGATCTGAGGAGCTGCACTCCATCTGGTATTTGTCACACTTTTCTTTTGTCTCCTCAGAGCGCTCTGGATGCTGAGAAACCGTTTACCCTTCAAGAGCACACAGAAGCCATCGATAGGTAAACCTAAATGCTTCTTTCTATCCTCACTACCCCCGCAGTCACCAAAATAAAATACTTTGTTATATTTCCATACGCCTTAAATAGGATAGAATGAAACTGAACCTCACCATAGAAAAATAATCCATCCATTTTTTTATAAAAGAACATTGGGTCTGATATTGTTTGCAGTCTGATGTTGCATTTCAGGTTCTGTGTTTATACTTTGCACAGTGACAACAAAGTTTTCTAAAAGAAATCGTTATTTAAGAGCATTCTGGTCAATATATTTAGGGAAAGATCAGTGTTACTGGAATAATTCATGTTGAACACAACATCACGGATCATCAAACTTTACAGATGTTTACAACTCAAATAGGATAACATTTCTTGCCAGATACCAATTTGCAAGTCAAGAAATAATTCAGAGTAAAAAATTCATTAAATCAGTTTTTCTATATGTATTGTGGTCATTCCAGTCCAGTGTCTGTTGAATTTCCAAAGTCATCCAACAACAATGTAAAAGACTGACAGCATTACAAGACACATGGAAACTTTGAAGTTATCACATGACACATGTACAAATATTACTGTTGTATTGAAAAAGTACAGTGCATCTTTTCGTTTCATTTTCTTCAAATAAATCCAAATGGGAACAATATTTGTATTTCAAGGGTTATTTGGGAGAAGTTTTGTTTGCCGTTCACAGAATGAAACAAAAATGATAATTTTACCTGAAAACATAACACATAAATTCAGAAAAACTGACGATAATTTGGAAATGGTCTCTTAATTTTTTCTGTGGTATTATATATATTTCAAAACCTGGAATATTGTCAATATTAGTACATTGGCACACCTCTCATACATTATGTAGATAGATACTTAATGTTAATTAAAGTGTGTTGTAGCATTGCAGTCAAATAAATGGATAACATATTATTGAATATGACCAAATATCATTCTTCTTGATATAACTATATCACTATATACAGTGTGCTCAACTGTTTTATATACAGTGCTGGTTAATGTAAACAAAAGACATTGAACAGTGGCGGCTATATAAATGGCCTGCAGTAGCCCCGCTGGCTTCACATCAATACACTTCGCACTTTCAAATTGATTATGTGTCTTTGTTTAATTGGATAACCCTTCAGGTGACGTTCACACTTTGATGCTTCCAGGCGGTTTATGCCATTATGAAACCCATAATTCCACGAACGGGGACAAAGTTGGATTTGTTGATCAAAGGACTGAATTTATGCGCATTAGACTTGTTACAAAACTCAGTTTTAACTGTGACTAAAGTAAAAGTTCTATTTGCGTCAGTGACTTGAGCATTTAGTGGAACGTATTATTTATGAGTATAAACAGCTTCTGTTTACCTGTTTTTCTGAATCTGTATTGCATATGAGTCTTATGTAACATCAGTGGATGATGCACTAATCTGCTGTCCAGTCAGTTTGAGTGTGTGTGTGTGTTGGTTTGACCTACATTTGGGAGACAAATTTGTTCTAAAAATGTGCAGTCTAAAGGACATAAGGATGTCCTAACATCAGACATTTTTTTATTTCTCTACATTTCAAAACTTCAAATTAAGTTAATATGTTTTCAGATAAAACAAGCATCAAAATGTAAATCTATTTATTATATAATTAGGTAAAAGGTCTAGAATGGGATTTATAGCGGCCACTAGAGTCGAGTTTGAGAATTGCAACGGATCTCTCAGTCCTCCGCTCACCCCTCCCTTTCAAAACACGACAGTGGCCAAAAGATGTCTCGGCTGATAGAACGCGTTTTCTCATATTGATGCAGAGAAGAGATTATGCGGGCTTTACAAATACTGTAGAAGAGCGATCTCTTATTTATTACATAAAAGTAAAGTTTCTGTGGATTTTAAGGATAAAAATAAGGATAAAAGTCTGGCAGGAGCTAGGACCTGCGGTAACATTTCTAACGCTTTTAGCAGAGATTCTCATATATCTATAGAGATACTTTCCAGCAGAGAGACGTTGAAGAGAAAGATCATCTTAAAATCCCCCCCGAGGAGGTTGCTTTGATTCGAATCAGTATGTTGGTAACATTGTTTTTTCTGTTTGTTTGAACCAAGATATGTTGTTGATGTAAAATTAGCGTCATTGTTTATCTGGAACCAGTGTGCTGCTATAACTCGTGTCGTCCTTGCAAATTTTATTCCTTTGCATTATTATTTGCGGGGTCTAAGCTATGATAAAACTAAGCATTTCATGCATGCATTGCTTACATTGCACAACTAACGTATCTTGGTTTATCCTTGACAAATGAGTGTATTTACTACTTTTTGTCTAATAAATATAATGTTTGAGGGCCGAGTTAGCTAACAGTAAATAGCAACGCTGTTAAAGGTGTTTGATCGGACAGCAAAATAGCAGTTTAGAGTAAGTTAGTAGACATTTCTCCCCTTTGTAAAGTCAGGGACAAGAGGACCACATAGCGCGGGTTAGAGGGAGAGGAAAATGAAAAGGAAACGTGCTTTGTAGAGCTGTTTGTCTGTTTGAGATACTGTAGAAAAACATGGTGGCGCAACATGACGATTTCAATGTATGTAGGCCCGCTCTGTATGCAGATAGAACAGTTCATTACATAAGGTCTTATACACCAATGAAGAAAATAGTTTTGTGTGTTATATTGCATTTCTGTAAATAGATCCTCCTAAAAATCCCACATTACTCCTTTAACTTTTTAATTTATTTTAAATATTCAAAGTCAAAGTATTTTGGAAAATTAAGACTTCTTAATAATGGGCTATAACAAATATATATATAGTTTATATAAATTAAGAACTAATTTCCATAGCTGACAGTTTAAATCATTATTAATCACTATCGATTATTAAAATCCAAAAAATATAATGTACTATTAACATTGTTATGGGCAATTCATGCAGAAAAATATTATTTTAAATTAAGAAGTTATACAAATTAAATCAAAATCACCCTAATTCCACTTCTGTTTGCTATCTCGGATCAAAACTAAATAAATGTGATTTTTTAAATTATTTTCTGAATGGGACACAACCCTTGTGTGTGTGTGTGTGTGTGTGTGTGTGTGTGTGTGTGTGTGTGTGTGTGTGTGTGTACATTGTTGCAGGTGTATTCTTGTTTATTTCATTTTTGTTCCTCTGTTTCAGACTCTTTTCAGCTGCCAGTGTGGAGCACATCCTGGAGAACCTTCAGAAAGATGGATCTGCATTTGCACAAAAACAGATCGAGGTGAGTTCAGGAACTGTGAACTCAGTGAATTCTGTGAGCACAGAATACTCACCCATATGCAGGATCTGTCCCGATAATGACAAAACCATAAAATGTTACAAATTCTAGATGAAAAATTTATCTTAATAATCGGTATAGGTATATCTTATTATGAGTAGAACCCTTGCCGTTCATCTTTTATTTTAACTTTTTATATAATGTCATATCATAATGCAGCGCATTTATTCATTCTCAACAGTGTTTTTTGTTAACTGACTGACCTCATGTACAGGAGGCAGCACTGCGGCAGAGGCTGGCTCTTGTACTTCATGAAGAATTGAAGTGTTATTTCCGTACTATTTTACGAAAATGAACATAATGACCATGTATAGCATGTCATTTGAGGTCTCTCTGTGCACTTTGCTGCTTACAAAGTCTCTCTCTCTCTTATTGCATAATGTGCCCCGAATCGTATTACAACTCATTAGTATTTCAAAGCTTTTCTGTGTTTTTCCCATAGCGCTGCCTCATTTTGTTTACAGTCGGCTTTTAGAGAGGAAATTGATGTTTGACACTGTAATGTTTCACTCTCGAATCTTTACATGAGCTGTTACCCTGTGAAGGTGTCGTTTTCTTGTTGCCTTTTATAGACAATCCACTGATCTGAGTACATTAAACACAGTTACACATGTAGACATTCCCACAATACATTTTGTGTCAACATTACACATTTTACAAGGTCATGCAAGGTTCTCTTAAACCGCAGGGCCTCTTTTATCAACATGACCTTTTATCGGTTGTGCAACTTCCCTGTTCTCATATATGGTCTTATGGGTAACTTTTGACACGGTCCATTTTTATGATGTCATCAGAAGTTGTAACTAGAGGGATCAGTTTTCATTTCTAAGTTCATCTCCTTTTTAAGATTATATTTTAAGATTTTATTTGGCCACAGTTCAGGGAAAAATGCCTAGCAGTGGTCTGAACAGTAATCTTACTATGGCTAGCACCTATTTACAAACGATCCTTCCTACACTCCTGGGAGTCACAGTTGTCATCCTATTTGACATATGAGTCACTGGTGCTCTCTCTAATTTTGTTTCTACACAGCAAAACCTATTGTGTAAACCCTTCAGCCACCTGTGTAGTGTATACTGCATCATTTTTTTAATAAAAATCATCTTAAAGTCTCAGTGAAAAAAAATGAATTCCTATTTTCTCATGAAATATAGCAGCATTTATTGTAAATAGTTTATCAATGTGGGTCATTCTCTTTTTAAAAAGATGTATGATCTCATAATCTTCAGTTAAAGTCTGAAAATGCACTTCCGTTCTGTAGTGACTTTCCGTCCTAAATGAGGTACGTTAGATGACTCGGGCGGAGCATCCGTTAACTCCTCCCCTTCAACTTTCAGTCTGCTGCCAGTTCTATTTCATAATGCAACTTCTGTTTTTATACACACAATGCAATCCCGGAGAAAGACGAAAGCCACGGCCACTATTTTCTCATTCGAAATTCCATTGTACTCGGGAATGCGTCAAAATACGGGTTCACAGGGACTTTATGTGAAACACAGGAGAATATAGATTTTGATAGTATTCATCGTGAATAAAACTTGTTTTTGTATTTTACAGATTCTGGCCAAAATGTCTCCTACGTCACTGAAGTTGACTTACAGACAGATTCAGGAAGGAGCAAACATGAGTTTACAGGAGGTTTTGGTGATGGAGTATAGAATCACTCAAGCATGCATGGTATGTTACAGCCGTATCAATGTATGGTGTCATTTTATCCTAATCAAATCAATATTTCAATTATTAGTTTAAGGAAGGTATTTGTGTTCCTCGCGTCATGGGTTTTTGCTCGTTTTACAGAGAGGACACGATTTTTATGAGGGAGTTCGAGCTGGTAAGAAGCACATTTTTATAGCCATGTAATTATATAAAATAAAAGCTTTATTATAGATTTTAAATGTTAAAAGATTTAGTTTAAAGTAAATTAACGTTTTTGTCTATTTCAAAGAACATTAACTAATTATGTATGATGTAACACGTTATAGTCTTTCGACAGCGTTTAATAAAGTTAATTAGAAAGCCAGCTCTTAAACATTCAACGTAATTCAAGTGCTTTTGTTCCTCTTCCAGTGCTGATCGATAGAGACCAGAGTCCAAAGTGGAAACCTTCCACCCTCTCTGAGGTCACAGAACAAGCTATAGAGGATTGCTTCAGTTCCCTGGGTGAAGGAGATCTCAAACTTTAAAACAAAACTCCTCAAATACACCCGCTGGTTACTTTCATCTCCCAAATGTATAAAATCGTCATTGTAATTTCAGTCAGTATGTAGCTGTATAGCATTTATCAAGATGATGTGCAGAAAATCATATCTTTCATTTATGAATCTTTTTCTTTATATCGTGTAATAAATTTCTGTGAAAAGACACTTTTCTACAAGTTGAATCACAAGCAATCCATGATTGTCAACTTAACACACAAACATTGGCCGCCATTCAGTACAACAGGATTAAAGTGAGTACCATTAGCACAGTATTTACTACACAGTATTACAACTTTAACAACCACTCCCGCTGACCTACATTACTAAGATAGCAAAGCTGACAAAAATAGATGCAGGCAAATCCATGATGCTTTAAATGAAAGTCTCATCTGCTTTCTTACATACTGTTTGTATGGGTGTTCTTTACAAAGTTGTGTGACTTGTACTTAAAATATAAGTTATTTGTATCATTTATCTTGTTTTTTCAATTCCAGGTTTGTCAATAATAGTTTTAACTTATCAACAAAGATTCTTAGTAAAAAAATGAATAAATCAGAATCAAAAGACACAGTTTGTTTAGATCTTTACGTATTGCACTCTTTTGTGTGTGTAAACTGAACAGTCAAGTCATCAGGACTCATTGAAATAATTAACTAATTAATTGATTTAAAAGATCAATACCATTGCAGCAGACAGGATAATCTGCTTATCACTAATGCGTACTAAAGCAAGCTTATACTTGATGTTAGGGATTTAAAAAAAACCTAAGTATTAAAGGAACCATTCAACCAAAAATGAAAATTCGGTCTCCATATACTCACCATTCACTCAAATTTCTTTGTTCGGTTGAACACAAAGAAAGATATCTGAAAGGATGTTAGCAATTTTCAGATCTGGGATATCTTTACTGCCATAGTAGAAAAAATTATTGTATATTTTTTGTTATATTGAACACAAAATTAGATATTTTGGTAACACTTTCCTTCAAGCATGTATGTATAATGCATTATAAAAGTAGTTTTACTGCATTGTAATGCACCTTTTAATGGATTGTAATGTCTTATAAATAATTGTTACTACAGTTCATAAATTATAACACTTAGCAATTCATCGTTACACTAAACATTTTTAATTGGTTATAATTCTTTACAACAACATATAATGCATTACAACACACACATTATGAAGAATTGTAATGCATTTTACCCTTTAATAACTCTTTATAATGCATTATACATGCTTCAAGTAAAGTGTTACCGATATTTTAAAGAACGTAGCAAAGCCAACAGTTCTGGGAAACTTTTGACTACCGTTTAGTTTTTCCAACTATGGCAGTCAATGATGTTTCAGAACTTAAAATTGCTAACATTCTTCAAATATCTTTCTCAGTGTTCATCAGAACAAAGTAATTTTTACATGAAAAATGGAGGTTTGAAGTTGTTTAAATATTACATTTTGAATTTTAAATACTTCAAAATATTTTGTTCACTACACACAAAGGATGTTTAGCTTCGGTTCTCTGTAGTTTCTGTCCTACGAAGTTTAGTTCCGACCATTCAAACACACCAGAACAAGCAAATCAATATCTTTAAGATCATTTTGAAATGACAAGCAAGTGTATTTCAAGTTGGTACTAAATTCAGCAGGGCGGTGTCTCTGGACTTGAATGGCCTGCCATAAATACTGATAAGAGGCTGTTTGAAGAGTCATTCCACCATTGCGCTTTTTTAAACGCGTGTTACGATGTTACAACAACAGCGAATACAACAGCTGAGGTCTGAGGAAGGCAATGATTTTATTGATTGGCGTAAAAGTGTCTTTCCATTTTCTTTAGCGTACAGAACAGATTACAGATAAAACATTTTCCTCTGAAATATGAACGGCAACAATTTTGGTCAGAATTATCAGCACCAAATTAAATATGTATGAGATTTCTAGAGACTCAGACTACAAGCTGGTACAATGTAGTATATCAAAAGTGACTTGATATTGAAGCAGTTATACTCGAATCAAGCAGTTCAACTCATTCAGGTGAAACCATGATTGTAGCAAAGCACAATTCATCAAAAACACGTCATTCATCCGATTGTGTAGTTCACAACCTAGTCATTATTTCACAAGCCACAGTTTAAGAATCACAAAGATCTATCAATATTCTAAAATACTGAAATAATTTTAAAGACTTTCTAGACTTATCACATATTAAACATTTGTGCATGTGTTGAAAGGCCTCAAGTAAATTGTACCGTTGAAATACCTGCTTTTATATCGTAAAGTTACAATCTGCATTTACGACCATCAATGCAGGTGAATATAAAGAGACGTTTAAAGTGATAGTTCGCCCAAAAATGTAAATTCTGTCAACATTTACTCAGAACACAAAGGAAGATATTTTGAAGAAAGTTGGTTACAGCACCGGACACAAATCCAATGCAAGTGAATGGGAGCCGGTTACTAAATTGTCCAAAATATCTTATGAAGTAATACAGGTTTGAAATCACAAGAATCTGAGTAAATGAGGAAAGAATTAAATTTTGGGGTTAACTATCCTTTTAAAGTACTCTTCTCTGTAAATTCGCTTTGCTATTGAGCGCAACATGAACACACAATCATATTTCATTTTCTTAACAGGCATTACGAGCTTACACAAAAGCATACATTAACCTCAGTTACTTGTAGGTCTGACTTGAGAGGTGTGTGCATTGTTTCTCAATGTACCAAAATGATGAAATGTACACTTCTGGAACTCAGCTGATGAATTTGTATTGATATGGAAGTCATTAAAGGGAATCTGGCTACCTGACAGGTTGGAACAAGGACCCAGAGGTGTCTACATACCTGCTCACTAAAGCACTGGTGAATAGCTGTTCTTTAAAATACAACCAGTAATAGAATTCGGATCACGATTATTAAGGATACTGCTATGTTTGGTCCCCTGTATACGTTATTTAGTCTCCTATTGGGGGTTTGGCAGTCTTTGTAGCAATAGTTACTTTAAAGGGATAGTTCATCCAAAAATGAAACTTATTTTATCATTTAAAGTACTTACCCTCATATGACTTTCTTTTATCTGCAGAACACCAAAGCTATTTTAAAGAACAACATCGGATCTTATGGACAAAACCCCACTGAGAAGTTTTCTTCTTTTGTGTTCGACAAGGAGAGTCATATACGGATTTTGAACCACATGAGGGTGAAAAAATGATCAAAATGTTCATTTAGGTTATACATTTCTTCAAAGCTTCTTGCATATCTGAGCTGCGATATTCTGTACACAGAAGAAATCCCTAAACTAACATGATTACATAATGGCTTAATTCACACCAATAAATGTGCATACATTTTTAATCCTTCCCTATTTCTTTGTGACATCAAAGAAACCCGGATTAAGTTTAGTTCATAATGCCCGAAGGTAATGAACACTAGGTTTTTGAGTTTAGCCGCTGTCATGTCAATTAGGATTACTGATGAAGCGACGTACACGTATTGATCTCCGGCAGCCGACACCTAAAGAGAAACCATGACCCCTGAGCGGCAGCTCTTTAGGACGAGGAGATAGATGGAAAGATATGGTTCCGTTGGATGTGCTGAGCCACACAAACCATATAACACTAAAGGCGAAAGAACAGTAGTCTAGGATGAGTACATTTTGGCTTCTGAACATTTGCAATGACTCTCCAATTAAACATTTGGCTTTGACGGTAAACAAGACACAATAAATGCACAGATGCAGCAGTCCTTCGCTTGAGAGCTCAATTTCCCCAAACCGGCCCCTTAAGTATCCTTTAGATTGTCATGTGTGAATTAAAAAAATATTTCATGTGGATATAAAAAATGTTAAGCTACTACACCACGTGGTGCATCTTTTATATTTAGCGTACATGATGTCTCAGCATTCATCCAGCTAAACACTACGGTGAGCCGGACCCATCCAGACTGTTTCCTCTAGGGTCAAATCTTATGGCACATCACACTCAATGTAGGGAATGTCGCTGTACCGGCTGTCCACCTCCACCCACTGTTGTACCGCTCTGGCTACGATTTCCTCCGAAAGCTTATGGGCGTAGTCCAGCAGAACCGGATTGACCCGCGCCGGGTCCTCCATGGACCCGATCTCTGAGAAAACCAGAACCGCTTTCTCACCTTGCTCACCCGGCTTGCCATTCACTCTCTCTGATGAGTTCTGAGTGGGTTCCCGGTGCTTGGACTTCATGCATCCCATGATATAAATAATGTAGCATTGGTTTGAAAGCACGGAGGGGAAGAGACACAAAGATGGAGTGATGCAAAGGTTGTATTCCTGTGCTTGGCAGTTTTTAGGCTTTTGTCTGAGGTTCAGAGGCTAGGATGTAGATGATGTGCACCATGTGTTGTTGGGACACTCCGGATTGTCAACCATAATGTATAGAGTTCTCATGACCACACTTGCCCTGTGATGAGAAGACACATGATTACTGCTTTGATAAAGATACATTTTTAAGATGGCCATTTTGTGCTCTGTTGGAAGTTCTGACACTGCTGACAGGAATAAGGACTCCTTATATGAAAAAATAGGCAAATTTCATTAGTCCTATTAAGAAGACATTTAAAAGATTGTTAAAAGAAATGGGCATTTTAGCAATCTTCTAGTTGGCTGTAAGTAAGTTGACAAGAGATACCATTTTTTTGAAGTAAAAATGCAGTAATGCTTCATTTTCAGAAATATTTATTTTTATTGTTTGACAGATTGATTTCAATTTGTTTAACCACAAATTTGATGCAAATATTATGGTTGAACTTACTGTCAACTTGATCTTTCAGGAATTCTTAACTATTTCATGAGGTAGTTTATTCGTATGAATTTGTACACTGTGAATCGTACAAAAATGTATGATTACTTCGGTTAAAGCAATACTGAAGCCACGCCCCTAACGTCACTGGCCTTGAGAAAATTGTACCATAACGTACGAATAAGATCGTACAAAAACGTACGATTAGTTCGGTTAAAGCAATCCTGAACCTCCGCCCCTAATGTCACTGGCGCAAAATAAAATTGTACAAGAACGTACGAATGAGATCGTACAAAAACATACAATTACTTCAGATAACGCAATACTGAAGCCCCGCCCCTAACGTCACTGGCGCGAGAGAAATTTGTACAAGAACGTACCAATGAGATCGTACATTTTCAAACGAATTATAAATAAGTTTTTGCAGTGAGTTTTTTGCAGTTGAGTTTTGTTACTGTAGTAAAAAAAATATGTATGGTTAATATGGTTTTACCTCAAATAAAGCCAAATCACAATAGTTTCTTCAGTTAAACCATGGTTACATTTCATACTACACTCCTAATTATGAAAAGACTTATTCTTACACACATGAAAATAAAATATATTTAGTGCTGTCAAATCTAATCACAATTAATCACGCGCAAAAATTTTTTTTGCGTTTATATGTTGTGTGTGTATTTATATGCATATTTAAATATACATATATACATATACTGTATAGCACATGTTTACATTTTTTTAAAACATAGTTTATACTTAAATATATTGCACATATTTCTTAAATATATACATGTATGCTGCTGTATTTATAAATGCATATAGATATACACCACACACATAAATTAGATAAGCACAAAGATTAATTTTGGAATCGATTAATCACGATTATTTATTATAGGAAACTGTAGTATATCATATGATATATATTAGTATAAATACTTACATAATGCAAAAGTGAATAGATTAACTGTTGTAATTCCGGTTTACAAAAAACAGCAGTAAGGAATTTAACTCCAGTTTATTATCGTAATAAAACGTTTCCTATTTCATTGATAAAGGCTACATGTAGATATTTTTCTATGTGTTGTTTTTCTGTGACAAACCACTGGGACGTTAAATATAATAAACGGTTTCAGGCGTTTGTGATATGCAATTATATTATTGCTCTTAGCACCCTACACGCGATCAATCTCTTGACCTAATAATCAATAAGGTTTAATGGAGCCAAGAACAACAGTCAGTGTGGAAATATGAGGCGATCAACACTTTCATATCATCATATGTTCTAGCTGTGCTGAACGAGAGAGAATGCATTTTCAATTTTGTGCCTTTCTTTTTTCTCATAAATTTCACACGTGTCAAGTGGGTCTCAAGGTCAGGACAAAATGTTATTATTTAACAAACTGCACGTCCATTTTTGTAATCTCGTCTACAAAGTACACATGCCAGCGATATCTGTGGAGCTACATACCTATTGCAGGATGCGAACGTGAGGAGGATATGCATATAAAAATCATGTGCGCCGGACGGACGAAATCATTTAATCCGAATGGAAATGCGTTATTCAAAAGGTAAATCTGAGAGAAATTCCCACTCATGACAAGCAAAATCTCCCTCTTCTCCTCCAGTCACGGTTAACCCACGGGAGAATATAAAAGCATGTTGATGAACTTGCTCTTGCAGGTTTTAATTCAGCATGTGCGTCTCGAGTCCACATGCAAGCAGACAGAAAATCCTATTTAACGTTGATAACGTTTCGCTTTCATTCCAATGACAGGACGCCGATTGAGCTCCGCAGCCCTTTAATCCCTGATGATTTTTAGACTTCTGTGTCCTTTTAGATATTATCTGTATGACTGCATTTGGACCTGAGACATTCTCACTGATTGTTTTCTCCGGAACACTTTGTTTATGCCATCTTGCCTAAACATTTGTTTGTAAACTGGGTAAAATGGGTTACTGCACGCAAGCAGACACAGGTTGCGCCTCGCGTTTGTTTTTGGACAATGTCGCCACCTAATGGAATTGACGTTTTTGTTGCATGTAAACGTTTTAATAGCTCGTTCGTCTAAAGTTTCTAATTTTATGGAAATATTAGTGATATTTGTTTTTACCGATTGTGTTTTTTTTTATCTGAATATACATTAAAGCAGGAATCCATGACCCCCTGTCCATTGCTTTAAAAGGTTCTTCCATGCCATAAATTAACCTTTTGGTTCCATAAGGAACCTTTAACATCTACAATAGGCAAAAATTAGGTTCTTCGGATTATAAAAAAGTACGAATGAAATGGTTCTTTATAGAACCTTTGACTGAGTGGTTCTTTGTGGAACCAAAATGGTTCTTCTATGACATCGCTGTGAAGAACCATTTAAGAGTGTGGAGAATTATATAAATATCATCTTCCTTGCATTATTATGAATGCATTTCTAATTTTTTGCTCAGTGAAAGTGCGGAATTTTTTTTTTCCTTATTTTTTTCTTTATTGCAGCTTATAATTCTTATACATCTTAAACTTTGATTGTTTCGTAGTCGACATGATCGTTCTAAACATCTTCAAGAGTCCTACAGTGTACATTTATTTTAAACATTTTAAACAATATTTTTAAATTTATGCAGCTTCATTTATTTATGCAGCTTCATTTATTCGTGACCTATATTGTGCTTGCTTTTTATTTCTGTCCCTTTTACTAACAGAATTTTAACTCCTCGACTGGTCCACACGCACGGCTACGCCACCAGATGGCGCTGTTGATCTGACCCACTAGTCCAAAAAACAAAGAGGCTGCAACTGTCGAAATGAATGGTGATTTTTTTGTAGCTTTAAAGACGAATATGTTTTTTATATATAGGCTGTCGATTTCTGCTTCGTTGCAGCTATGTGAATATTATCCGAATAGCTCATTTATATATATAGTCAACGCAGTTGATTTAGATAGACAAACTGAATGAAACAGAGGCAGAGTTTGGAGAACATAATTCAGGCTGTTATTTTAGCAGACTTGTGACAGTTTATTCATAATGTCAAACAGCAAACAAACCTACATTTTAGGGCTTTTTATGGGCATTTTATCAAAAGAAGTGCATGGCACGGTCAGCAAAGAGCAAGTGCAATGTCTATAATAACACACTCATATGGCATTGAACTACGTAAGATTGTAATTGTTATAATAAAGTGTTTTCCGAAATAACACGAAAAAAAAACAGGTAGCCTATTCAGCAGATGCTTGTTGTGTAGTTAATTTGTGCAAAAAAGGATACAACACATATCAACATTTTAAGATATATTATATAACTTATGAATATAAAGAAAACGTCACATACAGGATAAGTAGGTTTTTGGAATAGTCTGTATACACTGAAGTGTATATGCATGCATAGTGAATATGTGTAGGTATAAAGTGCGCATAATATTATTGCAATAATAAAAATTCAGCTTATTCCAGCACGAGTCCTCTAGGATGCGCCCTACCTCTTTAGGAAAGGGGAAAGAAGTGCAGGTCTGTCCATTAGGTTTATTGTTGCCAGCTCAGCCAATCGTTGAATCCGACGACACAATAGAGTGGCCAAAGTTGCAGTATAAAAGGCCTAGCCGAATTTAAGCATGACATCTACTTGACTGGTGCGTGGTGAGGCACATTTCCACAGCAAATCAAACATCGCAAACATCCTTTACCACGCCTTGGAACATGCATTTTACGCAGGTTTTAATTTCTCTAAGCGTATTAATTGCATGCGGTCCAGTAGGTCAGGGAGACATAACGGCGCACCAGCAGCCCTCCACCGCCACGGAGGAAAGCGAGCAATGTTCCACGTGTGAATTCAGGCAACACAGCAAGCTGATGAGACTGCATGCCATCAAGTCACAAATCCTGAGCAAACTTCGACTCAAGCAGGCTCCAAACATCAGCCGGGACGTGGTCAAACATCTGTTACCCAAAGCGCCGCCTTTGCAACAACTTCTGGATCAGTACGGCGTGCTGGGGGATGACAGTAAGGATGGAGCTTTGGAAGAGGATGACGAACAAGCCACCACTGAGACCGTCATGACCATGGCTGCAGAGCGTAAGACATTTCCGAAATCCATCAATGTAGTTGCGTTCTTTTAACAGTGGACGATGTATCCACGGTAGACACCTGGAGAGCGCCTTTACGCAGCCTTTCCGCGCAAGTGCGCTCTCGAGACAGCCGCGTAAAACGCACATTTCTCAATGGGTGCATTTCGTTTTGGTTTTATTATAAGTGTTCTGGCTCCCTGACTTGAAAACCTGCGATTTTGGGATGAACATACACGCGTAACAAATACGCGTCAATCACAAGAAAATATTTTCAAATACATATGCATTTGTAAATTTTCAATATATGTGAAAACAAGCTGTAGTGCATAATTGTATATAAAAGACATCATATTGTTATGATTTATTCTTTTCAATATGCAATTACGACGATTTTGTGATTCGTGGGCGTAGTAAACATTAATATTTTTTAAACTTGAAATTGACATTACAAATAATCCTTGAATATCATGCACCGTCTGATAACACCATCATTGCATATCTGCAGGATCGCGTTTCGTCTTCTTTCACTAATGTACTGTTTCTTTATTTCCAGCTGACCCCATCGTTCAAGTAGATCACAAGCCCAAGTGCTGTTTCTTCTCCTTTAACCCGAAGATCCAGGCGAGCCGGATCGTGCGAGCGCAGCTCTGGGTTCATTTGAGACCGGCGGTGGAGGCGACCACCGTTTTCTTACAGATATCACGGCTGATGCCCGTGACGGACGGTGGCAGACACATACGAATACGATCTCTGAAGATCGACGTGAACGCGGGGATCACGTCTTGGCAGAGCATAGACGTGAAGCAGGTGCTCGCGGTGTGGTTAAGACAACCGGAGACCAACTGGGGAATAGAGATAAACGCGTACGACGCGAAAGGAAACGACTTGGCCGTCACCTCCGCGGAGGCTGGAGAAGATGGACTGGTAAGTTTGTTACAGTTGGATGTTTAAAAAATGCTTTAATTTATTGAGAGATACAATTCAATTAGTTATTTAATTGTAGAATTGTAAAAATGCTATTATTTCAGTATTTTTGCGCATTAAGGTTAACGTGAAGAGACACGTGACATCCTTAAAAGTAACGGTTTCTGAAAGGTTCTTTGTAAGACTGTATGGTTGCTTTCAAATCCACAGAAGCCTTCTGTTGCCAAAAGGTTCTTTATAGTGGAAAAAATGTCATAAAAGCTAAATAAAGGAAAGAACATTTGGAAGGTTCTTTGGGGAATCCAAAATGTTTCTTCTATGGCATTGCTGCGAAGACCCCCTTTTACCACCTTTCTTTTTAACACTGTAGGGCTTGGCTTTAAAAAAATATTATCTCCATGTGTGTGCTCAGGTGCAGTCCTAATAATTACTGTTTCAAGGTCGGTAGCAAGTGTACGACACTATGCTGAAACCCTTGCTCTTTGGTTTCTTTTACTCATAGCTCCCCTTTATGGAGGTCAAAATATCAGAGGGCCCCAAGCGAATCCGTCGAGACTCCGGGCTGGACTGCGACGAGAATTCGTCCGAGTCTCGATGCTGCAGGTACCCCCTCACGGTGGACTTTGAGGACTTTGGCTGGGACTGGATTATTGCTCCGAAACGTTACAAGGCGAATTACTGTTCGGGAGAATGCGACTACATGCACCTGCAGAAGTATCCCCACACCCACCTGGTGAACAAGGCCAACCCACGAGGCACCGCCGGACCATGCTGTACCCCCACCAAGATGTCTCCGATCAACATGCTTTACTTCAACGGCAAGGAGCAGATTATCTACGGCAAGATCCCCTCCATGGTAGTAGACCGCTGCGGCTGCTCGTGAACTAATGTCCGGACGGGACTCGATCCGCCTCAAAGACCCGGACATCCAACAACACCACCCGCCATCCAATATCAGTGCTTTCCGCAAGACACTGTGCAATAGAAAGACGCTCCCTCACTCTCTGGGCACTGCTTCATTTTCATCATTTTCGTCTAAATCAGTATCTCTGCCACAGGAGTCAAACGGATGTTTTAAAGGAAAGCCGTACAGGCTAGACTTGGGAATGGACACTATTGCAATCTCCAAACAACCTCTGCTTAATTTCATGTTACTGTTTTCTCCTTTTAAAATCCTCTCTTTAGTGCATAAAGGATACAAGAAACGCGTTCATTTTAGATCTTTGCTGTTACAGCTGTGTTACACAACTGGTGAGCTTGTTTAAGAGACGAGTATCCAAGTGAAACAGAAGGGGAACTCAAGGACACTGAACAGAGTTTGAAAAAATGTCTGGTAATGCGAAGCAAACTTCCACGTCCGTCGCGACAAACGCAAAACACGATCTAATTGTCAATTGTAGCTTTTCGAGCAGCCCTACACACTTGAAGTATTATTGAAATCGACATCGGTGGACATAAGGACTTGAAGCAGAGGCACTTTGAATGCAGTCTACTCACGTGAGATGTGTTAAAGACAGGGAAATCGGAACTATGAGGATGAATGTTAACATCACGCAAACACTCTGTCTTCAAACCACACAGTTTGCACTATGGCAGACCAATAGAAAGAATTGGTCGCTAAAAATGTTGTAAAAACTGATTTTGATATGTTTGCTAATTGTATTGTATACTTGCCATCGTTTCCATTAACAGTTGCCTTTTTTAACCACGGTTAGTACATGTATAAGAACACAAAATATAGCAAAAAAAAGTGTACGATATAAATCTATGTATCTGTTAAAACAAATAAAGGTGCTTGCTATATATGTTTAACTCCGTTTTTTCAAGAGCTCAAGAAAGACGACTGTACTTCATTTTGCATACACTATAAGAGAAACATGTCATTGTGTGTGTAGATCTGATGATCTGAGGGGTCAAAAAACATAGCTGCCTGTGTCTAAAGGGGTGTAGTGGATCATTCAAAAAGATGTTTCTGTGTCTGCAAACTTTTCTTTTATCATACCTTAACTTATTTCCCATAACTCCGGGGAGCCGCAGGGTGAACCCGGTCTTTAATTCCTTTTCTCTCCTGAATAGTTCAGCATGAGCATGCAGCAGAGTCACACACAAGGGGATGTTTTGACAGCATGGCTAATAAGGCAGAGCCCTCACTTCCGTCCAGAAGAGGGCGAACTCAGCACTGCCGAGATCTGCTTCCTTTCCTGCTGTGTGTTGGACAGATGCCACGGAAACCAGGTGGGAACTGTACTGAAATGAACAGAGGGTTGTGGGAGATTAAAAGTCCCTGAGCAATAACATTGCTTTGCACATTTCGCTTGAGATAATGCTCCGCGGAATCAAGACCATTTGCCACATACAATTAAACTCTAACTTGAGCGGGCCTACTGAATAGCACACGGGTATTTCACACTTGAACATTTTAAAAAGAATCTTTATGAAAAAGTTACGACATCTTGGAATACAGATGGCCTTTATCATCCTTGTGTAATGTGCGATTTTGTAGATTTGATAGTAATGGCGTTGTTTATTTTTTAAAGACAAAGATGGGCAAGTGTTCTGAGGTTCTAAATAAAGGTGCTACCAAAGGTTCTCCAAAGCAATGTTGCAGAAGAACATTTTTGGTTCCCCAATAAACGATTTATTGTCTTAATAACCTTTGTCTACTGTGAAGAACATTTTGATAAACAGAACTTCTATAGAATGGTTTATTCTTGTTCGTTCACCCACTGTTTCCTTCCCAACACAAGTTAGCTTGCAGTGAATGGACTTCAAACTTAATAATGCAGAAATCAGAATTTAATTCTGAAACCAAAAATTGGTAAATCCTTTTAAATGTTTGGCTTTAATAATATTAATTTCAATTTTTAGAACATTCTTAGGATGAAAATATTAAATACAGAAAATCTAAGTTCCTGTAACTTAATTGGTAAAGCATTGGGTTTGCAACATAATCAATGGTCGCAGGTTCAAATCCCTGGACACACATGAAACCTACTGATAACAGCTATATCCATAGATTGTGGCTGTGAATAAAAGCATCCCTCAAAGAAATAAATATCATTGAAACAATACAAATTGAGATAAAACCAAGATGTAATAATATATCATTTAACAATACTAAGTACGGAGAATGTACAGAGAGAATGGTTTAAGCGAACAGGGATAAGTGTTTTAACATCCTAGGCCTATCTCAATTCATTGATAATCAGGTGCATCCTCCTGTAATTCTTGACGCAGGGTTAGCAGTTAAATGATTGATTTGTTTTCTCGTGAATCTGACTTTCAACGCACCCCCTCGTGCCATGTAAAGACAAGTGCATGATAAACAGGAACAGCGATGGTTTCTCCGAGCCGTTATGTCTGTCATACGGGAAAAGTTTTCCTTGTCTCCGCAGCACAACGGCTGCCAGCACATTCCCAGGTTGACAGGAGAGGAAGTGAGTGTGACAAAATGGGAAGGCAGCGTAGCTCCTATGGGGACAGGAGACTCCAGGGGGAAACACATAGTTCATCTCAGCTACCAGGATTCCCCATATCCGCATGAACTGCAGGAGAGCTGGGTCGGACAGGAGGAAAGCACCATGTACGTAGAGGAACAGGGATGGCTGCCAGGTGTGGCCAAACATCTGCATCTTCACACTAACGTGCATGGATTCTAGAACGGGGAACAGCTGGGGAAGCACTTGCCTTGAGTAATGAGCTAACAGTCCGGTGCTGTCAGAAGACAGGCTGAAAACTGATGCTGAGGTTTGGGACAGGCCAGATGATGGATTCTGTGCTATTGACATCTCAACTGGTCCATTGCTATCGGGGTACGGTCATATCTGAAGTTCAAAGGTTAATACATTTGAAAAACACACATAAGCATTAGATTCTAATGCTTTTTATAATCTTTATTGTAATTAACTATTCAGGATGTGGGAAATAAACATAACATTGTTACATTAACATTTGTATGCATTCGGCAGACCCTTTTATCCAAAGAGACTTACATTGCTTTATCCTATAAATTTATACATGGGTATGTGCAATCCCCTGGGATCGAACCCACAACCTTGCGTTGTTGACGCAGTGCTCTTATCACTGAGCTACAGGAAGCTTTTACATCGAAAAATATCAATGCCGAGGTCACGTGTTCCATTCACATTTCATGTATAGCTTGAATGTACTGTAAGGTCGGAACAAAATCTTGGGAAAAGCACATATGTAAATATGCACTTTAGAATGACAGACAGACGTGAAAAAAAAACATTAAATACTATTACGCAGCTCTCAGGAATACTTAATGTTAAAACTGATAAGGCAATGTACGCCTCTTCGGCTGGAACTGGGAGTCTTCTTGTCTGACACTGCTTACATGTTTGATGTGATATATCTCTTTCTGATGCCTTTTTAACATTTTGTGTATTTATTCAGGCTGGGTAGCCTACAGGTAATTGTGTAGTATCCAACGAAACCCTGTTTAGGTTATCAGGACCCCATCACCAGCAGATTAAAGATCGTGTAACATGCTATTTCATGCATTCTGACTTCTTTACACTGTTAAACATACTGGCTTCTCATTCTTAACATGGTCAATCTTTAAAAAAACGAGTTGGCGGTATGACGTAGTATTTCTGTGCTTGATACATTCCCCATCACTCCAACTTGTTTCGGAAAGGTTTTTATAAGTATGGATCCGGGTTTCGTAACAGAGATCCTATTCCTTGTAATGGGCAGTTCTCCCGGAAAAGCACGCACATGGCAAGGCGAAAGAAATAGCCCGCCAATGCGCCAACCCACGAGCGATAGGATGATCCGCTTATCAAGATTAGCTGCTGCGTCAAGATTGGCTGCACTGTAGCCCTGCAGCTGCAGCTCCTCACTCTTGCGATAGTGAGATTATTTTAGGTGTGTTTGTTTGTTCAGAGCATTTCAGTGATGGATGTTATATTAACAGTGGATATAATGTTAGATTGTTTGAAATTGATAGATGGCACAGTCACAGTGCTAAAAGATGCCAGACATGAACTGCACGTGGTAAGTCAAACTAGGTCATATGTCTGTGTTTTGTTGGCAATCGCGCCGCGTACATGCATCATTTATAATTTACAAAACACGAAGGGATTAATGCGCTGATGTATTGTGTCCTCGTGCTGTAGTTCAGTCCCCCCTGCACGCCTCCAGCAGCTCGTCTTTATCCGGAAATAATCGTACACCTGTATCTCTCTTTTATAAATTTGATCAAACTAAATACTCTTCGAAGATACGACGTACACAATACTTGGTACTCAAGATTATTATGAGATTGGCAGAAACTGCGTGTGTTACCCGATCTATAAATAACTGGACACAAAATATTTTGATAGCTTATTCCTTAAAATATGTTTATGTGTCATATTTAAAGTAAATGTAACTCATTGTTAAGATTTATTAGAGCATAACCAGAGCTTGTGCGTTCACGTCACCACGAGTGTCGAAATCATTAAACAATCATTAAGAAAACGAATCGTTTGGTGTGATCGTATTTGGACTTAAACAATTGCTTTACAAATGCTAACCAGTCTGCCGAAGCACATAATTATTGTACTAAACCGATGTTTATTTTCCTAAGACTTCCTTTTTGTTTAAAAGGACTATGCTCTTATATTCAATCTTAGTCAGGTGCTCAAATAAAGTGCCCTTAATGTACCGATTAATATAACGCACAATGTAATAATAATCGCCTCAGTTTCCAGGGGACACGAGATTCAACCTGCGCTAACTTCTAGTATCATCCGAAGAAAGAAATGAAAAGCAATAAAAGCCATCGGCCTCGGTCAGCCACTGACAGCTGCTTGTCAACACTCCTGATGGATTTATCCAGCGCATCCCTGCCTTCAACATCGCTTGTTTTTCCACTTAGCTAAGAAATAGACATCCGTCTCTCCCAAAACATTAATGACCCTTGAGGAATCAACATTTGATGGATTACATCGTAAAGCTTCCGGACGTCGAGGACGGGAATGTGTCCTGTTTAAGCAATGTGTAACTCAATATCGCATTTGGGCTGGAATGAGTCATTCAGCAAGTTTTGTCCATAAGTCTAAGTTCATTTACAAGGCACACTAATGACCGGAGTGGAAAAGGTCTGTGGCAGTAAACCATATGCCCCCAGGAGACCAATGACTGACAGTGATGGAGAATAGATGCGACTCTGAGGAGAAGGCGAGATGTCTGGATCATTTGGAAACATGTGTCATCACAACACCTGTCAGACAGCTGGAGATGCAGGAATGTGAGGTGTCTCATATGGAGAAGTAGTTTTACTTTGTTTTGAAATCGAGGCAATACCCTTTCTATAAAAATACATCATAATTTCATAATAAACACCGCTCTGTAATCTCTGGGTTCTACAAATGCATTATGATTTTCTTACTTACAGGTTTACACATAAATAATAACAATTATTGCCTTTATTACATTATTAGTCTGATATTTCTGAGATCAGAAATTTAGCTAGTGTATCAAACATAAAATACTTTTCTTTAGTATTTACTGAAGTTAAACTGCAAAGCAAAATGTAGTATGTAGAAGGCCAATATTACAGTAATTACTCCACTTTGTAAATGTGTACTATAGTATTCTGTATTAACTACAGTAATTGACAAAATGAATACTGTTTATAGGCCTACTTTAACATTTATTTGGTAAAGTAAAAAAAATACAGCACAGCATATGGGAATTGTGTATACAGGGGTTCTGTATTTTACATTTATTGCATTGAAAATATAAGGCAATAATGTTAATTTCGCTACATCTAAAGCTGAACTTCTTGGGGAACATATAATGCATCACGTTGTTCAGAGGTTAGTATCATTACATAAAATGGTGACAGAAAAAACTATAAGGACAAAAGCTTATGAAGTCGTTCATTAAATTGTGACTTACTTTGTACTTTGACAAGTACAACAAACCCTTAACCCAGATTTTTTCATGTGGACAATATGTAGTCCACCTATACGATGCAGCAGATATTAAAAAATATGAAAAAGATTATTTTATGTCATAGTTTTACTGTCATGTGGAGACAAACATCATACCAGTGAATAAGTTCAAATTGGTCATTTTAACACTATATATAACAATAAAATCAAACCTTTCTATAGAATTCACCGAAAAATGTTAAGCAGCTTTTAGATTGAAGATATGGGAGATGGTGGTGATGTGGTAATCAAAAATGTTTTTGAAAGAAGATATTTCAAAATAGCTTAAACATCCACCTGGTAGTGTTGTAGTCAAGACCTATGCCCAAGACCAGAGAGTGTTGAGACCAAGACAGGACCAAGACCAAGGCAAGACCAGCACTCCTCAAGTTTATCTGAAAGATCCACATAATCCTTAACCCTTAAAAAGTCATAATAAAATAAAAATATAATAACAGAGGTAAACCTTATGTCTAGGCTAATATGTATTTGCTTGGAACTATTCTCAATAGAGTAGTTCATATAGCTAAATCATATAAAATCACATTTGAGCTCTTCTGGTCACTATCTCGTCCAGCTCGTCCACAAACATAATTTCAAGTATTTCAATCATGAACCAACTAAATTCATTTCACAGTTTGTCCACACTTTGACAGGTGTCATGCCTAGAATGATAATATCTACCCCGGCTGCCCAGGCATCTGTCTACTGAGCCACAATGTTTTTTAACCTTCGCTCCTGGTTGCAGAGGCACCGGGTTGGTATTTGGCATGTCCCCTGACCACTATGTGCACTCCATCGCATGCCAAACCCTCCTACAGTCCTCAACCACAGCCAGCTGCTCATTCTTTAATAAATGAATGCCATTTGACAGCTAGATGTAGCCTAACTGGTCCCCGCATCTACAGAAAGCTTTGGAGATTTGCACCTCACCCACTGTTTGTTTGAACGGGAAGTTAAGTTTTTAAATGGGTCTTAGATGGCTACTGTCTATCATTTATTTCTTGCAATAGTGGAATTAGGGGGAGGGATATTGTCATACCAGAGAGTATTTGACTGGACAAAAATGTTGAATGTACAAAGAAAACAATGGTGACATTTCTAAAACCTGCATACAAAATGGGATAGTTAAAGGAATAACACATGAGTTATTTTATAGGATATTAAAAGGTAAATAATCCAATCAAATATAATTTTATTACTTAAAGGAACATTTTGACCAAAAATCAAAATTCTGTCTTCCATTTTCTCATCCTCAAGTTGTTTCAAATCGGTGTAAATGTTTTTTTTCTGATGAACACAGACAAAGATATTTGGACTAATGCTTGTAACCAAACAGTTCTTGGCCACTATTGACAACCATAGTAGGAAAAATTACATTTTGCTATCAGGAGAACAAAGAAATTTATAAAGAATGAAGAAAAGCCAACATTTCTGGGGCGCTTTTTGACGAACATTGTAATTTTTTCCTAATATGTGACCCTGGACAACAAAACCAGGCTTATGGGTCAATTTTCTGAAAAAATCTAAATATTGAGAAACTGGCCTTTGAAGTTGTTGTGCGGAGGCACTGTAGCAGGCCATCCACTCAAAAAAGTAGTTTTATATATTTAGGAAAAGAAATGTACAAATATCTTCATGAAACATGATCTTTACTTGATATCATAATATTTTTTGCCATTAGAGAAAAATCTATAATTTTGACCCATACAATGTATTTTCAGCTTTTACCTAAAATGTTACCGTGCTACTTTAGACTGGTTTTGTGATTCAGGGTCACATATGCCTTCTTCCAAATATCTTTCATGCGTTCATCAGAACAAAGACATTTATACAGATTTGGAACAACTCGAGAGTGAGTAGATGTTGACAGAATTTTCATTTTTTGGTGAACTATCACTTTACCGTTTAAACTCGCTCATAAATAGCCTCGAAAAATGTCTAGCTAGTGTTTTTACACTCGCACCACATTTAGAACAACATATTAACACTAATGAGCACACATGTGCTGAACCCGAGCGCAGAGCCCACGTGGCAGCGAATGCGATCATGCGAAGGCACTGTAACTCGATAGCACGTCTTATGATAATATTGTATTTAACATAGGGAAAGGTCAAACCACAGCACGTGTTTTAGTTTTCATCGCCCTCTGCTGCGACTTCAGCACTCGCATTCGCATCGCTGCAGGGTGCAAATTCTATAGCAAGGCAAAGCAGGGTAGAGGTGAGCGAGGCGTGTGGGGCTCCGAGCACTCGGGGGCCTCGTTTCTCACTCACCCTTGTTCGAGACTTCCATTAAATTTGGAGGTGTGTGCGCCCGCTCTCGAAACAGCCAGAACAGCGGATCGGATGGGGCTATAATGCATATGCTCTGGCATGAATATCAGTCTGATAAGTCAGGATTAACCGATGATCATTTCTAGAAAACATGATAGCTCCGTTAAAAAGGTCACACTGGATTCAATTGACCAGCTGTCACTCAGTTTACCCAACTAAAAGAAGCTGAATCGGGGCAGATATCTCATGATGACGCGTGCGAATTAAAAACACAAGCACTTCTTACGTGAGGTTTTTGCCCGTGGTTTGCGTTACGTCCCCCTGCTCTTCTCTTGGGCTTCACGTACAGTAACTTTTGCCCATTTGACAGCCCAAAATGAAATTACACATGCTGCATGCATCTACTCTGCGCTATTTTTAGTCCGCCGATGAGGATCGAGATAGGCCAGAGAATAGCACTCAGCACAACATCCACCTGCTTTCATTTAGCAAGGGAAACATGGTTTGGTGCATGACTGAGCAACATTTGTGGAGACAAGATTTAGGGAGGAGATTTTGTGTGCAAAATTAATTGTTATGTGTGATTTTTATGTGCTGAATCGGCTCTGGAAGTAAAAGCACTATCATTTCCTCCACAGGAGAATTGATTTTATTACACACATTAGCCTAAACTGTATGTCATTTTTTATAATGTGTGATGTGCTTATCTTCAAGACAATAAATATGAAGTTCAATTAAGGTGATTAAATATACAGTATTATCAAGATAACATTATCAGGGTAACATTATGAGAGTAACTATAGAAATAAATCATTTCTGATGCTTAAATAGCTCAGTAGCCTATATACGGTAAAAAACGAAATTTTACAGAATTTATGTTATTTCTCTTAATTTTTTTTACATTTTTATGCATTTATGACAAACGGTCAAAAACTGCAAAATTACAGAAAAAGACTGCAAATTCAGATGAAAAACCGGGAAAATTGTTTATAATACTGTATTTTTTATATCCTGTAATTTTACAGGACTATATATAAAACTATTATTTCCCGGTATATTTCACTCCAGCTGACAGAAAATGTTCTGTTTTATTACAGATTTTTTTATAATAAATCTTCTTTTGAATAACTCAAGTTCGTGCCCTTTGCCATCCATCGTGTACTGCAACCTCACAGTTCCATTGGGATATTGTGCACAGGTGAAACAAATGTTTATTTCAAACCTGTACACCTTTGTATGATCTTCTTTTGTTTTCTATGGAAGAAATAAAGGCACGATGTAAGTTTAAAATGACAAGAGAGTGAGTAAATGATGACAGAACTTTCATTTATGAGTGAACTTTACCTTTTAGAGATTATACAAGGATTTTAGAGGACTTTATGTTAAAACCATAAAGCATACTGATCTATTCCTTTAACATCTTATAAAATACAGTAATAATACAAAATGGACAGTCAGACAGTCAATTTAACATTAACCTATAGCCACAATAAAAAACAAATAAAGTGTTTTTTATTTTATATATGTCCAATAGTGAATGTTATGTGCAACTTAACCTGGTTTCAAAAACCTGACCGGTTCAAAGGCTTTTAAGAGCTTAAATGACAATAAAGACAAACACGTTTTCACACCGGTGATTTTTCACACAGAGCACATGTTTCTCGAGCACACGAGTTAAGGAGTGCAGCGTAATTGCTTTACAGCTGTCGATTGGCAAAATGATGGCCGCAGGAGGACATGCATCAGAGTAATTTAGCTCCGCTCGAATGCCGCATTAGAGGGTGAACTCAATAGCTCCGTTAATTACGTATAACATTTCCTCTCCCATAAAGCAACCACAGCTGGTACGAATGCCGCATTAATTGCTGTGTGCGTGGATCATTCCGTAACGAATACATTGACAATATGTAGACCAAATGCAAGCAACAGGCAGGACATGTTAGAAAATCAAATAAGATCTAAATCAAATTTTAAAAAATTAAGGGCTGTGCTGTACTACTGAATGAATGTGAATTTCAATTTTGGGATTACTTGCTATACGTTGGAGTGGCAAGTGCACCACACGAACAGAAGCTCTGGAATTCACGATGGCGCTGAAACCGCAGTTCGTGGAACTGATCAAAAACTGCAGTACCACAAACCACATGGCTACAGGGAACCGACTGTTAAAACTTTATTTTTAATTGGAGGTCCCTCACAGTCTCTGCACGCTTTTTGGCAAACACCAAGCCCATCTTTCGGCTTTATGGGCCCCCAGCGCCAGCTTTCACCATGAGCACTTGAGGTGCTGATTTTTGGGGGAGAGTGAATTAACAACCACTCTGCATTCAATTTTGCGGTTCATTGGCATCTGCTGTGGGGTCAGTAGTTCTAGCTTGTATTATTTTCTAATAAGGAGTCAATAAGGCGAACTTTTCAAGTGGGGTGTTTGCCGTTCTTAATTGCCAGTAATGACGAAGAGAGTTTTCTTGTCAATAAATTAAAAGCGCTGAAACTAACTAAAGGTCGCAAATCTGAATTTGTCATAATAGTTTCGATTTTTCCTTATAAAATTGTTCATAGAAAAACGCCATAAATTATGACAAGGGTCTCTTAAATACCATACTATTTTATTGCTAATATTGTAAAGCACTGCAAAATCTGCAGTGTGCACGGATACTTGCCCTTTAAAATCAAAGTATGTCGTCCACCATAAACCTTCCCTCAACTCAGCAGCTAACCTGGGTTATGCAAGCAGACGGGTTCTAGGGGAGCGAGCGGGGCTCAAGTTTCTGCTCTGAAACCAAATTCTGTCACAGCTGACTGATGTGCTTACTTGAACAGATGCCTAATACATATGCATCTCCCGTAAACACAAGAACCTTCCTTAAAGGAACGGTTCAAACGATATAATTGCTAGTATTTACTAGGCCTTGTGTTGTTCCGAACCCAAAACAAAATTTTGGGGTGAAAAAATCACAACACCTGAGTTATTCATCCAGAAAACATTTATTTTCCAGAACACAGAACTCTATAAGATACAGATAGAAATGAAAACATATATATGACAAGGCTGCTTCATAATTACGATCTTGTAATCCTTAATGAGAATAAGACATGATCTTGAGAGCGTCCTCCTCTGTTTCAGGAACAGTGAGAAGATCATGATAAAAAGGTCGTCCGTGAAGGCAGACCTGACTCTCCGTGTTAAGTTCCTCTTTCATTCGGCAAACTGTGTTTTTAACGTCAGCTCTGGAGAGATTCAGAGGTAACTGTCTGACTAGTCTTACCGCCTCACCCTGCGAAACAAAGTAGTAGAAAACAAGAATTTTTAACCAGATTTAGGACTAAAACTATCATTGTCTTGTATTAAAGCGACAGTCGACCCAAAAATGAAAATTCATAATCATTTCAAGACACATGTGGGAAACATTCATTGGTTAAAATGAGATTTTACATACGATTTAAAGTAGTAGTTATTCACTTATCAAATTCTTTATATTAACTGCTGTGATTGAATCAGTCCAAATTTTGAATGAATCAAACCACTTTTTCATTAAAAAAGATTGATCGAAAAAAATGACACTTTCAGAAACTGGACGTCACTATATGTCGTATTTTGGTGAACTGTTTTGTTCCGTTTCATTAAAGTCATGTTGTCCACATTCACTGTAATTGCTTTCCTGTAGCTCAATGATTTGAGCATGGCGCTAGCTATGCGAATCCCTGGTTCGATCCCAGGGATTTCACATACTTAGTAACAAATGTATAGTAAATAGGCACTGTAAGTGGCTTTGGAAACAAGTGTCTGCCAAACGGCAAAATAAAAAAATTGAATGGAATGTTTTTATTTCGAAATTAAAATGTAAACAGAAGTCAACATGAGGGTTCAGTAACAAAAGGGTTAATGGTGGGCGAACAATCCCTAAATATCCCTCCCTACTCAGAAATAGCATGATGGCTAGTTGAAAAAAGCGTGTTCCAGAAAGCTTCTCTCACCTCTAGGTAGTTTGACACTTTAAGAGGTCTGCAGTGCTCCACAGTTTTTGCATCCTGGTCTTTAACAGACTGCAGAATCTCCCTCAGGTCTCCTATCCCGTAGAAAGGCATGCAGTCAGCCATGCCCGTCACTTCAAGACATCTCTCAGTAGACGAGGAACCTGGCCAACATAAGCAACGAGCAAGGATTAATAAACTCCGAGTACAACTTTCTCCAGGAAAAAATAATAAATAAATATTGTGATTTACACGCTGGTTGGAAAGCGAGTCGAGCAGGCACTGCACCAAATTATGCTATTACCATGTCTATGCGGACTGGAAAGAAAAACCAAGATGGAGGAGGTTTTCAACAGATGATTTAAAGATGATTGCTTTTCCCACAAGACGTCTCAATGATGATCTCTGCTCTAGGTAAAATGTGTGGAAAGGTCATCAAGAAAGCGCAGGCTACAGGTTTTCTCCATTCCTAACTGCTCGACACAGAGCCCCGGCCATTTTAAAAATCTACAAATGCTTTCAAAATAATATTGATAATAATATTGATAATGTTATATTAGTTATACTGTAAACGCTCACTACATGTGTTTCAATGTAGATGGAAAGATGCTATATATGGTTGCTGCGTATTGCCCAGTGTCAAAAAAGCCATATACTGTTATACAATTTAAAATAAAATTATATTAACATATTTTCTGAACTTTTCCTAAAAACATGTGCAATTATTACTATTGTATTGCTTAAAAGTGAATATAAACTTTAGTTCTTTGCAGTTCTGAATCCTATTGTCTGCAAATAAATGCAAATAAAACAATATTTCAAATATGTATAAACAATATATTCAGAAAAAACTGAAATGCGTCTTTAAAATGGTCTCTTAATTATTTTCACGGCCAAATACAGTATATATATATATATAATTGGCTGAATGTTGAGTTATTTTTAGGGGACAGCAAATTAACACTGTTATACAAGGTGTACACTCACTACTTTACACTGTAGCTAAGTGTCATTGCTCCAGTGTTGTCACATGAAAAGATATAATAAAATATTGACAAAAATATGAGGGGTGTACTCACTTCTGTGAGATCCTGTTATAAAATATATATATATATATATATATATATATATAATATGTACTGTATATATAATTTATGTATTTATTTAATTGTTTTATTACTCATTACTTGGAATCATACTTCTGTTGTTGTTTATTTTTTTTTGTATTTTCTTTTCTTTTATATTGTTTTATCTTTTGTAGTTCTATACTCTTTACATTTTTTCATATTGTACTTTCTCTTTACTTCATTGTCTGGTGCCCTTCGACACATAATTCTCGAGAGAAGTTAAAAATAGTAAGAATTGAACTGGTGCGCTTGACAATCCAGGTCTTTAACTTTTTTTTGGTTGAGAGATAAAGATTTGATGCTTTTTGACAAAAGTGGTTCAAATCCATAACCCTACACAGGCCCAAAACAACGTCCAATGTTTGCCTTAGCAAGCATCACTATTTTTTCAACCTGATGCACCTAAAAACCAAACGGAGCCCTGGATAATGTACAACCTTATGCTTCTGCACTTCTGAAAGGAAGACATTGGGTGCTTGCCTTGGCCACATTCATTTTTTTTAAGTTGACTCAAGAAACAGTTGCCTTTGGTAAAGAGCAATTGTCCTCCAGATCACAATTTAGTGCAAATCTACTGTGCTGGTAAACCCAGGCAATGAGCCAGCGTTAACCACGATGACCCTTACCAGTGCCAACAAAACACTTACAGGAACAGAGTGGGAGGGCTTAAGTGCATTTCATAAGGAGCAAAATAAGGTCAAATGAGGACTAAGATGGCAGCCTCATGACATAGAGATCAACACTACACACTATTCCAGCCATACTAAAATACAGAATGTAGTAACATCAATGACAAGAAAAACCTGTTACCAGGCCGTTGAGAACATAGAGAACACGTCTTGTTATTTATTTGTAAGGTCCTATATCTTAAAGAGGTATATTCATTCTAGTGATGTTATAGGTAATGTCACAGAGAACAAAGTCGTTCTTAATATCAGTTTTTAAAATTAAGATGCCTTTTTTAAATGAAGAAAATATGATCTATACTTCATCGCCAGCCTGAAGATTGTCCTACAGACCCCGAAAAATCCCTGCAGTATCTTAGCACAGCTGTTTTTATATTATTGGCATCAAAAGAAGCAAAGCAAGAAAAGAAAACACCATGCTTTCATTCCTCGCTAGCGAAACACAAGCAAAGCGAAACACAAGCAATTCTGTTAGAAATAATTGACTATAATCCTGTTATTCAAGCCGTAACGTTTGACATTTCTAAATCATTTGTGAACTGCGGCATTAATGATGTCCAGCGGGTCCAACCTTTGTTAAATCAAATTGGACAATCCTTGAGACCTTTAAACAGCATGACCCTTGAATTAAAAAAGGCACATTTCTCAGGGGAAACCTGGCACAGAAAAAAAAAAAAAAACGTGTATGGAAGTATTTCTAAATCTCTCCCCCTCCACACCACATGATGAGCATGAGGAGGGAAGGTGGGGTGCGAATTGAAGCGAACGTACTTAATGACCATCTCAAAAAACCTTTACAATGGAAGAAGAGGTTGAGTCATACAGGAAGTAGCCTAATCCCACAGAATTAAACCCCCTCTTAAAAAACAGGTTCATATTTGTTAAGTGTTCTGCGTAGGGAAGGGGAACGCTGACCAAGCGCTTTCCACTTAAGCAATTTGTATAAACAATGACCTCATCGCTGGGCACAGCGGGAATTAATTTCTCGAAGGTAATGGCGAGGATATTAAAAGTAATTAATAGCTCCCAAAATATTTTGATGCTGAATTAACACATTGGATGTGGAATGATATTGTCCAATGCTTATGAATGTCCATGTACATCCCTTTCACGAAACTGCTTATTAATTTGATTCATCCGTGTAGGAGTGTAAGTGTGAAACAAATGCGTGTGAAGATCAAATCTAAGCTTTGACCACATTCTTGGACCATGTTACGGAAAAATGTAGATAACGGTTTAAATTTTGTGTTCGGCTCCAAAGTAACCAAGTTGTATAACCGAGGCGGGGCTGTGAGTCTAAATTGAAACCCATCAAACACAGTTTTGCATAACAAACACTCTTAAAATTAAAGATAGTTCATGATGCCATAGAATAACTATTTTGGGCTAAAAGGTACCATAAAAACCTTTAAACATCTGCAAAATCTTTTGGTTTAACAAAAAGTTCTTTATAGTGAAATCATTTTGATTCAGTTTTAAATGCTTTGTTCTGTGTACTTAAACATTTGCGTAGAGCTAAAAAGAAAGGGGTTGTTTATGTCTTACACAATGGTCTATAAATTCTTGACATTTTCACACATAAGGATTTTTTTAGGAACCTGGTGCATTTTCTCTCTTGATTCGGTTCGTTTAGGCATATGTGAATACTGCAATCGCGCTAGGATCCGCCCCAAAACAATCGCTCTGAGACCGCCTGAACAAGGTGGTCTCGGCCCAATTGCAAACGAACTCTGGAGCGATTCAATGGGCTCACTTGGACCAGGGAAGAAGTGAAGTGTTTGATTGAAATTTGGTCAAAGAAACACATTGCCAAGCAGCTCTCCAGAACTCGAGCGAACAGTGCTGCGCGAAGGCAAGGAAACTCCATAACTGCAGTAACCAAACAAGTCACAAAAATGCCACGTAGCTGCTGTCTGTCCATCCTGAATGATGACATCTTTGAGCGGAATCCCGCAAAATAAACAGATGCACTCTGATTGAAGGAGAGTTTACTAGCACGTGACTTGTATTAACAAAGTTGGGTCCGTTTGGAAATATTGCCTTGTGAATGCGAACCGAACTAAAATTGCTATATTGTAGCAATTTAACCCCCGGTTTCGGAACAAGGCAGTCGATCCAAAGGTGTGAAAACGCACTTAATGGCTATTTGAGGAACCAAAACAAAATCACTGTTAAGAACCTTTTATTCCACTTTTTTAAGAATATAATTTAAAAAAAAATCCCTTTACCTTTGGGAGACTGTATTTAGGACAATTCTTTTGTCATGATCCGTGGAGACATTTTGTAAATTATTATAAGTTTACTTAAAGGCTGTTAAATGATTAATGCATCCAGAAGAAAAGTTTGTGTTTACATAATATATATCTGTGTAATGTGCATACAAATGATGTATTCATAAAAACATACTCAGGCATTTATATATTTATGAAAAGATTCACATATAATTTAAATGATTGGTAAATATCAAAAAATACTTTCATAAATATGTATACATGTATGTGTGTGAGTTTTAATATGCACAGTACACAGAGATATATTATGTAAACAGTTTTATTCTGGATGTGATTATTCTTGATTAATCATAAATTCACCACTATTTTAATTTAGTATATTTTCTGCAAAAAAATATCAATCCCATAGACCAATCAGTTTTGGGTCCCCAAAGAACCAAAGTCGTGCATTGTTGTATGTGTTACACACCAAGCACTAATACTGTAAGTCTGACTGCTACAAACCCCAAATTCCAGCCAAACTTAACCATCTAATATGCCTATTAAAAAAATTAAGACCGGAGAAAATCCCCCAAAACATGTTATGACGTTACCTGGAATTAGCTTGATTTGAAAACCATTTGCTACAAGCCTAGGATCAGTAAAGTAGATGCCTCCATTACGACAGGGACTGCCTTTCTCCATATTCATGAGTATATCCATGTACTCCTGCCCACCAAGCACCCTGAAAAAATAAGTACATGTTCATATACAGTACAAGCTAAGTAACTGGGGAGCTGATAAATGATGAACAGTAAAGATATGAATCCAAAATTGCAAATCATAATATAAATAAATCTACAAAGAGAACGACAAGAACAGAAATCGGGTCTGTACACATCCAAATTAAGAGCCATTGCTACCCATCTGTCAGCTGTACGGGGCTCTGCGGTCGCGCTGTTGGAAGTATATTATTCTTCAGAAGTCTTTTAAACAGCAAGGCCTCCTCCACTCGAAACGGGTTCAACAACATGAGCTTTCTGCCGCATAAAACGACCCAGGCACCGTGAGAAGCCAAGCGGTTTACAAGCCTGAGGCCCTGCGCGCTCGAGCTCTTCTGGTTGGAGAGGAGGTTAAGACTCCGCTTGAGGGTTTCAATACTGAACGGGAGGGGTTTGGAGAGCTTGGCAGGGCTCCTCTTGCCCGGGGGCTGAGCGGAGAAGAGTTTGTCCAGGGCCTGCTGCTTGGCGAGGGGGGCCTTGCGCTTCACGCCTTGAGCTTTGTTCAAAGAAGAGCTGGCGTTCATCTGCTTCTTGCCCTCTGCACACTGGACACCTCCCTCCGTTGCCCTCTTCCTTTGAAGGTTGTAGTAGTTCAGAGATTTTTCCGCCTTGCTTTCATACCTAAGAAGCGATGTGATACAAAAACATTTGGTTACAGTCCGATCGGTATATTTTGTGTTTCCTTCTCTGTGGCTATTTGAATGAGGACGAGCAACAGATAATGTGGTTAAACGTGATCGCTACCAAAAGTCTGTACACTACAGTGTGGGATTCAATACTCTTTAAAAAGTATGCCAGGTGGACAAACCTGATTAAGATGGTTGAGAAAATTTCAAGCGTACAGAACAAACATTTGAATCCAGGAAAATAAAATCAAAATAGATCTGGTGAAATATTTCCATTTGTTTTGATTACTTTTACTATATTATTCTAAGTAATAGTTAATTTGCTCACCCTCTTGTCATGCAAACCTGTATTAGTGTCTGTCTTCCACAGAACCAAAATAAAAGAGATTTTGAAGAAACCAAATAACTTTGACCCCCTCTGACTTTTATGTGTGTGTATATTCCACTCTCTTGAACATTCAGCAATTACTTGCATGCAGGGTATGAATGGGTTTCAGCAAAGAGGCCAGAAGTTGTAACAAAATCACCTCAATTCACACACGCAACTTTGATTTAATTTGCTCGTGTGATTCTAACTGGGCTGCTTTAAATCACATCGCAGAAACGGGCGAGATAAAAAAACATCTGCTACCTGCGACCAGATGGGGCCGGAGAGCAGGAGGGAGGGCCTGTAAAAACATGCAGCCTTGACCCTCCACTGGAAGTTTCACCATGGTTTTGCCAATTAACAGCTGTGCAATTGCACGGCGCTTGCTACTGTACAATAGACTGGGCACTATTTCAAATGCGCTGTGTGGTTTCTCAGCTTGGGTGCGAGAAAAAGATGCAAATCAAGACGAAGGCATGAAATGTGCTAAAAACAAGAGAAAAGCAATAACAGGCCAATGGGGGAGATAAATGATTTCATAATAGAGCAGAAGGTTGAAGCCGGAGGGAACACTGTGCCATGCACACTGTATTCTTTTTTGACCTGAGGGCTTTTGGACTTTGGTTTGCTGCTATTACACAGTGAAAATACAATGAAGTTCTTTGTGGTTGACATATAAGAATGAAAAATTTAAACAAAAAATTTGATCATTGTAAAATGCTTTGGAAACTAATGACACTAAAGGTGTCCTTAACCTTTAGTTTCATTAGTTTCCAAAGCATTTTACATGACCAACACTTATAATTTGTGGCATCTATAAAGTTGCAATCCGTAACTAAGTTTTTTAGTTACATAAATGTGTTATTGACCAGTTACATAAAAATCTGGATTATAAAAAATTTGTCTCACTGTACACAAATTTCACGGTTTTTAAGTCCCAAATCAGTTTCAGTAGAGTTAGGAGAAAAAAAGCTGGAAAAAATTGTCCTTTTTTATTATTAATGTTCGTTAACATAAATATAAATAAAAACATATATATAAATAAAATATAATAAAACATAAGTTCTCGAAATACATCTTCAATTTTCAAATAAAGCACTACAGTACTTTTTAACCTTACAGGACAAAATAATGTGGGTGTATCATAATTTGTTAAGTTAACAAGACATGTACTTTGACAGATCGTCACACATCCCTTTGAGTTAAGGATTCGGATTTCAAGGAAGATTTGCACGTAAAAACAAGCCTACTGTCGGTTAAGTACTGTTTAAGATTGCATTCGGTAGATATGTGCACTGATCTGTAAGTCCCATTTCAAACAGTTTGATGCAAATATGTGTACAAAAATGTAACTGTGATTTTACATGAATCAATTTACACGGAAAAAGTTGGGTTAATGTTAAAGCTGTGAAATCAACTGTTTAAATTTAGTAAATGTAAGTAAAATATTTAAGTAAATGTCAGTAACTCACATATTTCTATTAGAAATCACCAAAAACATGAAGTGTATATTAAAAATATAACTTGTTAATTAAAAACAATTTTTTATCATTAAATAAACTTAAAAAATAAATGTACATTTTAGAGAAATTAACAGTTTGATTTTTATATTTTTTATATCCCACTAAAAAACGGTTAAATTATTTTAAACGATTTTATTTAGTTAATATATGTTTATTTTTGTGATATTACTCAGTATCGTGTGCGATAATATCGTAAATCTTGTGCGATGTCAATATGTGCGAGATCATAGAGTATGTAAAACTGTATAATCGGTACGAAAAAACGCACTCAGTGTTCACAAATACTTGTGACATGCATGCACATTCACAGCGCTGTTTGCATTATAGTCGATCACGCTCGCTGTGTCCAAAATCGCATACTGTGATAGTACGAACTAAATTTAAATAAGTACCTACCTATCAGCCGTAAGCAGTACATTCTATATAATATGTCTGGGTGTAGTATGAATACATTTGGAACATACTGTGTCCGCCATGTTTTATGGTCATGTGACCCATATGCTCTTTGACATACTGGTTTTTGCATATTGAAGTTTCGGACATACTATTCATAACTCATCCAATACTCATTTTAGCCTACTATATAGACTGGAAGCAGCAGTTGTCTCTGTCAGTTCACCGTACACCAGTGTTCTGTTGTGTTTCTACTTGAAGGATTCCATTTAAAAGCCCTTTCCTTAAAATGCAGCTTTAATATCTAATACTGTAAGCCATACTTTCTCTTCCCCTAGTTTAATACGAAAAGTCCAGTATACATAAACCAATCATAGGCTGATTTCTTCAGTTTCTAACAAACAAATGTGCAGCAATTTATCCGAAGAGAAATGTGTATAATGCATGCCTGTGCTATGTGTGTTATCTGAGCTGTAACGTTGTTCAAATGATCCTTTTCTCTGTGGCACTACTGATGTTGGCCAGGGCAGTTGAACTTTGGTCCTTGATGGCCACCGTCCCACAGGGTTTACTGCCAACCCTAATATAACACATATGAACAAGCTGATCAAGGTCTTCAAGACAACGTGAAAATGACAGGCAGGTGTATAAGATTAGCATAAGAGGTAACTCTGAAAGACAGTGTGGGAACAGGACTGGAGACCCCCGCAAAAGATACCATGAACCCCACCGAGAGAGTCGCTATAGCATCGCTATGACCTGCAGCCACAAAACAGACCATAATATCAGTCATACAAAGAGTGTAAAAAGAGCACATGGAAAAATAATACGCTGTTTCTATCACCTCCTGAGATCGACCTTATTGGACATTAAAAAGCCATTTAGCGAGCACAGTTTGCATTTTAAGCCTGGAACTCATAACGAGCATCAAAAGCACATAAACTGTGCAATAAGCAAGCCACGCTCCCTTGTTGTGGGCACTTTGGACGTAACCAAGTTCATATAGAGTCCCTGGATCAGCGCCAACCATTTTATTGCTGCATCAGAACACTGCAACCAAAATATAACAAGCATGGTTTGGGGGGGACAGGTTCTGTTCGAGCTATTCAACTCTTGATCTCCCTCCCCCAAGCATCCATGACAACAATCTCTGACCCCTAAGCTCAGCATGCCCATATGTTACATGAACCCATGTTACATGGATTCGTGTAAATATCCTTTAGAAGTCCCTGCAACCATACAGCTTCGGGAAAGGGGGCAAGGACTTGAGAAGGCCTATTTTAGGTTTAAGACAGCAGTAATGTGCAACTTTTTCCATACATCACATAAGCGCCACTAGCAATGCTTAGATACACTTTCCGTCCGATTTAATTACGCTGACTTGGCCTGCTATTTGGGAGGGGTACAGCTCTTGTTGTTGAAATAACGTGTCCTGAATCCTAATGTCCCTTTATATTTCGCAAAAAATTTAATTCTTTCACCATTTAATCCCCCTCTGTCATTTCAAATCTCTGCGATTTTATTTCTTCTGCATAACACATAAAAATATATTTTCAAGAATGTTGGTAACCAAACAATGATGGTACCTACCTACTGACTTGCATTGGTTCTGTGCCTTAATAACATAAGTGAAAGGGTACCGTTGTTGTTTGGCTGCTAACATTCTTCAACATATCTTCATTCTTTTAAAGTCATACTGGTTTGAAATTACAATAATGACGAATTTTCATTTTTGGATAAACTATCCCTTGAGTAGGATTAAATACTTTCAAATTTTTTGTAATTTTGTAGATTTAGTCTTTTCATCCTCTTGGGCAAATCGATTGCACTCAAAATTCGAGTACAAGGAGGCACAGAGATCTCCATCTCATTGCGGCTCAAGCCAAAATGTTTAACTGGTGTAAAACTGTACCCTACAACACTAAAGTATTATTACGATATTGTCATGTAATAAATATGTAGACAACATCAATAAACACGCTAGTTATTTCATAGTTAGAGTCAATACCGGTATAATGTGAAAAACAAACACACAAGGGGCAATAGGCAGAACTGTGTCAATGATGGTTTGATTTCTGTATTAAAAAGCATCCCAGGTAGATACATCATGAAGTTTGTTGAAAGACTGCCGAGTAGGCATCAATCTAAAATACGAGTTTGTTTTGTAACATTCTTCATTCCCATTTCCACTCGTCTTATTATATAGTTTCAAACGCATTGCTTTCATTCTAAAACTGTTGAACATATTCACAATAAAGAATGAACAGGTGTGGCCAGCTTGAAAAAGATTATACAGGTTTATCCAACCGGGGTATTCCCAGAGCTCATAAACAACCAATAAATTAAACAGATAAGCACTTCATCTGATATAGAACAAATCAGAATCATCTGGCATCATCCAGGAATTCAGGGTGGTGCAAAAACTTGACATTCTTCAGAAAACAGAATGCCTGTTTAACAATGGAAAACAGGCCTATCGACCATCAAACAGAGTTATCACATGCCATTTTCTGGAAAACGCAAACGATTCATCTTAACAATTCTTCCTGTAGCAACGCGAACACGCCAGGCAGATTTTCCAATCCATATTTCACACATGCTAGTGGCAAGCCTATTTTTCTCTTTCTACACTGAAAGAAAGTAAATCACAACAACTGGAAATCTGGAAACTTACTTCTTTCGGTCTTCCTCCCCCAGGTATTCCCATCGCTCTTTTACAGCATTTGTGACATCCTGAAGACTTGCCTTCGGTTTCTCCTCAAGGACTTGCGATCTGGTGTCTTGCTCAAACAGCGAAAAGGCAGACAGAGGCTGACGCACGGAGCGGTTGCTGATCAGGTCGAAGGCTGTCAGCTTGGCCATCTTCTCCATTATCGTGTAAGATGATATCTTGGAAGGACTGGTCTTCTTAGTCGTCCTAGGCTCTCTGCTGTCCTGCTCGGCATTCGGGAGATGGAGTTTCACAGGTTCTAGGTCCTCTCCTGTGATTTGATTTGAGAAGCACTTGCCCATGCTCCAACTCTCAGCAGATAGGTCATTCTCTAAATTAGGGCCACTGTCTCTCTTTGAAGCCTTTGGAGAGTCATAGTTAAGATCCGTTGTTGAGTTCATTGCAACATCATCAACAGATGAGGAATTGATACTGTCAAAATCACTTGATCTTCGGTTGATTATCCAATCATCAGAAGATGAGGAAGAGCTGGTGTTTGCCGTAGTGTTCAAAGATACCTCTTGTTTACTTGTATTTGTTGAAGAATGTTCAAGATGTTTTGGTTGGTCCATCAAGCTACTATCTGTAGTGGGTTGTTCAGGTGGGCCAATCAAACTAATATCTGTGGTGGGCTGTTCAGGTGGGCCCATCAAACTAATATCTGTGGTGGGCTGTTCAGGTGGGCACATCAAACTAATATCTGTGGTGGGCTGTTCCTCATCGGTACAAACCCTGTGTTGATTTTGCTCACGCTCAGAGATGTCTTTCCCCGTTTTGAGTTTGTCATCGCCAATGGAGTAAGACCCATACAAGGAGATCAACATCGCCTCCATGGCCAACATCACTTCTACCTGGTAAAAAGTGTTAAAGAAGGTTCTATCAATAAAACATGTGTGCCAAAGGAACAGCATTTTGGTCCAAGTAAGGCTGTAGGTAAGGATGTCTAAACTGTGTACCTTATCCTGTAGCATCACTTGGGTTTTGTCTGGTGTCAGGTTGATGTCCACAGTCGATGCAGGTATGGTGATGTTTATCATCAAATGGGGATATCGCCTGCTTACAGAGTCATTTTTGGAGTGACTGTTGATGTAGTACTGCTTGACAAGCTGAGAGGTACCCACAAAAATATACACGATTACTTAATCGACTAATACAAGCACATACTGGTAAAAGTCATCAGGATATCCACTATTTGGATGACTATTTTAACGCTGGCATTTTCATTGCAAATACACTTTATTGTTAATATTTCCTATATCAAGCCAAGCTATCGTGATGCATTGGTTAAAGCTTATAATTGTGAACCATCTGACTTTACATTTGGTCAAATGGTATTCCTGTAGCTGGTGGGTTTGATTTTCTGGGAACGCACATACTGACAAAAAAATGGACAACTTGGACGCTTGGACGCATAAATATAAATACAGTAAATAAGTGTAAGCAAACTGCTTTTGATAGTGTTTGTAAGTTCTATTACCTTAAGTATATCTTTGTGATGCACTGGTCGACTATTTATAAAGATAAATGTTTTATCGGGGCTTGAAGAGCTTGTAGAATTCAAATCCGAGCCCGGTTTGGGAAGGAAGCCATCGATGTCAATCTGTGAAAAGATAAAACTCCTCAAAATCACCGCAAGACAGATAACAAAGTTATACAGAGCATTGTGTTCGCTGTGTAAAGGTCATGCGTTCGAACCCCAAGGAACACATAATCATGTATAAAATGTATGCTTTAAAGGAGAAGTTAATGATAATCCACTCACCCACATGTCCTACCGTCTGTGTGTTTATTTCTTTTGTCGAAAATTAAATTGAGGCTCATGAGGAAAGCTTTCCAGGGTTCTTCTACATATTATGAACTTGAACGGGGGGCTGTTGGTTAAAGTCCAAATATCAGTTTCATCGCAGGTTCAAAAGGCTCTACACGACACCAGCCGATGCAAAGGGGTCTAGCGAAACGATCAGTCTTTTCCCAAAAAAACTCAAGTGACTTCAGAAATATATGGTTTGCATGGAGAAAGACCCTGGAAAGCTTTCCTCATAAGCCCCAATTTGTTTTCGACATAAGAAATAAACACACGGACGGTATGACATGAGGGTTAGTGAATAATGAAATTTTAAAGTAAACTTCACCTTTAAGGCAGGGGTTTTTAAACTTGATGATGCCAATGACCCCCAAATATGATGAACCTTTTGTGAGGGACCCATTCTTAACATAAATAATTGTCTATATATATTTATGAATAAGAAAACATTTAACTATGTTAGAAAAATAACACTTAAAAATGAGGGATAGTACCCTCTGTTAAATGCATAAATGTAAATGTATTCTGTTAATTGTAAGTATTGTTTATTGTGTGTTCATGTTTATTTCATTATTAACAAATAAATTTTTGAAACCAAGTGTCGTTACAACATAAATAGTTGTATTGGCATTAACTAACATTAACAAGGATAAATACTTGCTGAAAACTACATTGCTAATTGTTAGTTCGTGTTTGCTAATGCATTTATTAATGACAACACATACAAGCTTATTTCCATAAACGTTTTTCCAAAACAGAGCGACATTCTGCACGCATGACACTGTTGCACTTTAGCCCACTTTGCAGCAACCAATTAGGATTTCGCTGTGCTATTAGAGCCCATTTGTCAGCTCCTAACTATGGAGTGGCCAAGCTGCTCAACTTTGCAATGAAAACAGTTTCTGTTGGCTAAACCCACCGCCGGCGATGTGACGGGAAGAGAAACAGCAACAAATTATTCAGCGATCTAGCGTTGGAGTGCGATGCTTGAGCTCACAATTTAAAATTAACAAGCACAGCAGTTGGCTGGCAAAAGGATATTTTAATTGGAATCTTTGACAAATTTTATAATCAGGGGTATTGTGACTTTCACAATCACCACTTATGGTTTGTGTACTTTGCCACATTTGTCCATTACGCCAGCGTAGGTGACCTAGTCGTTTCTGTTCCGAGCTCTGAATGGAGGTTATTATTGCGGCTTTTTAATTGCAGAAGGATCCGGCCACAGTGCAAAAACAATCGACTGGTAAAACCCACTTCATCTGAAAGCACTGTTCCATACTGAGTTACTCAGAGACACTCACACCATCTACTGTATAGAAAACTAATGCATGGCAATTTATATACAATTCAGTTCACCAATATATACAGTACATGCAAGCAAAAATATTTAAAAGGAAAAGTTCACCCACAAAAAAATCTAAATTTACACATCTTTATGTATTTCTTGTATTTGCCTTTCTTATTTCTACTGACCGTATATTTTTTCAATATCCGTCACTAAACATATATAAATATTCAAAATGTTGAAGTTCCAAAAAGCAACATATTACATTTATTATAAAAGTTAATGAGCTCATTTGGCAAAACTGAAACTACTATACACTTTTTGACTTTAGCACTGTGATGCTCTTGTTTTGGCCCTAATTTTGCAAAAATTAATATTAATCATTTTGTATTACAAAAATTCAGCTGCAGAAACAGGTTAAGAATAAAAAAATATTTCTGAATGTATAGTTTATAGGTATGTGTTTAGGTAAAGTGATCTTTTTTTTTTAATCCTGTGAACAATATTTCTCCCAAATATCAAATAAAAATACTTTCTTTTGAAAACTGGAAAAGCATGTCAAAATAACAGAAATATACGCAAAGAAAACAAGTTCATATTAGCTTTCAAACTATATATAAGTAAGATTTGTACGTGTACAAAAAAAGTTCAAAAGCAATTATTATGTGATAACCTTGATTTTCATCACAGTTTTCATGTGTATTTTTGTGCTGTCAGTCTTTCACATTGCTGCTGCACGACATTATGTCACTCTTGAGGTTTGATTTTGTTGAAATTCAACAGACATTGGACTGAAATGGTCATAATACATCTATAAATGCTGATTTAATGAAAACTTGGTTTGGTCTTTGCCTACTGGAGTGATTTTGATCACTTTTATCATGCCGTTTATTATGGATGCAGGTGCTTTTTGGACCTATATGTACATTAAGTGAAGGATATTTTTATAACAACAGCTTAATCTCTGCTCGGCTAAAATCTACTATGGCATGATTGTGAATAAAAAAGTGAACTCATCCTCTATTTACTACAAATGCTTAAGAAATATTAATGTGATACCTATAGTATACATTTGAAGAAATGCTAGAGGCGTTCGCTTGAGCAAAACCATAAAAAAGTGTCAGGACATTGCCATGTTTTGAAGTCACAATTTGAAGGTATCATCCATGCCTGTGACACAATTTGAAAAGAAAACAAGGTAATATTTTGTTGACAGCGCAAGCATTACTACTAAAACTACATAATAGTTACGAGGTTCCTTTCTTCAAAGAACAGATGTCCTGTTCAATAATTCAGAATTTCAGAAAAGCCAAACTGTTATGTCTCCATGACATGGTTTGGTACCGAGGTTTATGAAAAATCCAACACTTCACTCCAATCTACATATGGCTTCACATGTCAAAGACATGAGGGGGGGTTAAGGATTTGCAATGGTCTTGGCATCTCGCTCGACCCGATGATGAGTGCGCAAGCTAATGACCGATTACTCCAACAGACCCTCCCCTCTCAGGCCGTAAATTAACTCCTGGTAAAGCTCACCGATTCCTAGAATGCTAGGACAGCCCACGACCAATAAATGGTGAGCGAAGATGCGTTCTCATCTGGCACATGGCTTTAAAGAACATTGGCAAGACTCAGCGAAATCCATCCTCGGGCGAAGCTGTATGCGCAATGTGTTCTGATATACGTTCAGCGGGAGATGAGAGGGCTGCCAAATTCTGAAGTGTGCCTACAGAGAATGATTCGTACGCGAGCTCGAAATGCAAGCGGGGACTCCATTCAAACCGCACGGCTCTGCTAAATGCGTATTCTGTGAGAAGATGCTAAGCATGAATAAATCACAGTTAAATGATCCGGCAAATTTAGACAATGCTAGCGTAGTACGTTCTCCATCAACTTCACGTATCAAAGTAGGACACCATGTGTGCACCAACAATAGCATCCTCTCCAGCAGGGCGAAGATGAGATCAGGCCAAATGCCTGAATTAGATTCACTATGTCATGCATGTACCGTATGACCCATACGGTTTCTTCGCAGCAGGGGGATAATTATAGAAGGAGAGGCAGATTTTGTGATAGGGGAGCTTTTGCTGAAAGAAAGGGAGGTAAGAGTGTGCTAATGCTGACGAAGGCGGAAAAGGTCAAATGCGTCATTTGAGGGTAAAAAATAGAAAGATAATTGTGGCGGCAGCGTTCCTATACAGCACTACCTTTTTGAACTCCTTAACCTTTGTAAAAGGAATATTCTTGTGGGTCATTTTGCTTGAGTACTTCTTTAAAAGGACAGAGTAAACCTTCGGAAATATATCAAGACAAGCTTGGGCAGAAATTTTATAAATGATATCATGATTTTTAAAACCTTTTTATTGTTCTCCTGAAACCAAGAAAGATATTCGGAAGAATCTTTGTAAGCAAACAGTTCTGGAGCACTTCTGACTTTCATAGTGGGAAGAAAACGACTACGGTAGTCAATGGTGCCCCAAAACTGTTTGGTTTAACACATTCTTCAAAATATCTTCATTTGCGTTCAACAGAACAACAAATTGTATTGGACCAACTTGGGGGTGGGTAAATGATGACAGAACTTTCATTTTTGGATGACCTTAAGGAATACTGTATAACGGAAAAAGACTAAAGAAAGGAAACTGATACATAGGACACGGGAAAAACATATTACTTATTTGAAAACTGAGAAAAATATTCTGTTTACTGGGATTGTTCACTCAAAAAACTGAAATATTTATTCACCTTTATGACATTCAAAAACTGCACAGCTTTCTTCTGTGGAATATAAAAGAAGATATTTTGAGAAATGTCCATGTGGTTTTGTCAAAGGGAGACAACGGGGACCAATGATGTTTGGTTACCAACATTATTTATAATACCCTCTTTTGTGTTTTGCGAAAGAAAGTCTTTTAGGTTTGGAATGACATGAAGCTGAGCAAATTATGAAAATTTTCGTTTTGGGTTAAAATATGCCTTTAGTAGTGATACTATATAGATTTTACCCCATGTTCACCTTGTTATATTGCCATGAAAGAAAATTATTTTCATCTTTAGGAATTGCAAGTTTAATACTTCATCCAATATATTATGAAAATGTACCAACTAAAATAAATCAAGCAGGATTAGTGATAAAAAGCACAGCAGGCGTTGAGCCTGTTATACCTGCAACAAACATAACATATAGACTGTTACCAACGCTGCAGGAAACATTAAAGCTCCATACGTGCACATTTGACTGTTTGAGAGAGAAATGTCTCCAAGTTCGGTTGAAATCACTCGGTTTTTATTCATGCAGAACCCATATCTCTATTTCACACGTGTTGTTCAACAAATGCCTGCCCGTTGCATTCGTGGCAGTATATTAAACTGCTGCCAAAGCGGTGCTATTGTGGACTCTGGCCAACACTGGCAGGTTATGACCCCTTAGGGCCCTTTCACCATGTTCATAGGAGTCTCCCGTAGGCACCTTTAATTCACTGCTGCATTTGTCACAAAGTTTGCTGCATTCAGTCCGTAGGACTTCTGAAACTGTAACGTTATCCTTCACTGTGAGGAAAACAGCACCTGACAGCACACATGTGGGCACAAATATTGGCACATCACAGTTTTTGTCATATCCTATACAACAACTACTAATTTAAAGTGATGAAAATGAAAATTCTGTCTTCATTTACTCACTCTCGTCACAGATTGCTTTTCATTATTGTGGGGCACAAAGAGTAATACTGCCTCTGTAAACACTTTCTAAACATCTAAATTAGTTTATTTGTACAAATATTGCATCTAAATGTTAAACGTATCATGAACGTTAATAGCTTTTATATAAAAAACAACCTAGGTAGAATGCGGAGTCATTCATGCAAGAAGTCATCGCTGTGGAATGCAAAACCAGAGAGTGAAGCAGCTCTCCAGGGAGAGGAAAGTCGCTCGGAATCAACTTATTACACGAGTGTTTGGGTTAAGCAGCCTGACAGAAGCGCGGAGAAGTTTGAAATCTTTTAAATTAACTTGATTGATTTCTTTCGCAAAAAAAGCAAAATTGCAAATACAATTATTTACTTAAGGTTTTGTAGGAAGAAATATTCTGTACTAAAAAAAGGTTCCCAAGGCAAACTTTGACGTCAGTCCACGTGCTGGTGCATCCTGTGGAACCCTACTGCTCATGGTGGAAATGATAAATATGCCCTTGTTTTCTCTGTGCTTTACTGACCTCTGGTTGCTCCTGGCGATGTTGGACGGGGAGTAAGTTGGCTACACATGCCGCTCCGAGCACAGCCATCAGGGCAGCTCGGTGATCCGACACCCTGGATTTCTGCCAGACCACAGCCTGTAACAACATGGTAAAACGGGTCAAGTTATTTTTTGGTCATCCTAAAATAAGACCACCTGTGGGAATGCGTGCTCGCAAACAGCCATCACCCACCAATCAAGTCCTCATAATAAACAATTATCCTCTGGGAATGTTTGGATACAAAATGAACTATCCAGAGAGCACTGCTTGCAAACGCACAAACTGAGACGAAGCATTTCATCTTAAGAGATTCTAAGGGAATAGAGTTTCATGTGAAACGGTCGATTTCCAAACTCCGAAACAAACAGAAAATGATGAGTCATCATTATAAAACGTTTATATTGGGCTCTCGGGTCACTGGCAGTGCCAACCAATGACCAATCAATGTAAAGAGCGGAGTTCTGCATGTTTCACACCCCAGACTTTTCCTGTCGCTGGCACCTCCACAAGCAAGTATATATATCCAAGGTGTTGATTTCTGAAAGCATGCGGTCCGCAGCACACATCTCTGCTATGAAATATACAATTTGGTGACTGTAAAGAGATCAGACCAGTAAACAGGTTTTGGAAAAGTCTTGAAACCCAATGCAGGACGAAGTGCAAAGTTTGTGATACGAGATATGCCTGGAAATGCTGATGGCATGAAATGAGCGCACGGCCCTCCCCTGTTGATCTACAACCTGAATGATATGAATGTAGTGAAAGTTACGAGAGGTCTCACCGAGCAAGGGCAGATCCATATACTCTAATGAGACCAAGCTGTTATCGGAAGAAAAAAAACAAGTCTGAAAACTTATACCACGTTGCTTGTTACTTTAGGATCATGTGGCAGTGTTGTATTCGAAGGCTTAGTGGCTCGCCCTGCGGTTGCACTGCTAATTTTGGATTAGAAGCAGTTGAAATGTCCACTTTCTCCTCCTTGTACGAAAACAAACACAGCTTGAGCTCTAATTGATGACAGACCAGCAACATTAGACAAACATGTTTAAATCCTGACAGTGTCCAGGCTGTCATCAAAACATGCACAGGTTATAAGATGAAGGATCACTGAAAACAATGTGTCTGCATTCATGTGAGCTATTCTTTAAAATAAATTTTCCAGCTTTCAATTAAACAAATTTTTAATACATTCTGCATTCACTTTCCAGCAGTTAATTTCATTGCATGCATTATTATTTTTGCTGATTTATATCAGGACCCCAAAAAATGTATAAAGCAAAAGCATTAACACTATAGTAATATTGTTATTAGGTATGCGATTAAAGTTCTAATAAATGCTATTAGCACAACTGATCTTAAGCCGTGTAAATGGTTAGAAGTGATTGAATGACTGTATGGGTAAACTCCTACATTTTTTAGTTATAGGACTGTTGTATTCGTTGATGTGTGAGGCCACCTTGTGGTGCCTTAATGCAAAACCTCATTCTCTAAGTGTATTTTAAAACAACTACATAAATTAAGATGTACATGACATCGTTTTCTTATTTTTAGAGTAGTATAAATAGTATTTTATTGTTGCAATATGATTATTTTATTGAATGAAAATAAATATTTCTGAAATATTATGAAAGCTGAGTATGACCAGAAAAAAAAAATGTACATTCGCTTAAGAAATCTACTTGACCTTCATATAATTTATAAAAAAAATTACAAGGTGTTTTAGATATTTCTAGGGTTTGGGAAGGGTTCTAGGACTGCTGCTGAATAATAGAAGTGGTTGTTAAATATATATTTGGAAGTCAAACTCCGGTCTGTGTTTGATTATATTATAAAAAAAGCATTAAAAATTAAATTATTATTATTTTGTTTATTTATATTAATATTAATACATGTTTTATTCTATATTAATTGTACTAAATTACATTAAAACTACCCAACAGTTGATTCTTTGCAGAGGTCTACTGGAAGTTATTTTGGGCTGGGCCACATAACATTTGTTTCTGTTGCTGCTGATGAAATCCTCTATAAGATACAGATACCGTTTAATATAAATACTAATCCGGATCTTATGTTTCCGTCTATTCATTAGGAAGAACAGGTACTACTTAATATAAACATACCTTATTATGACTCAAGGTGATCCTTAATTCAGGCTTTACAACAGCGTAAGCCATGAGTAAGTTGTGGACCCTCTTCAGTTCCTCTTTGCATTTCTTAGTGTTGGAATAATACTGCCGTCTGACGGGAAGGTTCTTGAACAGATTTGAGGCACACACTGTGGTGCCTGGGGATAAAAGTATATTATAAGTTGTGTGATACTATAAATAAAGAGTATTAACAACTTTCTCTATCAGGCAGTCCTGATGGCCCTTTGTGGCTCTTATTACCCAACGCCTACCCTCGCCAAGATGGGATGGTTTCTGAGAAACAACTTGACCGTTGTGATCAACTGTATGTTGAATGCTAAAGTCATCGTCGGCTGTTTTGGTAGTGATGATAACCTGAAAGGAGATGGAAAAAAGGAAGGATCCTTTAGGAGATCTGGACTCATGAAATAAGATATTATGTGATTTCTTAAGAACCATAGATGCGTGTAACCTCTGAAATGGCACATATGGATGCCAGCGCTTCTCCTCTGAAGCCATATGTCTCCAGGTGTTCCAGATCTTCATGACATGAGATTTTAGACGTGTAGTGTTTTACAGCCATCACAGGAACATCTGTAGCTTTGATACCAGAACCATTGTCCCTGACCTCAATGCGATCCAATCCATAATTCTCCTGATCATAAGAGAAATTAAACATCTGTTAAATTTACACAGATGTCATAGCAGAGTGCCCATATTATTTAAGTACGTTGCATTATTTTTAGACAGAATATCTATTGCTTTATCATTTATCAAAGTTATCCAAAACTGCGTTTTAAAAATTTGTCTCAATACAAATGTGCCTGTATCTATTAACTAGAAAATAACATTTACATTTAAATAAAGTACATTACCAGTTTGACTTCGAGGCTTGAGGAACCAGCATCAAGTGAATTTTCAATAAGTTCCTTGACAACATTCAGGACGGATGTTATAACCTGTGAGCTGCACAACAAACGCACAGTCTCTGCTGGAAGTGCCTTCATAGTGTGGACCCTACGAAATAACGTATAAACATTTAGGACTGAAACATAAAGACTAATGGTAACAAATCTTCGTTTCACACATCACGTTTACACAAACCGTGGTTTATCATGCGGAGACTTGTCAAATAACTCATCGGCGCATCTTTCAAAACGACTATAAACGAATGTATTTATAATTTTCCACATGTGTTTCTACTTACTTATTGAAAAATGAAAGAACCCGTTAAACATATCCAAAAAAAATCAAAAATGTGATTCACGAATGTTTACACGATTCACGTTACCACAATATGGCTTAACTGGGCGCCTAAATGACGTCATCATCGTTCTCTACCGTGATTGGTGTTCCCTTTGTCGATCAAAAGGGTCTACTGGATTTTTTTATTTCTAGCACTGATCTAAATGATCATTAATATAGATCAGTTATTTCTACCGATTGTTGTTGTGGAGATAAAAAGGAACTCGTGTTTGTCAATTCAGTATTCAATTCTTGACTGCGTTTCATTAGGGTCAAAAGTGTAACTTGTCCTTTTCATTGTGGAAAAACATGATGAAAAAACTCGACACGCTTAAAGCGAGTAGCATACTGGAAATGGTAATGACATCGCTGTATTAATTGATGTATAGGCAGAGAAGGCCCCTCACATACGTTAAGTATGATGAGGGCACTGCAATATTTATGATCCCAGTTTTTTGTTGCGTAAACGTCACATCAAGTGGGCGTGATGCGCAAATCTCGCGAGATTGTATTGTCTGATCTCGTTAGCTCGGGTAGCCCGTGTGCTAGCGGTGTGTGTGCGCGCGCGGTGAGTCGACCTGCAGTACGCGCAGCGGAGGCCGGCAGCGCTCCAGCCTGCTCAACCCGAACACAAATAAGGTACCGTTACACGACTGTAATGAAGCCACGTCGTTTTCATTGGTCGTTTTATACTGGCTAGTGCCGAATCGGTTGACAACTACATTTTTATAAAAGCGTTTATTGTTGTTTTCAGGTTTTTGTTCTTTTTAAGTAGAGTAACATAAAAGCAACTGGTGTTTATTAGGAAAGCAGCTGCCAGCTGATGCTAAATAAATAGCACGGCTTAGCCCATAAGCCGAAATATCATCTATAAAAGCGCGTGCGGTGGGAAAACGTGTTAAACAATGTTAGAGAGGCGGTTACGTAGTGCTTAGTGAATTGTGCATAAATAAAATAGCATTTTGTAATGTAGCTGTGCTGCTAACTATCTGTCATGGACTTGTAACGTTACATTTTCTGCAGCGGGTGTTACAAAGTTAACAAACACGTTTATAATATGACTTTTTACTTTAGATGAAGTTGTCCATGAGGAACAGGTGTTCATAATTTCTCCCACTGTATGTAGTTTTTAATAACTAAGATGTCTTTGGTGAATCAAACAGTGGGGAAAGGATCAAATGTGTTACTGGGACAGTGTTGACGAGATTAAGGAAAGAAGACTTGATTTAAATCTAATATATATAGCATTTATTTGATTATTTTCAATTGAGCAAATATTGGCATTTTCTGGATCTTTTAACATATCAAATTGGGAGTGATTTACTTTGTGTGTAGCCACCAAAATGAACCAATTTGATCTTGAGAAATTAAAAGATTAGATAGACTGTTGCGTTGAGATAGTGATAAAGCTGTGTATTAGGCAATACTGAACTTTGATTTTTAAACATATGCCTGAAATGTTTGCAGTGGCCAATGTACCAAACTTTTGGTAAAAGCATGTCATTTTTTGCTTTATAAGAATAATTCCTCTGACAACATTTGAATGCTTGCATGCTACATTATAATTAAAAGCTTTGATAAATTGTACAGAAATAAACTATAAATTGATAGCGTATGATGCAAAACATTACTCATTTGTTTATTGTTTCCTGACATGAAAAGTGACTGGTCTAACACTCTCACACTGGCCTTAGCCCATCCTTATTGTAGATAAGTGTTAGCTGGCGTGATCAGTAATACATTAGTGTGACATATTATTATGATGAACTACCCTATTGTAGGTCTGTGATGAACTTCTGTTGGCATGTGCGAGAGCTCGTATTGGAAGACAAGTTTTACACCCTGAAAATATGGCTTTGAATACTTGGACAACAGTGTTGGAATTATAGTGCCGTCTGAACGGAATGTGAACTCGTGAAATAAGATCTTGTGTGATTTCAGTAGAACCATAGACGCATGACATGTAACCTCTGAAATGGCACATATGGATGCCACAATTCTCCTCTGAAGCCATATGTCTCCAGGTGTTCCAGGTCGTCATGACATGAGATTTTAGACGTGTAGTGTTTTACAGCCAGCACAGGAACATCTGTAGCTTTGATACCAGAACCATTTTCCCTGACCTCAATGCGATCCAATCCATAATTCTCGAAACTGAAGATCTGTTAAACAGCTGCAATATGTAGAGCTATTGTATTATTTTGTCCTTATGTCCCTATTTGTTCAAATTAAATTATATATTGAGGCAAGCTTTTTTGAAATTGTGTACTTTATTCTTTCCCAACAGAAAGCAAAATGAATGTTGGCGTGGCACACAGTGAAGTGAACCCTAACACTCGTGTGATGAACAGTCGGGGGATATGGTTGACATATGCACTTGGTGTAGGAATGCTTCACATTGTGCTGTTGAGCATTCCTTTCTTCAGCGTTCCTGTTGTGTGGACCCTCACAAATGTCATTCACAATTTTGTAAGTGTGCCTTGTTGAATAATTCACCTCATTTTCCTAGTTTGCTTGTCTTTGGCTTTTCTTAGCAGTGCAATGTTCTTCCTAAGTAGTCAATGCACTATTGTTTTGCAAGGACTCACTTGAAAAAAGAATCAAGGTCAGCTGCATTACATCATCGGCCAAGTTAAAGCTTTTTGGCACATGATGATGTGTAATGACAGTGTCTGCAGTACAATGATAAGAGAAGCTATTCAGCTATTCGGAAACTGTACTATTTTTGTTGTTTGGACACGGAAGACAAATTTAGTTTTTACAGCTTTATTCCATCTGTATTGCAATGCTTGACTTCTTGATACTGTATCAGTGTCTTAGAATATTATGATGTCCCATTGTGTATTTGAGAATGATACGTGTTTGAATGCAGTTTGACTTCATTCAGATCATATTTCTATTTTCCCAAAGGGTATGTATGTGTTTATGCACGCAGTGAAAGGGACACCGTTTGAAACTCCAGACCAGGGCAAAGCAAGACTTCTCACACATTGGGAACAGCTGGATTATGGTGTGCAGTTCACATCATCCAGAAAATTCTTTACTATCTCACCAATCATTTTGTAAGTAATTTATTTTATGTTGCATTTAATGTCAAATCATGTTTAAAATATGCAATTTTGTAAATATTATCGATACAGATCACCATTTGTTGTGAAAGCCTGGTTTTATAATATTTTAAGTGATTTCATAGATATTATATTCGCTTGATTTGCTTAAATATGGCATTTATGTACAGTTGCTCGTCTTGGAACTAGCATAGCCAAAGTCATGGGTTTGATATCCATGGAAGCACACATTGAAGAATCTGAATACACTGCAAGTTGCTTTGGATAAAATATCACATGCATTAATATAATGACCTGATTTAATTTTTGCAGGTATTTTCTCGCCAGCTTTTACACAAAATACGACACAGCTCATTTTGTGATAAACACAGCTTCCCTATTGAGCGTTTTAATCCCAAAACTGCCACAACTCCATGGGGTCAGGATCTTTGGAATAAACAAGTATTAAGCCCAGTGTTGAGAAGGCACAGATCGACACAGAGCAGTTGCCTGATATGGCAAAGAAGATAAACCGTTTGTACTTTGTACCAGAGTTGTGTACATTTAACAGTTTTGTACAGTCTGTGTAATTGTGGGTCTTCTTGTTTGATATATCTTGAGAAAACCCCTGTTGGGATATGTTAGGAGGATGATTCTCAAGCATTATTAACTTAAGATATTTAATGTGTTTTTGTTAGAAGTTTTGTGTTCCCTGTGGATCTGGGCTGGCCCAGGTTTCGTGGTTAATTTTTTTTGGTTCATTTGTTTTTTGTTTGTTCAGATAACACGGATACACTGAGATTAATGCTTTTACTGTCCTTTCACATTTCTAAATGCATTCTTTTGTTGATGCCAGGAATTAACAAAATGTGTTTTTAAAATAGTTTAATATCATGTAACCATTTAGCTGGTTCTTTAATTGTTTTGTTTAAATTATCATTGCTTTATAGAGAAATGAATTTTTCATTTTCATTTAAGCTATTTGCATGATTTCCTGAAAGGTATATGTTTAGTCACACTATTATGTATAGTTTTAGAAATTAGCTTCATGCCTTACATCTTAGAAGTGACACTGAAAAAAGTAGTTGACATTAACAAACCTTTAGTATGTAGGTTATTTACCTATTCAATAAAGTCAACATGAAATCAAAAGAAGAAGTATTCTTTCATCATCATGCTAAAATAACTTGCACCACTTTCCCCCCCAAAACCCTGGTACCATTCTGAGAAGTCGTTATGTAATTGTGTGTTAAGAAATGTGTTTAATTCTGACATGTCATATTATGTAAATGCTATTTCATGTTGACTTTATACAGTATATAGTTGTGAAACTCTAAAACATTACAAATCTTGTCCACAAATGGTCCAGTTTCTTTGGTCTAAACATCTGTATCCTTCCACTGTTTCTTATTGTCTCCTGACAATATCTAAGGTTGAATTGTGCCAATTGTTTATTTTTCCTTTTGTTTTCAAGAGGTATGGACATAGTATGTTATGTGCTGTATGACATGCTGCAAACAAATAAACTTTGCAAAGTATTAGAAACCTTGTTGTGTCCTAAAATGAAAAAGTACCTTATATCTGACAAAATGAATATTTTACTATTGTACATTAAAAGTCAGACAGCAACTCTGTTTTTCCCATACCTTTTATTACGGTCCTATTAAAAATGACTAGATTGTAAAAGTAAAACAAATAAAACACAATGTTTAATATTCCACACATCGCTTAAGAACCAAGATAAAAATCACTCAATCAAGGCCTCACATGTATTTAGCATCACCCCTTTAAACACCTCAAAGCGGTGATTTAAATCTTTTTCGCAATGAATTTTATATTTGGTTCCCAAAGCACCATCCGCAAAGGCTGTTCCATAAAACACTCGGCTAATTCTAGAGTGGACCAGTGCCATTGCACACATCACGCATGGCTCTCTAGTGACATAAAGGTCATATCCAGTGCAGATGTATGGCTGGCTAGATTCTTTCGTACTGACAGCTTTGCAGAAATTCCTAAGGGACTCTTGGCTGCTGAATTGACAGGCAGGATATTTGTCGTAGTTGTAGGCTCCACCTCCCTGCCCATAGGCCACAAGATCAATACAGATCATTACAGCGTGATGGAGCGGATGAGAGCTGTACTTGCAGTCATGGCTCACAGCGACTATCTGCTCAGACTCTGGATCAACAATCACTGCACCCACAGCATTCATTCCTATTTCCTGACCTGATTTTGCAGCCTGTACAGCAACAGTCATATACTCCAGAATTTTCGCTTTCTGAGCGGCAGTGAATAACTGACCTCTCAGAGCTGACGTTATTAGTTTATCCTCATGAAAAGAGGTAGGCCAGTGTTTTCGAGCTTTTTCAAACTGTGGTCTGGTTAGTGGCGGTGTAGCTGGGATTTTAACAAGAAACGGTTCTCCCAAACCACTAAAGTCAAAAGACTGCGAGCCAAGCAGATCAGCTAGTGCAACTCCTTTCCCGTTCCTTGCTTCTTGCACGTCCCTGACCAAGCACACAATGACCTCCAAAGGATGAGAGCTGCTTTTGTCATTGGAAGCTCTTACTCTTTTAATGTGCTGGAGACCAGGCAAGGGGTAGATCAGAGAAAGCTCTTTCATCAAGCGACATGTTTGTTTTTTCTCGATGATGGGTGCTGCGTAGGCTGATAACAATTCAGTGTCTTGAGATTGCTCATCAGATAAAACAGGAAGAATATCCCAACACTCTACATCAAATCCATCCATTTCCTTCTTTCGTTTGGCCTGTGGCTCCATCTTATTCTTCTCAATGAATTATTATCAGGATTTTCTTGATGTCATCTGTAAAGGAAACAAGTGGTAGTGCGTTACACTCATCTAAATAAATGGCCTCAGACTTGGTAAATAATAAATAAAACCAATGGCCGAGTCGATTCCCATTGACAAGGCTGGTAATTAAACACTTTTTAAAGACTATAATTTTATACCACATATTTTAATATTGCAGCCAGAACTCTTATTTGTATTCTTGTATTGCATATTTATTTGTTTGCAGACATTTAATCACTCTTTAATTTTATTATAATTATGCATGCAATTCGCATGACCATATTCATCGAGAGCCTACATGATATAATTTATTTACCCTTTATTAGTAGATTTATTACAACATATGACCATTAAAATAAACTAGTGTGCGAGGTTAAATAAAATAATAAATAAACAAACGTGGTAAAAAAACAATGAAAGGGCTCTCAACGATTTACATAAACCATTCAAAACACAAAGCTGACGGTTACCTTATTTGAAGTACTTTACAAATAAAAAAAACGATGTCGAAATTGTCATAGGAATTATTTAGGGACAGCCACAGTGTAAAGATATGTTTAATCTTTCAGTACGAAACATCTTCCCCATGTGTTTTCATCTCTCCCTCCGGTTATATTTCTCCCTGGAAACAAGTACACGCTATGGTTCCTATAGTATACTTTATTTTGCACGAGACGGTTAACCTTAATCAAAACATGAGTCTTATTTGTTTATATTCATTAAATTATGCTTCGATATGAACAATTTTACAATGTTTAAACCATATTTTAAAAGTGTTTAAAACGGAACCCTACCTAACATGTTTTCAGTAGGATTTATTTATATGTAACACTCGCGTCAAGCTGTGTCTGGGTGAACTTGAACGAAATGCAGATGTATCAGTGTTGTTTAGGATTGTTTAACACTCACATTTACATTATTTAAAATAACTGAGTTGACTGTGATCTTTCTGTCCGATTGAGGAGACCAAGTTTAATGAGGACAATATTATAAATCTATGAGACCAACATGAATCCAAGAGCCTTGACTGGACCGGTGCGCTTCTGGATGAAGCGCTGTGTGCATGTCAGAAGAGGACTGAGTTCAGTTCCTCCGAGATTCGTTTTGGGGATTGAGACGAGCTGTGATGAGACTGGGGCGGCAGTGCTGGATGAGAATGGAGTGATTTTGGGGGAATCTCTGCATTCTCAAAAACAGACCCACTTAGAGTAAGCAGCTATCGTCATAACCTTATATCTAGGTAAACTTAAGTATTGTGATCATTTATAGAGTAAAAAAATATAATAACCAAATAAAAGAATATCAATGGATGTATGGGAATGTGGAATGGAAAACATATTGGGCTTCTTGACAGTTTACATTTCAACCTGCACATTTCAAGTCATTTTTAAAACTATGAATAAATATTTATTATTAATTATATATTAAAAATTAAGGTTTATTTTTAATATAGCCCTGCCCTGAGCAAGTTATTTCACAAAAGAAATGTTAACATCAAGTTCACACTAACGAATCATAACAGAATTTCAAAAGTTTGTCAAAGTTTACCTGATTCTAAATACTGTGTGATGTTACCTGCACAATCAATGACAGTTTATATGTTTTTTCATAGTTGTTTAATGTTTTTTTGTTTGTCCTGATTCTTTAAACTATCTACTGATCATAAAAATCATCCAGGTCCTCCAGAATCTTTGCTTTCTCAGCATTTCATCACTAAATATCTACATTTTTGTTAAAAAGCTGGAATTGCTTACAGAACTTTTAAGTGAGCTGTTAAAATATACAAAACAGACCGTTAAATATGCACTTTTTAATGTCTATTTTATCAGCTAAGCTTGTTTTTATTGCTGTTTTATAGTACTGGTGGCATTATTCCAACCATAGCACAACGTCTACACAGAGAAAACATCAGTCGAGTTGTCCAGGAGGCGCTAAACAGGGGTTCAATTGAACCATGTGAACTCACAGCTGTGGCCACAACAGTGAAGCCTGGTCTCGCCCTCAGTTTGGGGATCGGTTTGGATTTCAGTCTTAAGTTTGTACGACTTCATGAAAAGCCGTTTATCCCCATACACCACATGGAGGCACATGCCCTCACTGTAAGAATGCTGCAACCTGTAGACTTTCCATTTCTTGTTCTTCTCGTCTCTGGGGGACATTCTCTCCTTGCGCTGGCCAAAGGAGTCGATGAGTTTCTCCTTTTGGGACAAACACTGGATGAAGCAGCAGGGGACACTTTAGATAAGGTATCAGGAATCGGGATACTATAATGCTTTGAATAAATACAGGGAAAATGTTTGATGTCTTTTTTTGCTTTTAATGATAGATTGCCAGAAGGCTTTCTCTTAGAAATCATCCAGAATGTTCCACTGTGAGCGGCGGACAAGCCATAGAGCTTCTGGCGAGAGAGGGAAACCGACACTTATTCTATTTCACGTCACCAATGGGGCAGCAGTACGACTGCAATTTCTCTTTCGCTGGATTGCGAAACCAAGTGACAATGGCGATAAACAAAAAAGAGAAAGAAGAAGGTATGGTCTTTAACTATTCTTTAAAAAACCTATAGAGCTGCTTGTTGTCTACTGCCTACGCAGATGTAATGTGCCGGATTTGATACAAAGCAGAAAATTGTTGTGATTATTTAATCAAATTGGATATTTGGTTAAATGTGCAAAAAAACTATTCAGTAAAATATTAACTGCTATTGTTTCCTTAGGTGTTGAAGCCGGACAGTTATTATCTTGTGTTAAAGACATCGCTGCTGCCTCACAACACACAGTAGCATCTCATATAGCTAAACGGACACATCGTGCTATATTGTTCTGTAAGGCCAAAGCTCTTTTACCACTGCACAATCCAACTCTGGTAAGTCTACAGCACCACAGGACTTGGTTGTTGCATTTCACCTGAAAATGAATTCAAGCTTGGCATGTGTTACAACTTTCTCTTAATTGCCTGACATAAGATGACACTTTCTTAAAATTGTACTCCACTCTTTATATTCCTTACAAAAATGATTGTGCACAACGCCCACAACAGGTTGTTTCGGGAGGAGTAGCGAGCAATGAATATATCCGACAGACTGTCAAAATCATCACGGATGCCACTGGGTTGCAGTTGCTTTGCCCTCCCTCCAAGCTTTGCACTGATAATGGAGTCATGATTGCATGGTATGAAAATATCACTAATTTGTTTTGCTTGCCAATCTCTGCATAGTGAACACTACTCTTGTACCTTAATGTTGGTTTTAGGAATGGTATAGAGAGGTTAAAGCTTGGAAAGGGCATCCTGTCCCACACTGACGAGGTCCGATATGAACCAAAGTAAGTGGGAAGCCTAAATCAATCTGAGCTATCATTGAAGTCAAAATATATTTAAAATCAACCTCATTTCTGTCAGAACAGTGAAGTTGTGTCTGCAACATTTACATGATGGAGTCTGTTTTGACGTAATAAAAATATGTTTTTATTTTAGGGCACCCCTTGGATTAGACATAACAACAGAGGTCAAAGAGGCTGCAATCAAAGTTCCAGCGTTAAAAGTGAAGATAGATCCTTGACATTGTATTATAAACAGAATTTCTTACTTACTTACTTACGAATAAATGCTAATTTAATTAAATACTTTTCTGTTTTATATGCTTGAATTTAAACAACATCACTTAACCTTTTGGAATAAATGGCAGCTGTATGCCATGATCAATATACGAAGTTCATGCTCTTTCAACGAGACTGTCGGAGGAGCTTTGTGTACTCTGTCCCACCCTGAATCTGGGTGCAGTTCTCGCCCTCTGTTTTGAGTGGTGCGGCACACGGTCTGCTGTTTCCCCCTGACTGCTCGCTGACCGACTACGTCCAGCACTCCATTGTATCTGTCCTGGTAAAAAAATGGTATAACGCAGACAAACCTTTTTGTTGCATTTCTCTTAAGATTGTTGACAGTATTGTAATATACACTTGTCAGTGCGTTTACCTCTATCGGTACGGTGAGGCACAGACGGGCCACCACTGAAAGGCAAATTATGCTTGTAAATTATGCAGTACCTTATATTTAGTGACATAACATGGCATTATAAAGCACCTGAGGGATGGAAACCCTTCTCTTTGCTGTCTTTCAAACTCTGCTGTAAAGAATTGTGAGATTCTGGCATCTCTGGCTAGATTCTCCATTAGAAGATGATACATGCGAGGGACTCGTCTGCATTTCCCCATAAGTTTTCTATGAGCGTGACGATTGAAGGTGAGATAACCCAGAGCATTTGCACAAGCTGTTTGAACCTAAAATTATTGTAGATTTTAAGACATTAAAGAGAAAAGATCACATGAACATTTTTAAAGGGATACTTGACCCGAAAATGTTAATTCTGTCATCATTTACTCACCTTCGAGTTGTTCCAAATCTGTTTAAATTTCTTTGTTCTGATGAACACAGATACAAAAGATATTTGGAAGAATGCTTATAACCAGACACATTTTGCCCCCCATAGTAGGGAAAATAACTTTATCATTTCTTTTGTTCTTTTGAATACAAAAGAAGACGTTTTGTAGAATGTAGGACAGCAAACAATTCTGGGGCACTTTTGACTACCTTTGTATTTTTCCTACTATGGTAGTCAATGAAGTGTAAAATCTGTCTGGTTATAAGCATTCTTCCAGATTTCTTTACACATATATCAACATTTATACAGATTTGGAACAACTCGAAGTAGAGTGAATGATGGCAGAATTTTCATTTACAAATTAAAATTTGTTAATGAAACAAATCAAATAGATTTGCACACCAGGATGAATAAAAAGGATCTACCTCCTCATCCTTTGAACTCAAATGAGCACAGAGATGGTCTATAGTGCCAATGCTGACAATAGCCTCAGTTAAACCTTCTCTTATGTGTGCCAGATTAGCAAGGAGTTGTGCTGAAATAAGAAAAATAATAACAAATTTTGCACATTTAAACAGTGTGAGATTGTTAGTTCTTGTTGTATAAATATACATAAATGAATGTATTTTACTTTAAATGCAATTATATTTTACTGGGTCGTCTCACCTGTGATGATAATAGCAGTAGATTGATCAGACAGCAATAATTCAACAAGAACAACGATTCCCCTTTGTGTCAAATCCACCTCATCCGACCCTGTTATGACTCTGGCTAACACAACTATCTGACGTGCAAAAGACAAGCAAGTCAAAATTAGCATTATGAAGATTGTGGGGCGTCAGCAGATACCAAATTACGTTTTTTCTTGAAGGAAAGGTATGAGGAACAGACAGAGAGATTTAAACCAAATGATGGGTAGAGATGCTGTGGCTGAGGAAAAGAGCACGACCCTAATATTTTATGTTCCCCAGCAGAAGAGTCGAGCTGAACTTTGACCTTTATACTATTAGATATGCCTCAAGCTCTCATTGTCCTGGACAGGCATCTTAAATAATTCTGTCCTCTGTGTCATTTTTCTTCTAATTCCTTCACACTCGGTCTCTGTGGGAAAGCCAGTGGGGGAGGACGTTCATATAATAGTAAGATGCACAGCTGACAGCAGACCCTAGTGAAAAGACCCTTGTCTTCAACAGTGTGTGTTTGCGTGTGAAAGAGCTGTTAAACTGTTCCAAACACACACACTTTTCATATATTCATATTACCGTTCAAATTTTCTGTATTCAAGATTCAAGTAAAATACCAAAAAAATAAATTTAACTGCTGGTTTTTAAGGCATTCATTGAAATATTTTGTATTGTCTTAATTTTGAAGAACTTGAAATCAGTTTTTATCTTCTCCTCAATAACATACTGAAAGGGATAATCCACCCCAAAACTCAACCTCATGTTGTTCCAAACCTGTATACATTTATTTGTTTGGTTGTACACAAAGAAAGATATTTGGGAAAATGTTAGCAACTGAGATTTTTGAGGCACCATTGACTACAAGTAGAAAAAATAACTGTATTTTTTGTGTTCTGTAAAACACAAAAGAAGAATATAAGAAAACAAACAGTTCTGAGGCACCTTTAACTATCATTTTTTGATAACCTTGAAAATCTCAGTTGCTTACGTTCTTCAAAATATCTTTCTTTGTGTTCAGAACAACTACATTTATTCAGGTTTGGAACTACTTGAGATTGAGTTATTCATGACAGAATTTTCCTTTTTGGTTGAACTATCCCTTTCAGCCATGAGTAACTTGCACTTTCTATCATACTCATTTGTTATTTATCTGTAAATTAATTTATGTGATTACTATCACAACAACATTCCCAAGAAAGGTTGAGCTTTTTCCAAACAAATCTTTATATTTGTCTATCATGGAAACAAGAAGTGACAGGGAAGCAGATCTCTGCCAGCAGCAGAGTGACAGTGTGATGAATCGGTTTCCCCAAATCAAGCGCGTGAAGGACATACAAAAAAATCCCAAATTTGTTTTCAATTGAAGTTTTTAAGAACTGGTGTTATAATAACTACCTGGAATGCTGCATTAGCTCTTTCCACCTCATTGTCTGAATTCAAAAAGGTCTCATATGTGTTCATTGGAATTGCATTCATTTGTCGAATCGCCCTCTGCTGAGATTTGTTGTGGAATACGAATAGAGATAATGCATGTCCAGCATCCAGGCAAATGTTCTGAAAGAAAACCATAAATGAAATCTTAATAAGCAGTTCATTTGTATAACAAATACCAGTCAATCATTTAAAATTGGACTAGCTTTTTCAAGGGATTACTTTGTCTTCAGCTTTCAGGAGATCCAGAACAATCTCATAAGAGAAGCCCTCTTGTTCCCAAAATGCTTTCTGGAGTTTCTGGTTCCCCAGCAGCACAAAGGCAAGCGTCTGAACCACCTGCACCTAATATCATTATAAACGCAAGGAGCCATTACTCTGATGTCACTTCCTCTTTTTATCTCATTTAAAGCGTCAAAACGTATCCATACTCGCCTTGACCTGCAAAGACTCATGAGATTTTAAAATCTCTAATAATGTAGGAATGGCCTTTTCCCTCCAAATAATCTTTTGACTATTTTTATTAGCGGTAAGCGCCACTCCTGTAACCACAAATGAACATTTTAATCACACAAATCCTTATTTAAATATCAAAGCGAAGACGGTGAAGTGTGAAATAATACCGATACACAGAAATCCCAGAGCTTTGATGACACTTAGCAGGGTCTTCTGTGTTGTTCGAGACCCTCGAAGCAAACGCACCAGCGGTGGTACCCCGTTCTCCTTACAAAAAGCATTCTGATGGGCACAGCTATCACGGCTTAAAGCCATCACCGCTTGGCACCCTGTAAAAGTCCAGAAAGTAGACTGTTCTATCAAACAAAGATCTTTCAGAAACATATGTTCAACAAAACGTTTAAGCAGATGATCCAGAGTACGACCCGATCCAGACACCTGACCCAAAAGAGAAGTCGTTTTGGAATATACCGTCTGCATTCGGGTCATAGCCTAACATTAATAGCAATACAAGATACAGAAGCGCTCTTGTAAGCAATGTTTACAGAGAGAGCCACTGGAGGGATAACATTCCTCTGCGCATGCCTTCCTGTCTTATGAGTCTAACAGATTGATGCTGTCTCAAGACAGGAAGTGCTGGCCGCTTACCTGCTGGATCAGACCGGTGCTGTCAGAACGGGGAGTAAGAGGAACCTTCCGAACAGCAGTCAATCTGCTTAGTTTATCCAGTGCCTGTCAACACTTACTGAATAGGAACTGTTTTTATTGCATTTGGTGCGTCTTCTGTCTGGACGACAGCTTTGCGGGGAGAGTTTTCCTTACATTTATGAGTGACTCAAATGTGCCTGATGGGGGAATAGAACTGGTCGATCTCTTCTGGGATCGTTTTTAATAACAGCAAAGATGTAGCTGGCCGTACCCACGTATTGCATCTTGTCTGAGGTGGAGAGGAGAAGGTCAAGTATGAGCGAGATGCCCATCTGCTCTGCCATGACTTTCTGTTGTTTAAGAGTTTGTCCACCCAAAGCCCACAGAGATGCTGCAGCCTGTTCCCGAACGTCCACCTGAAACACCTTAACACACAGGGAAAAGCTTAGTGGGTAAATTGTGTACTGTCCTACAGGTTACCTGGATAAGTTGCTGCTTGGGGGAGAACACGTTTAAGCGGCAACTCATACATTGTTTTAAAAAGGTGTTGTTTTTATGGTTAAAAACAACTGTGTTAAAAATACAGGAAACATATTCTTTAGTTATATGAAATGTTAGATAGAACAGCCAAACCGGTATATATAATTATACTGTTTTCATTATACATTTTAATGTGTTACAAAAAACAAATGTAACGTTTTTTTACTCAATTGTAATGTATATGTTTTTGCTGTTCAATGTCTTGTTAAATATTATAGACCGTCACTCTTTAAATATATGGTTTTTCATATTATTTACTTTAAAGTCCCAGTGAAATGAAATATAACAATTCCTATTTTTTCCTGAAATATTGCAGCGTTTATTGCTAATAGCTTACCAATGTTGGTCATTTTCTTTTTAAATTCATGTGCCCTCAAAATCTTTAGTCAAAATCAGAAAATGCACTTCTGCCCTCTAGTGGCTATCCGTCTTAAATGATGCACCTGTTAACTCCTCCCCTTCGACTTTCAGTTTGCTGACAAATCCATTTCAAAATGCAATGGCTGTTTTTATACATCCAATCAAAACGCAGTGAAAAAACAAGCCACAGCCACAATTTTTTCTCATTTGAAATTCCGTTTTACTCAGAAATGTGTCAGAATACGATAGTAAACACAGTCAAGACTTCCGGTCATGGGGACTTTAAAAAAACTCTATATTAAACATTATCTTAAATTAACTTAACTGTTATGTCTTGTTGCTATTATAGTTTTTCTCTGTGAATTATTTTACATTTTACCAAGGTAACCATGGCATTTTACACTTCTTTTCTGTTAAACTTACAAACACTTTTCCAGTGTAAAATACAAAAAACTATAATAAAGTTTATAATTATTATTATTGTTATTATTTAAATGATGTGCTTTTACTTTAAAAAATGTTTCATTTGTAAATATCAAGATTTTGTCAGTGCGTTTTCCAGTATGCCATAAAAGATTTTAAAATGACCACCAGTATGTAGTGTAAACAAGAAACGTTTTTAATGCTTTATTTACAGTCTCTGCATCCAAATGAACCAATTTTGGCACCTTCTATGCATCATGCGCTTGCCAGGTTTGTTACCTGAGGCAACATGTGCAATAGAGCATTAAATATGCCCAAGCTTGACTTACCTTTACAAGTTGTAAAAGATATTTGGCAGCAGATTGCTGGAGGAAGCTCTGTTGTACAGCAGGATTATGCCTAGCTATAGATTCAAGTGCTTTGGCTGCTTTGACCTGAGCAGGTATCCGCCTGCCTCGCAGTGCCTGCACCAGGGCGCCGACCGCACCTGCGGCACAGATGAGCTCCTGGTTCTCCTTGTGATCCCAAGCCAACTCTGCCAGAGTCAAGCAGGCCTCCTCCTGCAATTCTTTGGTCACAACAAAAAAAAATGTAAACAGATGCTTATAATTCCTTGCACATCCTTGAGAATATTGTTTGTTCTCTTTCATTAGTACTGCATATCTCCCTTTCTTCTAGCACAGTACCAGAGTTCACAGAAAGAAATTCAACAAGATGTGGGATTCCTCCAGCGCGTACGATGCTAAATTGATTTCCTGGGTTTCTGGCACATAATGCACAGATGCACCTCATGGCATTTACTAGCACATCTTGGAGGTCAGAGGTCAGGAGCTTAACTACCAGGGCCACACCACCCTACAGTCAAAAAGAGAAGAATTGTAAAACAGCAACACTGAACGCAACGTTAATAATTTGAGATAAAAGCCAGATGCATAAATGTGCGTGAAATTAAACGGCTTTAGCGCTCACCAGTTGAGCAATAAGGTTTTGGTATTGAACGCTATGTCCTGCCAGATCAGCCAGTATTACAGCACAGCGAGAGAGCAGTTCTGGCTGGTGGCTCTTGAGAAGGTTGATCACCACAGACATAGCCCCATAATGCACCAGATCTTCACCAACTTTGCCATTCTCTGTCATGTGACACAGCACTGCTGCAGCCATGCACTGGACCACCTGTGTACCTGCAGACAGTAGGCCCACCAAGACTGGAACACCTCCTGCAGTTCAATGACATAAAAAAAGAAATTATTATTAGATAAAAACATTATCCGATCTTCACAATTCTTCAGACTTTTACAACAAACAGTGTAGTTTGAGCTGTTAAATGCTTCTGTGACCTGCTTTCATGATATCTTCACAGAAGGATTTAATGTTTACACAAAGAACCTCAAGGCATCTGAGAGCCATCTCAAGTCTCTTGGAGTCCTCACTATGAATCATCTCTGTGGAAAACGATGGTTTATAGTTTATATTGATGTATAGTTATATTATTATATTATTATATTGTTATTATAATATGAAAACATAATGGTTTTAAATAGGCAAATAATATTCCATAATTGTTATTAAACGGATAGTCCAAAAATAAAAATTCTGCCATTTCAAACCTGTATAACTTTCTTTCTCCTGCAGAACCCAAAATAAGATATTTTGAAGAATGTCGGTGATCTGGCTCTCATTGACTTCCATTGTATGGACATTTCTCAAAATATCTTTTCTGTGTTCCACAGAATAAAAAGTCATACACAGGTAGTGAATGACACGAGTGTATATAATTGATGACACAATATTTTTGGGGTAAACTATCCCCTTATTGGAAATGTGGAGCACTTCTACAATGATTGTCAATGGTGACTCAGAAATCTCAGTTGCAAACATTTTTCTAAATATCTTTTTTTGTGTTTAACACAACTACATTTATACAGGTTTGGAACAACATGGGGTTGAGTAATTCATGCCAAATTTTTCAGTTTCGGGTGAAACTCATACCAACAAGAATCTTCCACACCGACAACCCGTCAAGGTTCAGTTGAATAAGGAGTCTTAGAACATCTGTGTGAAAGTAAAGCGCAGCTAGTTGGACTAAATTGTTGCCCCTGCTGTCTTCATCTCTCCAGTTTGCCCCAATGGACAACAAAAATCCCATAGCCTCCGTTGAACCTGAGGTAGCTGACAGCAGCAGTGGTGAACTGCGATACCTGCAAAAAATCCATCATCTTCACCTGAGCATGGTGATGAAATCAAATTATAACAAACATATGAATTGCTACTTTGTTAATTTATAGCATACTCAGCAGACGTTTTCAAGTCCAGTAGAGTAGGATCTTTTCTACATAGGGCTTGGATACATGCCACCTGGCCGTAAAATGCAGCAAAATGAATGGCCATCCAGCCTCTCCTGTCCACAACTTTGTAGTCTGCTCGCAGTGCAAGAAGGCAGTTTAGAGACTCAAGAGAGCCGCACTGTGCAGCGAGATGCATTGGCGTGAGCCCTACAAGAGGAAAAAAACAATGCCTTTATATAATATATATATTATAAACCAATGTTTTTTTTGTTTCAGTGATGTGACAGCGTCAGAGTTTTACTTACCTACTCCTTCTATGAACTGAAGCTCATCTGGTTTTCCTGATAATAAAGCAAGATATTTATATTGTTGATTAGGCTAAAATAAATAATAAGATTATAAAGAAAGATTATAAATTAAATTAATTAAATTCTGTAGGTACTAGATACCCCAAATGATATATGTATATTCATGTACATAATAAAAGTTTATTTGCAAAAACAGATTTTTTAATAGATTTTCAAAAATCGTGTTTTATTTTAGTAACTTGTCTTTATTGTTTTATTGTGCTAGTTAGCTGTATTTTTTTATTATTATTACTTCATCAAACAACCCAACCGCAGTTTGTATGACATTAATTCAAATGAACAATAAAAGAGTTATCTGTTTTCGCAAACATATCTTTCTATATTTTATTGTTGCAGTAAATGTTGCAAAGTTGTTTATTTTCAGTAATCAAGAATGACTTAACTTACTATTTTTAATTTTGTTGTAACTTGTTTAAAAGTTTTAAAAAAATTAACTTATTTTCTTAGGGAATGTAAAAATATATATGTTGCCATTACTTTTTTATACAGTGCTTTATCTCAATCTTTTTCCAATTCTTGAGTTTATTTTTCTGTTTTATTCTTATTTGTATTGCATGTCTATTTTTTGTATACTGAGTGTTGAACAAAGCAATTAACTACTGTGTACACGTGAGTGTGAATGTGTATGTTACCACTCCCGATACAAAGCAACATACAAACGAATGGATGGATATCAGTGGATCATGTACAAATCATTAGACCCTTCTAAGGAGCATTAAAAGACCGCTGTAAATTAGCAGACACTTATAACTTTTTAAACATTACAACCCATGTTAGTAAATCTCCCGCTGCGTGTCTGATTGAGGTTCACATCTGCTGTTGCCAGCTGCACGATGATGTCTGTTTTGTTATTGGCTGCCGCGTGGTGCACCAGAGAGAGACCCTTGTCATCGAGGCCATGCAGGTGTGAGGGAGAGTTCCTGCGACTCAATGAGTAAAACGCCGCTGAAAGTCCTCTCTCTGTGGCTGCTTTCAGTCCAAACTCCAGGTTCTGCATGACAAACACATTTCAGCGCTTAGATATATAACATGAAGGTATTCATATAACAAACATGAACACAATGTATTACCTTGCACTTCATAGCTTTCGTGTAACCAAACGTTCTCTTGAACTGTTCGTGTAGCTCAATCTCAGTCAGAGGAAGTTTCTTTGCTTTGAGGGTTTTGATTGTAGAGTTTAATGCTCCCCACCATTGAATCGTGTTATGCTGGGGATAGAGTGACTCTAACTCAATGCAGATGACATTATAGCTGCAAAACACAAATGTATGGTTAGATGCAATAAAATGTGAAATTAAACGTGTTTTTTAAACGTGAAGTTCGCTCGCCTTTTGTCCTCAATCTCACTGAGTGGAATTGAAAAGTGTGTTTTGTACGTGGGGTCATGATGAAGCAGCTCATGCAGGTAATTTGCAGCTTCTGAATGAAGTGTTCTGAAGGCCACCTTTATTAAAAGAGAAAGAAAGAAAGAAAGAAAGATAATGTAATTTCTAAAGGACTAGATTTTTTCTGACTACCAAACAAAGTTTGAGAATGATGAACTTTTGACACCTTCATTTCCTCAGTGATGTCATCCAGCGGAGGAGTCCCGACATCCAATTCAATCCCTCCATGTAGGTGAAAATACTGATCTGGTTTGTAAGGAAAGTGCTTGCATGCAAATTCTGGTCCGAGAATATGTGGGGGAACCTCTCGTTCGGTTTTTAGCTTGTCCTCTTTAAAAACAGACAAGAAAGGACTATTATAATTCCTTATACTCTTTATGAGCCACCACAATCACATCTTTAAATGGCAAAACAAACCTGACAAAGGTGGTAGCATTTGAGACATATTAGGAATCAACATCTTTTTTCTTAAGGAGATCAGCAGGGGCACCAGGAACGTGATCAGCTTAAGGTAGGCGAGATCCCTCGAGACTTCTGCATTTCGTCCGAGGTGATTTCTCACCAGTCGAATGTGACCGGACAGTCTTTTCTGTAACCTCTGATAGGTGGATAGATCAATCTCATCCTCAGTGAGTCGAACAACGTTAGACAGGCTGTGGGTCCCGTTAAACACAAACAGATTTTGGTGCTGTCGGATAGAGGTCAGGTAGGAGCTCAACTTTATCAGGACATTCTCGGAGTATTTTGAGAAGAGAGTCTCTTCCTCTACGCTGTTGGGCTCGTAAGTTGGGTCTACATCTGTGTCCTCCTTATAAATGTTGAGATAGCAGGGATCCTGTGAGATGTCCATTAAACCTGGTGAAACAAACAAAATGTACATTCTTTACTTCTGAACAGGATTTTATAATTCGATTTCTCAGATTTTCCTTTCTCACCTGCATTGAGAAACTCTGCGAGCACATCTTTCCTGGTCTGAGGCACACCATCTGAATTCACACCCATGATGTTTCTCCATAACTCTGAGAAGCATACACGCTTTTCCTTCGAAATATAACATCCGTGCCAGAGAGTCTTAATGGTATAATCTATATTTGTTAAAATCTGTCCAACTTTTGTATCATAATACGCTGGTGGTAACTGGCACGTGGAGCTCCGGTCATAGTTGGGCTCGAGACTGATAACTGGAAGTTGGTTAAACCCATATATTCCCACAGTCAGCTCTCTGACTATCTGGTGAACAACCCTATAGTCTAGGGGCAAACGTGAGTCAATGGGAGCAAGAATGACGATGTTGGGATCTGAGATGTTGCGCATTCGTCTGATGATGCCCGGAGGTGCATCCACGTGCAGTCTATGTTCTTCTCCACTGAGCAGCCAGTTGCAGGAGGTGAGACCGAGCAGCTCCTGCAGTTCCCTGCGGTCATACTTCTGCAGGAAAGCGCTCGCAGTCGCCTGCGCAGTCAGCGCAGCCCGTACGCCGTTATCACTACTTTGATCTACTGCTACAGCGTTCCGGTACAAACTCTTCATGGCCTGAGATAAAACGTGATCAACTAAACAACAACAGATCGTTAAAACGACCAACTCGTCGTTTCAAGTATTCAGTCCCAGTTAAAAGATTTCGTTGCTCGGTGTGAGTTTAAACAGTGTTGCCTTGGGCAACAAGTGACGCAGATCTACGTCGTGCAACTCTTTAAACGAACCACTAGATGGTGACGTTGTATTCAGCTAGCGCTCTCACAAGCTTCTCTCTTACGTGAGACGCGAACAAAGACTACAACATGTTAACAAGAAACCGCAATTCTATCTTTTTGAAAGGGGAAAAGCGCAACGCTTCTGCTAAGGAAGTCCCGCATTTCAGTAGAAGGAGCAATGACGAAAACAGGGGTGCAACCTAGAACAGCTGTTTCAAGCGCAAGTTGAGTATAAGAAACAAAATGTATGCTGTTTTTCTTTGCTTTCTCTCGACCTAAGCCAGTTAATTTAGTGGTATTGGTGTTCGCCTATTCAAGTAGATAAGAGTTGGTCTTGTATGACTCACATAGATGTCAGGAGGCGTTGAAAATGTGGCTGCCGAGTGTGATGACTTTTCATAAAGGGACTTTGACGTGGTTCACTTTTGATAGTAACGGAGCAGAATAGCGCATGTCTGTGTCCAGCTAAAAAGCCTTTGACCAGGAAAAGCCCGAACTCGATTGTGACTACTTTAATTAATTAAAAAACAAGTGAAAGTAAAAAAAACTTTTAGATTTTAGTCAACCAAAATCCCATGTCGAGGTTCAGTTGTCACATTTTCAACTGACAATGAAAGCTGTTATTTTAGCTGCAGGTTATGGAACAAGACTGCTAAGAGATATCGAGAATGACCTGACTGGAAATTTCCAACACTTGAGAGGAATCGCCAAGCCGCTGCTTCCTGTCGGCCCATGTGCTCTTATCTCACTCTGGGTTCAGGCACTGACCAAAACCGGATGTGTGGACGCTATATATGTGGTAGTGAGTTCAGAATAAGTTTTTTATAATGACTGTACTTTGCTTTTACATTAAAACTGGTATATGCACAAACTAAATGTATGTAACCATTTGCACAATTGTATTAAACAGACAAATGATATTTACCATGAAGCATTCCTTCAGTGGGCACAAGAATTTCCCAATGTTAAAGTCATTAATGATGGCACAACAAAAAATGAGGTAAGCATAGTGAAATGCACCCTTGTATTGTTGTTACATTATATATATTTTGTATTTCTTTTTATTAACTTTTTGCAGAACAGACATGGGGCTGTTGCCTGTCTCCAGCTGACGGTCAAGCTCTGTGATGTGGATGACCACTTGCTTGTTATTGGAGGGTATGAATAGGATCAGATCGAATGAGGACCAGTTTTCAAGCATTGCTGTACTGTGACAAATATTTTTATTTCAGAGATACTTTATTCAAAGAGGATTTCAGCCTTGGAAAATTCACAGAGAGATTCCTTGAAGTGCAAAATAAAGACAAAGAGAGCAATTTAGTGCTGTCATATCAATGCAAAGATGAGGGTGAGTGCAGAATGATATCACTCGGTCAGAGGAAATGAAATGGTTCGATATATTGGCCTGACTGGATCATTGGCTGACATTGATTCATCTTTAGACTGATAGCATTAATCAATAGCTCTGGCTGATCCAATAGTACATGTGGTCATTTTGCCTAAAGCAGTGTTTCTTAAGCTGGGGTGCCTCAAAGGGATAGTTTACCCAAAAATGAAAATAGGTTATCATTTACTCACCTTCTTGTCATTTCAAAACTGTATGACTTTCTTTCGCATAACACAAAAAAAGGTATTTTGTAGAAAGTTGGTAACTGAACAGTGCCGGTACCCATTGGCTTCTATTGTATGGGCACAAAACAAATTGAATGGGTGTCAGTTAACAACATTCTTATAAATATCTTCTTTTGTGTTCTGCGGAGAAAAGTCAGACATACAGGTGAGAAATGACATGAGGGTGAGTAAATAATGATATAATTGTTTTATGTTTGGGTGAACTATCACTTTAAGTTGACTTGCAGTCATTTAAATTACAAAAAAAACATAAAAACAAACTAAAACAACTAAAAATATTTATTAGTGTTTTGTTATTACAAAAACAAATCTTTCTAGTACCTGCTAAGCTCTATTTTATTGAGCAGAAATTGTGAGTGGGGGAGCCTATTGCCGTGGACAATGGGGGGGACATTGAATTCTCAAAAGTTGAGATTCAGACTGCAGTATAAACAAATAATGTATATTCCCTGAATCTATTATAATTACCTTCAGTTTATCTTCTCAGAAACATCCAAGTATGGGATTCTGGAATTGGATGAAGACCTTAAAGTGCAATGCATGAAGGAAAAGCCTATGCCAAATGAAACAAGTTCGCGCAATGCAGTATACTTTCCTTTTATTGACACTCTTTAACACCTTATAATAAATCTTAATTTAATATACATCTTATTTGTTATTATTCCTCTTTTTGCAGTGCCCTTGCTTCTACTTACTTTCAAAGACCTCACTTCCTCTTTTAGACACCTTTCTCATTGAGAAAAAGGTAAAGCTCATTCAAGTCTTACTTTTAGCACTCTGTAGTGCCAGATGTTCTAATGCATCATATCTCCATGCAGAATGCACCCATTGAAGACAGGGATGCACCAGGAAACTTCCTATCATGGCTTATATTAAGGTAACTTAGTTTGTAGACATTTGTATTACACTGTATTTTTTTCACATTCAATAACTTTAAATCGAATTGCGTTTTGTTTCAGGAGGCCCGTGTACGTTCAAAGGATATCTGGTCGATTCGATGTGGGGAATCTTGCGTCATACATTGAATGTGACAAATACTTCAAGGACCAGCTTAAAAACCCAACAGTTTATTTGATATAGTCCAGACAAGCGGTTGCAATCTTAGCACTTTTATTCACAATAAAATGCAATATCAGTATTTTGCTGCTTTTTGGATTTGAATAAATGAATTGATTTGTACTCAATATCCCACATCAATGATTTCAGATGTGTGCGTACTACATAACAGACCAACAATGTATTTGTATTACAATAAAAGTACCTTTGGATCATTGAAATGAGGTTCTTAGTCATAAAATGTTCAATTACACAGTGGCAAGTCTTGTGCACTTATCTGAGGCCTTCTCATGGTTGTTCTCCAATTTGGCGATTCTGGAGCCGAACTGCATGGCTCTCTTCGGCAAAAGAGCCGAGAGTCCCAATCCTAACTCGACAGCTGCTAATCTCAATAAAAGCTTTTCTCCGAGTCCTCTGGGTAGAGACAAATCTGCCTTCTCCGACACAGGCAGACTGTTAAGGAAACTAACAACATCTTCATCCAAGTATGGGAATCTGAGGTGAAAAGAAACCTCTTTTAAGATTTTTTAAAGATTCATCAAATGGACTACTTTTATGGTTCTTCATTGGTGTTGGTAAGCATTTCAAAATTGAGGTCACTGTGACCTGAAATTGTTTTGTTTACAATGAGCTGAACAAAGTTTCATTTTGGATAAACATTTCCTTCAATGTAAACATTTGGATAATTTTGTGCAACTCTTGCCTGGCTTCTTTTCCATGGTCCCCAATTATCCGGTCATCCCTTCCGAGATTTCTCGAGGATATTCGGCCTAGTTCCATGGCCAGCTCTTTGACAAGTCCGTCTAGCCCAGAGTTTTTATACCGCACCCTGTGTCTTGAGTATCCAGCCAGCTGTTCGTCTGCCCCAATGCCAGTCAAAACCACCTGCAAGGAAAGGAAAATCAACATTGTGACCAAGATTTAGTGTTTCCATTAACATTAAAAAGCAGACCTTATTTAAACGTGAATATAAACAAATAGCAGTTACCTTAGCCTCTGAAGTATAAAGTTCTTGTTCAATGCCATCATTTATAAGACCATGTCCCCTAGCTGCAAACCAGAGGGCACATCCAAGGCTGTCATCCAGAACGGTGTCCAAAGGATGCACCAAATGACAAATGCGTTTCTGACGCATATCTTGAAGCTCTTCCTGAGTTACGTTGATTTCAACAAAGTTCCACTTCCGCTGTGGACTGAGATTTTTCAGTTCCTGCAGACCGGCTCTACCGGTAATTCTGTCTGGTACATCAAAACTTCTTTGCGGATCGGATTTTGTTTCGTCAGGGTTATTTTTCGTATTTTCCCCTCGTTTCGTGGACTTCGGCGGCACCTTTGCATCTTGAATTTTGAAAGCGACATTGAGCAGGTCAATGGGTTTTTCTGCAGGAATGTGTCTATTAGCAAGGGCGGCTAAAATCATCGAATCAATTCCCCCCGAGAAGAGAATAGCAACCTCGCCTTTGGTATTTTTGAAGGGGAGAGCTGATCGGTCTGGAGAAGGTTGGTACTGAACTCTCTTACGGATTGACCCACTTAGAACATCAATAAGCTTGGTTACCTGTTTCTCTCTTCTCTGCGTTTGTCAGACGTTCTTTCAGATTTTCAACAGAGGTTTGTGAGGCATTTTGATCCTGGTCAGCAGTTTCAGGTGAAGAAATGGATGTGTTCATTGGACAAACAGGAGAGGTCAAGTAAAGTCCAGAACTGTTTATGTTTACAGATACAGAACAGGGAAGGCCTTCCCATTTTGATTCCTGTATGTGATTTGGCTCATCGTCACCTGGGAAAACCCATGGATAAAGTTCAAAAGTAAATGTCCCTTGCTGTGATAAGTCACCTAGATCAAACCTGTACACTCCATGAGGTGGTACTTCTTGCCACTGGGAAGTAATATCATCCACTGACTGGGAAGCAACTGATGCGAGTGTGAAGGAGGATCTTTCCGAATTAAATTTCCAAAGCAGACTTCTTCTTCCGAAAAAGTCCCTCCCAAACCAAATACAGCGTTCTACTTTTTGGTAATAGATAAAGGCCCAGGGTCCCTTAAGATGTGATAGTACAGATACAACATCTGAGGCACTCTGGGCCATTCTCAAATGTTGGAAAAGGACTTGGGTGTCGTTCTCATCCGGCCCTACCGTTAGACCACCAAACACCTCGCCGTTCCACAGAAACATATTCCCATTTTCATCTTGAAGAGGCTGAGGGGTCAAGCAACCCCTCATGTGAAGCACATGGGCAGAAAAAAGAAGACTGTAATTTGGATTTGATAATGTTTCTGTGACGTCTTGACTAGAGTCGGGTCCTCTGTTTTTAAGCTTTTCACACACATGCTTCCCGAGTGGATCTTGGGGCGTGGTCAAACTGACCACACAACAGATCCCACACATTTTCACACAGCACTATAAATCTTGATATTCTTTTCTCATGGTGTCCAGTTCTTCTGTAACAGACAAACGATGACAGTATTTGAAGGCAGTCAAAATGGTACCGTGGCATTGTGTATATAAGGGAAACTTACTTTTGCAAGAGCTGAGAGTTTCTCCCTTGTCTGCCAGGAAGAATATATTGCTGTTGGGTTGCTGTGTGTAGACTCTCTGTAAGATTAAGCATATGATGACTGGACCATAATCATATTCTAGCAAATGTTTAAACATATGGGTTATTTTGCATTCTAGTTGTATTACCCTTTGAAACTTTTTAAAATGAACATTTTTAATATAAATGTACCATTTGCAACAACTGTTATGCTGTCAGTGGAGTTACTAAAAAGTAATGTAAACCTATACCGTAATAACAAATATATTGTAAATATTAAGTAAAAAATACCATTACAATTAATTGTAATTTAAGTATTAAATTACAATTAATTGTAATTATTAAATATTACCTATAAATGCATTGTAAATATTATGATCACATGTACTTATCTTATTTTGATCATATAAACTGTAATTTCAAGTTACAAATTTACCACGTTATGTTCTGATTCATGCAGGTTTAGTTTTGACCATTGACAGCACCTGGATTAGGACAATTAACCATAGATTTATTTTAATAAATGAAGCATAGTAATTAATTTTCCTGCTTAATTGCTGTTTGTAGTAATTTGTTAAACTATTGTTACTATAGTAAAACCATGGTCCATTATAAGTGGAAAATGCAGAAATGCGCAAAGGTTATACGTACCCTGTTTTTCTTCAAATTGGACAACTCGTCGACGACGATCTTTTGCTCTTTGATCTGTGGATGATGAAAGAGTAAACACTTAACGTTACTATTAAAAAGATCAATTTAACAAACGTTCTCAAACACCATATTAGTATGATGAAACTGATACATTTACTAACTCGAAAAAATTTGGATTATAAACCTTGTTGTCGAGTTCTTCTTTTATTGTAAGCTCCTTATGAGCATTCACTTCTTCTCGCTTAACGTTACTGTTTTTAGATGACATTTTCACATAGAATCTCTTCATATGTTTTATGGAAACATTTCCACATGAAAGTGATCGTACGTCGCACACAAATGACGTGTACGAGAGTGCGTCGCTTTGAAAAGACGTCAGGGAGAGTGCACATGACACGAAGTGTGTAAGAAAACCTGCGTGGAGCAACAACTGCCGTTGAACCATTGTAGATGATTTTAATGGATGTAATGGTTATAATTGGATTGCACACTTTTACCACTCTGGTTGTAAAGTCATAGAGGTCTTCCAAAGTTTTGAGAAATACGTTTTATTTTCCAATTTACATTTATATTTAGTCATTTAGTTGACGCTTTTATCCAAAGCGATTTACAAAGAATTCTACTTTTCTTACTGTAAAAATTCTTGAAATAGTTTAACAGGGTGCAAGTAGTATTTTATAGTTTCTTGAACTGAATCTAAACTCAGGACGAATTGCATAAAGGTGACATAAAATTTCAAGCAGTTCTAGGGGTCTGTTGTAATTATGTAAAACTTGTTTTGATTAAACGTTTTTAAAGATTTTTGTATATGCAGTTTTTTATGACCGAGTAAAAGACTACACAAGAATATTTGTACTTGGAAAATTAACTAACGTTAACAGAAAGATGATTAAAATGAGTTGCATGACCTTTGACACATTTCCCTATGCATATATGTATACAATTAAACATTTTCCAATAACCTGCATCCACATAATTAATCAAAAACTGGAATTCTGCATCAGGAAGTCATTGTAACAAATCTGTTTATCTTCAGTCCTTGATATTAGTAATTACTATCTAAACATAGAACCTTTTGGTTTTGTAATCATTCCTATTTTTAATACCAGTTAGATCCCACTGTCCGGTTTCGTAAACTTCAAACCTCATTCGCGACATTGAAAACCAGCATTTATAGAATTACAGTGTTTGTGCTTGTGGTTCTGTGCTGTATAGTTCTGTTGATTGTGGTAACCCATAAAAAGCTTAAGTGCTAAATCACGTGGACAGTGTTTGCTTATTTGCTGCTAATACTCAAACACGTAAGTTTGTTTGGGTTCAGTCATAGCCATGGAAATTGATTCTACGCACCTGTGTAATGTTTGCACATTTATCGCTTGGAATTGTCAATGTCCAGGGTTAACAGATTATTTGGATACATCTGGAATGTCAGGTCAAAGAAAACTGAGTAAGAACAAGCTTAATGTCTCAAACTTGTAATATACAATCAATATATTAAATAAAATATAGACTGGATGTGTGATAATATAGATCATATGATTGATGTGGGTAGATTAAGGTGTGAGATTCTTTCAATGATGTTGGTTGTGTTTCAATTTTAAGGAAATGCGGAATCAAGGTGTAAAGCCATCATATCAACAAAAGCAAACCACTGAAGCATAACTGTGAGGTAAAACAATACAAAGTCTGTGAAATGAGTGATCAGTGTCTTAGTCTTAGATTTCGGTGGATAGGACGGTTCTGTATACGCAACATGAGTCAGATTAGAGTGTTCTATGCCTGGGATGTCACCCCACCTGTAAGACTTTTTTCATCAAAACCACACGTAGGCCTATTAGGTGTCACTGCTTTTGCCATGTCATTGCCTGCTAAATAGGTAACAAACAATGTGGTGACACTACAAAAAGGACTAACAATGCAATTGTATTGATATCACCACCCTCTCTGTTGACAACACGTCCTATTTTGTTTCAATTGCATAGTATTTTTAACAATACAGTACAATATATATACCCCGTATACCCGTAAGAACTCACGGTAAAAAATAAATAGATAAAATGATAAAAACTGTTTAAGAGGCATTTACCTAGACAAGAACATCTTGATATTGCTTTCACCATTACTTTCAGAATAGCCAGTGTTAAACTGAGCATTGCCATTTTTTCAATAATAAAGTATAAAAGAATACAATTCTTCTCTGTTGTTACAATAAGTAATTTTGCATGCAAAAAAGTCACAGCCTTTCTTTAAACGAATTGTGGTGCGGGCAAAATCATTTCACCATAATATACATTACTGGACATATATTAACTGTCTGGACAAACACTATGTGTCTGCAGAAGTTATGTTTGCCTCCCTGTTAGGCCTTTCGTTCATGCTCACGATATGAGCATTGGCCTGAAAAGAATGGATCTGGATCTAATCAGGAAAAGCGCTGCCAAGTTGTTTGGAAATAGCTGTCACTGCTCCAATACAGAACAGAGTATCAACAACAAGAATAAATCTTCTCTTTCTGCTTGATGATATTGCAATGTCAAAAACTATATTATCATCTTCAACATGATGATTGTGAAAATAACATTTCTGAGACAGATAAGGTGTACACAGTCCAGTCATCTCCAGATCGATGCAGCTGTAGTTAGGAAACTGTGCTGTATGAAGTGCAAGATAATGTGCTTATCTGTGTCATCCGGAAGTATGCAATTCACATATTCGGTCTGTGTCTTAAGCGAAACATTTAGTGGGTTTGTGGCATTATTGTAAATCGTATAAATTATAATTTGATAATTATTATAATAAAAATCATTAGAATTGCAGATTTTGTAAGCAATGAAGCTTGATACGATGCTTCAACAGCAAACAGAAGATCAAATCCATTCATGAAACAGATTCAAGAATTTGGCCTCGTCATATGTTATAACATATGTTGCTGTGTCACGGAGATACTGGATATATTTTTGTTGAAAGAGGGAGGAGCCTGTAATTCAGCCTTATATCTGAGCCCGTCCGGTTTGTCTAGAAAACACGGTGAGCTGCTGTAGCCCTGCGCGCGCATACTGCGCTTAAGGCGATTATTTGTTTCTACACATTCAGGTGTTTATCCGCGTTTATTTCTCTCCAACTTCAGCTACAGTGATAGCTAAGTTCGGAGAGGAGAGAAAAAGGACTAATTCGTGTTTTTGCGAGGACATATTTGCAACAAAGATTTGTTTTGCGTTTATCCTTAACCCTACAAAGGAATTTCTATCCTGATAAATAAAACCGAACAAAACGAGGCAAAATATATAAAGGCACAATGGACAACGATGCATCTAAGAAACCTTGCTGCGGTATGTTTAATTTATGGATTAGTTTGGCGATTGGCATCTGTACATTAAACATTGTTACATGAACCTAAAAGGGCTTCTGTTTGCTTGTCGAATACAAAAATAATGAAATCTTATGAATTGTGTTTCTTTAGAAAGATTTTGTCAGTTCTTTACGTCTGCGAAATTCCTCATTTACCTTGGACATGCGCTGTCAACATGGGTAAGTTTGTGTTTACATTAGAATCTGGGTTTGACAGCCCTGTTAAAACGTCAAAACAAAAGTCACTAAAACAACTTAATAAACAATAAATTACGTATATTTGTTGCTTTAATTGTAATTGTTTTTATAATGTATAGTATCATTTTATTATAATTAAAAAATATATATTTTAATTTACGTGTATTATCGTTATTATAAATTATGCATGATTGATTTAGCAGTCTACGCACATTTCTTTTAAATGTTTATTAAAAAATACTGATGTGAATATTATTATTAGGCTGCAATATGTTGCATGAATCTAGCTGTCAACTAAATATTTGTCATTAGTTAAAATATAAATAAATGTATATCAGACTTCGACTGTTACTGTTGTTTCACTACAGGGGGACCGCATGTGGAATTTTGCTGTGGCTGTGTTTCTGGTGGAGCTCTATGGCAATAGTTTACTCCTCACGGCCGTGTATGGACTGGTGGTCGCGGGGTCCGTCCTCTTGCTGGGTGCTATTATTGGTGACTGGGTTGACAAAAATGCCAGACTGAAAGGTAAATAAGGCATTTATGCCCTTCACCATCTAAAATCACAGACAATCGCTTCAAGATGGATGTTTATTATATAAAATCATACATAAGCGAAGTCTACTTTGCTACAATATTTCCTTGTTTTCTTTTAAGGTTTATGGGTGTTGTTTTTTTGTTTCAGTGGCACAGACGTCTTTGATTGTGCAGAACAGTGCTGTGATTCTCTGTGGTATACTGCTGATGGTCGTTTTCCAGTTTAAAGAACAGCTTTCTACCATGTACAGTGGATGGTTGCTGGTGAGTTTCTAAACCCTTCATAAAACAGCCGGAGTTATTGTGTTTTTCTTAGGTGGTTTTGGCTGGTCTAACTAGTCTCATTGTTTGGCCAAATGGTGTTCTAATTTTACAGCCAAAAGTCAATGTTTATTATTCTTTTTGTAGTTATTAGTAATGGTTTCTTTAGAAACACACAGAATGAACCTTATTCTTTCACTCAAATTTGCAGTTTATCCACAGGCACCTTTTTTATTTAGATATGTCTTTTTGAGATATTTACTTTCACAAAATGCACTTTCAAATGTTCTCATTGTTTGTTGTGTTTAAAATCTTTACAGTCACTCAGGGATATTTCAAGCATGTTTACAATTACAAAAATGCATGAGAGGTAAATGCTGACTCGGTCAGAGAGAGCCATCCTACCCCCAATTTTTTCTTCATGACCTCAGCTTAAGTTCATTTTCTCGACGGTGGTGAAACACAACACCTTCCTAACAAACGGTGATGTGTTGTCAGCAAATCCAGTGGTTGTCACATGAACAGAAAGCATGTTGCTTGGTCAATATTACTCTTTGAGTCTTCTGTTAAAAGGGTGGAAAGTTGTAATTTTAAGGACACAATAGCAAACCAAACCTGCTCTTTGTTTTAAGTCAGTGAAGTCGAGAAACACACATGGCAGTGAACTGTTGATGTTCTGGACTGTGCTTGACAGTCTTCTAAGAACAAAACATCTATTTGTTGATACAATAACATTTCCTCATCCCATATTTGTTGCGTTGCAGACAACATGCTACATTATGGTCATCTCCATCGCTAACATCGCTAACCTGGCCAGCACGGCTATGTCCATCACCATCCAGAGGGACTGGGTGGTGGTGGTGGCCGGAGACGATCGGAGCAATTTGGCAGGTCAGAATCTCCCTTATTTTAAATCTTCATAATATAGACGATCACCTTCCACCTTTGAGCTTTGCACATCATCTTTATGTACATTTTATTGTACATAACTCTCATGTCATCTCTTCTTCATAAAAAGGTCATAAAATACATTGTAACTGCTCAGCTGTCAGCATCAAGCATCTTATCTTTATAGAGTGCTTGCATCAGCTTTCACTCCTCAATGGAATGCACTCAATGAACTTAGTAACCTAAATGAAATCCATTAAAACTAGACCATGAGGTTGTCTCATTTGTGTTTTGTAAAATTCTATTTTACATTTTACTAAAGATACTTTGATTTTTGTATTTTGATAGATATGAATGCCACTGTCAGAATAATCGACCAGTTGACCAACATTCTGGCTCCCATGCTGGTGGGCCAGATAATGGCATTCGGTTCTCATTTCATGGGCTGTGGTTTTATCTCGGGCTGGAATCTGTTCTCCATGTGCTTGGAGTACTTTCTGCTTTGGAAGGTTTATCAGATGACTCCCGCTTTGGCCATCAAGGCGGGACAGAAGGACATTGACAACCAAGAATTGAAGCATCTCAACATACAAAAAGGTGAACATCAAACGCAGACCAAACTTTGCTCAAATGTTGCTTTTCAAAACAAAACTGAAATGATAAAGCCATTGCAAAACGTTCCTATTCTTTCACAGCCTTATTCGATGCAATTTGTTTCCCATTTCAATGTTGCAGAGATTGGAAACACTGAAGGTCCAGCAGAAGGCTCGCAGCTCATGAACGAAACCGCTGAAGAAAAGAAAATCGCTGAGAAGAAGGCCAGTTGCTGCTACCAAATGGCAGAGCCGCTCCGTACCTTCAAAGAGGGCTGGGTTGCATATTACAATCAGTCCATTTTCTTCGCTGGCATGTCTTTGGCTTTCCTCTACATGACTGTGCTGGGTTTTGACTGCATCACCACGGGTTACGCGTACACTCAGGGCTTAAACGGATCTGTGCTCAGTCTGCTCATGGGAGCTTCGGCTATAGCCGGGATCTGTGGAACGGTTGCCTTTACTTGGATCAGAAAGAAATGCGGCCTGATCAGAACAGGTTTCATCTCCGGAGTTGTCCAGCTGTCTTGCCTCCTGCTCTGTGTGGCATCCGTCTTCTCTCCCGGCAGCCCCTTTGATCTCAGTATCTCGCCCTTCGAAGACGTTGTTAAACATCTGTTCGGAGATGGTGGTTCTCGGCTTGCGAGCGATATTATAGATTCCACCAACAACTCCACCGAGGTAGAAATAGAAGCCCCTCAAATCCAGTCCTATTTGTCCGTCAGTCTTCTCTTCGCTGGTGTTATTGCTGCTAGAGTCGGTGAGTAAATGAGCAACCAACAGGAAACAACACTGATCATTATTATTATTTTCTCATTTTTGTTCATTATCGTGAGGGGAAGGAGGTAATATCGGAATCTCTTTATCAGCTGTAAAGCCAACCTTTGAGACCCAAGCGTGACAATCGTGTGCTGCTGTTGATTTTTGCGTGACTTTTGGTTAACTTCCATGAATTGTTTTCAGGTCTGTGGTCTTTTGACTTGACCGTGACTCAACTGATCCAGGAGAATGTGATCGAGTCGGAGAGAGGAATCATCAACGGCGTTCAGAACTCTATGAACTACCTTCTCGATCTTCTGCACTTCATCATGGTCATCCTTGCGCCGAATCAAGAGGCCTTCGGTCTTCTCGTGATCATCTCTGTTTCCTTCGTGGCCATGGGACATATGATGTATTTCAGGTTCGCCTATAAAAGCATTGGGAGTCGGCTTTTTCTTTTCTGTTCACCTGAGCAAAAGCCAGACCCCAATATTCCTTCACTTCCAAACTCCGTCTAACTCATTAAAGAGACTCAAGAGTATTGTGTGCAGGGTTTTTACTGAAGCCCACCAGGAATTCAATTCCAAATGCTTTACTAACACACACGCTTTTGTTGCTTGCAGTAGCCCTAAGCTGAATTAACAAAGATACAGAAGTTCTTAGTTAGAAACTGCAAGAGAGCTTATAGAACGGAAGTTGTCTAAGAGGTATAAAAAAGCAAGCTATGTCAGAAGATATAGTTCTCGCTTTAATGACGTTTGTAAAAGCTCCAAAGCAAAACCAAGCATATTTATTCTTCTTTGACGTATTTTATTGTTTTTTATCATTATCATAGTTAACCTTCAGACTGGGCATCCAGGTTTTTGTAATGCATGAGTAGTTTTGTTATTTCCTCCCGCTTTTTGCAAACTAGGAGTCTCTTTAAAAGTTATTAGGAGAATACTAGTTATTCAGATATGCTTATATATTTAAAGGTCTGTAGCCAGTATTCCGTATCAAAGCTTTGGTGGTGCTATATCTAAACAAAAGCAGACATACAGTTTGTAACCAAAGTGGAAGTGATTTTGGAAGTGAGGGAATTACAGCTGTGTTCACGGTATAACATTCCAAATATTGCTGGGGTGACAATTTGTGGAGAAGCAGATGCTGATTTTCTCGAGCCACCGCCGGAAAGACATATTTTATAGTAGTATATTTCATTCTTTCATCCTCTTTGATTTGAAGGTGATTTTAGCACATTGTTCTAATCTTTAAATCTAAGATTGTTAAACTAGCACTTTACATGATTATACATCGTCCATTATTAACTAGAAGCGCAACAACAAACTTCAGGTATTATAATGTTTGCACAATATTCAGCGAGTTCCTCCAGACTCAATGGTTGGCGGGAATTCAGATATTTTTATACTTGTAGTTCTGCATCAGATCTTGGGATTTCTTAAACAAGATTGTTACTGTATCTGCCTAAAAACAACAAAAATGGGATTTTGAGCACCAGGTGCTTACACTAAAAACTCTAACGCCCTTGTCATAGTGATTTCTACTGCCCTCAGAGACGCCGCACCTCAGATTTTCCTTCATTCAAATCAATATGCTAATCATTCAAACATTCCAAAAACAAGCTTGGGTTTTTGGTGACACTTGGCACTGCACGCTCCAGCCAACCTCAAAGCCACAAACTTTACACTCGTGCCTCCAAAATCCATTTGAATACCACAGCTGGTCTGACATGAGAAATTTTGTAGCGGTTGTATAATATTGACATTGGACATCAGCACGTCTCCACCTTAAATTCAGTCCACTGTTGAAGGTTGCGACTCAATCCAAGTGTATGGTTTGTTGGCAGCTGGTTACGTAGGTGCCAAGTTGATCCCCAGCATTGATGCTTATTATTTAACAAATAGATTTCATGAGCCATGTTGCCCTTATAAAGCTTTTTTTAAATCACTTAATTTACAGACGAAAATGTATTGTGTGACTTTTTTTAGTGCATGATACATAATCTTTCTTTGTGAATGTGAAGCCTTATTTACAGCTGTACATTTTTTATATTCTTGTATTTTGTCCTCCTACGTAATGACAAACAAGATTTCTCACAAAATGAAATGACAAAATCAAACACTGTTTAAATTTTAACACCAATATCAGTCGAATGTAACAGAAATGAAAGGAAACATCTTTTATAAGGGAGCACATAGATTTTGCTCCCTTTTTGTAATGCTTGTTGACACTCCTTCAGGGGGAACAGAAAGCTCAAGACTTGTAGTGAAACTCTTTGTTTGAACAGAAATAAAAACATTTACATCAAATGTGATGATTCGGTGATTGAAAGTGACCACTTAAGTATGATCCAGCTGAGAAAGATTTCTGGAAAGGTTCCAGCAATGCACAGGGTCAAATTCCTGAGAGATGTTTGCTGGTCATTTACTTTGAAGGCTTTTCACACAGTCTTTGTTAACACACAAGAGTAGAATTCATCTTCGCCTGTGTGAAAACGACAATGACTCACTTCTGGGTTCAGTTCTAAGGTTTGCATGCAACTAAAACAGACGACTTCATGTTGTTTTTAGGACCAGCGATGGACAATAACCTGCTCTTTTGTTGCTTTCGACTAAACCGCTGAAACGAACGGCAAAACTGGGTGCAAGGCTCAGCTGAAGTTCAATGTCTACTTCACTTGAGCTAGAAATCTAGATGCACTAATCCAGATAAGATGTTCTCATTTGTTCTTTAATAGTAAACAAATGTACTGAAACATACTCTGAAATCAGTTTACAAATCTCTAATTACTATTATGAAAGCAAATTTAAACAGAATTTAAAAAAAAAAAATCACAGAATACCTTTTTTTAACTAAATTATAAAAAATGCATAAATAAGTGTATCAACAATATTTAAGCTTATATGATAGTGGTCTCAACTAATCATTTTGTTGAAATCCCTTGGCTTATTTTTCGTTAAAATCTGTTGATTCCGTCAGGGCAAATAATGACAATGACTCTGTCTTAGAATGACAGTAAAAACCTTCCCTGAGAACTTCAAAGCACTGTCAAAAAGTCAGAATTTGAAGCATTTGGTCCCACCAACAGAAATATAAGTTTGCAAACACTTAGTAGGAGTATTTTTCAAGTTTCTTTCAAAGGGGTCATATGGCACGAATAAGTGTTTGCTTTGTCTTTGGTGTTTTATAAGTTGCCCTTGCATGTATTAGACACGTACAATTGCGCAAATTAAAGTGTCAGAACAAAAGATACATTCTATCTAAAAGCAAAGACTCCTGCCTGAAACGCCTCCCATAACCACACCCCCATAAATCTAAGTCAGGTTGTGTTATGAGTTGACTAAGACTGACCAAATGTAAACGCAAGAAAGTGTGCGTACCTGTCAGTACAATTGCTTTGGAACCTGATGTTCCAAATATGGTAAGAAGCGTTACATTTCGTCACTCATTAACTTCAAAAAAAGATGGACAAATATTCTGTAATAAAATGTCAAAACTTCATTATACATTGTTTAAAAGGTTCTTTATACATTATTGTTGGTGTGGGCAGGTTGAACATTACACAAAACTTCAGTTACAAAATAGCATTCCTGTTCCCAAATTCCCTAGAAACTACTCGGACTAAACCGATGAAGGGATGCGGTCTGATTAAACAATTGCCAACCCACAACACATTTTTACGTATCTAAATAGAGCTGAAGCATTTATTTATATTGTGAAATTGCAATATCATGATTTGGAGTCAATGAGGCCAGTCATCCAACTAAAGTCAGTTTTTCTGACTTTTCTCAGTTCCTTCTCTTGCACTTTGGAAAGCTTCGGGGTCACCTCGTCCACAGAACCTTGAGCTCTGAGCTCCTGCTGACTGTCACACGCTTCTAGTTCCTCCTCAGAGTCTTCTTCTTCTTTCTCACTGTCCATTTCCTGCTCTGAAGAATCCATTTCCTCTCTAAGAATAAAGCATCAAAAATTGTTTATGTATTCCCATTACAAGCATCTCGAACCTCAAAAACAGGGAAGGGAAACAGACTAGGTGGCTCTTTTACTTCAAGTATATAGATTTCAAAAGATGGCAATGCATCTACACAATGAATCCAGTGCGGTCTTACCGGACTCCAGTATTGGAGATCAGGAGGGAGCTGACGAACAGTGAGCACAGGACCGAAGCAGCCGGCAAAACGTGAGCTGCAGTGTGTAACAACTTCAACAAAAAAAACATTCAAGAAAAGGAAATGTAATAGGTATATATAATGCTACATTAAACATTTACAAAATATTAAATTTTCAAAATGTGTTAAATGTTCAATAATAATATTATCACAACATGGTCTTTCTTGTCTTACGACTATGAGAGCATTATAACGCTATAACAGATGCTTTTATGGTCTCCAATTCAAACTTTATTTTTCACTAGCAAATAAAAGTCGGTAGTTGAATTTCTTATAAAATCACATAACACTACATTTTAATTACACAAATTTAAATGACTAATGCAACAATTTATTAGCATCGACAGTTTTGAATGTTGACAGGACTTTGTTATATATTGTATTTAAGTTACAATATCACATTTTCACTAAACAGAAAACCCCCCCCACCCCAAAAATGACGATATCAATAATTGCGATATCTATTATTGTTTTAAAAGAGATTAATAATGCTTAATCAAAATCATCTTAAACTTTATTTGTTTTTCTTCTCTTTTCAGGCATTGAATCACATGCATCAAACAAGTTTATTTTAGACTCAATAGTTTTGTGCCGTGCAGAATTATTCACAATTTTATTCCGTGGCATAATAGTATACCATGATAATCGTGGTTTTAAAATCCCGCAGTTATTGACATTAACCAGTAGGCCTATACCCCTGGTATCAATGAAAAGAAAATATAGTCAAATGGCTAAAGATGAGAAATGATATACTTGATTTATTTTTATCTGGTTTATCTTCATGTTCTTTGGCCTTACCTCTTTCATGGCGACTGACCCCTGTGGCAGCTGAGGTTTGTCGGTCACAGGATTTGATGTATTGGGTTTCTCCTGCTGTTGTCTATGTTTGCCCAACAGCAGGTAAAATGGAGTCACAGCAACACTATCATCAACCACCAGCTGTACCAGAAAGACACGTGTTAGAAGGTCCAGCGAGAGGACTCAAAATACCACCAAAACATAAAGAACAGCAGGGGGACACTGAAAGCCGTACCCGTTTACTCGCAGCCAACATCCTGTCGTCTTCTGTTGCCGTGCTGAAGGTCAATAAATCCTGAGAACGGAATCAGTTTAATTTCACATATAATGCAAATCAACGAAAAGCGTCTGATGATTAGCGTTATCTCTGATGTACCATTGTTTGGCTGAGAAAGTACAGTTGAGATCTGTTGAGCCACTGGGAACCTTCATCACATCTGGCCAACAGCTCTTCCCGGGGAACAAAGACGGCGTGATGCACCTTCCCCGAGCACACTGACTTATGAGCAAATAAAGGCCGGGGCTCGCTGGGTCTGAAAACAAACACTGCACATATACAAGAGAATAAATGAAAAGCAGCCTGCGAGTATGAATGACATGCGTGTTAGAAAATGGGATCAAACTATAAATGAAATAGTTGTAGTGCAACACTGAATATTTACATTTTGAGGCAAATGCGAAATAGGTCAAACTGGCAACAACCTTCCTGCAAATACTTACAGTCTGTATGTGTAGCCTGGTATGAAAATACAGCCACGTTTTCAGAGAGGGGGTCAGGCAGCAACGTTCCAACATCTAAAGAAGTGCACCACTCCACTGTGAACCAAAAAGATCTGTCATTCAACACAACTGACCACAAGGAAATATAATATTCTTTGTGTATAAAAACTGATATTAACAGTTAAAGGATAATTCATCCTAAATGATTTGCTCTTTCCGGAGCATTATCTGTGCATACTAAACTATATTTTGCATGAAAAAGAAAAATGTTTTTATACAAATTTATCACAGGTGACCTATAAGGGGATGGGTTTAACTTATAAAACATTTTAAAAGCAATTGCAAATACAGATTTAAACAAATAAACAAAGTAGTGAGTACGTACATGCACAAGTGAGGAGGTTCCAACAGCAGAGAAGGTTCTTGGTGGTCGTGCCGAGCATGTATTTGGAGCAGCTTAACCGGCCGAAACAAAGGTCCCTGTTGGATCAAAGGTGTTGCCTTTAGTCATTTTTTTTTCAAAGACCACCAAGATCAGCCAGACCTGTGTCACTTATTTCACACATATTTCCCTAGATTAGTCTCAATGCGATAAGCACAGCTTACCGTACTGTACATCGAAAATCTGCAGTCAGATTTATCCAAAGTAAGATACAGTCTGTTATACATTCAGTTGTAAATATGTGACAGTAAATGCTTAAACACAGATTTATTGGATGTGTGAATCTTAAGTTAATTGATATCCACTTTCTTATAAAGTGTAAAATGGCAGAACTGAGAGCACTTGTTGACTTGGAATGCCAGTAGCACCTAATGAACTTCCTTTTTTCCCCAAAACTATGTCCTCACTGACCCTCTAGTGACTGGCTCACGGCCAGCTCCGTCAGTCTAAAAGCTTAAATCACCAAGTTTCTACTACTCAACTGCAGGGCCCTGTGTTAACATTCATCTGGACAACCATGAGAAACCAGAAACTGTGAATGAGGCTTGTACAACTACATTTGTCTTTGAACTGCAAATGCAGCATGGAGTAAGAGTGACTGACACAGATATTTTAAAAGAGGCACAAAAACAACATAACTGAACTACGACTTAACACAACTATATAAAATAACTAGGGGTCCAACTATACATTCAGCTCACGATTCATTCGATACAACACACTAACAAAATGTAAAAACTTCAAGTAAAATCTGAATGAAAGTTGTTCACGTTTTGAACAATATGTCCAAAGGATGTGTTATTTTGCTACTGAACTGATAACATTTGAGTTTAACTAAACCTAATGTATGTTAATGAGGAAGGTCTGTCACCGAATAATAAATCTGGTCCTTTCATGTCTCTCTGTCCACTGTCTATAAAAAGCTAAACCCTAAGAGAGAACTAAGAATGAAATGTACAAGATAAAAATCATGTGTTGACAAAGGACACTTTTTAAGACACATATGTAATGTGCACGGATAAATAATTTAAAATAAAAACTTCACCACTGTGTAAAGCTGTTAGAATAATCCTTTACAATGTCATGCGAGTTTTAAATATGATTTATTGTTACAGCCCTACTAATTACACAAAAAATGTATTGTTGGTAATTGCCAATTGTTGTGCACAATTTGAAAAAGTAGCACAATGACTGCCATGACATTGACACAGTTGACTTATTCAGTCTAGTGAGCAATCTAACTTTTGTGTACTTTTAACTTCTTGGATAATAAGATAAACCGACACACAAAGAAGGCATTACCAGTTGATAACATCAATGTCCCACAGTATAACTTATTTGGGGCAACAAATAAAAATAAACTAGATACTTGATCATAGTAAAAAATATATATTTGTAAGAAAAGTTTGATAAAAATCCATCATGCACATTTTTGTATACTTGTAAGTTCCTAAAGGGACAGTTCACCAAAATATTCTGTCATTATTTACTCGCCCTCTTTTCATTTCAAACCTGTTCGACTTTCTTCTGCAGAACATGAAAGATGATATTTTGAAGAATATTGGTAGACAAACAATGGTGGCAGCCATTTATTTGCATTGGTTTTGTGTCTATACAATAACTATACAAGTTAATTGGTGTGGCCATTGTTAGGTTACCAACATTGCTTTAAATATCTTCTTTTGTGTTTATACAGGTTTGAAGTGACCAGAGGGTGAGTAAATGACGGAATTAAACAATTTCGGTGAACTTCTGCTTTGAAACAGGGTTAAGAGTCTTAAACAGGCTTTGGAAACGCCTATAGTGAAAACCTAAAAAGACTGTTTTAAACAAAAATCCTACGATCCCTTCACATGAGGTTAGTCAAAGTTTAGACATCTGTAATGCCCACAGCGGTTTGGAAAAAGGTCCACACCTTATTTCTCCAGGTGGTTGGCACAGGGTAGATAGCAGCTCCCAGGTCTCTGGGCTCCATATGGTGATGACTTCCTGGAAGCTCACTGCCAGAAGAGAGCCATCAGCTGAGAAGCTGCAGTTTGTGGGCCTTAGGTTATGGTAGCTTCCCACAAAATCACATGACCAGAAGGACTCTACAACACGAATGGAAAGATTGTGGTGAGACAGGTATGTCTACATTCACTCTCGTAACCTTCACGTCAGACTTCTCATTCCAACACTAACACTCTTGCAAATGTCTCACGTTGTGTGTCTGCTTCGGACCCCTGCACCCATGCTTTAAACTGGCAGTCTTTAGCTGTGGTCACCAGCATGGTGGTCTCCTCAGAAGAGCTGAAGCACATGGACATAATCTGATCCTCGTGGGCGGCAGCAATGGAGGTGTTCAGAACAAAACTGAAGGGGCGGAAAAAAGTTCATTACAGTTCAGAAATAAAATCATCTCTGCTGAAAAAAAACTAAAGAATACATCAAAGAAGTTGTAATCCTTTAAAGGATTTGTTTTGATTTTAGTTTAACTGTAATGGTGTATACTGGTATGTGATGTATTCTACTGGTGGGATGTTAAATCCTACTGGAATAATGCCCAACACAAATACAAAAAGTTATTTTTTAATGGTTTTAATGGAAAAAGCTATGGGTTGAATGGTATTCTAAATGGACACCATTACAATTTCTGTGATGGTTTTCTATTGTTTTGTCTAAGCAGCGATGAAAATCGCAATACTACCCTGCTGAAAAAACATTGAAACCATTAAAAAAGTAATAATGGTTTTAAATGAAACTGTAATGCTTCTACTGGTATGAGATGGATTCTACATGTGGGATGTTTAATTCTACTGGAATGATGCCCAAAAGACACAAGAAAATTTTATTTTGTAATGGTTTTAACGGAAAAAGCTAATAGTCCATAATTGTATTTTAATGGAAACCATTAGAATTTCTGTGATGGTTTCTGTTGGGTTTATGTTGTTTATTTCAGCAGGGTACCCTGCCCAAAAGACATTAGAAGAGGTAATGGATTTAAATGCTATCAGGGGGAATTGTATTTGTTTAAATGGATCTTATTGGTATCTGATGGATTCTACAGGTGGGGTGTTAACGTGCAGATTCATCCTATTGGAAAAATGTCCAAAACACACCACAAAAAATCAAATTTTGTAATGATAGTAATAGAAAAGTTGGTGATATTTTAATGGAAACCATTAGAATTTCTGTGATGGTTTCTATTGTTGTTCTCAACAGGGTATCCCTACAAGTCTGTGTTCAGTGAATTGTTTATTCACATTGCTAACATGAACAATTTGATTTCTTATTTTATTGTAAACCTTCACCTGGTGCAAATACTGTGGAATTCTTCAAATAGCAACACAATGAAATTACCTAGAAACAGAGCTTAATCCGAATCTAATGTGGGGATGAATACCTCTGCGTTTGCTCATCAAAAGCCCATAATTTGAGGAACATCTCTAGATCGGAGGACTTTTTCCCCCTTTGCTCCACTGTAGCAAGCCAGGAGCCTTTTACATCGAAGGCCGCCTTGACCACCTCAAACTGATCCAGACCGGCTTCATAAATATATTCTTGCTGCACAATATCCAGCTGTAAAAGTAGACAGAACGACGGTTATGCCAACTGTAGGTAAAATACTAAGAACAAGGTTTCCCATTTAGGGGCCCCAAGCTCACATGACCACTGCTAACTTGAGTCAGCTGAATTTTAACCACGAAATGGAAAAATACATGCGTAGACATGTTCATGCACTTACTAGTAGATATTTCTCTATTTCATTGTGCCTATATGCACTGTTGACAAAAGTTGGTTTCTAAGAGCAACGTCAAAGTATCGACAGAAGCAGACTTACATTATAGAGATGCTTGTCACGCGGAAGGGAGTAAAACTGCAGATGACCCGGTTTCCCGTTCAGCACCAGAGATTTACTGCGCGGGTCAATCATTAGATCGGTCAAAACTTCATCTCCTGAAAGCATCAAGGACATCGGAAGAAATTAATCTTAATTGCTGTCGTTATGGATTGTAAAACTGTAAAAGACCGTACAAACCTTTGACTAAGCCCTGAATGACGGCAGACACTTTGAGACCGCTCTCGATAACTGTGATTTCTGGGCAGAAAATAAATAATTTGATATTAGACAAATAGGAAATAAGTAGCAATACGTACTATCCAATGCAAAAAGCCTGATGTAAAGTTTAAAATCTTAACACAGCACATTTCAGTGCAAAATAAATAACATTATAAACTTATAAATATAATTACTTAAAAAAAATGATTAAAGAGATCAATTTAAGGCAGTCATAAAATATAAAAAATATAAAAGTCCTGAAAATTTAAAGTACACTAACTTCAATAGCATATGTTGTTGCTGCCATTCGAATAAATGGAATACATGAAAACACTCAATTTATTAATTTTGACTGCAAAAAAATATTTTTGTCAATGAAGTAGTGAGAAGGCAACAGGGTTTTTGTTTAAACATATATTTGTATATGATTCTTGAAAGATAGCTATGGATTTCATTATGCAAAAATAATCTTTCTGTTCATAGAGTGATATATAGGTTTTAATAGATTCTTCCCCCGAGACGTACTGTTGTCTGAATTAGATGTGCAGAACAACTGGCCATCGGATGATGCAGATATGTGTAAAATAGATCCTCCAAGACGGGGCAGGAACTCTTTTTGGTCACCCCCGTAGTGCCACTGGACAAGCACTGACTCGATGCCTCCACTCAACAGATTAGTTCCTATAGAGACGGTAACAAAAGCATGCTGTCAGTACAGCTAACATACACCCCTAGTGGTAAAAAGCAAAAAGACGATCTCATAAAATTACCTTCGGAGGTAAAACACAAAGTGTTGACAGCATTGTGATGCCAGTGCATGGTAGAATGTGTGCATTGTTTCTTGTTATTGAAGTTTCTCCTGCCGAACAGAAAACAGTTCAGTATTGTTTAATTCATTCAGACCACACGTATGAAGGAAATATGAAGAAATGCTTAGCTCATCTCTCACCATAAGCGGATTTTGCCATCTTCATGACCGGTCCCAATGCAGTCTTCTTTTGGGTGACAAGCTATGCACGTAAACACATTTCTGGCCCCTTTCTTATCCGTTGCCTTTAGAGAAAAACTAGAAAGAGACAATGGAAGTCAATTAAAAAAACAAATCTGAAAATCCGTTAAAATTGTAATTTTCACCCCTTATGACTTCTTTGTACAAAGCAACTTGAATTATGTGACCAAATCAAAATTATTTCCGGTTTTCTGAATGTACAGTTTAAGGGTATGTTTAGATAAAATGATAATTTCTGTTTCTTTCTGTAAACTAGAGACACTTTTTCTTTCAAATATTAAATTAAAATATTGTATCTGTTTGCATTTATTTACACAAAACGAAAGATGGAATAACAGGTAAAAACAACAGAATGACACTCTGTATTTTTTCAAATGCCGATGTCCTCAAATACTGAAAAGAACAAGTTCATGTTCACTTTCAAGGAATACGACAGTAATATTTGTATTTAGGAAAACTTCAACGCTTACTTTTTATGTGATAACCTTGATTCTTATCACAGCTCATTTTTTATGTATCTTGCAGTGGTGGACGAAGTACACAAACCATGTACTTGAGTAAAAGTAGAGATACCCAAGGAAAAATATTACTCAAGTAAAAGTAGAAGTGCTGCCTTTAAACTTTCACTTGAGTAAAAGTACAAAAGTATTTGCCTTCAAATGTACTCAAGTATCCAAGTACTATTATTTTGATCAAATAAAATAATAAAATTTTATGTGCTTTTCTTTTAGCATGTCATAAGAAATACAGAGTATATACAGAGTATATTATTTTCAGCATAGGCTTAATTAGATCAGTCTTTGGGAGCTTTTGAAAATAAAAATACCTGCTAATAAGGAGCACTCCACTCCACCAGTCAACTGTTCTAGCATCATACATGCACCAATGCAAAATTTTCTTATAATATAATCATTGTGTTCCCAACTTGTAATAATTACTTTGATTAGCTCATTGTTTCCTTCTTTAAATTAATACATGATGTTAGCTATAACAGCATGATTTGTATTATCTTAAAACTGTACATTTAGATAACTCAGACAGTCACCTCTGATAAGAGGTTACACAACTATTATGTAGACAAATTCAAGCTGCTTTGAAACTATATGTATTGTGAAAAATGCTAATACAAATAAATGTGAATTGAATCGGTGCAGCCTAGTCAAAATATTATACATTTAAATTCCAACATAAAATGTAAAATTCGATTGATTCCCATTTCACAATATCAGAGCACTCAGCTTGAAAAGTTTCAAATTCAAATATGAAATATGGTGAAACAGCTAAGTTTACTTAGCTGACGACGTGTACAATGTTCATAGCCTAACAGTCTATATTTTAACCAAAATGTGTTCTGCAAGCTACTGTTTTATATATAATTATATATAATTTATATATAATTTATATATAATTTATATCTCTTTTTTTAAAATAAGTGAAATTAAAATGGCCTCTATGTGTTTCCTTAGATTGAAAGGAGAATTCTTGTATGAAGAAATTGTACAAGACCGAGGCAGGCAGAGAAGGCACTTAAAAATGAAAGACTCGTTCTTCTTTTCAACGATTTCAAAAAAATCGCGTAAATAAGGATATGGGTTTTGTGGCAAGTTAGATTCTGCAGATTCTTCCATGATTTCACTAAAGACATTGGCAGTCGAAATGTTATGTTGTTGCAGACAGTTGCACTGAATCTGATGTGTTGAATCGTATGTTCGCGCTACGTAGATAACGTCACCAAGCGACAACAGGGGTAAAACAAAACAAATAAAAAAATAAAGCGCGCGATGTACTATGATTGGTGGCTCGTTTTACCAGTTAAGTTTTTACTGACTTATAAATAAAATGGAACGACTGATTTTGAAAATGTAGTAGAGTACAGAGTAAGGTATTTGACTTCGAAATGTAGTGGAGTTAAAGTAAAAGTCTCCCAAAATTGAAATACTTGAGTAAAGTACAGATACACATAAAAACTACTTAAGTACAGTAACGGATTACATTTACTTCGTTACTGTCCACCACTGGTACCTTGTCATGCTGTCAATCTTTTACATTGTTGTTGGATGACTTTGTCACTCCTGAGGTTCGATTTTGTTCAAATTCAACAAACACTGGATTGGAATGGCAACAATACATATAACAATTTTGAATTGTCTATTAAATTTTTCCATGGCTGTACATGTTAGTACATATGTTGCCTTGGAATTGAAACCCAGAATATTTGTGCGACGAATAAAATGACTTGCCAATTAAGAAACAGGAAAACTAGTCCAAAGCATTAAAGGTGCGATGAAGTGGTGTTCATTATTGTTTTATACCGTTATAAGAGGTCTACTTATGACGTCGACGTGGTTTTTACATCCAAAAACATCAAAATCAATAAGTAATAGGCTATTTTCTACCCAGGTTTTGAGGCCAGCTCTGCAAACGCTCGGTTACAATCGGCGTGCCACATTGAAGACACTTGGAAAAGCAGTTTGCGTAGTTGGAGCCTTCTGTGAATTTGGTTCAAGACGCAACGTTAGGTTACACATTAGCACCATTCTTAGTTTTCGCAGTGCATAAGTATTATCAGAAGACCTCCTGAAATTCATAATTGACCTCCCCACATCAGTTTTTCATGTCACGCTTTCGCACGGCATGATTTTACTCAAATTTACTGACTTATTTCCCGGATGTGATGGCAATGCTTTGCGTCTAGTTTGTAGAGCCTATACTTTGCGTTTAATGATATATGACCTTACCTGTCAGCATTTGAGACAAGTGATTGTCAACTGGACAAAAGATCACCGCGTTTCCAGGTCTCAAATGTTACGACAGTTTTCATGATAAATAAACAAACGGGAGACTCCCGGTAACTTATGGATTTCACCCAGCACCCGAAATAATACCAAAACACTTCAAAGCAGCCTCCATTATTCGCAAACGGTGTATATAAACTTGAAAAATTATATATGAGCCCACCGAATTATTATAATTTATTGCTTGCGCGCTCTTTCTGGTTCCACGCCACTAGTTCGGTAATGCACAAACCAGTGGGCTGGGCTAGAGAAGTAGTCATTGATATTATTCTATGGAGGCGGTGTTCAACCTATCAATGTCGTCATAGATAGGTACATTCCAGAATCTGGCGTTCGCTGGGCCTGGTGTCAATAACAGATGTAATCTCAGTTACAAGGACGTTTTCAGTTCTGACACTTTCATGATGTTCCCATGAATACGATTCCCTATTATATAAAAAAAGCTCGGTTTAAAATTGTGATTTTAATTCATCGCACCTTTAAAAAAAATTCATCTTTGTGTTCAATAAAGAATGTCTCAAGGGTTTTGAACAATGTGGCAGTGAATAGAGTTAAGCACAGTTTTTATGTTTGGCTAAAAAAATCCTTAATTCTCGAAACTACGCAGCTTTACAAACAAGTGATGGTATTTGTATTAAAGGTATAAGAAAAACAACCTGCATGTCATACATCGCCTAAAGCCAGTAAATATCCTGTGGGGCTGGAGACGTTCTGAACTTTACAAAGGTCAGCCAAAATACAGTATTTAGTACCTGTATGTTCTCTGCTTCCTGAAGAAATAAATGTGAAGTTTGAGGTGGTTGGCAGATGCTATATATTCACCCTGAAAACACAATAAAAAAAGAATATAAATTAAACATAAATTGTTAACTGGACAATTCAACCAAATGAAAACATAAATTGTTAAAGGGATTGTTCAGACAAAAACAAAAGCTCTATTTATTCACCCTTATATTGTCTTTATACACATATGACAAAAAAAAGCAATATGTATGCAGATTATTAATGATGGACAGCCTCGGTACCATATCATTTTTAATCAATATGAACAAAATTTCTCTCTGTTCCACAAAGGAATGTTAAATGGAATGAGTAAATAACCACTTTAAATTTCAGTTAGTAACTCAAAAGTCAGAGTGAGGAATAAGCCATCTCCATTGTGTCCTTGTGCAATCGGTTCAAGAAGTGTACAAGTGCCACATAAAAAAATCTGAAGTCATGGTGTGTAATGACTTCACCAAAACAACCAGTTATTCCACAACATGGCTGCACAGCTCACTCTACAAAAATAACAGCCGTGTTGTGCCATACTAATTAACCTACAGGGGTTTAAACCATGTTTACTGTACCACATCCACCATCTGACAAATGCAATGACTACGCATGCTGGTAAGTGGATTTTTACCATAACAAGGAGATAATTTTTGCCCTAAAGAAACCTCAGCCAAACATAAACTAATGTTTAAACATGCCTAAAGAAAAATACAGGAATAAGTTAAAAATTGACCTCTTTTTTGGTAGAAAGAAGCTTGTGAGATACATTCTATTTAAACTAAATCTGCTAACAGTTGTATGATTCATTGCTTTGCATTTCATAACACCTAGAGAAGTATTCATTTTTAAGATTGGGTTTAAAGTGTTGATGTTTGCGACTTTTGACTTGATTAAAAGAACACTTCACCAAAAAGAGACAGCATAAATAGCCAAATGCAACTTTTGAATGACATGAGAATGATTAAATGATGAGAAAAGGTTTATTTTTGCATGAACTATCCCTTTAACACTGTCACAACATATCTGCAATGAAGTAGATTTCTAGTATTTAGCGTTCAAATACACTGTATCAGGAAGCAAACAGTTCGGCAACACCGTTCACCTTTTCCTGTTTATATCGGGCGCGCTATTAAACAGTGGTGATTGTGTTTTACTTCCTGAGCATTGACTCCATTGAGATTATTACATGAAATTACAAAAACAGTAATAAACTGAACATACTTTGACCCATTAAGAAATTGTCACATCTTCTCTCATTTGCAAGTTCCTTCAGATAAAAGTGTTTGCTAAATGAATAAGTGTAGACCTAAGACGGTAATTATCAATACGTTTTTCACCTCTCTGCCTACAGCTGTGCAACTGGGATTTGGGCTGATATCAAAAAGAACAGCCGTCATCTCTTTGACCTCCACTTCCTGTTCCGCTGACTTGGGCAGGTTGACGGCAACCACCTGGAAAGCCTCTGGACATGAAAAAACACAAACCAACATTGAAATACTTGCAGTTGCCTATAACGGTTTCATGCCCTCTTACCCCATGAAACGACTTGTTTTGCTAATAAATGGTACTTAGGTTCAAGGATGTTGACAATTTGGTGTGAGCATGTTTCCAGTTTATTGGGTCCAAGCTTTTTGAAATATAGCTACAGACGGAACACAAAAAAACGCCAAGAGCTGGCTAAAACCATCAGGTTCAATCTGATTGGCTAATGCCACATTTTAAATCTGATCAGTCTGTTGAAAGTAAACTATATTTTTAACATTTTTTTATAATTAGTCCCGAACAATGATGTGTGGGACTTCATTAGCAAACCTTGACACATAGAAAAAACGAAACAACATACCATCTTCAGATTTTTTGGCTACCGGACAATGCAGGAAAATGACTCCCTCGTGTTTCTTCGACACAAATAATGAAAACAGCGGGTATCCAAAGACAAAAGTCTGAGCAAAAAAAGATTAAAAAGACAACAACATGAGAGGAATGCAAACATTAGCCGTAGTCATAGGACTTGTGGCGCTGGTCGTGACAACCATTATGGTAGTGCACGTCACACACTGCGACAAATGTAAGTGTAATAATAAGGACAGTTGCGATAGGGATTGATATTTATTGCCTTTAGTTGCCCTTTAACCGTCACTGTTCCAATATTGGTAAACTTTAATATTTCCCAACTATAATCTAATCCAATCATAACAGACTATATATCATTGGAAAGATCTAATACTCTAGAATACATATAGACCATTGTTTTACAAAAATAAATTATGTAGGAGCACTAATGTATGAATTTATGACTAGAGTGAGCTTAATGATAATAAAATTCTTCTAAATGTTACCGTTCACTTGGAACACTGAAGTTATGCAATATATTTCCAATTTTAATCCTGACAAACTATATATTATTGGAAATCTCTAAGAACGTAGTTTTTATATTTCGGAACTTGTTTTGCAATAAAAAAATCACTTAGTAAAAGTAATTTTTCAAATGTCACCAGGTCCATTTTTTACCATTTAGAATATGACATATTCATAATCATATTTTATTGTAAATCTAAAAGTAAATCATACATCATATTTTTGGATGTCAAATCTATATCATTGGAAAGCATCAAGAATGTACTTGTATATAATTATGAAATGTATTAATTTGTAATTTCACTGACGGATGTGTGCATTAAACACGAACAGATGTTTCATCCTCATTTATTTCATATATCATATTTCAAAATGTATTTAAAAACTGTATATATTTTATAATCATATAAATACATATTTTTGTGTTGTTTTTTATGATGCTGTATATATATTTCCCAACCACCGCGGCTCATTTATACATTACTTACACGGTGGTAAAAAAAAACTCCCACCGTCACAGACCTAGTAGTTATTAAAACAGTAGTGTTGTGTTTCAGAACACATACTGTACCTTAATAAGAATGCCATCAATGAAGTCCCATAATTTAACAGTGCCATCTACTGAGCAAGAGTAGACCTGCAGAAAAATAAACAAAAAGACACCATGTAGGATTTAAGATTCCAGACAGCAGAGCAACCTCTGAAAAGAGCGGGATCTTTAAGACTCGTACATGTTCAGAAAGCCAAATGACTCCTGTAGCCCATGAACTACAACTACAGTCTGCAATGGTCACATTAAAGTCAGATACTATTCGCCCAGTTTAATAAGAATTGTCAAATTCTTACTTTTTGACAGGAAAGCCCTAAAATGTTTCGCCACTCATCCATAAATTCGTCAAAGCAGGGGTAAAGTGTGATAGTCACTAGCATGAATTAAACCCAAGAGGAACAGTTTCTTACAATAACATGTCCAGCTGTCAAGATGTGTTTCCCCTGTTATAATAAAGCTGGTTTTAAAACAGGGATAAATCCTTTTTTGATGTTACTTATCAAAAATTATATTGATCTTTCAAAGTAAACTGCGAAAAATTATACTTGTTAAGACAGAAAAACACTACATTTAGCTTATTCTATGAAAAAACAAAAATGAGAAATATGAGCAATGTCTAGGTAGGTATTGTTTCTTGTGAGAGTGGTTGCACATTTAGCCTATAAGATTATGTAAGCACACATTTCTCCCCAACATCTGCAATACTGAAAACAAAACCTCTATTACAAATATTATACGTTAGAAACTTAGAAATTTTAATGTTATATAGAAGATTCATTACAAACAATAGTATCGGGCTTTCCAAAGTGGTAAAAGCACATCATCTCAGTGGTGAGCTGAGGGTTATAAACTGATCAAACACAACATTGGCTAGTCCATCCTCAATGATGCCTGGCAAAAAAATACTAAGTCCTAGAATCCAACTTTAATAGCATAAATACTAAAGCTGTAGTAGGAAATTGACTGAGCAAATGAACTCTATCAATACATATCATATTCACATTTATCCCGCTGGAATCCGACTACACTATGAAAAGTAAAACACAATAAAGACCCACATTTATCTTTAAAGTTTACCCCAGAGAAACACACCTGTAGGTGATTGGCCGGATTCACTGCGATGCCTGTAATTTGATTGGTGTGGCCTTGCAGAGTATGTATCCACTCTTCTGTGCGTGTGCTGTACACCTTTACTAAATCTCCAGATGTGCACAATACGTACCTACAACAAAAGAGAACTTTAAACAATACAATCTGTGGCATATGCTATTAGACTGTACACAACAGCTTGGGATGATGCTAGCAAGCATCTAATGCTGCAGTGAAACAGGAGCGATGGTAATATCTCTTTTTATCCTTCAGATAAGCTTTAGTTGAAGCTGATCTGTGTAGAATAATAATTCACAGTTTACAGATCAAATGGAGATGCGAGGTCTGTCTATGGATCCATGATCAAAACATCCCTGCTTGAAAATAATGTTTAATGGTTTCGATCACAGAGGTCTGTGTATTAGGTCTTTTCCAGTAAGATTTAATAACGTTCTATTAGTTTCCATCCTTCACACAACACCCCACCTATAGATCAAGAGACCGTGAAAGTTTCCATTAAACCCAATACAACCATTAGAAACACATACAATGTCTGCGATATTTCTCTTGTTTATTCATCGGAGATTCAACAACAGTTTAAAAAAAACATCCCTGACATCTGCACTTAAACTTGTCACTCGATCTTTAAAGCTACGACTCAAGATTCTAAATTAAATGTCGAGACCGATCATACACCCCTTCTTTAGAAACAACATACCCTCCAACGCACCTCACGTTTGCGAGTCTTCTTAAGTTTATGTAACGTTACCTATCAGATGAAACAGACATAACCGTAAACATGATTTATTTGATACCTTGAATCATTAGAGATGATCGGAGCTCTAAGATTTATTTTGCTGCCACCGCAGCGCACCACGCGGATGTCACCCATCTCCTCCATGTTTCTATCGCTAAATTTTCACATGTGGCCGCTGACCGTGGAGTTCTTCTTCGCCTATAGTGAAGCGACAGACTTGAGCACAGCGCCACCACGCGGACAGGAGTTCCATCAGCGTTACAGCTACACAACGATAAGAATAAAGATTTTCTACACTCTCATTTTTTTTTATTAAGTAGTGACTTATGATTGTTACCAATCTTTGACAATGTAGTACCTAAGACAACACTTCCTGAGATATGAATGGATTCGGTTTTCTGAGAACCATGCGCCCCCTGGTGGAAATTCTATTTCTGTCTCATTGGAAAGTGTTGTTAAACTAAAATAATAAAGGAACGAGCAAAAGATAAAAATATATTCATTATAAGCAATTTATGTTTTGTTTATTTGCCTCTTAGTGTTGACTTTCCACATTTTAAACCGTGTCGAACATTTTGTTAGCTATTTTGAAAACGTTCACATCATTTATTGTGACATTTGATGTCACTTTAATTTTACCCATAGCATGTGCGCACGGGCTCCTTCGGTTTGTTATAATGTTTGTAATGTACATTTGTTTGTATGACCAACTTCATTTTAAGATCTTATGTGATCTTCTCTACACCATGTTTCTTGAGATCTAACACGCAAGCGAACAATACAGTAGAAAATACGTGATATCAGCAAATTAAGCCTTTAACCTGAATGCCAATAAGTTATTTTTAACACGTAATAACTTCATTACAAAGCCACAGAAAGTACGCACGTTGTTGTTCGTAAGAATTAAAGCCAAGGTGGGGTATCGTGTCGGGACTTCCCCTTGTGTTTTTTCTACCAATATGTTTCCGTGTTCGTGAAGTGCTCAACATTTCCTTGAAGAACCCACCTGCTCAGTTCTCAGCAAGAATCTCTGGATGCACATGTGACATTAATGCTTTCCGTTCATCAATGAACGGAAACTCATTTCAAGAACTGTTGATGTAAATATACTCTCACTTATTACCGGATCGAAGTATATGGACCAGACTTTTTATTAACAGAGCAAGGTTTAAAGCAAACAGGTAAGCAGTGTGCTATGTTTAAAGCTTTCAAGTGTCAGCGTTATGCGAATTACAAATCGAAACACCATAGAATAACTTCTATGAAAATTAAGCACGGTTTTACAAAGTGTGATATTTTTAGTAAAGCAGTGATGATTATAAATATGCCAAAACATGTGGTTACTGTAGTTTTACTGTGATAAAACCATGATTCATTTTCCTGTAATTTTGAGGTTCAACAATGAGGATGATAAAAGTATAATGAACGCACCGTTTAATGTTGACCTTTAATGCATCATGACATGACATATGATTAACTGAATGTTTTGTTTTTTATTGGTTTGATATGGTAGCTCAAATGATATGATCTATGCACTGAACAAACAACTAGTAGGATTTACTTATTTTTATGTGTTCAGTTTTTATAGTTCACCCGAAAATTGAAATATCTGTCATCATTTGCTCACCCTCATGTCATTTCATAACTGTATAAATTAAGAAAGAAAGATATTTGGAGGAAAGATTATAAAAATATATACTTTATTTAAATACATTTTGAAATATGATTTATGAAATAAAATTTAACAATTCTCAATGCTATGACATAATTAACTGCCATGTAGCAAAAATTAAATGGTAGTTAACTTTGTGTTCATTTACATTATCATTACATTTAGTCATTTAGCAGACGCTTTTATCTAAAGTAACTTACAAAGAGTTTAGGGAGCGATAAGCGATATGTCATACAGGAGCAATAATACAATAGGTGCCAATACAAAGTTATTGGTTTCAACAAAAGCTAGACAACTACCTTTTGTGAGCCTCTTGTTATACAACAAAATTTTATACAATATTTATTTTACTACTGTGTTAGCGGAAGATGTCACGGAACTGAAAATTGCTAATATTCCTACAAATACCTTTATTTGTGTTTGACAGAACAAAGAAATTTATATTGGATTGAAACAACCTGAGGGTGTGTAATTGGTGACGGAATTTTTATTTTTGGGTAAACTATCCTTTAAGCAAATTTACTTCCCACAACTTTTTTTGAGTAAATTAACTTAAAAAAACAAATAGATAATAAAATCATAAATAATAATTTAAGTCTCAATATTTTTCACTAGGATCACTATGAGTCAATGGAAACAAATTCAACAGCTGGATATCAAGTTTCTCGAACAGGTGGATTATTTTTACGATGATAACTTTCCGATGGAGTTGAGACAGGTGATGGCCACCTGGATTGAAAATCAAGACTGGTTAGTGGCTGTTTTGCATTTTTTAATTAACATTGGTATTAAAATAGAAATGTAGATAACATGGCAAAAGAGACACCATAAAATATTCAATTAAATTGTATAATATTTATTATACTAAATGCAATAAATATTTTTGTCTTCTCAGGGAAACAGCCTCAAATCATGAATCCTTGGCTACAGTCCTCTTCAACAATTTCCTTATTCAGTTGGAGAGGCAGTGTTCTCAGGAACAGAACTTTCTTCAGAGACACAATCTGAAAAGAATATTTCATCAGATACAGGTAAGACACAAAGCATGCTGTTCTTAAAACAGGCCCCTTTAACCAGAACTTTACACACATTTAAAGCCATGGCAGCCTGCACTCTCAATGTTTCCTACCAAATGAAAGCATAAGTTATGCCACTTTGTTTGTGTGTTTATGACATACGTCTGTTTATTTAACAAATACACAAATGGATGCTGGGGTTTTATGTCTCATAATTAGGTTTGGGAATCGTTTTAATTTGATCGATTCAGATTCCAATTCTTATTCTACATATCGATTTCGATTCTTATCGATTCCCAGTTTTGATTCCACAGTTGAAGTAAAAAGTTTAGATATCAACCTGTATGGTCATTTCGCCTACCTATTGACTTCTTTTCAAAAAATATATATATATTTATGAGCACCGTTTTGTGTATATATACATATAGCACTCTCTGATTTATTACAATTTGTATTACCACAGTTTAACTACATCATGGTTAAACTCTAATTACTATAATCAAACTATTGTTAATTTGTGGTTCATGTGCTTTTAAAAGCTAATATTATAGTTCAAATATGCTTACTATAGTAAAAAGTATTGTTCATTTTCAAAAGTGCTATTATTAAGATATAAGCAGATCTTAAAATATGAAAATATGCACACAGTTTAAATACAATTTATTAAAATCCAAGTTTTAATCTCAAGTATCCGATTCCTATTCCTTTTTGTTTCGATTTCTGATCCAAAATGGAACCATACATATAATAAAAACCGATGTAAAATAACAATTTCTGGAAAGTTATTTAAAGGTCCAGTGTATGAAATTTAGGGCCATCTCGCGGCGAAGATGCAAATTGCATCCAATGGGTTACTCCAGCCCCCCAATCGAAGCACTATGGAGGCTGACACAGAAATACGATGTCGTCGCGATTCCTTTTCTTTGCCGAAGGAGATAACATATTTACAAAACGCACTCAGTAAAGCAGTTTGTAGAAACAATATGGCGAATTCAATGTAAGGGGACCCAGGAACCTTCATTAAGATTCAGGGAATTCCCAGGGAATCTGAAGCTTGTTTTTCCGGAAGATTACGCAGGCGTGTCATAAGTTCCGTTGACGAACACGGCATTTTTCGTTTTGATCCAATAGGATACCATCTTCTCTGCGGGAGCTTTTGTCACCATCATTTGCCGGATAAACATGCTTTGTTATATTTAGAACTGAGGTTATGTCTCTCGGCTCCACCCAACGTTTACCACATTCAGAAAGGTTGAATATTTACCAGAAGAAGGTCTGTCCACAATGAGCAATATGTATACTTCTGTCTTATATTATACAAACTGTTGTGTTAGATGTGCCAGGTAAGATGTGCCTTCTTAAAAAAGATCTTAGATCAACTTACAAAACATCACATTTAGCAAAAGGTTTTTTACATATTAGTCAACAGATGATAAGGCTTTAAAAAAAAAGTTTTTTTTTTGTTTTGAATGATTGTTGGCTGTGGGGATTTCTCAGTAGGCCTATATACGGACTAGAAGTGAATGTCAGGGTTTTCTCTTGGGAAAACCAAATTGCACTTCTGTCTGGAGCTGGTGTTGCCAACTCACCAACCAAAAGAAGATGAACACTGCTTGGGGAAACACCAAAAAAAACAGTTTAGAATGTTTTTATATGTAGGGCAGCTACAACATTATTTTTTGTTTTGTTTTGAACTAACTTTCCGCTTGTGTCAGCATTCTCTGTCAATGTTGTCATCAAAGTCTGAGACAAAAAAACATAACACCCACATGGTGTCTGAGCAATTTTCGCATACTTTCAAATAAATCTTGCATGTATGTTTGTGATCTCCTTTAACATGGAATGATTGGGGGGTAGAACAGGCCTTCCAGGATTTTTCGCCCTATTTGTGAGCTGAAATGATTCCAAATGATACAGTAATGGATTCTAGATATAACCTAAATTAACAGTGCAATCCTTTCGTCATCATTTTTGGGTAAACTATATCTTAAATCAAATGGATTATAAGATGTAATGTGATGTATTTTGGCATTGTATGCTCTTTATCGAACAATGTCTATAAAGGAAATGAAAAGAAATATACTTCTGGAACCCAGGCCAAAATGGTTGTCCTGTTATCATATTGCTTGAATGGTGTTGTAGTGAGCATTTTAGGGATTCTTGGGGTTATTTGAGATGACTTTTGAAAAAGAAGAATCTTAACTTCATAAATGAAATCTATAGATGTCTTGTATCACTCCAAAAGTTGCTTGTTTTTACTTTCAATTTTGGATCTTGTCATTTCTTGTAATGCCACCTTCATGAAGCATGATTCCTGTAATATTGATGAGTTGCAAGAACATTGGTTGAAAGTTATGTATTTAGGGCATTTTCGGTATAATCTTTATCTTTGTCTTTCAGTTCTAAATATCAGATATAAGGGAAAATTCACCGATGTTGTTTGTAGTCAGCTTTGTTTTGTGGTGAATATATTTGTTGAACATCGCATAACCCAAATTGTAGTCATTGTAGAACAACAGCCCATCCAAACTCTTGTGTTTTCCTCATTTTGCCAGAAACTCATAGCCAAACAGACATCGAAACAATTTCTTAATACATAACTTCTTGCATCCCATTTCCAGGTGAAATACAAGGCAACCCCTCTCCACATGGCCGCTGTCATCTGTACCTCTCTGAGGGAAGAGAGACGCATCTTATCCACGGCCAGCATGCAGGAACAGGTACCGCAAAGACAGACGTAACAAACAACCTGCAAAAACCACAAACGACGCTGTGCTACTATTGTTAACCAAAAGAGCCCACATGGTGTTATACCATTGTGGTCTAAAAGTCTAAACCACAAGGGACAATTCTTTAATTTAGTATAATACTTTTATTTTTCATTACACTCCATGTTATCCAAGCAAGGATTTTCTGTACAAGAGGTCAATGTGACTCAAAATAAATAAATTGTGTTAAAATTGTGTTTCTTATTCATTTCATGCAAAAAAGTTTTTTTAATAAAGGTTTCATTCTATATCAAGATTTATACTAAATAGACTCCCACAAATTTGTAATATATTCTCTTATCCTATGGTACATTAGAAGCATTTTTTATTTTATTAATGACAGGGTCCTCTGGAGAAGTCAATGCAAAGCTCAGCGGTCATGGAAAAGCAGAAAGTCCTTGACAACAAAGTTGCAGTGATAAAAAGCAGCGTTCAGGTAATTCATGTCCACTGTATTCATCATCACAGAGATTTAGCCTACATACGCTATCGTTCAATTGTTTAGTGTCACTTGACTGAATTATTTTTAATGATCTTGTGTCAACGTATTTTATATATTTTATACATATTTTATACATTTTTAAAATGCAAGTTTTTGTAACGAATGACTTAAACCAAATAATGATGAAACTGCAGTCAATAAGAGTCTAAAATCTCAAGATGAGGCTGGTTTATAAAATTGCAAAAAAAATCATTCTACTCAAAGGATGACTAGACTGAAGATGTTAAAATATAACACAGTTTTGATTTATTTTGGATTTACCACATTATTTCCATTTGTGCTATTCTACAGTTTTGATTCACCATTCTTGCAAAATATGTCAAAAAAATGTGGGAAAATCTAAATAAAGGTTGTCATTTCGGCATGCTTTTCTTAGATGCTAGACCAGGCAGTCAAGTATCTTGAGGACATGCAGGACGATTTTGATTTTCGCTACAAGACGCTCCAACTTCGAGGTGGGTTTAACATTAGACTACAATTTCTTCATCTGTCTTTCAAAATTAGACCTCCACCTTAATGGTGCTTAAAAGGTTCTTCACAGCGATGCCATAGAAGAACAAAGAACTATTCAGTGAAAGGTTCTTTAAAGAACCATCTTTTTCTTACCTTTTTATAATCTGAAGAACCTTTTTTTGCCACTAAGAACCCTTTTGGGAAACAGAAAGGTTCTTCGGATGTTCTGGAACAATTTATGCAAAAAAAAGTTTTTCGATGGCATCGTGAAGAATCTTTATTTTTAAGAGTGTACAGATTGGTGGTATGATATTCTGAGAGATATAACGTTTGAGATGTAATTTTAAGGATGCAAATAAAGTCACTCAGAAATCTTTCAGATACAACTGAGAGGAACTCTGTGGCTATGAAACAGGAAGTCACTACACTTCAGGAAATACTGAACCGTCTGGATTTCAAAAGAAAAGTATGTGTTACTATTGTCCTACCACACCCCGTCTAATGGTTACACACTGATGCACTGGAGCCATTTCTTTGAGTCTTTAGCATACCTTTAACTTCCGGTTTTTGCTGAACTTCTGGATTTTTTGTTATGTTCTCCGGGGACAAAAATATCATGGGTTCCTGTTCTTCCTTATGTACGTTGACGTCTTTGACCTGTCTTTGTACCCTTTGTCTTTACAGGAGATACTGTCAAAGATCGCAGATGTTATAAAGGAAATCGACAGCCTGATTTCCTCGCAGCTTAATCCAGAACTGATGGAGTGGAAACGGAGGCAACAGATTGCCTGCATCGGTGGTCCGGTTCTGGTTGGACTGGACCAACTCCAGAACTGGTATCACTTTTTAACGCAAATAATATTATTATGAAAACATTTTAATATGGTATTTCGGGGTGGTTGGTACATTTACATTTAGTCATTTAGCAGACGCTATTATCCAAAGCTACTAACATACAGGAGCAATAATACAATATGTGCTAATACAAAGTTACTAGTTTCAACAAATGCTAGACCACTACCTTTTGAGAGAAAGAGGGTTAGTGTTTTCTCATTTTTCACCGAAGAGATGGGTTTTGAGTAGTTTATTAAATGTTGTGAGAGATGTGGTTGATCTGACTGAGTTAGGAAGAATGTTCCGCCAGGAAGGAGTTGTAAAGGAGGATGAGCGGGAAAGCGATTTACTGCCTTTATGAGAAGGCAATATAAGACAACGCTGGTTTGCTGAACGCAGGGTTCTTGATGAGGTGTTTGGTAGTGTTGAGGGGTGTAAAAATATGCCGGTTCAGATCCAGTGATAGTCCTGTAGGCAAGCATTAGTGACTTGAATCTGATACGGGCTTAAACCGGTAGCCAGTGGAGAGAGATGAAAAGGGGTGTCACATGAGGCCTTTTGGGCTGTTGGAAGACGAGGCGGGCTGCTGCCTTCTGAACCAGCTGGAGTGGTTTGATAGCCTTTGTAGGAAGACCAACAAGGAGAGCATTGCAGTAGTCCAACCTTGAGATTACCAGGGCCTTTGCTAGTCGGTTGTTCGGTGTTTTTGGCTTGTGCTAGGGTGTTGCTAGGGTCGTTTCTAGGACATTTTTAAGTTTTAGCTTCCCGATTGGTTTGTGTAACTGCTTGCTTGGTATGTTTGGATCAAGCTTAATTTTGTGTGATTTTACTTTTACAGGTTTACACTCACAGCCCAGAGTCTATTCCAGATTAAAAGACAACTTGACAAACTGGGTGAACTGATTCTGAAAGTTACTTACGAGGGCGATCCAATCCCACTCCAAAGACCCCAAATGGAGGAACAAGTCAAATACTTAATCTATCATCTCATCAAAAGGTGAAATATCTCAACAGAATTCACAACTGCCGCTCAACAGCGACTAGTTAAATACTTAGAGGGTCCAATGTGTGTTGGAGGATCTATTGACAGGAAAGCAATATAAGATACATAACTATGTCTTCAGATGTGTATGAAGACCTTGCATGATGAAGCGTTATGTTTTTATAACCTCAGAAAGAGCTAATTTCTATCTACATACACCGTGGGTCCCCTTACCAGGAATTCACCATTTTGTTTCTACAGTAGCCCTAATAGAACAAACTGTTGTGTTAGTATCTGAAAAAGCCATGATATGTGTAGAAATAACATGTTTATATTAATATATAAATGTTTAAGGTTGAATTACAATTAATCACACATATGTTTAGTAAACATTACAAAGTGAGTCCCACAGAGCCCCAAACACCACAAGGTGTTAATTTGGATATGAACCCATTACTTTGACATTGCTTGTTATATACAAGAAAAAAGTACCATAATTTAGGTCTCCTACTATATATGTCAAGCTGAAACCCATTACTCTATAAAAAAAGCTATCTTTTGTTTGTCTTTGTTATCAAGTAATCGAGGAACAGAGCACAAAGGTGAACAAACAAACATGTGAAATCAACCTATTTTCCTTCCTCATGTTTGCAGTTCTTTTGTGGTAGAGAAGCAGCCATGCATGCCTACACACCCTCAGAAACCTCTTATCATTAAGACCCAGGTGCAGTTCACCACCAAGGTCAGGTACGAACCACAGTCGTAATTCATGTAAACAGGTCTGATGCACGAGCCACTAAAAACAACTGCATTTAGTAAAACACAAATATTTACAATCTAATTACATTGTTTTTATCCTCTCCAGATTACTGGTTAAATTACCTGAGGTGGATTATCAACTCAAAATCAAGACAACATTTAACAAGTTAGTTCATGTATACATCAGATGGATTTAATACAGTTATGTTGTTTAGTTCTTTATTTACATCCTGTGGGGCATGATGGGAATAATGTAAAAACAATCGCAATATAATTACTAACAAGTCGACGTGTTTCTGAAATTTTTATATTAAGCAGAATGCAATATTTTAGTGTGAGAAATCCAACTACTAACAGAATTCAAACCTGATATCCGAACTGTTTTAACATTTAACATTGTTTTTAACAATTCACCTGTGGGTTTTACCCGATGTGACCTCACTCTCTTCTCTGTTTGTTTGTGTGTGTGCAGAGACCTTCCACCAGGCAAAGTGTAAGTGCACTCACCCGCAAACAGAAGAAGCAACTTCCTGTTGTTTATTCAGGCCACATCTCAATATGAGTGTGGGGCGTGCAGGGGAGAGGCTTAAACCAGAAAAACATTTGTAGTCTGAATAAACTACACATTCTATATAGCCATTATGGTATGATGGATTAGACCGGTTTGAAATATGTTACTAATCCTTCCCTGTAGGAATAGACAGTTCTTCATCCACACCAACAACACCAAAGTGATGGATGTTGAGGAGTCGACGGGCTGCCTTTCTGTCGAGTTCAGACACTTGGTACGGATCCTGAATTCTAGTGCAGTATTGTTAAAAAGCCATTGTTTGCTCATCCTGACGTCGTTTTCAGATGCTTTTATTGCTACCATATAACACAAACAGGAGAAGTTTAAAGGGGTCGTATGGCGTGTTTTAAGTTGCCCATGCATGTATTAGACACGTAAAATTTAATAAATGCATTAAATTTACACACTGGTTAGCTGGCCAATCATAGCACACATCGCTTTTCAGAGCGATGATCTTTGTTTCATTGGGGGGGGCAAAGCATGTAAAGCATAACCTTAAATCGTGTATACACATTGCATTACATCTAAAACAACGATCATATCCGTTTTAGCCGTGTCATATGACTCCTTTAAAAGTAATCATGAAGTGGTTTTCATAAGAGATTACAGTGACCCTGTAAATGTCAAAATATTTCAAAGTAAATAAATAAATATTAAATTTGCATATTTTAATATACGTACATAAATACTTATTTTTAATATGCATGTGTGTGTGAGTTTGTAATGTAAAAACAGCATACAGGTCAGAAATGACATGAGGGTAAATAAGTAATGACAGACTTCTTGACCGTGAGATGCAAGCTACTTTCTAAACTATTTGTGTTCTGCAGCAGTTGAAAGAGAGAAAGTGTACCAGTGGAGGAAAAGGAAATGAGGTAAGACCACATTATCTTGTTGTGGCCCATATGTATGAATAACCATTATATATTTAAAAGAATAAATACAATAGATTTATATCAATTATATAGATATTGTATTAAAATAATGATATAAATGAAATAATTAAAGCAGCAACATTTTTAAGTTTGACACAATGTCATGTGCCCGGTTACTAATTATTCATGTATCTACTGTTCATTTCCTGTCAAATGCATCATCTTGCCGCTTGAGGGCAGGCTCACACAGCACAGGCTTGATTTTCACAATAAAGTTGAAGTGGACCAATGACTGTGTGTATATTTTAGGGGCCCTTGTCAGTCACAGAGGAGTTACATTCTCTCAACTTTGAGGCCATGCTAATGTTACAGGGCCTGGATATTGATCTCGAGGTATGTTTAAGGTTTTATATGTTGTTTTGATTTTTCATTTAAAAAGTGACATTCTCAATACAAGACTCACCCTTTATATTTATTTTTTTGTATTTATGGGGACAATTTTTCGTTTGGATAATATCATTTTAACATTAATTTGAACAGCTGTACGATAATTTTGAAATGTGTATTTTGTTTCTGTGTAGACTTGTTCCCTGCCACTGGTGGTCATCTCAAATGTCAGTCAGCTCCCAGGGGGCTGGGCCTCTGTCATGTGGTACAACCTGCTAACCGCTGATCCAAAGGTAAGACCTACTGTATGTGTGATGCCAAAAAGGATGGATGTCTACCCTTGATATATTGTATAGTGCTTTAAAGAGTTAGTTTCCCCCGAAATAAAATTCTGTCATAGTTTACACAACCGCTTGTCATTTCAAACATGTATAACATACTTCTGTAGAACAAAAATACGTTTTTTGAGGAACGTCGGCTACCATACCTATTCACTTCTATTGTATGGACACAAACCAATGCAAGTGAATGGGTACCGCCGTTGTTCACTGACCAACTTTCTTTAAAAATATTTTCATGTTCCGCAGAAAAAAACTCATACAGGTTTGAATTGTCAAGAGGGTGGTGACAGAGTAAAATTTTACTATCATTTTAAGTAAAGAATCACACAAAACATCTGCATTTAAAATATACATGAGCAATTTGTCACATGGCGATATACAATCTGAGCTAAGTTATATACAGCTTTTTACAAAAATCTTTGCACTTTATTTAAAATTTTGGATGCATGTTGCATAGGTGTGTTTGGAGTATAAACTAAGGATCAGCTTTGAAATTAAAGGAAGACATCACTTTTGGCCACTACTGTATAATAATTTAACTTTTTGCTTTAGTGCATAAAACCCACAAGGTATTTCTTAGTCAAAGTGACCTAACAGTTATATCCTGACCCGTTTAGAATCTTGGATTCTTCAGTAACCCGTTACGGGCGAGCTGGAGTCAACTCTCTGAGGTTCTCAGTTGGCAGTTCTCAAGTTTTGCTGGAAGAGGACTCAACAAGGAGCAACTCAACATGCTCGGGGAGAAACTTCTGGGTTGGTTATCACCATCGTTTCCGTCTTCCTTTGTATTTTATCATCAACATGCTGATAAAACCCCCTCGTTTTTTGTTCATTAAGCATGACCTCCATCTAAACTGTATTGTAATTGTTTCTCAAGGTCAACATGCTTCTTATAGTGACTGTCAGGTTTCTTGGTCCAAGTTCTGGAAGGTAATGTTGAGTAAATGGTATAATTCTGCTTCGTTCAACATCATTCAACATGAAAAGCAAAGCAATGTTAATCTTACACGGCTGTTTTTTTCTATGGCTTCCAGGAGAACATCCCGGGTAAATCCTTTAGTTTTTGGCTGTGGCTGGACTCTATTCTGGACCTTATTAAGAAACATCTACTTCCTGTTTGGATTGATGGGTTGGTGACCTTATATTCATGTCACAGATTTTGAGTTTTCAGTATGCACCCCATGAAAAAATCTATTGTGTCACAGTCCTGCACATTATAACAAATGATTTAAAAAATAATTGAGCATTCGAGCAGCTGTTTATGGTTCCTGTTCTCAAAGCATTCTGCTGTGTCTTGTTTCTCAGTTACATTATGGGGTTTGTAAGTAAAGAGACGGAACGTGCCTTGCTGAAGGAAAAGGAGCCTGGTACCTTTCTGCTGCGCTTTAGTGAAAGTCACCTTGGAGGAATTACCTTCACCTGGGTAGAACAGGATGAAAACGGTTTGTTTATCTGCATTATTGTTATAATCTTTTTTAAACCTGATGTCCTAAATGTCCAGTTGTAGAATACGAATAGCACCAGGAGAAACTTAGCAAAGTTATTCAATAGATAAAATGTTCTTTTCACGGGGACACACAAGGTTAAGAGTTAAGGAACATCTGGTTAAGAAACTTGAAGGATTCCCTCAATATCCTGAACTAACAGGAATTGCTTTGGGAATTTCCAAGATGGAGCTGTTCCAAAATAAACCAAAGTTTTCATGCTTGTTTTTTTCTTCTCCTTTGTCCTATTGTTAAGTAATCCTAAATTCAAGTTTTGTACCTACAGGAGAGCGAAAGTTCATCTCCGTAGAGCCGTACACCAAATACCGCCTCAGCGCTTTAGCTATTGCTGACATCATACGGGACTATAAGGTCATTGCAGATGGTGTCGTCCCAGAGAACCCACTGAAGTACCTTTACCCTGACATCCCCAAGGATGAAGCTTTTGGCAAACATTATATAAGCCAAAAAAACAAAGGTACGCTGTCTCTGAGCTGTATCTGTTTTAATTGGATGAACAGAATAGATTTATATGTTCCCTTGAATGCTATAATGATCGTTTCTGAGTTTGATGTTTTATCAATTTTTAACATTGCAACATTTATTCAAGTGACTTCAAATAGTTGAATAAACCATCTCTAAATGGGACCTGTATTTGTTGTTTACAGTCTGTCCTTACATTCAAACACACTTAGTTCCTGTTTCCCATCTGAAGTAAGTTTACGTTTTATTTCGTTTCGTTTTAATGTTGCATGTTGAATGATTTAATTCTGATTATTTGTCATAAATGTACTTTTTCTCAGTGGATCAGTCCAACATGCATGCTCCTCTCCTGAACCCCCAATGTCTCCTGGAATGTTTGACATTCTGAGCCAGCACCTCAGCCCTTTTGAGATTGAAAGCGCTGTAAATAAATTTTATATCATAATTGAAAGTTTGATATATATCTGTGTGTGTGAGTCCAAATGTCTGAGGCCATACTGTAAACCTGTATTTCATTGGTTCCATTGAAGCACACAGTATGATCTTTGAAGCTGCATGATATCATAATGTCATGCAAAAGTTTATTGAATTTGAATGCCATTCTATTTGCAATTGAGGGTTTTCAATTCTTACCCTGAACGGGCGATCTTGGGACTTCAGACTTTCGGACCTCACTGTACTTATTATTGATGTCTTTATCAGAAAATTGTCTTTATTCAGATTAACGAAAATAACTAACTTAATAACTTGGTTATCTTGTTCCATTGCAGATGAGTTCACCCTAGAAAGAAAGCAACGTTTTGATTGGATCCAGGATATCAGATGGATATTAAAGCTGGCCCACACCTTTCCTGTTTCTTCTCTGGCTCTGTGCCGCTATAACTGACGTTTGAATGTGTCAAAATATGTCTATGTATATTGTTAATATAGAACTGTACCACAGATGAATAATTCAAATTAGTAACAATCAATTAACTGTACATATGGCTGAAAGTCTCATCTGTAAAATAATTTTGTCCAGTTCTCCCAAAAGTTCTGCTTTCACATTATAATACAGCTTACTGTATGTACATATTTGACATGAGAAATATCAGATATGCTCTATTATATATTTTTTAAATAAAGATTTACATGAATAAAAACAGACGTTTATTAACCGTAAGTGTTGGTAAGCCTTTGTCCTTCAACTACACCACAGATGGCTAAAAACAGAGGGATAACTCATGTTATGAATGATAGCAGCAGTAACCCTGTGGTTACAAATGTTGACTGAATAAAAATTGTTGTTGACATTTAAGTTCCTTTGTGTAGGTAACAAGTAGCAACATGTTTTAAAGTATTATAGGAAAGGAATGTAATCACATCCCTGCACGGAGGCAAACCCTTTTCTCAATACAGTCCAATATCTATTATTTTAATAAACATGCTTATAAATACATAAAGCCTCACTTTTAACTACCCTTATAGCACACATACATCTGGTTTACGTCTATTTGACGTCTGCATTTCCTCTGCAAGACATCTACAATACATAGTTTGCTCATCTGCAATACGTCTCGGAGATGTCTGCTGTCAAAGTTTATATAGACATCTAGAAGATGTCTGTAAGATGTGTATGATTTAGAATGGACGTAAAGCTGCTCTTTCTAAGATGTTTAGCAGATGTTTTTACGCAGCAGATTTCCAGATCTTTAGCAGACGTATTACAGACGTCTCTGAGACGTATTGCAGATGAGCAAACTATGTATTCCATATGTCTTGCAGATTGAAATGCAGACGTCAAATAGACATAAACCAGATGGATTGCGCTATCTGGGTAGATGCGATATATGTGCTTGAAAATAGTGCGTTTGCACTGAGCTGTATTGAACGTATAAAATGTATGTATTTTTACGACTGTAAAATTGGTCGTTTCATAATGTTCTTCCTTATAGGTGTCATGTGCTGTATATACAAAGGAGAACTAACAGCTCTCCTAAACAAATCTCATATTAGTAAATATCTCAGGCACTGACGTATCTCAAAGTTTCGTTTCTCTCAGCCATACTATCGCTTTCTCGGAAAACGCGTGGTTACTCTGAGGCTGTTCCATCCGTTTCACTTCCCCCCTCCACCGTAGAGCGCATGATAGGTATTTCGTGGCGTCCGATCAAATCATCTCCGTTGCAACATCACATTACTATATCATTGTTCTGCAATGGACCTTACTCTTTCTTGTTCTGACTATGAGAAATAAAAATACTGTTGTTGCTGCTTTACAAGAATCACAGCTTTTACCAGAACGTCGGTGATGCACGAATGAAGTTGCGCTTTAGGATCACCTCTCAAATATAATTAATGAAACAATTTATTGTACTAATGAGGAAACGAACAATGGGCTCAAGCCTTACCGAACCGGTAAGTTGTGCTTAACGTTTCTATTCGCTTAATAAGTTTCTGTTTTCTCATCAGTTGCGCTTCTATGAGGCAGTAGTCAAGGGAGGGAGGTGCTTTCCCTCAACAGCGTTTCGCAAAAGAAGGCGTGGTTTAACATACACACCGGGAGTCGATTGGTTTTCATCGCCAAGCTGTTTAAATATTTCAAACGCAGCGTTGTTATTGGTCTTAAATCTTTAAAGTGGGCGTTATCTGTTGGACTAGTTCATGTTTTATAAATTTGGGGTCATTATGGAGAATATAAACGTGAAGTTGAAGCGGAGAAGTGAATCCACGTTTCATACCTGCGCACCCTTCTATATGTTGAAAGGTAGTTTTTTGTTATAAACATTGATCCAAATAAGAGATGACTACAGGACTGTTTGGATTGACAGCCTTTTATTTATACTAATATTTTTTCGAAGCTTAAAGGTTGTATTTTTTATATTATTAAGACTTTATTTCATAGTAATTGTTCTTATAAATTGATTTTGAAAAACAATGCAATGGAATGCAGATTACAGTTTGCTAGATGTTTATTCTGGCAGACGTGCAGATGTCAAATACTTAATCACTAATAACTCTTGAATGAATCTGTAATGGTTTAAAATCACAGTAAGATCATAGTCTACTATTAGTTTTTATTACCTATTTTAAATGTATTATTATGCAGTATAGTCTAGAATGTATTTATTACTTTGTGCTTTTAAAATACATGTAATATAGCTCATTGTGTGAAAAAATCTTTGGGGTATTTTTAATGTACGTCTGAATGTTGACCGGTAAATTACAATATATAGTAACTTACTCTAAAGTGAAACAGTGAGTATTAAGTAATAAATGTCAACAGAGAGAGGGTATAGTTGTATTTAAAGGCTCTTGTGTAATATTGGATTGTAGATGACACTGTGGAACCAGCTGCAGCTGCTGGACCCTCTGTATTTAGAGCAAGTGGACCAACTCTACGATGAAGCTTTCCCTATGGAGATCCGTCAGTATCTCAGTCAATGGATCGAGAGTCACGACTGGTAAGATTTATTTAACATTTGATGTTTGAGTGGCGTGTCAACGTAAATAACATTTTGTGAAAATGTACAGTAACCTTGATTTCGCCGCTGTCCTTCCAAAGCCTCAGATGTCCAAATGGAAAAAACTTTAAATGATTATTCATTGTGTTGTCAAAGTTGACAAACACTTTTTAATATTTGAATTGGTTAGATATTTGCAAAACCCAGTGACAAACATAAAGGGTGAATAATAACATTGATTTATAGCAAAAATCCACAAAATATGGAGACAAGGTTTCAGAAGGACATCAGCGATATTTATAATATTGACTTTGTAAGGTCATGTCACAATGATTCAAATCATATTCAAATTATTAACTGAAATCAAAATTTGATGTTTGTAGATTTCAAGACTTTTAGGGACACATATACTGTCACATATATTTATTAATTGTAAATAAAAATATATTAAGTATAAGTTTAGTATTCGTTCACTTAAAATTCGTCATGTTGTCAATCCTAAAATCTGTTATTGGTTGTAGGGAATCAGTTGCAAGTAACGTGTCTTTGGCAACCCTACGCTTTCATGAGCTCTTGAGTCAACTAGATGAGCACTACAGCCGTTTCTGCCTGGGAAACAATTTTCTGTTACAGCATAATATACGCAAAATCAAGCGTAACCTACAGGTTTGATTCTGTGATTATTTAGAAAATATATATTATCATTAGCTTTGCTGTATATAAATATCAATGGTCATGTCTTGTCAGGTGCACTTCCAGGAAGATCCAGTTCACATGGCCATGATCATAGCCAACACTTTAAATGAAGAGCGGAAGATACTGCAAACTGCAGTTAGTTCTCAAGTACGTTTTATATTTTTTTAATTCCAGTGGTTCAGTTGGCATTTCAAATCTTTGTAGAACAAAGTTATGTGTTCATTCGTCTAATCAAATGTCATGTTGTGTGTTTTCAGAGTAACTATGATTCATCACAGGGGAGTGCTATGATTGAACTACAAAATGAGTTGGATAATAAAGTCAACAATTTTAGGAAGACTGTGCAGGTAAGGCAACTAAAATGAAAGCCGTTGAACCACCCAAACCATTTTTTTGATTTCGTTTGAAACATAAAATTGCAGGTTATTGTACTAACCTTTATCCCAGACATGCATTGACATTAAAACAACAAATATTTCTGACACGTAAAGCCAGTTGTTACCTGAAACGTTTATGTCATCCTCCAGAAAATAGAACAGGACGGTCAGGTTTTGGAAGATGTACAAGATGAGTATGATTTTAAGAAGAAGACCTTGCAGAGTCGAGGTAACGCGTTTTATTGCATTTGGCTGAGCTTGTCGAAATAAAATGTGGACGAGTGAAAATGAAATGAGTTTTGATTCTTTCTATAGTGGAAGTGGAGATGAACGGGCAGATAACAAAAGAGATTCAGCAGGAGGAAATGGCCATCAAAAAAATGTTTATTGAGCTGAACAAAAACAGAGAGGTAAATACACACATGACAGTTAAAATGGATTTTGTACTTTGACACTTATTGTGTGTTGACCTACTTAAAGTTATAGTTCACCCATATACTTTCCCTATTCTCATATCAAACCCTAATGACCCTCTTTCTCTTGCAGAACACAAAAGAAGATATTTTGAAAAATGTTGATAACTGAGTAGCGCTGGCCCCCATTCAATTTTGTATGTACATCAATGCAAGTGAATGGGAGCCAGTTAACAACATTCCTCAAAAAAGCTTTTTTGTGTTGTGCAGTAGAAAGGAAGTCTTTGAAATGACAAGAGGGCGAGTACATGATGACAAAATGGTGTATATTTGGGAGAGCTATCGCTTTAAACTTAAGGGTCAAGTTTAGGTTATAGTATTTATAACTAGCTGTGTATAAAAGCAATGTAATTCCATATATTGTCCATACATTAGAAAGTAAGTGAGAAAACTTCTGTATGTATCTGTGTGTGTGCAGGTGGTGATAAAAGACATAGCTAATGTGCTGATTCTAGCTGAGCAGATCGAGCAAACACTCATATCAGAAGAGTTACCTGAATGGAAGCAAAGGCAACAGATGGCTTGCATTGGAGGTCCACCCAATGCTTGCTTGGACCAACTGCAGAGCTGGTGAGAACCCCCCGGAATGAGGATTTTACATCATATTACCCATAATTCTTAGCAGGCATTGGGCTAATTTGATGTAGGGTTTGGGGAACAGCCAAATTACTCGACCCTCCTTTCTACTCCTCACTGTATGCAAAGATGTGAACATGTGAATCAGCTAAAGCATGGATGATGTTACAGGTTCACAACAGTGGCAGAATGTCTGCAGCAGATTCGCCAACAGCTGAAAAAAATTCAGGAGCTGGTGCAGAAGTTAACCTATGACAACGACCCTCTCACTCTGGGCAAGAGCCAGCTGGAAGAACAGGCCCTTTCTCTCTTTAAAAACCTTATATTAAAGTGAGAGAAACACCGTAATGCACTTTATCCTTAACACATAAATTCGTATACAGAACGAGAGATGTATTTATTGAAACAGTTATGGTTGGCAATGTTAGCTGAAGTGAAAGATGTGTGGCTTTAAATGCTCACAGGGGAATTTGGGTGTCAATTGTGGTATATGTCAGATGCTGGAAGTGGTTGTGATGGTTGTGTCTTTCAGTTGTCTTGTAGTGGAGAGACAGCCGTGTATGCCCACACATCCATACAGACCCCTGGTAATAAAGACAGGAGTTCAGTTTACGGTTAAGATCAGGTAAATCTATTTAAATTATGTTAATTTGAACAGAGAATGGGAGAAGCTGTTTATATAGAAAATATTTTGAGTTATTCATATGAATCTAATATACTTCATCATTTTTTAGATCACTAGTCAAATTACCAGAACTGAACTATCAACTCAATGTAAAGGTCTCTATTGACAAGTAAGTGTATTTATTTGGCTTAAATCTGATCAGTTTATGAAAATATTTCTAGAATGTTTTGCTAGCATTTGTATTAAGGTATGAACATTTTATTTATGTTTCTGTAATGCTGGTAAAACTCTGTTATTGCAAAAGGTTTTTAGATAACATTGGGGGAACATTTTGAGAACGTTTCCTTGTTAACTGGTTGTCTGTCTATCTATAAATTAATTGATGTTTTTCCTTTGTAGGAATTTAACAGAAATGGACATAATGAGAGGGTATGTAACATCTTGTTTAGTACCATTACGAGATGCTTTAAAGGGACAGTTCACCCAAAAAATACAAATTCTGTCATCATGTACTCACCCTCAAGTTGTTCCAAATCTGTATAAATTTCTTTGTTCTGATGAACACAGAGAAACCAAACACTTCTTGGCAACAGTGCAAATGCCAGAGCATGAATAAATTGCTTTATACTGTAAGTTTCTTTGTCGTGTTGAACACAAAAGAAGATATCTTGTAGAAAAGAAAGCAAACTGTTCTGGTGCAAGTTCGACTACAATTGTCGTTTTTCTATCATGGTATGGAAGTAAATGAAGACAGTATTTGCACCTTTGGGCAAACTGCTCCTGTTTCCTCTTTAAACATTTAATGTATAAAGAGAACATATTTCCTCACTTTAGCAAATCCTTTTGAAAAAAAGTATCTGCTAAAAGAAAAAAAAGAAAAGTAAAACATAATTGTGCTGTTTGTCTACTATATTTTGATAAATATTTTCTTACAAAAAACTAAACCGGTTAAAATTTTGATCCATATGGTTAATAGATGAAAAACAACATTTAGTTTTACTGCGCATGCCACCAAACCTCACAAGACACAATTTCCCTATATATATATATATATATATATATATATATATAGTACCAATAAGACAACTGAACTGAATTCCAAGTGCTTTACAAATAACAAGAACAACATGTTAAAAAAACCCTGAAAAAACGTGTCTCTTGTGCTAGATTCCGGAAATTCAACATTTTAGGGGCGGCTTCTAAAGTTATTAACTTGGAGGAATCCAGCGGGTGTTTGGCAGCTGAATTCCGTCATTTGGTATGACATCACGCATCATGAATCAGATAAAGCAGATATTATTCTACATTGTAAATGCATGCTAATATTAATCTGTCGTTATTCCACAGCAATTAAAAGAAGTGAAATGTAACAGAACAAATGAGGTAAGCAGCGATGTACACACACAATTGTCCTAAACCGTAAACTTATGACCAGTTGTTAGTTAAATAATTTTTCTTTTGTTTCAGAATCCTCTCATCATTTCTGAGGAGCTGCATTTAGTCACATTTGAAACGCAGCTCCTTCAGTCTGAGCTATGCATCGACTTATTGGTATACTTACCTGTGTGAAATATGGCATTTGAGCAAATATAACCTTTAAGCTATCCTAACAATCACATATAACTGCAACGTCATGTTTAAACAGATCACATCCCTGCCTATCGTGGTGATCTCACATGTGATGCAGTTGCCGAGCGCCTGGGCCTCCATCCTGTGGTACAACATGCTTTCCAGTGAACCTCACGTATGACTGTTTCCAGTCTTCGGTATATATCCGGAAAACATGTCTGTCTTCCATTGATGTTTCCATTGTGACTCTTGCTGTTCGTCTCTCTCTCAGAATTTGACCTTCTTCCTGAATCCACCTCCGGTGAAATGGGGGCAGCTTTCAAAGGTCATTAACTGGCAGTTTTCTTCCGTCACCAAGCGAGTGCTAAATTCTGAGCAGCTCAGAATGCTGGCAGACAAACTTCTTGGTGAGTCGAAATGGGAGAGAATGGTTTATCGTTGTCAGATGCGCAGATCTATTGTTATTTAATACATGATTTGATTTCAGGTGCTGGAGCTGGGGGTGATCCCGAGGGACTCATCCATTGGAATAAATTTTGCAAGGTTTGTTTGTTCATAGAAACCGCGACCCAAAAAATGTCCTTCGCTTACTTGAATGTGCGACCAAAGATTTTGTTTGCGTCTCTGTTGTCATCACATGGTTTCCTGGGAAAACAAAACTTAGTGAGATTGTGGTTGCGAAACCTAATGCCACAAAGAACAGATACTGTATGAATATAGACAGCTTGACAACACATCTGGACCCTTCTCAGATTTATTTTTACAAATTTATGTCTTAAAAATCTTTTGTAGATTTCATTTAATTTATTGTTTTGATTAAAAAATATATTTTTTAAATAATCTTATTTGGGTATTAACTTTGTCTCAGATATTTCTCATATAATATTTCTCAAATATACATTTGAATCTTTTTTTTACGTAGATCTCTCTTAATGAGAGGGGTATACCATTTTGGCTCTGGATTGATGGAATACTGGACCTTATTAAAAGACACTTGCTTAGCATCTGGAATGAAGGGTAAGAATCCATACAGACATAGGAACACACACTGTCCAACTGTGCCATATATGTGACAACATAAATGTCGCAATAAACTGACAATATAACTATTTATAATATCATTTACCATTTTATATATATGTCTGCCAATATCTCTTTTTAGTGTACAGACATTTTTTTCTGTTTCAAAGAAATGCTAGAATCTTGTTTTAATGTACAAAAAATTATGCATGAACAGATTATCTAACATTTGTTGATTATATTGTGTACCGGATTTAAAAGACCAGTGTCAGATTAAGGAGGATCTAAGGAAAGGGAGGAGTCAGCCGTTGGTTGCAATTCGCAACCTCACCACTGGTTGCCGCTGTTTTCACTGGCTGGTCCTTCAGTTCAATTTTAGTTCATTTGAACTGGTTCAGTTCGGATTAAAACACTCACCAAGTGGCTAGTTCAAGTCCAATTGATGTAGTTGTGCAATTATTTAATTGTGTGATGTAATGTCTAATTGAAAACGCATTACATCACAAATACAATAAATAAAGAGGCAATTATTGAAAAATCATACTATACAACATACTACAATATACAATATACTGACCTGAGATAATGGTCATAATCCATCCTTATGCTCCCTTTTCCAAAGAAAATATATTTTCCTATATTGTCAATGAATTCAATAATTTTCAATATTTTTGAAAATATATAAAATAATACCATAGAATATTACATAATATTGATTAATACATAAGGAATTGACGCTTTTTAATATGAAAAATATAAACATTTGGTTCATTTGGTCCACATGGAAATGTATTATTTAAAATATTGCATTTTATTTTATTTTTGTTAGGTCTTTCGTATCCACCATCCAGCTTTAAAAGCATTTTCTGTTCCTCATAAGGCCTCTCTTTGTTACACTTATGCAGGTACATTCTAGGATTTCTGAGTAAGAACCAAGAGAAGAGTTTATTGCGAGACAAACTGCCAGGCACTTTCCTTCTGCGCTTCAGCGAAACCTGTCGAGACGGAGGAATCACCATCACATGGGTGGAGCATGCACCGAACGGTGTGTTTAATTTGGGACGTTTTCTGAGATTATTTCCACAAAACCTGTTTATTAATACTGTGTATAAATTGCAGGTGAACCTAAAATGCATTCTGTAAAGCCCTACACTAAATCAGATCTGGCCAAAATCTCCTTACCGGACATCATTCGTGACTATACCCTCACCGCTGCAGCGACGGTTCCCGTGAACCCTCTTATCTATCTGTACCCGGACATCTCAAGAGATGTGGCCTTCGGTCGCTACTATACAAGCCCACCAGAAGGTAGATACACTTTACATTTATGCATTTTTTGAAATGAGTTTATTTAAAAAAAAACATGTTCAAGAACCATAAATATCCAGCAATGAGACATTCATCACTAATACAATGCATATTATTATGTTAAATATTAATATTTTTAATATGAATATGCTAAAATTTAACATTTTATGGAATAAAGCAGCCCAAAAGGTATTTGGATTCTTACGTCACACAAATTGGTAAAAGCTGTTGTTTAACTGTAGATAAAAATATCAAACAAAACATGTATTTCTAAAATGGTTTAAGCAATTTCTATATAAACATTTTCAAAAATAAATAATTTATGATCATTTATGATCAACTTTGATTACACTGTAAAAACAAACATTTTTATATGAATAATAATAAGCACATCTTACCTTACATATATATATATTTATATATATACGTATATATTTATATTCTACATATATACTTTATAAAAACACACATTTACTGTATATAATATATATATATACACACACATATATATATATATATATATGATATTCGTGTAAACCAGCTTTATAAATCCTCTAAAGATCCACCTAAACCATCAATGCATTTGTAATGAAGGTCTTTTTTTCCTCAGCTTCAGAAAACATGGAGATAGACGGGAATGATATTCCAATCAGCCCATACGTGCCCAGACGCTGTATCCCTGTCACAGACTCAGATGGTAAGCTACTTTCTATTAAACCATCAACAAACAAGATGAATATTAGCAATGAAGGACGTTTCCCAATGTATGTAGAAGTGGGTTTGGGTCAGAGCTTCCTGGGGTTTATCAACACGGACAGTAAAGGAGTCAGGATTCGACACAACACCTCATTTGTGTCATTGAAAAATAACATATTTTTTTCAGATTTTTTAGCCCTCCATTTTAGACCCCAAGACAGCCCCAGAACACATCAGGAACTTGGGTTGGAGACATTGGTACGTGTACAATTCTCCATATGTATGAGTACAGAAAGTGTTTTTCACACAGATCACAATAATACACAGGGAAAAACTGATAATGACTGAAGTCTTAATGATTTATCTTTGCACAGGTGTCCTCTGGATCATATTAGTCCTTCGTCTGTCCCGCATTTACTCTGCACCTTTCATACCAGTGATTACATTTATGTTAAACTGCTTTGAAACTACTCGTTTCTTATTATAGAAAAATGTGAAATTATGTTGAAGAAACCTGTATGTTACTGCAGAGTTGTATTATATATCCCAGTATATATTGTATATACCAGTACCATTCACCAGATACTACAGTACATACTACAATTGTCGATGGATACACATCTGCTTCTGTGAAGTCATCTGTTTGAGGAAACCATACCAACTCATCTTGTGAAGCATTTATTTATTATTGCACATCAGAATACATCTACACAAATGCCTTAATTGCACATGTACACATGTTCGACAGATACAACCTGCAAGAAACCATAGGGAAATAAATGCCAGCTTACACTGAACTGTCATTAGAGATACTATTTCAGATTCATGCATCTGTAATTTAACATGTTGGATAATATTAAATGCTAATATAGATATTAAAAAGGTTTGCATTGATAAAGCTTGCCCACGTGTGAGAGAAGATTGTGCGTTTCTCAGTTGGATTTCGATCATTGGACACTCCACATATAGATAATAAAAAAACACGTATGTGAGACAAAATAATACAAGTTTCTCTATGAATATGAATCTCATATTGAAAGTTCACAGTGGGAGGCTTTATGAGGCGGATGCCATTTACTTTCCATTTTAGTTGGTGGGAGGTTTGTATTTGGTTTGGTGTTTTCTCATTTGCTCATAATTGAATCTACTTTAGAGGTTCAGATGAAATGGACACAGTGGAAGGGTATGTTTAATGTATATTTTAATAATAAAACCTTGCGTGTGTTTTTGTTAATCTGGCAATATTCTCTGAATGTTTCATATTCTAGGTTGAAGAAATTTCTTTAATGAGCTAGTGTGGTGAAAGTTAGTGTGGCTACAATGAGTTTGAAAATATATTTCAATACAAAGCAACATGTTTCCATGTCAGTTCTCAGCACTATTCAGGGAATCTGATTTGTTGAATAACCCCATTCATTTTTTATTTGGTTCAATGAAAGATGTATGTTGTATATTTGTTTTTTTGGTCCTGATTCAAGAGTCCAAGCAGACGGGTTGGGCACAAGTGCACATTTACCCCCAAAGAATTTAAGTGGAGAAAAATAATCATTTTCAAAAATGCTGTTCATCACATATCACTATTTTGCAAATTGTGCCAAATGGCGATGACCACTATCTGATTTGATATCGAACTGATGTACATATAAGGATAGTGCACACAACTGTTTAAAACACTCCAGTTTTTCTTCTGTTAGTGTCATTTGTACTGTATGGGAAAAAGACAGCCTTTTATTTAAACTATTTTATTGACTTTTGCACATCAAAATAAATATTTGTATAGCATTTCTTTACTGCACATGTACACACACCACTCAGTTTGTGTGCAGCTAAACACTGAATTAAGACTCGTTGTCGAATAGTTTACATTCATTTCGTATGCCAGTTTTTCAAAATTAACTTCATATTAAATAACACAATATCATAGAAGACATCGAATATACAGCCGCGGAAAAAATGAAGAGACCATTTCAGAGACCATTTTTCTGATTTTAAAATGTACTTTCAAAAGTGTTTAGGTAAAATATTTTAATGTAATAATTAGTTTTTCCAAATTTTAATGTCACAATCTTTTTTCTATTTGCATTTATTTGCGGATACTGAAAACTGAAGAAACAAGTCAAAATAACAGGAAATATTCTCTGTATTATTATCTGCATTTTTCAGACCTCAAAAAGAAAACAAGTTCATGTTGACTTTTAGGCTATAAAACATTAATATTTGTACATGTATTTAGGAAAAGTTCAAAATTATATCACATGTTTTATCTTGTGTAGGTCTTTCACATTGCTGTTGGATGACTTTCTGTCAATCCTGAGGTTTGATTTTGTTGAAACTCAACAGAAACTGGACTGAAATGGCCACTATACATCTAGAAATGCAGATTTGAAATGAAAATATGGAACGGTCTCTTAACTTTTCTCCCGCGGGTGTACAGTATATAAACCTGGTAATTTATTTATGAAAAGAGGAAGGAGTCTTTCTAATGCAGACACATATTTTCTAACAATGATTACCAGAGTCTACCAAGTAAATGTTCACAATGTGACTTTCATAAACTTTTGTGAATTTCTCTAGTATAACAGAAATATGATGTTTTAACACTTGTATATTCAGATTTTACACATAACTTTTATGTTTGTTATACTGTGTGCTGGTACTCATGTAAAGAATATTAGCAGAAAATATGTGTTTGGCAGTGTTTAAAATGTTCTAATAAGTATGATGAAATAAACAAAACTATGAGAGAATTATGACAGCTCCATACAAAACAACATTACTTCCTGAAAATAAAACATTCACTCAACAGCAAACTGTTTGGTATATTTAACTTTGAATAACAATAAATAAATAAGTGCATCCTTACAAGAACAGGTTGTCAACATTTACAAGACATCATCGGCACAATCAACAATATGCGTGTATTTCACGGTTTTCACAATTTGATACTGAAATCTTACTATACCTTGTTGTGAGAACCAAATGGAGAAACTAGATGTCTTACAAAAACATACAGAGAATATAAAATAAAAATATATATATTATATACTGTATATATTTCTACATTTTAGGACAAATGACACACTAACCTTAAAAACATATAGTGGTCTTTCGGGTTAAGAAGAGTATTGTCGTGTGGGAGACTGGTTGGTTAATTATGTCTCCAACATCCCGTCCACGTTTTTCTCAGCGGTCTCTTTGTCTGCGACAGGGTTTGTAGATGGATTGTATTTTTCAGAGTACTCCTGCAGAAGTATGAGCATGTCATGATGCCCAGACTGCCTTGCCTCATCGATCGGTGTATAGCCCCATCTGGGAAAAAATAAAATGTTTTAATTTTTTTTAGTGGTTAGAGATTTATGGAAAAGTGATAAAGCAATTTCATACAGATTCAAAGAGTTATGTCTTAAGAGCCGTGCATTAACAATAACTGTTGTTATATCTATATACAGTACTATATTATATAATTTGTATTCTTTCATAATAATAATAATTATTGCAATAATCTGCTCACCTGTCCTTGGGACTAGGGTTCACCTTGCAGGCCTCCAGAAGAAACTTCACCACCTCAACGTGTCCTACAATTACAGGAAAATTGTATTATTTCATATAATTACATTATTATTTTATTATTTCATTTTAGGCCAAACTTTTTCTTTAAGAGCAATCAAACGATTATAAAATAACATGACTGTGGTGGTTTACCCTCAGCGGCTGCTACATGCAGAGCCGTCCTGGAGTCATAATCCCTCTGTTCCATGTCAATGGAGGACAATGCAAACCTGATCACACAGATAATAAACAGTGCAGTAAGAAACACAATTGAAAACTTTTGCATTGAATGAATAAAATGTTTTGTACCTTCTCAAGGCAGACATGTCTCCTGAGTAGGCAGCAAAGAGAAGATTGATGACAGATTTCACCTGGAATGATAGAGAAGAACCTTTGTGGAACTTTTTTGTGATAAACTTTGATGACGGAGGGATGGCAGAAAGGCGGTGACCTCGGTTTCTTTAGCTGAAATGAATGAAAGTGAAACATCTGGAAACAATTGAGAATAGGCCAGAGTAAAGTACATTAAATTGACAATGTTAATGAAATGAAATGCATAAAATTGTGAATCCTTAATTTTGCGAAGGCAAGGTCAGGGGTTTGAGTCTAAGGGATTTCATGTACTCAAAAAAAAGAGTATATATATATATTTATATATATACACACACGTTGATGGAGTGAAGATGCCATATGTATAAATGTAAAAAATGAGTGTTGCATTTTACTTGTGGCGTATAATAATGAGTGTATTGTAATAACTCATTTAATTTACTCAACTATTTATTTATAAATTTGCTTAAAATTAAACCTGAATACAGAAGCTGAACACCTCTTTAACACCTAATTTAAATCTTAATTAATTTATTGAATAAATAATATGACAAACATCTGCTATACAGTATGTTTTACCTTGAAAAAAATCTTCACAGGTGGATGACTACAAACATGCATAAATGCATTTTTGCTGTAGATATATGATTAAAGTTGAAAAACAAATGCTCTATGCCAAGCAAGCATGCAAAGTTTAAAAAAGCAATTGCACGAGACAGCAAAACACCACTAGATGGCACAAGTAACCAATTTACAGATTTTTTTCCCATGCTACATAAAAATCTACTACAATATATATTCATGAACCTATGGTTTAAAACGTAATATTGTTAGAAAGCATATAATAAGAATTATAAGATGTTAATAACAATTTATAGCAACAGTAATTTTAGATGTTAGTTGTCATAAAGAACTATGTTACAAAATATTATACATAATTTTTTATTAAATTGGGTAACAGGGTTGATTAGAAAATAGTGAATGATGAATTACTTACTTTTCTTTTTACAATGCTGTTAAATTGTGTTGAATTGACATTGATTTTTTCATAGTTTCTGGCTTCAATTTTGTATACTTTCAAGTGCTGCAAACAAGTTAGTTTAACCACCCAACCCTAACTCTGTAGTTCACTTTACAAAATATAGACACAATAAAATACAAAAAATATACACAGCACCAGAATGAGAGAGGTTTAAAAGTGAAAATATCTTCTTGTGGTTCTCTATTTGGAATCTATCAATCTAATAAAGGCTTTGTAATGTCTTAAATGTAACCTTAAAAAAATATTATTGTTTGCATATATGAAATCCTGATGATCTTCATCGAATTAATATCTATATCTTTGTAGTTTGAGATTTTAGAATATTTGGTATCCTAGGAAAGTAAACTTCATCAATACAAAAAAAGGGATTTTTGTTTGACATTTGTGTATCAAGTTACTGAGCTAATATCATGTGACCCACATGCTAGAGCCAGTTTCATATTCATGTGCATGAGGGAATGTTAATATCCAGATTAAGATCACAAAGCAGCCAAACAACGCATTTAGACTAAGCCTAATGTATTAAGTACATTTTAATTATTTAAAAAATTGTTATTATTAATTATAATGCTTTTCAGAATCATTAATTTACTTGAAAGCCCACATTATTATGACAGTGCAGAATTTTTATGGTGTAAAACATTGGAAACATAAATTACAACATAAACATAAAAATGAATGTAGAATAGCAGACTGGGAGTCTTTAGATTACCTTTCATTAACCATTTGTGGACAGACGTACTGAATTATGTTTTTCAGGGCTTTAATTGTTAACTAAAAAGCCAGGAAAATGTACACGACATCTGTATTGGCTACTCTAAACAGCTGTATTTGTTGTCATGGATCAATAAAAGGTAATACAACATGTGGCAAAACACAAGTAGATGTTGGGAACTCATCATTTATAATAGCACATGAACTGTGATCGATACAAGCTCGCCAAAACAAAGACTAATTTCTAACCAATGAAATATTTTAGACATAAAAAAGAAGCTTGTCCACTAGATATCTTACCCTGGTTTTCCATTACTTTAAGATATCTACGATTCACATGACTTTCCTGGCCCGAGAATCATGTTTTCCATGACTGTGGGAATCCAGAAATAGAGATATTTGTCTGATGTGATAGGTTTGTGTTTAACAGTGATTGACCCATGCAAAAGTATAGCACAGTACAGTAGTAGTTGTGTATCACTAGATTTTTTAAAATTACATTAAATGCTCACTTTAGCTTTTAAAGCCATTTCAGAGAGACAAATATTACAATTAAATATTGTAAATAAACCAACAAAGCAGCATTAAGAATGCATTTTGTAATTTTTTTAGATTAGCTTGTCTATCCAAAAACACAGATGAATGTAACAAACAAATTAATTTCAGGTTACAATGAGATGAGATTAAATACATTTATTAAAGATACAAAAATAAAACCAGGACCAAGTTACATAAATACACAATGAGAAAACAAATGAAAAAAACTGTTTATGAGAATGAGACATGTATAACTAAAACCAGGTGATGGTAAAATGGTAAAAAAACACCGACATCCTATTGTACATTAAAAGCAGAAGTGCATCTTCACAAAAGTTTAGGTGATGTGTGCGAGCTGAAAAAAGCTAAAAGTTCTGCTATTATACTGTGAAGCTGACAGTAAAGGCAGAACAATCCCATGCTCTAATAAGCAGAAGGTCTGGTAACACTGTAGCAGCACAAAATATCCCGTTACATGAAAATAAAACAAACCCACATCAGTCAAGCCAAAAAAAACTACAGCATTCCTGCAGGAAAATTTCATGCAGAAATACAATGTAAAACTTTAATTCATAGATTTAAAAAATTTAAAAGGTGTATTTGGAAAACATATAAAACAAAGAAAAATAACGCAAAACAACACAAAAGAAAAAACAGCCTGGCGAGTGCAGTTTCTATCCAAATATAAGAGCTTAGCTTGATATGAACCGAATCTTGAACATCGATAAGGTGCGTAACATTTTTAGCAAGAGAGATACAGAAATAAAAATGAAACACGCGCAAGAGCATTTCACCTCACATCATGAACTTTACAACCACACATGTTACAAATGGCTGCTGAACTGAACCACTGGGGATCTGTGATGTCTCTTCATTGCACAAGCGCCCTCATACGCTCCATTTAGCAAGAATGTATCGTGACTTCAAATTAATAACTGAATGCAACCAAAAGTTGGCAGCTGATCTGGAAAAGCAACGAAATACAAAGTTGACCGCAAGGTTACATTCAAATCACTTTTTGTCCTTAAAGAAAAATATGTCACCCATTCGATTAAAAGACCTGACAGACCTGCACTAAAAGAACACACCACCCTAAAAAAGCGTTGAGTGGAGAACCAAACCAGGAGCGGATGTGTGTGCTCCAAAAAGATAAAATCCATTCAGATAAAATAAATAAAATGCATAAAAACAAATATCATTAATGGGGTTGTATTTTAAGGTAATTACTGTATATGCAAGCAAAACTTTCAATTGTATTAGATATTGCAATTGAACCACCAGTCTATGTTTAGCAGCCAATCCTCAACTTTGACCAAAAATAAGTCTATAAATCAATATTTAGAACAATAGCAGGCCTCCAAATCACACAGACCACTCACGACATTTGATTAGTACACAGCCCAAACGTCCCATATCAGATGTAAGTTATGAACCCCAGACAACCAGAACAGGACCGAGCTGCCTCCAGACATGACCTACAGTATAACCACATCCTCCACCACACCCATTCAATAGACTGACCAACAGAGAAGGAAAGACTTTGGTAAGAAACCAAATATATATCCGACCAAAATGACAATCCACGGATGTTCATTGCAAATAAATACCTGTATTGATAATATACTGTATATAAAAATATATACGGTCAAGCAAGCCCCCACATGCGAGTCAGGTCCATTTTAGTTGAGCTCTTCAACATCACCCATCCTATAGACTACAGTAGTGGAGCTGTCTTCATTGCACTCGGTAGACGAGACCTTTGTCCAAAAACTGTCTTTGAGAGCTAACTCTTGCTGAAGGCTTTCGTAATCCAGCGGTCCAGCGGTGTGCTGTTGTGCGACATGGAGAATGGATTAGTTTGGTGAACTTCCAAGAACAGGCTGCTGTGAGTGTTGGTGCGGGAGATGACTCGCAGCGTTCAATAAGGTGACGTGAGACGGTTTCGTACTCAAAATAAATGAACAATTCTGTTAAGAAAGTAGCTGGGATTTTAAAATGGCCTAAAATAGAAAAACAACTCTTTAGTGTAAAAATAAAAAACTCTTTTATAACATGGATTGCACGCTGCATCATTAACGTCGCACAAATTGTATTAAGGTCAAGATCATTATCAAACAGGCCCATACAAAATCCGCACACGCAGATTAGCAAATACGTTTCATACGATTCAATTAACAAAATTCGACAAGTTCAGACTTAATAAAAAGCACAATGACCGTTTAAAACAGGTTTCCCAAACAAACCTACATAACCATGTTTAAAATGATTTGCAGATTCTCCCCTCGAAGTAACACAAACATGTTAAACATTTCTTTCGGATTCTTTGCGTTAAAAACACTTCATCGGTGGGCCAGGCATGTGATCTGCCAAGGACAAAAAAGAAGGAAGACCGCACGCACCCTCGCCCAATCCCCCCCAAAAATAGTCTTTAATGTTGCTCATTAAATGTTACATGATTCTTAACAGGAAACTGTCTACCAAAATAGATGTTTTTCACTAAGCAACACAAAAACAAACTATTATAACTTCCCCATACCGTCTGCCAATTTTGGAAATATCAGTTCAAATGTTTATTAGTGTAACAATCACCTAAACAATATTTAATAAAATAGGTTGATGGTTTGTGAATATATCTTATGCTAATGTCAAATAAGATGGCATTTACAAATGGCCATTGAGTAGTTTAAACTAGGCCTACTTTACATTTTATTGTAATCAACAATAATTCCTTAAACAATAATTGAACACAAAAAGTAAAGAATATTGTTGCCTCAAGAGACTTTCGTTCAGACTTCCATACACAGCCACTAGATGACGCATCTACGTCATTCATGCAGCGTTTTTTCCTAAATAATCCGCAGGTTTTGCAAAGGATGCATGTTTCAATATTTAAATGTATGCTTTCAGTAGAGACTTCAAAGCGTTTGTATAACAGTGTCTAGATCGGCCATTTGTATATTCGCCATGCCATCAAATCACGGAATGGCCTATTTTACTCTCTGTATATAGATAATGTTTTAATGTTAAATCATTTCATAGACGTCTCAACACCCAGCCTCGGGATTTTCTGTATACGTCACAAAACGCTGTTCAGTTCCCCACTTAATTAAATATGACACCACACTCATTTTTAGAGTACCAAAACAGCCGTGTTTGGCTTCTAATAGTGTGTTTGGACTCTCTGGAAACATAAAGATAACTCCCAAAATGATGTACTTCTGAATGAAGCGGTCGCTCTGCATTTATAACAAGCGTGTGCATGACGTAGAGAGCGTAGAAAGGATCCGGTTGACCATCTGTATGATTTCCACACGCACATCCCCAATCCCGCCACAAATTAAAATAAATCAAATTTATGGAATTTACGCGGGTGATCCCAGCGAGGTCCAAAAATACGGAGATCCGTATTTATACGGAAAAACACATCCCTGGGTGGCGTTCAATATGTGTATTGTAAACTCATGAACAGCAAAATCAAAGACTAATGGGGTGAGCAGATATTCCAGCAGGGGGTGCTATGTCTGAACGCTAACTTGTACCCTAGACTGATATTTAGTGGATATACTGTTCCACCGCAATAGTCTTGGGGAAAAAATATATTGGTATGCGTGCAGTCACTCATACAAGACGTGGTGTATTGCATCGATGGTACAATTGGGAAGGGCAAGGCTGGAGGGCAAATGGAAGTGGGCACTCACCCGCTGTTCACCTCCCTCCCGGCGAGGATCGAGCTTCTTGGTGAAGTGCCTCAGGTTGTCATAGTTGTGAAAGTTGAACAAGGACACCAGATCCTACAACAAAAACCAAAGGGGTTAGTGACAGAGGGCAACGTCTTGAAGCAAACACACATTCTTGAGGATCTCAGGGTGGTCTGCTAGTCAGCGTGCACTTTACAATATGGTTGTATTTGGAAACATTAGTTATGCATTAGATTAATAAACGCTAGCTAACTAGCTAACACATTTACTATTGTTAACAAATACAAAGAGTCTCTGTCCAAAATGATGTGTTCTTCTTTTATCAAATCCCTTTGTGATGAAAGCTTATTTCAGCACTGTCATGGTACAATGTCATCACTCTCATTTTTTTCCGGTTTAGGCCATGCGATTATTTGAATGTTGACATTTCAAGGTCTAAATGCTGGTATATGTGCAAATCATTTTCCACCACTAATGTATGCAATGCAATCTAACTTCTTGAATATGACCGTCACAGTGACCCCCGTTCACATGCACAACATGTCATTTTTAGTCGCATTATCGAAGTGCGGTATAGACATGTACACACCTTCATCGCATTTTTACCTGCGCATAGGAACTTTTGCGCCACTTTGCAACAGGTTACACACACGTACGGCAGTGGACAGCCGTTTCATTTCACGGCAAACAACATGACTTCAAGAAGGAAAGCACATTTTTGTCCGAACGGGAAACAAGAAAGATGCCAACAATTCTCGGAAATAAATGAAACGTATGTGGTACCATTGCGAAGACTTGATGATACATGAAATTATGGCGGAAACGTCGAACGGCGTCGCTCAGGGACGTAATGACGTATGCCATTAAGTAGTGTAGTGTAACATCTAAAATTGGAACATGAAAGGTATATTCTTAAAGCAACTCATGTAAACACCTTAATCGTAATACTAGCTTACTCGGAATAAGGCAAATAATTTGATTACTGATGTCTATGTTAACGTGGTCGTCATCTTATAAACGCAGAGGGACTGAACACATTCATTCAGCGAAAATAGTTAGCAGGATTGCCTGATATTATCTCCAATTTTGTCTTGTGATACAGTGGATTTTGTCCATAGAGGCTCTCTCCTAGAATTTACTTGACCAGTTATGAACCTGCGACCTTTGGTTCTCTTGTAAGTGTCAGACTATACAGAACATGGTGATGCTATTTTACCAGACGGAAAAACAGACAGTCATTTCAGACTCCTTGACCTTTAACAAGGATCTGAGACGCTCTATGGCAAGCAACCCAGACATTCAGACTCTAACAAGTGCTGTTTCTCAGAAAGATCTAAAATTACACTGGCAAGATTTTGTCAAAAGCCCTAAATGAGCTTGCAATGCATTGTGGGATTAAGAACAGAGGAACATTTTAAGAAACAGATTAAGAACATTTTATTCAATACTGAGAACAAAAAGCACAAAGATGGGACTGATAAACAGCTTTATAAAGGTATAAACTAAGGTGGCTCAGTGGTAAGAGCATTGCGTTTACAAGCACAAGGTTGTGGGTTTGATCCCAGGGGATTGCAAATACCTATGTATAAATGTATAGGATAAAGCAATGTAAGTCGCTTTGGATAAAAGCGTCTGCTAAATGCCTAAATGTAAATGTTAACCTCCTCTTTGCCCTTCCTCTTTTCCTCCTGCCTGGTAGCTCCATCCTCAACATTCTTCTACCGATATGTTCCTCCTCTGCACATGACCAATGCCACCGTCTCTAAACCAAACTCACCGGTGTCACCATAGTCTTATAAACTTTCACTCTTGCTGATACCGTTCTATCACAAATCACTCATGTCACTCTTCTCCATCCATTCCTACCTAACACACCCTCCATTACTTTGCACAGTTGATCTCGGGTACTTAAAGGGATACTTCACCTAAAACTGAAAATTCTGTCATCATTTACTTACCTTCGAGTTGTTCCAAATCTGTATAAATGTCTTAGTTCTGATGAATACAGAAAAGATATTTGGAAAAATGCTTATGATCTAACAGATCTCGACAGCCATTGACTACCATAGTAGGAAAAAACAATGGTAGTCAAAAGTGCCTCAGAACTGTTTGCTGTAATTCTTCCTACTATGGGATCAATGGGTGTCGAGATCTGTTTGACATTGGACTGGAATGGCCACAATACATCTAGAAATGCTGATTAAATGAACGGATCATCTCCGCTCCAGCGCAGACAATCTCCGTCAACAATGAAGAGCAAAGATGGAACCTTGTTATTTTAATACTAATACTAGCTTGTGTTTATTTGTGTCTTTCTTCCTGTAAAGCTGCTTTGAAACAATGAAACACTGTGAAAAGCGCTATATAAATAAAACTGAATTGACTGAAATGAAAATTTGGAATAATTTATCGATTGACTTTGCTGCAGATATATACAGTATGCAAATTTTGGATGCATATTTCTGGTTCTATCTACGTTGCCTTATCATAAAATAGTCCAAGATGCCACTTATTAGTAATAGTTTTCAAGTCGAAATGAGAAAATTCACACACCGTGCAGAACTGGATGCCTCGGACACTGTTGCCGAGCTTGTCCAATGGAGGAGACCAGCACATGATGCCCATCACATTAGGCACAACCAGCAGAATACCCCCAGACACACCTGACTTGGCCGGAAGGCCCACCTCAATCACAAAGAAAGACAGTTTACAAACAAACAATAAACTCAATACCAGCTTGGTGTAGTTTGGAAAAACGGTCGTTGGTCATCTAACTAAAAACCAGCTTGCACTTGGTGATCATCCAGATTAGATTAACCAGAATCCATCTTTTACTCTCACTTACATGGAAGGCGAACTGCCCCGAGAAGTCATACATGCCGCAGGAGTGCATGAGGCTGAGGGTGTCTCGCACGGCCTCTGGGCTCACCACGCGCTCGCCTGTGATTGGACAAAAGCCACCGTTGGCCAGCGTGGCGGCCATGACACTAGCGCTCTCACATGTTACCTCGATGGAGCAGAGCTGCACACCACAAACAGCATACAAGCATGAACCATTTGAAAAAAACATGTAATGTCAATCTTATTGTGTTAGAACTATACATAAAACAAGAACAAACCCAAATTAATGAAGATTTACTGTGTGTTCTGACCAAACGCGAATGAAGCGTTAAGCGCAAGTGATTTACAGGTAAAGTCAAACCAAAGACGCGATAGACCTACTTGGGCGCGAATGGGGCGATTCGAATGAAGTGATTCGCACGAGTTGAAAAATATGAACTTTGGCGAAAATTCACGCCGCGTTAACCAATCAGGAGCTTGCTCTAGTAGTGAGGTGATTAAGATGTTGCGAGCGGAAATCCCAAACAAAAATTGAGGATAAAATCATCGTTGCTGTATGTCGATACCTGGAGCTGCAACATACATCTTACTTTTATCGAAACAGAAATGAAAAGCATCTTGCTCGGAAGAAAGTGAGTGAGGAGGTCGGACAATCTGATAAGTTGTCTAAAACGATCTTTACACAATTTGAGCAATATATATATATACGAGACTAGAGCCGCCTGGCAGAAGCCCCTCCCATGACGTGAATTTGCGTCTGTAGCGACGTGAATTTGACGCGTGAATGAAGCACCTAAACTCAAAATGTTCACTGAGATCATCTGAAAACACAGTTAGTCAATTCCTTTGACAGTTGAAATAGTCAAAACAAAGCACTTTTTATGTTTTGCCCAAGTTTGCATTTTATAAATGAAAGATGTCATAGGATGTACCTGAAAGTACAAGTCAAGAACAGCGTTCATATCGGTACCCTCTGGAAAGCACTGCATACACAGAAAACAACAGGTTAATATGTTGGACAAGAATCAAAACTTAATCTGTGCAGTTGACACTAAATCCCTCCAGACAAGCAAAGCAGACAAACTGTTCAGGAAGATGAAGGGTGCAATAAATCATTAGACCACATCGAAGCAGCTTCGAGGTACTGACCTTCTTCTCTTTAAGATAGTAGCCAATAGCGAAATTCCTGTCACCCGTCTCACGTTCTGACTGAAATCTAGGTCAGGATACACACAACCATTGAGATGCCTCAATCCAACCCAACACATATACTCAACTTTTTACAGGTGACTGATCTTTCTACAGTTCACACAAAAATTAAAAGTTGGTCATCGTTCAACCCTCAAGTTGTTCCAAATCTGTTTAAATTTCTTTGACAAACAGAGCGAAACATATTTTGAAGAACGCTTGGAGCCAAACAGTTCATGGCAACAAGCCACAAACGAAATATTTGGGTGAACTGTTCCTTTAAAAAGTCTTTGCTTATTCTGTGAAAAGTTAGCAAAGCATACACATAAGCGTACTTCAAACAAATCACCATAATGGGAATCTTACGTGGCATTGCTGAAGCCAACATATTCGTCTCCTGCCATCTTCTTCAGGAAGTTCATCAACTGCAAATAATGAAATAAATCAAAACAGAGCATTACATTTAACAGCGTTAAAATGAAATGCGATATTTAATGTAATCTTCTGTTAAATGACTCACATAATCGAACTTCTCAGCATTGCCTGCCCCTTGCTGAAAAACACAGAAAAAAGAAAATGGCACTCTTCCAAATGCTATTCAAGACAAAAAATTCATGTTTAATGTAATATGGGAAGAATCAAATCAGAACTAACTCATAAGGATTATCAGTGAGGAGATTTCATTCTCTAAAAACCATCGGTGCAAATGCAAATCGATTATTAGTCTATGGTTAGAAATGATTGAGACTACTGAAAAAATGAACCCTAATATGATTATGATTGACTACGGTAAAGGTTTGTTATTCACTACAATGGGAATGATGATGGACCGCTACAGAGCAGAAACCTGAGATAAACCTTACACGAAGACCTGTAGGCTAAAAGAGAGAGTTGAATGTAAAGCAGAGGGGTTTGTAACATCGGCACTAAAATAGTTTGTGTATCTAAGAAGGTGCGAAATATGTTAAATTACATTTAAAATGAACCTTTTAAATCATTTTACAATAATGTACGGTGTCCTGTCAGATGTTGAATGAGGACTGGGGCAGTTGCTGAGGTAGTAATACATATGCAAGTGCAGCCAATCACTGCATTATCTGTATAAATAAACAACTATTTTATGTGTCAAACAACATACACTCACCTAAAGGATTATTAAGAACACCTGTTCAATTTCTCATTAATGCAATTATGGTGGTGGTGTAATGGTGTGGGGGATGTTTTCTTGGCACACTTTAGGCCCCTTAATGCCAATTGGGCATCGTTTAAATGCCACGGTCTACCTGAGCATGACCATGTCCATCCCTTTATGACCACCATGTTCCCATCCTCTGATGGCTACTTCCAGCAGGATAATGCACCATGTCACAAAGCTCGAATCATTTCAAATTGGTTTCTTGAACATGACAATGAGTTCACTGTACTAAATTGGCCCCCACAGTCATCAGATATCAACCCAATAGAGCATCTTTGGGATGTGGTGGAATGGGAGCTTCGTGTATCCCACAAATCTCCATCAACGGCAAAATGCTATCCTATCAATATGTGCCAACATTTCTAAAGAATGCTTTTAGCACCTTGTTGAATCAATGCCACGTAGAATTAAGGCAGTTCTGGAGGCGAAAGGGGGGCAAACACAGTATTAGTATGGTGTTCCTAATAATCCTTTAGGTGAGTGTATATTCTTACAAAGTAGAGGGAAAAAATAAAATGTGCTAAATATCCAGTTTGCCTAGAAGCCCACAGAGGCCATGCAGTAATATGACATTGATTTATTATTGTAACGAACCTCCTTAAAACCCGTTCTAAACCTGTTCTTACTTTTAATTTCAACTCATCTTGTGATTTCCTGTAATAGACGGGGAATCGTTTCCTTAAAAAATTTAAATTTTCCAGAAGTATTATTAATAAAAAACACTGATAAAATGGTACAAATTTTCTTGTTTAGTTTAAAATATTTTTATAAATGTTAAGGTTACAAGCTACTTTTTTTGTGTGAAAATAAGAAAAAAAATGAAAAGAATAAAATGATGCACAGCCATTGTGGGTTTCTGTAAACACAATGTAAAAAGTGAATAACGGGCCATGTGATCCTGCACAGGTTTCCGCCTTATTAAGGAACACAATGACACTACTGATATTTTAGTATCCAGGCTTTGTTCATGGGGAGGGAGGAAAATGGAAAGGAAAAAATTACCAACGTCATTGACCTGCAGCAGTGGTCAAAAAATCCCACAGATCCTACGTCTGCAAAATATGCAACAACATAAAAGCACACAGAGAGCCTTCAACAGCATATCACACGCTTCAGGACTCGCCCAGGGAACTGCTCAAGGACTCGGAGGAAATGATGTCATGCGTTATTTAAGTGCATTCACAGGGACGATTTACATCAGACATTTTGCGTCACAGCAAAGCTTTTCACACGAAAAGAATATTACAATGGTTTAGCTTAGGTGTGATGGGAACTGCTGTTCACAGGATGCTAAACTTTCATTACACATTGTAATGGTGCATCCTCTTTCTTACGCGTGGATTTTAGCCGGGATAAATCAAACGCGTCACAGATGTGAACAGTTTTTCTGATGTGAGCATGTCACAGCAGAGGATGATGGTTTCTGCCTGTCCGGCTCAAAAAAGCCTGCTGAAAATGTGCAGTTTTTCAAGGAATGGATCAGTTCTGAGGTTTTGGATTCAATGCACACATGCAACAGAGTAGGGCAGGCAGTATGACGGCAGCGACAAACTATAATGTAAACTTTCAGATAAACTTGTAAGGTGTAAAGCACCTAATGTATTATGGCTCCTGTATGACATATCGCTTGTTGCTCCCTAACTCTATGTAAGTCGCTTTGGATAAAAGCGTCAGCTAAATGACTAAATGTAAATGTAATGTAAAGGCGTTAAAACTTTCTACATAATTACAGACACTGGTTTATAAATTATACATTATGTACCTGATTTGGTTTCACTTATACGAAGGTTTTATGAACTCAAGTGTTACATAATGTGAAACATTCAAATATGTTTTATTCTAATATGGTTACACCCATAAAGCTCCAAATTAAGAAAAATATAAAAATATATCTGCTTTATTTCCAGCAAAAAAATAATGTGCATAGTGGTAATACCGCCCACCCCAGCTCACAGTAAGGGCACTATTGGGGGAGTACAGCACAGGTACCGTGGCATTTTTTTTTGCAAAGCATCAAGACTTTATTCTATACCATGATATCATATTAAACACATCATCAACCAAGCTGAAGTGTGGCTGCATCAGCCATCAACCTACGCAAAAGTATTTGCTTAAACGCACACATAAACAACCAAGAACCAAGTAATTTTGCTAATATTTGGAACAGTAAATAGAATAACAGGTATGTTTTCATTCACGTCACACAAGATGATGGAAAGATGTTTGTCAAAAAAAAGTCTGAATGAATTTGAACAATTCATTACAAACGGACTTTATTTTTATGATCACCACACATTCCACTTTACAGTGAGAGTGACCTTGAGCAGTAATGTCAAATACTGATCGATCACCTGTGAACAAGTTACATAACACAAAGAAAAGACAAAAAGCTCTTATGTTGTGTTCCCACCAAACGCGAATGAAGCGCTAAGCGCGAGTGATATTCATGTTAAATCAATCCAAAGAAGCGGTAGGACATCCTGCGTTGCGAATGATGCGGCGCCAATTGAGCGTTTCGGGCATTTGACACGCGTAACGCGTGATTTAAAGAGTTGTGAGTTAAAAAATCCGAACTTTGGCGAAATTCTTTGCCGCGCTTGCTCTGGTAGTGACGTGATTATGACGTAGTGAGCGGATGCAGAAATCTGAAACAACAATGGAGAACAAAATCATCGTTGCTGTATGTGGATACATAGAGCCGTACGATACATCTTACTTTTATCGAAAAGGATCTTGCTTGGAGGAAAGTGAGTGAGGAGTTCAGACAATCTGGTAGGTTGTTAAAAAGCTCTTTACTCAATTTGAGCGATATATATACAGTATATATACGAGACTGGAGCCGCCTTGCAGAAGCCCCTCCCATGTCGCAAATTCACGCACAATTGAAGCGAGTAAACTCAAAATGTTCAAGCGTCCAACTACGCACGAATAGTACGATTTATTTGCGCAAGTCGCATTTGGTGGGAATGCTCTATTAGAATAGATGAGCATTTGGTCTCAGTATACACAACAAATTATCAATAGCATTACTTAAAAACTTTATGTTAGCTTAAAGCTTAATGTTAATTTCAAATGAGTCAATGTAAGTTAGGAGTAGATACAATTTTTAACAAGTAAACCATTGGAATGAGATGCTTACCTTAATCAGAGAGGTGCACACGATAGCGCCGGCATTTACCATGGGATTATGCGGTTTATCTGTGTGAAAAAATAAACAATCATATTAAACTCGGAAACTTACCTCACACACACATGCAAACAGTTCATATTATGTTTCTTTACAGTAATACTTTTATTACTTTATTTATTAATAATGAATAAGCCAGCAGTAATGATAAATACTCACCCTCCTCATTCAGAAAGAGTTTGTTGAAGCGTAAGCCGCTAGGCTCTTTCCCAATGAAGCGATGCACAAATTCGGTGCTGTGATCGTGCACAGCAACAGCGTACTTGAGCGGCTTCATGCACGACTGCAGGCAGAACGGCACTTTAGTGTCACCCACTGTGTGTCTGTGCAAATAAAACAGAGATCAGATCGCTGTCGTGACACGCAGATACTGCTAAGAGCTTTCCTGTGGCTCAGTAGTTAGAGCATGGCAATATCAACGCCAAGGTCATGGGTTTGATCCCAGGGAATTGCACATAGTAAGAAACTAATGTGTAGTACAATACAAAGTAATTTGCTTTGGATAAAAGCGTCTGCCAAATGCATAAATGTTAATGTAAGAGGTGAATCAGACTCAGACATGTGTAAAAAGTGTGTTTATTGTGTTTGTGCATTGTGTTTAAACAGTTCTCCAAGTAACGTTTAATTATAATTTTGTATCAGTAAGTCATGTCTGTTAATATGTTAATACATTTAAACTATACCTAACATGAAATAAATGCATTTTAAATGAACTGTTTATTACTAGGGTTCATTTACATTCAGTCATTTAGCAGAACCTTTTATCCAAAACGAATTAAATAGTAGGGGAAAACAATAGTAGGAATATGTGCAACAAAAGAACAACAATGCATAGGTGCAGTAAAACTGGGGCCTGTACCATGAATGTTGCTGAACAAACTCAGGGTTACAGGATTAGTTTTGGGTTGCCAAAACCAAACCAACGTGATCAAGCTTTGTTGGTACCATGAAGCAGCTCCAGGAGTTTCTTTGTCAACTCAAGCTTTGATCCTGCAGCTAAGATTAGTTTGTGCGCGCGTGCACATGAACGAGTGACGTCGGGATCGCTAAACCAATCGCGTTCAACATGGATAGAGGGAGTTACGTAGGTTTCTTAGGAAATAATTATGCGCAAATATGAGTAACACAAAAATGTATTTCAGGCACGCAGTAATACGGTTTCTGCTGTCTACACATGAGAGAACGGTTTCAGAAACACTGCTGATTGAGTTAATGCACAAGTTGAACGACAATATAGTACACACATTTACTGTAGTGTACTGTAGTAAGGTAAATATTACACGAATGTAATATGATGTGTATTTTGTGTTTATGTACCCCCACAGTGGATGAACATATCCTGCTAACATTAGTTATCATTTAGTTTACCTTTATTAACGAGGATGAAGCACATGATGAAGCGAAATGATCTGTGTGCTGACAAAGTTAAAAAGATAAATGTACTGTACTATTCATTATGGCACAAGTGTGAATGTGAGGATCTATATTTTATGTTACTGGTGTCTCTGTTATTGTAGGACATTTCACAACCTTCCCCAGAAACTGAAGTGTTTACCTTCATAGGTTACAGAAGAAATGTGAACAAAATACACTAGAGAAGCTTACTCTTAATAGAGAGGGGTTAAATGAAAAAATACCAGTATGTGAACTTAGTAGTCAGTTGAAGTGTTCATTTAAAAATCCGATGGTCATTTTAATCCTGACTCTGGTTTGATTGAGGGCCATGTTGAAGTGGTTCTGCGGTCAGGATAGCAAAAACCTCTGGCATACATAGGGACCCCGTCTCCCACCAACAGGCTATCAAACACCCGTTATACTTAATCTTCCTTAAAGCACTGACAAAAACACAGATGCATAGGGAATGTTGTAGGCATTATAAGTATTAAAAACGTCTTATACATTTAAAAATGTAGGCCTACTGTATGATACATTATTTAGGTCAATTGTAAGTGTAACTCGATAACAAAAAGATTAAAATAGCATTGTTAAAAAATACGTGATGTCACCTGTCAATTTATGGTTTTGTCTATATCTTGCTGTAGCTGTTTAATAGAAAGTTTCTTCAGTGGACAAAGAAGATAAATGTTTCACCTAACACAGTGAAACTGGAAGTGTTCCTAGATGTTCTGTACCACAGACAAGAATGTAAAAAATGCAATGCAAAGAAATACATATTGTATGTAGTACAATAAAAGAATGGAATATAAATACATTTAATTTCATGTGTAAGGGAAAGCCAGCAAATGCCATCTCTAAAATCAGATTTTACCAACATAGTTACCATTTCTTGATTTTATATTTGTAATATATAATTACATCTTTTTATGTTAGTATTTTTATTTTATTAAACATTATTAAAAATAACTAGCCATTTTAACACGCACTGTGAGTTAGTTGCCTCACTTATATGTAAATTTGCTCGCTGCTGATTGGTTTATTTTCGGTGTGAGATCTCTAATCTAGATCATAGCCTGCTCCGGAGCAGGTTAGCCGTGCAGCGTAAGTTACCATGGCGATGAACACCGATTAAAGCTGAGTTACTTTCATGGTACCTGAAACCCAGGGTTGGCGCAAAGTAATCCTAAACTTACCTGGCTAGCCACCTAAACCGCCTCATGGTACAGGCCCCTGGTCTCTGTAAGCCTACTACAGTATACAAAGCTAAGAATATCCCTTTTTGGGTTGGGTCGGAAAGTAGAAAATAAGTAGAAGACTGCACTTATGGGTCAGATGTTGACAGAAGTGATGTGTTTTTGGCCATTTCTTAAAGATAAAACCATTAACCACCACAAGTTCTTTCCTACCTTTTAAACAGAATTAAGCTTATTTATTTTCTACAGTCTCCCAGTTGAGTCCCACTGCTATGAAGCACTGAAACGCTTCAGTTCAGATAACAGTGTGCATTATGGACATATATAGGAGCCCTTGATATCTTTACAACAACATGTTAACATACAGATTATATTTCGTTATCTCCAAATGTCCAGACTGGACTATTGCAATGCGTTACTGGCTGGACTTCCAACCTGCACAACCAAACCTCTACAGATGATCCAGAATGCAGCGGCAAGAGTGAATCGAAGAGATCACAGGTCACTCCTCTCTTTATTAAGTTACATTGGCTCCCTATAGTCGCTAGCATCAAATTCTTGGCCTACAAGACCACCACTGGTTCGGCTCCCCCTAATGTTCAATGGATGTACCATGTCACTCTGGGTTGACTACGGAGAGAAGCCATAATGGTTTTATGGTCCCGTTATCAATTTGTCTCGTGTGACTAACATTTTAGCACATCCTCTCCCCTAAGAGTGTTTAAAAAAGGAGTGTTTATAAAACGCTAAAAATAGCTGTCTTCGAATTTTTTTGTGACCAACATAGAAGCATTTCCGTCCGGTGCTCTGTATTGCGTAAATAGCAACCGAACTGTGAAATCACAACTTGCATAGATTGATTTATAAATATCCAAGATGATCATTCAAGCCTTTAGAGCATTAAAGTTATTATCACCTCAAACTAAGAATTCAAAAATCTTTAAGCTAAAACGATAGCATGATGATTCATACCTCTGTCCATCAACTGTGCACAGCGACACGGCCCACAAATCTGGGCTAAATTTGGCAAGTTGGGGAATGTAGTCAGCAACCTGGTCAGAAAGAAATCACAATAGATCCCAGTTCATTGCAAGTCTTTTTGACGTTTGAGAGGAACCGCCTAGATGTTTTTTTCTTACCAGTCCACCAGAAAGTTTTCTGCCTTTCTCATAGAGAGTGTCAATCTGGGAAGTAAATGCCTGGAAATCGGGGATGACAAACTTTTTCCGGAAGGCCTGGGTTAAAAGGACAATGTTGCTTTGGACACACCTGAGGAAAGAAATGATCTTGAAATGCTTGTCTATCTGGAACTGGTTTGATCACATCAACCCTGCGAGTAGAATGTTTAGACAGTTTGATCTCGGTTTGACATACATTGGGCTCTTTCATTGCAGAGACTTTTGCTTTAGATGCTTTTGGTTATGAAAAAGACCCTAGCAATCCTATATACGTATCTTTAAGAAACAAATTCAACAATGCCTCAAACTGTGCTCAGATTGAACCTGAACTAAAAGTACACACTGTAACCTGCATGTTGTGTTTTTGATTTGCCTAGTTGCATCCAAAATCACGACATTCCCTGAATGGAAGTCTATAGCACACTGCCATCTTACTTTTTGAAAAGTTGCCGGTCCAGCATCACGCCATCTGACGTGGACTTCATGGTGACTTTCAACATGTCCATACATTCTTTCAGCCGTGGATCTCCTGTCCGAAGTCCGGTGGCCTTCAGTGCCTGTGTTTACAAGCACATACACAAACGATTTCCATAAGCACACACTATTCACGTCAAACTATATGTGCGTTACTCATTACAATCACAACGCTCTTATCTGGGTTTAAACTCTTTGTAGGCCGGCTTTGATAAGACCCGGTGTAATAAAACGTGGCTCTGTGCCCTATTTACTGGTGCTGATAAAAATAACAACACCACGGCAGTAACTCTACATGCTGACCCCATGGCATTGCTCCAGTCACGCATTTGCAAACAACACATGCAGATACACTGCAGTTCACCTACTACATGAGACATAAATAAAAACATCCCTTGTCACTCACGGTGATGAATTTGTGGGCTGGGATCTTCTCTTGGCCTTCAGCAATACTGTAAAACAGCAGATCCTCCAAGCTGGGCAGGATTCCAGCTTTCCTTCTCCTGGAAGCAGAGGGAATACATTGGGTTATTGACCGCAGTGACTTCCACTATGACTGAATTTCACAACAGTTTAGTCTTCAGTGACGCATGTGTTAAAATGCAAGCTGATTAAGGAGTTTGATTGGCTGAGGAGTAAAAACTTCATGTGGCTAACACGCATGCAAGAAAGACACAAAAAAACTAATGAAACCCCATGAAACTGGAATCTGCTTCCAGAAGACATCAGACGTTCACCAACAGTAGATACTTTTAAGTCTAGATTAAAAACACACTTGTTTAGCTGTGCATTCACAACCTGAGCACTGTGCTGCTTTACATCAACTGCACTTCTATTTGTAATTTATTTTTATTTTGCTCTTATTCTTTTTATAGTCTTTTTATATTCTTTTTTTACAATTTTATTGCCGTTTTATTGTTTCTTAAAATCTAAAATTTTTGTGATCTTAAATAATTTGCATTTTAAACATACGTTTTATTCTTTCTGTCGATCATTTTATGTAAAGCACCTTCAATTGCACTTGTGTATGAAATGTGCTATATAAATAAACTTGCCTTGCCTTGCCTTGAAACGACTCCAGAAATGTGTGACTTTTTTGTGTTAATGTATTTCCTACATGTTAATGCTAGTCAGCAGAAAAAGTCACTTGTGTTCAGGAGAGAGAGAAAATACGTTTGTGAAGTTCAGGTGTTTGTTTGTTCACTGCATTTGGATGATAAATGTCATATAAACTGAGGATATAACGCTGGGTTTGGAGATCATTTACAATTTATATATGGAGCCTTCCAGGCGCTAAAAGGTGCCGGACTGTCATTCCCAACGGCCCACCAAAACATCCAGTGATGAACCATAAATCCTTCAATCACCTCACTACTGCAGCCTAGATCTCCTATATTTTCCATGTGTTCTATTCATTTTCCCATGTGTTATTGGATTCGGTCTAATTGAATGCAGCTTATTTGAATCATTTTTCATAATCATTATCCTTATTAAACCCACAGACTATGACAATAAGGATTTTATATTCAAGCTGGATAGAGAAAGTGAAAGTATGAGGAATAGTTTGATATGGCTAGACAGGAGGTGAAGACTGTAAATGACAAAAATAACTCCTACTACCAATGCAAACAAACAGCATGTAGAGCAATAAGGGAGACAAAACATGGACAGTTAATCGGACACACGACAGACCATGACAAACAAGGAGATGGTGGTCTAGTGGGTGAAACCACTGAACTGGTAAATCAAAAGGTTGCTGGTTAGATCCCAGCAGCCACCACCAGTGTGTCCTTGAGCAAGACACTTTACTCCATGTTGCTCCAGGGGGATTGTCACTGTAATAAGTGCACTGTAAGTCGCTTTGGATAAAAGCGTCTGCCAAATGACTAAATGTAAATGTAAACACATTTTAATGAAATACGTTTCTAAATCATAACTGTTTGTAACGTTACACAAAATCTACTTTATTATACCACTTTTTAATACGTATTTTGTTCCGAATGTCTTATAACAGGTTAAGCTTGACAGAGTGCATTTGTGTCATCCATCACATTGATCACCAAAGTAAACATCCCTCAGTTGTTTTCTTTAACATCATTCCTAAACTTAGGGACATATAATGGAACCGAACAGAACAAAAATGTTAACATTATAAAACAGACAGTTTTCTAATAAAGCGTGTTGGCAGAAAACTAGTGTGACAACATCATTTAACACTTTTTACATTTAACCGTTCAGCAGACTTTTATCCATAGTGACTAACAGAAGCAAACAAATCAACAAAAGGGGCAACAAGTGTGTAAATGCTGTGACTGGTCCCATTTAGTATGGCAAACTTAATCAGACAAACAAATAGAAAATAACTGATAGCAGATAGAAATGAACATACCCTTGTATTAATGGGTTAGGTGATCATTCTTAAAAATGGCTAAAGAATCACTTATAATGTTTAAATAAAAGTTTTAAAAACACAGCATAACCTCAAAAAGCAATCGTACATAAGATAGTTTTACTTTAAAAAGTTGTAAAGAAATAATTTATGCAGAACTTCCTAGAAAATGTTCCTGCTTCAAAGTTCAAAACTCCTATAGCCTCAATAGAGATTTTTAAAAAACCTGACAAACAGCTCAACAATAATTCATCTTTCTGTTTCGGGTTTGTGATCAGAAAATCTATGCCTCAACTATGCAGATATTTTGATTTTCTCTTTCATCAGAGTCACCCGAAGCATAGAGCCACAGTCTGCATCATATGATACAAAATCAATTATCTGTTTACCTGAACTGCGATATCAGCTTACAGCACAAACAGACAGACTGGTTCTACACTGACAGTGACAGACAGACAAGAGATACGAAAAAAGAGGTGAATCATCTGTGCTGGACCAGTGGGATTTGTTCTCCAGAGCTCTTTAGTCATGGAAATCACCTGTGTCCCTGCCTATTTTTAAGGCCTCGGCTATATTTCACCTCAAAAATCAAAAGAGAAAAAGTTATAAAGAACATGAAGTCTGGTATTAAGGATCATTTAGTTTTGTACCGTGACATTTTCGTAATGTAGTTTCCAAAACATTCCCATTACTTCATTATATTTTTGCGCTATACCAAACTTTGCGCAGTTAATGTGATACTCCACCATTTAAGTAATTTACATATTCTCACAATGCAAAACACAATTCCTCTTTTTTGTATTTTGGGATGAGATGTGACCTGTTATGTGACATGTGATTCCAGGAATTTTTAGAGAGCCTGATTCTCAACCTCCAGTAGAATGAATAAAACAAACATTACGCTCCTATTCACACAGACAGTTCACATAAGACATACACGGTGGCATGCATTCCAAAATCACAGACTCTCCTGGTTATGGGTCCCACTTATTTGATAATGTGTCTTTCATAAGCATCCTAGTCTATACGGTTCTGTGAAAAAAACTGCAACCACTTAAGCGTGACATATGATAACCGGTGACTCCACTTGCATTGCACTCATTTAGGCCACAATGCGGGTAAGAATGGAAATACCCAGAGAAGAAGCTGAAACAGAAAACCAACATCCATGCTGCATGTTAACACACTTTATGTTTTAGAACTGGACGTCAGTTCTAAATACCGCACAATGCAATTTTAAATGTTGTTAATAGGCCAGAACACTTCATCCTCATTAAAGGAGACTATGACTCTCAGAAAGTGTGTTTGTTAAACGTCTATAAATGTGCTTTGCTGTTATTTATGGATTCTGTTTTTCCTGACAACTTTTCATAAATGTGTACAACATTTAGGCATTTGGCAGACACTTTTATCCAAAGCGACTTACATTGGATTATCCTAAATCCCCTGGGATCAAACCCACAACCTTGCGTTGTTAGCGCAATGCTCTTACCACTGAGCTACAGGAAAGCTAAGGCTGAGATCCATCAATAGAGTTCTCTACTCCCTCGACCAACATGAGACTTTGTCAAGCAAATCCTAGAGAAGTAGCGACACCAGTTTTGTCAGTAAGTGTTATTAAAATATATCTAGAATAATAAATACTAGAGAACCAACAAATTTAGAAATCTATATCCATTCTTATGATTAAGCATCTGCATTTTTTAATGTACCACACATATTACCTTGTGTAACAATATAGATAATATATGGTCTGTTTATTCACTCATACTATCATGAGTATACAGTTAAGTGCTCCCCAGTTTAGCTCTCTATGTTTTGTAAAGCTGAAATTTGAAAACGATATGTAAAAGTGCTACACAAACAAACGTGACCTGACTATAGACTACTCCTGGACTGATCTCTCAGTCAACATGGAGATCAGGTGAGATCTCAAGTGAAAATGCATATTGGCCAAGTGAAGAAAACACTTGAGTTTAGTTGCCTGGAAACAGAGCCTTTTCCTTTTAGCACCAGGAAGTAATTTGGAAGTAAGTGGTTCAAACCTTCTGGATTTATGCCCTTGACGTGACAAATCAACAACAGCTCATCACAACAACTACCTTTTCCATCAAACAAGCACAATGCCTTTGGAAAATCTCGAAAAACATCCTTTAAAAATGACAATTGAATCATTATTTTTTCAGCCAAAGCGTTTTCCATACAATGCTATTTTAATACAATTAGATATTTAGCTAATGAAAAACTGTGATCAGATAACTAGTGGATAAACAGTCATTTTCATAGCAACATTCAAGGAAGGTGATTGGTCTAGAAGGCTCAAACTTGAAAAAATAAAATTCCGGCCGAAACGCCAGTTGGAGGATATTTTTGTATAAATGTACATTAAGTTTTTCCCGTAAATAACTTCTGATTGTAATTATATTGAGAAATTAGTATTGTAGTTTTTAAATATGTGATAAGTTATTGCAAAGACGCTCTCTGTATATAATTCAAATAGACTTCCGTTACGCTGCCTATGTTTCTCTGGGCTGCCTTAGTGCGCAAAAACATGGTGTTTGGCTTCTATTTGTAACCAAAAAATAGCTTTTTTTTACAAAAAAACGCTTTTGTCAACTTTTTCTTGTCACATAAAGTGCTAACACTAACACAACAACTTCACAAATGTGGTATTTAGTTCATGAGGTCAAAAAAGTGCTTGCACAAACACAATGTGATGAAGTCACATTTCCTAAGATGATAGTTGGCCGTTTGCCAATAAATGTTGTAAATGAGTGTTACAAACTCGTATTGCATATTGACAGGGCTTAAGACTACATAAATATTAGAGGCGTCTAGATCAAAAACAACTTTCACTGACATATTAAAATATATAAGAGTAATTGTTTTGTCTCAAGATGCACATCAGCAATGTTTTTGTAAAGTATGTTTTAAAAATGACTTAGGCCTAGCTAATCCCTGTCCGGGAAACCGCCCCATAGTGTCAGTGTTTACTTGACATAAAGCTGCCATCTAAATTATGTTCAGCTGATGGCTCCCTGTCAAGGCCAATGCATTAGCCACTTTGTAAACCGTTCTGTCTAGGATCAAGGTGAAGTGTTTGTTCATCAGAGTACACAGGGCTGGTTAGAAATATGACACACTGTATACTCGCAAGGACACATTGCATACTACAATTAGCACAGCTGACACGACAGTTCGTTGTTCTAAACTCAGTGCCAGATTGAAATTGCTTTTTTAGATACAGACACCTGGTACAACAGTTCATCACCCACTTGACAACAATGATGGTTTAGTTTAGGGATGCACCGATATGTAGATTTTGGCTGATAATGATAACCGATTATTCTTTAACATTGGAAGCCGATGAACGATATATTGGCCGACATACAGTAACTAAATATTAATATCAAATTCCCTTAAACTGAAACAATAGACAAAAAGTGGACAACTGCTTTTATTTGAAAACATTTACTGCAGAAAACAAGGTAACCATTATTTATTTTTTTTTTTATGAAATAATGAACCAAGCCTATTTCACACTAGATAACGATTCTTTAACCTTCAAACTATTCTGGGTTGCACACATAGAACATCTATAATTAGTTCATTAAAGAAATAATGTACAGAACAGAAATAACAGAAATATGTTCCTAATAGCCAGATTTCTAACAGGTCTTTAGACGTTCAGACAGCATTCTGAATCAAACAGTATGCTTTTGTTCCTTTAATTCACACATTCATTAATACCTACTGTACTTACATCAACAATGTTTTGCTAATAACAGTAAGTGAATGATCATGCCAGAAAGACAGTACTCGACTGTATTTAAACGGTGCGCAGCCGTGAAGCTGAAGAAGTTTAACAAGAGGAAATGATTTATCTCTATAGTATAATCAGCATAATATTTTTTATTATAAATAACCAGTTATTGTCCGATACCGATATGGCCAATAATTTATTATGCATCCCTAGTTTAGTTATTTGATGGAAAAAGTTCAATTTAATTTAGGAATTTCAGAGCAAACACTTAAATATTGATAAATACAGTAATTGTGTCCCTGAACAACAAAACCAGTCAAAAATGGCACATTTGTAACAACATTCAACAATAAATTGTATGAGTTAAAATTATACATTTTTATTTTATAAGAAGAATCATTAGTTTATCAAGTAAAGACAAGTACAAGTTAAGATATTGAGTAAAGATCATGTTCCATGACCATATTTTCATAATATATCAAAACGTAATTATTGTGAATGGGTGCAGCAAATTCGCAACAAAAATGAACAGAAACACGCCTAAAAACTTTGCTCCCTGCTGCACGCTCTTTGGGAATTACCCACTCAAGTTTCAAGATTGGAATTTCGGCTTTCGGGTTCATCTCCTCTGCACAATGTCATTACAGCGGTAAGCCAGGAAAGAGCATTCAGTTACTTCCCTTCATTACTAATATGCAAAGGACTTCATTTGGACAATATTAAAGGGGATTTTCTCAAAAATAATTTGCATCCTCAGATTCCGGATTTTCAAATAGTTATATATCGTCCGAAAATTGTCTTATCCTTAACCATACAACAATGGAAAGCTTATTTATTATTATTTATTATAAATCCCAATCCCTTCAAACAATTGACCCTAATATCTTTAAAATTCTGATCATTATATATTTTGAAAGACAAATTTCAAAGCATGGCATACAATTACTTTTACAGGTAGGGGTTTCAATCAATATTGTCCATCGTCCCTAATAACGCCAACTAAAAAACGGCACATGATGTGGCATAGCGGTAGGGTTGGGAATCGTTTTAATTTTATCGATTCTGGTTCCAATGCCGATTCAGCTTATCGATTTCAATACTTTTCAAATTCCAGTTTCAATTCCAGCTTGGTGCCAGCTTCTGTTGAACATCTGAGCGACCCTTGGGGGAAAGCATGCACCTCTACACGAGCTGTTCAAAATAACAGTCGTTTCTGGTTTAAGGTATCAGATAACTTTACAAAACCTCCCTGAGAGAGAGAAAGAGAGAGCTGGCGGATTAAATTTCAGCTAACGGCTTTAATTGCAGGTATCATAGCTTTACGTTTAATCGCCTCTTTCTGCAGCAATTTGTTTGACTAAACAACTTTTGTGATTAGCTTCGAATGTCAGGAATTGCAACAGAAACATGTTTCACTGATTGATCTGCTTCTTCCTCACAAAACAAGCAATGTATGCAGCTGTCTATCCGTCTACTCTACCATTGTTAGAATATACAAAAATCTCATAACAATTATGGTTGCAACACCATAAAAGCAAATATCCTGTGAATTAAGCCAAAGGTCTTCATTATCCAGATGAAGTGAAGTTTGTGTCACCTTGGACAGAATTAGTTGATTCATTGGGAGAGATCAAGAGCACAAATTTAACTCATCCGACAGGATACTAGCTTTCAACAGAGAATCTGAAGCCAAAGGAGTCTTTCCATGATCATGATGACTCACTGTTAGAAACTGGGTTACAAATGAGGTACATATAAGGTAAAATGTGTGCAAGCATTTTTCAGTTTGTTGAAATGCAGCATTATGGTATAGTATGGTGTTCACTGACAAGTCCTTACAATTTGGCCAAATTAAGGTGTCTTTATGTGCCTACATATGCAATTCACAGGGTTTTGAAACTGAGTCTTCAGTACTTCAGTACTGCAACTGCACCCATCCTGAATATTTCCAAAGACTGATTCACATGAGTAACATGTTTTAACAAAAGGCCGCAGCAACGGTTTAACTACACACTTCTGAGAGTCTGAACCAGTTCTGGACTCCGGCAGCCGCCACACCCATAGTAATAAAACATTATAAAAGCAAATGGAAACACCATCAGAAGAAGAAAATAGCAAAAAAGCCTTTTTTGAAATAAATGAAACCAGGATTTCAACACAACTTGTGTGAGAAAGAATATTAAGGAGATGAATTTGAGAAATGAAAAAGCATTCTGCTTTTCACAAGATGTTAAAGGTGCAATTTGTGATATTGTAGAAGATCTATTGACAGAAATGCAATACAACATACATAGCTGTGTCTTCAGGGGTTTATAAAGACCTTACATAACAAAGTGCTATGCTTTTATTACCTAAGAATGAGCTATTTTTATCTACATACCGCGGGATCCCCTTACATTGAATTCATTCAACATGTTGTTTCAACAGATGCCCTTAACGGACAAACTGCTCAACAGAGCGTGTTCCAAAAATATATTACCTCCTTCGGCAAAGAAGCGAAAACATGACGATATCTTTGTCCTGTGTCAGCCATCGTAGAGTTTCGAAAGGGAGGGATGAGCGGTAAGCTGAGACGTTAGTTGCTATTCATAACCTCACCGCTAGATGCGCTAAATTTTACAACTGAACCTTTAACTGTCATTTCACTAATCAATAAGATAAACATATGCAATAACAGAGTGCTTGATGAGAACAGGTATGATCTACATCTTATATTGGTGTGGGTCGTTTTATGTGACGTTATTTATTTGGTATAGAAATGTTTTGGATGCTTACTAATAGCTTACATCTTACACGTTATATATTAAACGTTGGGTTTGGTTGTTTGTGTGTGTGGGTTGATGAATGGCCAATTGCAGGCAATAGCATCAGTCAGTTAAAGTTTATAAAAGTAATGTTAGAGCAATATATTAACCAGTATTTGGTATTTGTTAATCAGCAATAGCTAAAAACTGCTACGGACTGAAGGACTAATATAAGTGGTCATTTCACTTTGTTTTGTCAATAAATGTGCAGAACATGTTTTGCACAAATACTGCACAGCGAATTGAGTAAATACTGTAAAATATATGCAAAATAAGTGACTCTGTAATTCTGTGTACATCTTGATAAAACAGCACTGTTACATTATGTAATAAACATTTATATTACATAGATATTAGTACAGCATGTACCATTTAGCAATTGTATTACTAGTATGGATATATTTCAAGCAGCATCTTATTTGCTACCAATGCATTTATTAACTTAACTTAAATCCTCATATTTGATTAAAACAACACAAAAATAGTGTGACATTTCAGTTAGCAATTTTATATATACGTGACCCTGGACAACAAAACCTTATGGGTCAATTTTTCGAAATTGAGATGTTAACATAATCTGAAAGCTACATAAATGAGCTTTCTATTGATGCATGAGTTGTTAGAATAGGACGATAACTGGCTGAAGTTGTTAATCAGCGGCACTGTGGCAGGCCATCCACTCACATTTAAGGTAGGAAATTTACAAAATATATCTTAATGGAACATGATCTTGATATCCCAATGATTTTTGGCTTAAAAGAAAAATAAATAATTTTGACCCATTCAATGTATTTTTGTCTTTTCCTAAAAATGTTCCTGTGCTACTTAAGACTGGTTTTGTTATCCAGGGTCACATATATAAAAATGTGCTCCCTTTCTCACACCTTCTCTCATTATGACCTGTTAGTCTTGTTGTCAAGGCAACAGCAAAGCAGCTGAAAGTCTGTGACAGAATGCATCTGGTGATTTTGATCGGCTTCAGGAACATACCAGCAGCCTGTCTTTTGTGCAAGAAAAACAATGAGATAAGTCAATTCTGTAAGGCCAGGTTTGAGGTCAGGCTGATTGAACGGAGTTCTGTGTGGAGATAACCTGATATCACAGCAGCCACAGGAGATAGGGCATCTTTCTCTCTATGTCAGCTTTTCTGAAGCTCCTCTGGAGAGCATGGGGCTAGCAGTGACAAGGTCATGAGTTTGACTCCAAGGTAATGGACTTAGTCATAAAATGTTTAGCATTAGGGCACTGTATGTATCTCCGCAACGTAATTCAAGAAATTACAACATGAACTAAAACTATGCAATCCGTAATTGTGCAATCTGCTGTAATGCAAAGTGTTACTTATTACTCCAACGCATCACTTAACTTGATTATATAACCACATATGCCAGCCATCTGAACAAACGCCGTGTGCAACTAATGAAGGACTTTTATCTCACTAAAACGATGAGATTTTAATTCGGTCCAAACAACAAGCAGGCCTGTCTAGACATATTATGCAATAATCTCTTTTAATTATGCAGCATTTTAATTTACAGTCTTTCTCCTTCCAAAACATACCAAAATCCATTTAATGGATTTTTCATAATTTTCCACAAAGAAATGACTTGGAGCAGGTAATGTGCATTTGTTTCCAGGAAAAAATGTGTTTTATTATCTACCAAGTCAGATCCACACAAAATTGTACACCAAAAAAAAAGCGTCCGGAAAATGAGTCATCTTGCCCATCCGTGATACAAGATGGCAACCAAAATAAACAAAAACAATATCATCATGTGAAGATCAAGTCCAAGATTAAAGACTCCCTGTGGGGACGAGCGCGAGCCTTCTGCGTCATCCTATAAATAATCCATATGGACACGTGACCGTCGAGTCACGCGCACTGTGAGAACCGATCGTGACGGATGATATTTCCAGGCAGTTTTTGTATTAAAACGAGAAAAGGTTTAACATATTTGTCTACAAAATATAGAATATTCACGTAATTTATGTTACATAAGAAAAACGCCCACGTAACTGAACAAACTGTAAACTTCCCAACTTTCTAGCGCCGAAATAATAGGACAGCAGAGGTCAAACATCGTGTTGTCATGTAAATATAAACACACGCCTATTGCTTCTCTTATGCCACACGATCATATTTAATAGTATGGTCAAATGAATAAAAATGAATGTATTGTATCCTATCCATAAACCCTCACAGAAAACTGTTAACAGCAAAACATGCGTTGACCAATATAAAGGATGTGGTTTATTGACATTCCTCAGATGCCGTCTACATGGTGTCATAAACGAGCAGCTGATAAGAGACACCGCCACTCCCATATCTACTTTTTCCAGTCAGGAAACGTCATATAGCATGCTACACGTCAAATCTACACGATGGGCCACATGTTCTCACTTGAAGCTCTTGTAACTTTCAGTAATACTGTTGTAAGAAACACGTTTTACCAGTCCTGGGTCCATTTAAACGGATATTATAACATATATGATCCACACGCTGAAATAAAAAGGCTACACATGCTCTCCTCCCACTCATTGTAAGATGTACACACAACGCCACGCTGCCACACATTCAGAGATGTATAGACGCTCCTGCTTAACTATTAGAAACACATTAGGTACACGTCAGTCACGACCAAAGGCTCTAACGTTAAATGAATCTCGTACTTGTCCGCCGTCGTTTCCTGGATGGTCTCATCTGTCTTCACGGTCTCCGGTTCGATCGCTCCCTCGGGTTTTGTACATAGGAATCTCCTCGACGATGGAGGTTGAATGAAAGGTACATATCTTCCATTACGGACGATGTTTAACTTTGGTGTTTTGCCGTTGGAGTAAGCGGCGCTGAAGCGGTACGCGCTCGGTAAAGTATTTTTAAAGCTTAAAATGTCTGATAACGAACGCTTATGGCTGGTTTGAATCAACTCCTTCAGCACAACAGAAGCCCTTAACTGTAACATCTCAGTCCTGTCGAGCGAATTAGTATATTGTGTTGTTTGAGGTAAATAAAACTGGAACACAAACTGTAGCAAGTAAAGCGACAGCAAAACTCGGCACTTTGAGCACCTAGCAAGCGAAAAGGTTTTAGTGAGGCTGAGGGAGCAAAATGACACGGACACGCCCACCTAATGAGCTATTGGGCAGAGTGAAAATGTATTCAAATCTTTCTCTTTCGTTATTGGTTGGACAAGACATGTTTCATATTTGACTGTCTCGTGCATCACGTCCTGCCGTGACTTTTGCAAGTCCCGCGTTACACGCCTTCATTTACATATTTATTAATGTGAATGTTTAAATATTTTAGTATTATTATTATTTGCAATGATTTGTTTTATAATCCATGTAATTTATCTACGTAATTAACGTTAAATAATGTATGTTATGTTTTTTATATTATAGTAAGCTGTTTTTGGATTAAGAGTTTCTTAAATTTCAATATAAATTAGACAAAATATGTAACATCCTTATGATCACAATGCTGATAGGCTACACGTGTGGTCTTTATTTAACAAATACATCACATGAAAAGAGAAGTTCTTTCTAGAATTGTGTTGTTCTTCACTGCAGGACATTTATTGATGGAAATGTAAGCCTATATCAGTCATATGAGCTCCTCATGCTGCCATTCAACGAATCATATCACTTTCTAGGTGTGTTCTATTGTAGTTGAGTGTCCCAATGGAGATATTAATTGCATCAATTAAAGAGTCATGAATGCAACTTTAGATCTTTTTTATTTAAAACTTTAATTAATTGAGAGAGTATGTTTAACAAGGATGTCATCATTGCATATCATTATCACTGCGTCAGCTTTTCAGCCTGGGGTTAGGAAATGTATGAGTAGGAACAAGTGAGAAGCTTGGTTACAACAAATTCGGATTATAGCATGTTAAGAATAACATGCTTAACTCCAGCTGCTGTAAAGTAAATAGCACTGGTCTGCATGAAAAACATGTTGCCACAATGCGATTATAGAAAAGAACAAGATTCAGGTCTTTCAATTGTAGTGTAGGTCTGACACAATGTGGATAGGAACCACAGGATGTCTATCAGTTCAATGACTGTTCTATAAACTCCTAAGCAGTTTGCCTGCTTGTATACATTTCATGCCTTTCAGATTTTCCTGATTTTGTAGTGTACAAAGTAGTGTATGCAGGCAATGCTCTTTCCAGTTATCTGGTCTGCTCAAGAACTTGCCAAACTTTCCATCTTTAGTTTTTGACTTTTGGTCTGGGAATTCGTCTACAGCACATGCCTTCTGCACTCCATACAAAAGAAAAGAGTCATCAACCATCCTACCCATTCCAGAAACTTCTCATCCTACAGTAGTTTTACGAGGACTTGAAATTACAGAAACTGTGTGTTTTACGCCCCCTATCGTCTATGTGTGGTATTTCACGTTTTTAAGTAAAATGAACGCAAAATGAGACATTAAAAATCACGTGTTGCTTCAATCTTGTGGTGAACGTGTATACTACAGTGGAAATATGACTTACGTTATCCAATACATAATATTAATAAATTAAAATAATAATCAATGCATTATAGCACACAACAGATGTGTTGGACGATCAGTGTAGTATAGAATACGGTTCATACATAAATCGGCACACAAAGGTTATATAATATCTCATATTGGCAGTCTTCCTCTGGCTTAAACAGCATTAACATAATGCTGGTAGTCTGCTTGGATATCCATCCACTGTGGATATAAAAGGAGGATGAGAGGATAATCGTAGCATATGGATTATGGTAGTACTTTATTTTAAACAGCCTTTAACGCTATTCTAGTTGTCGATCTCACTGCACTAGGGGGCGCTACAGGGTCGTGTTTTGTATTCACGTTTCAGCTGATCGAATGCAACTTTTGGTGAATTTATGTACAGATCAGCTCTTCGAACTTAGTCTCTAAGGGGCCGCTGGGGGGCGCTACAGGGTTGTGCCTATGCTCACTAAAAATACATTTTTGAATGGCTATTCATAACATTTATTTACTCTGGCTGTAAAATCTCTCAAGTGGACACATGTCTGTAAAGTTGGACTTGACACTTGAATATTTTATGTTACACTTGTGCTCTATGTCATTTTCAAGGGCCATTTCCATGTAAGCAGGAATGGCGTGTCAGGCTCAATAGGACACCTGATATGTATCATATTAAACAAAACAAAAAATCTCCCATAGTCTAAGAAAAGCTAAGTACAATTTTTGTATCTTAAAAGTAGATTTTATTACTATTATTAATGTTTTTGTGTTTCCTTGTGAAGCTGTTTAAAATCGGGCCATACCACATTGTAAAAGATGGTTAACATTTGAATTGAATGACCAATTTTACTTTCTTAACGGTACATATCGGAGGGGAGGGTTACTTGTCATAACAAAAGCTGAGCCACAACACGCTTTGTTTTATTGCAATAATGTGCCCTTATGAACTTACAATGGGACCAGGAATGTGTAGTAAGATAAAGATTCAATGATGTCACGCCACAGGGCGAGGTAACTGGACCTAATTGTAACACCCCTGAGGAACCGGCGTCATTCTGTGCCGCCTGTGGGCAGTCAGTGGTGCGTCTATCAGTACAAGGTTTAGACCCACTGCACACGCACAACAAAGGGTGTGTGAGTCATTTTGCAGTTTCAATATGTGTAAATATGATGTAGATGCAAATGAATTGAGGTGAAGACACATCAACCCACACGCTACCCTCTCTGTCATCTGCCTGTATCTATGTCATCAAAGGCTAACAGGCCTACTTGAAACCAGATAAGCAAGAAATGATCAAAACTACGTTGTTTATGCTCTGATATCACATGTTGTCTCGCATATTATAGTGAATTACTTTCGACGTCTTAAGATTTCTTTAAATGACTGTTCAGCATTTGCATATATCGTTCGGTATTTTGGATTTTCCATCGCACCAGGATTGTTCATACAGGATTTTTTTTATAAATAAAAACTTCTCGACTAATCATGACTAAACTAAATATTTAAAATCTTTCTGTTGAACACAAAAGAGGACATTTCAAGAAATGTCTTAGTGGTTTTGTGTCCATACAAGGAAGGTCAATGGGGGCCAATGATGTTTAGTTACTGTATCAGTATTTTTTCACAATATCTTTTGTGCTCTGCAGAACCATGAAAGTCAATCAGGTTTGTAATGACACGAGGGTTAATTAACGATTAACATTTTTTGTGTGAACTATCCCTTAAACATGTTAGAATAATCCTAAAGTGCCCCCTAAAACCCAGTAGTGTCCCCAGAAACCAGACATGAGGTTTCCGAAGTAGGGTGAAAGAGACTTGAGCGATAAAAATGCGAATGAAAAACACTTCACAATCAGATCTCAAAAAAATAGAGTTTAATGTTCATGTGCTGTATAACAAATTAAATATATTAGTGTTTGCAAAACAATATGTGCAGGACTACTGTATAGATATCCTAATGTACCCTCTACTCAAAGGTGATGAGAACAAGTTCTACTGACAACAGCTTCATCCCACAGTCCAAAAATGCATAAGTCTATTATACAAAGCAATTACAAAGATGAGAGAAACAGATCATTTCTGTAAGTGGTTTGAGACAGTAACAAGCAAGGAACAAAGGTAGGCGTCTAGATATGTCTAGCTATATAGGTCATTGGTAAATGTGTATCAGTGAAGTCCAATCAGATGAGCTTTTTTCATTGTCAAACTTTTATGTTTTGCCAAGAACAAATTTTGATCCGGTCTATTTATAGAGCTTTATATTGCCAAGTCTTAATGTTCATACGACTTCCAAATCTCACTGTCCGTACCATTCAAAAATCACTCATTCAAAATAAAGTACCAGCACTGCAAAAACAGCACTCATTTAACAAAATACCTCAATGTTGAATGCATCGAACTAAGGCAAAAAGTTGAAAATACAGATAAATGTTCAAACAATCGTTAGATTTTGATAATCCACCATTAAAACGCTCACTGTCATACGCAACTCATAATCTTCGGAGACAGACTCCCACCACACTTGTCAAAAATATATCTAAAATGGCACTTAAATCAAGAATGGTTTTGCATACTTAAGATCTCTTTAGTCTCTGAAAGCAACTCTAAAAAAATAAAAGCGCACACGACGTCTCCACGTGTTCCCTCAAAATACTGAAGTGTATGATCAGGATGTTAAAATCGGTCTCGTGTACCAACAGAAAGAGGTATTTGTCGTCGACACAAATACAGATTAGATAACAGCTTGACCGGTACGTTACAAACACACGACTGTGGAAAACCTGATTAACTTGTGCCTACTTCACCTTACGTGGTACTCGGAAACTACAGAAAGAGTGTAACCCACTCAAGGCCAAACCAAAGATAGGCAAGATATAAGGTACACGAGTCCTACAAAAAAATAAACATGTATCACCATTGAAAAACATGAGAAATGTTGAGCAATAGGATGCAAATTCTAAAAATGCCTTTAGAATAACACTAGTGCATATCAGTTTCACATACATTTGCACGTTTAGTCAAATCTAAGACTATGTTTACACTAATAAACGGAGGAGAAATACTGTACAGAGAATGTCCTTTTGGACAGGGACAACTAGACACTTTCACTGAGTTAAGTGACAACAGCTACCCGGTATTGCTCTACTACTATATATTCAGAAATACAATACATTGAATATGTGATTACCATAAAGACCGGAATGGTGCGGTCATGACGCTTGTTTTCACATCCAGTCATTTGCAAATGTGTTTGAACTATTTACAGAACTATTTTTCCAGGAGGAGAATTTCACAGACATGCTTTTCTGTCTTAGCATTTTGTCGGTAGTACGATGAAATATACAATTTGTGCTTAGTATCTTAATCTGGAGAAATCGAGCATTCAAGATAACAAGGAAACCAATTGTCTGGTTCGAAGATTTCAGTGTTTAAATAACAATGTGTACCACAGATTCCCTCTCCACGTAAATCATTTCAACCATAGCACCATAATAGATTTAAAATTCTGCTTCATTAGCATTGTTATCAGAAACTCTGATGGAGGAAAAGTCAACTACTTAAAGTCTCTTGAAAACCCTGTGAAATCATAATTTACAGTCTTTCCATTTCTGGAAATATTGATGACTCAATTTACACTACATGTTTGTCCAAACAAATGCTTGGTAAATTGAAATCCTTTCCTCAAACAACAGATGCAAATAGCAAGTGGCAAACCACAGCTGTGACATAACTTCAACCCTATTTTTTGGGCATCATTTGTTTTCCAGAAATGACGCCGAATGATTTCACAGGTGCTTAAAGAGAAACTCTATTCAAGACTCACTTAAATAGGTGACAACTAACAGCTGCGTACTGAAAATCGTATAAGACAACAGTGTACCTCCCGTTTCGGAGAAACTCCCATTTTTACATGCATTCATATATACATATAACACATACTGTATTTAAATAACATTGTTTTCAAACAGACATTTTCTATGTATGTACAAATAGCGCATTTTACATAGAGAGAAAGAACATGGGGAGAAAAACAAGTATGGAGAGCTAGTGAGCGACAAAGCCAATGAAACGAGTCAGTGACAGCACAAACAGTGTGATTTTACTCAGGAGAATGCAAATAAGGGCGAAAGGTGCTTTGGCTAAAACAAAAAAGGTGAGAAACGAAAATAAACTCTATTTTGAGGCAACATTGGTTGTTAAGGCTCTACTGTAGTTGTGCTTGGTTAGTATTCACTGACAGACGTGTACAGGTTCGAAAGGAAGGAATTCAGGGCTACTATCTGGAATCCTCGGGTTCTGATTTGATGACCTTCTTCTCGGAGAGGTTGAGGGCACGCGACGAAGCATCTCCGTTTTCTGGAAAAAGAGTAAACGCATTGTTAAAAGCAGGATTACTGAAACCATTTGTTAGTAAATGACAATGACACATGTATGATTATATGCCATGATCATATAGTCATGAAGCACTGTTATGTTTGTGATTTAGGGTGTTTAAATGTGTAAAATAAAATAAATAAATAGTTGGTGCCGATAGCCCTGTGGTTAATGTGCCGATAAAGCGTTAGTTCACTCACGGCGACCAGAGTTCGATTCACGTCTCGATTGTCCTTTTCTGAACCTGATCCCCCATCTCCACCCCAATGCTTTCCTGTCACCACTCCACTGACCTTTCCAGTTAAAGGCATAAAATCCCCTGAAAAATCATTATAAATAAATAAATGATCGCTTTGGATGAAAGCGTCTGCTAAATGACTAAATGTAAATTATATGAAAATAAGATGTGGGTGGAGCATCAGTACTGTTTATTTCTCATATATTTTCTAAGAATAATTATAATAATTTTTGGACAATTCACATCTTACAAAATAAATTATAAATAAATAAATATCATATACAATTAAATACAATTTTAATGTGGGTAGTACTTCTTTACCGTTTTTTTATATATAATTTTTCTAAATTCTCAAATGCAAATTATTAATAAATAGATCACAAATATGATAAAATGTGGGTGGGGCTTCATTACTGTTTTTTCGAATATATTCTAACTTGTTCTAATAATATTATAATAGTTTCGGACGATATACATCTCACAAATTCGAACAAATCACAATAAATAAATTAATATAAAATGTGGGTGTGGCTTTGCTACATTTTTTATATTTAAACTTTTTTCTAATATTCAAACTTTTTCTTATAATAATTTAATATGTTCTCTATTTTTTCTAGAATATCATTCTTATATTCAAAATTTTCCAATAATATTGTTATATTGTGTTGTACAATTCACATCATAAAAATGTATACATTAAATCAAATGTTTCTGAATAATTAAACACGCTCAACTTTATATTTAAATAATTTTCACAATTCACATCTTTCAAACTAATACAAATTAGTCACCCTGTAAAATACTTTTGGAAAAAAAGTATTTTTTTGGTTAAAAATCTGAATGTTCACTCATCCTGATCTCACAGGAATGTTTTATATAACTTCCTATTGATTATAAATGATTTTGGTGTTACATTAATTAGATTTATATTATCCACCACCTTACCTCGTAACAATGCATTATGGGAAGGCCTTCCCTTTAAAGAACGTTTTAAGACATCCCTTTGCTGCTTTGATTTTGCAAGAGAGAGAGAGAGAGATTATGTATTTCCATACACACCTGTGGCCCCTGATGTCTTGCCCTCTGTGTTAGCTTGGTGATGCCTCTTCAACTCATTGGCCAGCTGCTTTCCAAGAGGCGTCTCTCCTTCATTTGCACTTTTCCTCTGACCGGTCACCCTCAGATTCAGCGGCCGCTCTCCTTTGGAAACACACACATGCAACAAAGTGTCAGAGCACACGGCAGACTATAAACCAAACCTGTCATTTTAACTCCCGCTTACATCTCTGTTCATCTCACGAGTGCATTCATGATCATTATGTCCATTACCAGGCCCTGCGTTACAAGCTAATGCTACGAGACAAGCATCCCGCCTACCAGAAACACTCAGCACAATGCTCTCACTCGCTCGTGCAACTGATCTTCAGTTGATACGAATGCACCTTTTCTTCGATTACAGCCAGCCAACGCACACGCCAAAACAGCCCGAGGACAAAGAATGCAGCTAGAGGCCCGTTGACAGCAGGCTGCATTCAGCCCAAAACACCTTTACATTTGTTGCCCACTTCCTTCACACAGCACATTAACCTTTTCTCACTCTGGCTGAATGATCTCATTTGTGTTTATTGACAGTACCTGTAGAGCTCAGCACTGAGTCACGGCTTTGGTTTTACCGGGGCTGTTAGTTAATTACACTCATTTTCTAATATTTTGGTAAAAACTGTTTAACAATCGCATGTCCTCTCATTTGTTTTTCTGTTATGAGAAATTGTCTGACCATCAACACAGTTCAAGCATTAGGAATGCTTTTATGTTTACCTTACCCACGCGTCACTTCAAACCTGAATGATTTTCTTTCTTCTGCACAACACAAGAGCAGATATTTCGAATAATGTTGCTAACCAAACCATGTCAGCTCCATTGACTTGCATTGTATGAACACAAAACCACTTAGACATTTCTCAGAATATCTTCTTTGGTGTCCAACAGAAGAAAGAGTCGTATGCAGGTTCTGAATGACAAAATCGTTTAACTGACAGACAGCATTATTTATTTAATCTAAAAAGGATTTTCAATAACCAACAGGCTTTATTAATGTAGGCAAAACCCAACTGCAGAGGGACAGTCAGAGCCCGAGAGGGATAGATTTAGTTCTCATCTAATTCTCCCTTTTTTTAATAGTGCCTCTCTCTCTCTCTCTCTCTCTCTCTCTCTCTCTCGCTCTCGCTCTCATTCTTTCTCTGCAGATCCTATACGCCCACTCTGGAGTTTTGAGAACACATGGGATATTAGGGAGCTGAGAGAGATCATGTACTCATAGAGTTCATGAAGAAGTGATTCTCAGAGCTGGGGAGGGGGGAGCACTCTGTTAGCAAAGTGTGAAACCGTAAATCAGGCAAATAATTATCATAAATAAGGAGCAAAATGTCAGATTAAACTGAAACAGAAATAAAGACTGATTATGCAATTTTTCCAAACAGAGTCATAATACTCAGAGAAAGCTCGTTTCCAAACAAGTCGCATTTCCTAGTTGCTGAGTTGGTGTGCACTCCTTTGGACATACACGACAAAGACTTTACCATATTTGCCGATTGATAGCTCCAAGAAAAATAATAATGTCTTAAAAACAACTAGTGGGTAATAGCACCACAAAAATCAATGCAGTTCATTACTCGGGCAGATTAAAGAAGCTTCATTATCATTACCTAAAACCGAAACTATAAAAACGTAAAAAAATAATAAAACGTTTTAACTTAAAAAATAATGAATTAAAATGACAAAAGTGCATAACAATATTGCTAAAAACAAAAACAAATCAAGCAATTAAGCTAAGGTAAAACTAAAATAGCTCATAATAAGCAAACGCACACTTTATGTAAAACGATCAAATTTAAATTGATAAGCAGAAACGGAATCGCTAAATTCAAACGATACCAAACCCTTCTTTACACATTTCTGTAAGGAGAACACATTTTGTGTCTTTTAACTCTTCCTTGTGTTGTCCCTACACAAAATCAACACAAAATGACACATGTTTTAAAATCCACATTTTAAAATTCACTCTTTTTTCGAGAGTGAACATTTTAAATTTCATAATTCATAATTTGAATAGTTAATTTTGTTGCTTTTAATTTATAATGTATCAAAGCTACATCTTCTCATTTTTGCAGTGGCATCACCCTATATATAGGCTTCATACTATTATACAAATCTGCCATGGCCCACACCAGATATCAGTATGAGCCACTATAAAATCCATATCGGTCGACCACTACCCCTGTGCTGTGATGCAGATAATCAGCGCTCAGATTCACTATGTCCGTGCAGTAATTATTCTCATGTACCTTCCACCGCAAGGGTCAAAATGAACCACAGTCAGGCAGCATCAAGATTAGCTGCAAAACGCAAAGCTCTGTTCATATTTCCACCCATCTCCCCCCTCCCCTTCCTGACACCCACCACCCCGCCTCCGCCTGCAGCTGCCAGATGAGCCCCTGAAATGAAAGTGCCAACGGGAAACGAGAAAAAAGCAGTCTGGAACAGGTGATGCAAGCTAGTGAATTATCTGAGAAACGGCAAATGAAACGCTTGGCCGCTTATTCAAACGTATAAAAATAACTGGAAGGTCAATCAAGAGTAAATAACAGAAGCATGTATTATGTTTTGTTTCTTTTGTCAGGGAAAGTGAATTTCTTGCTCTGCATCTATTCTACATTATGTGAATTCAATCAGTGCTTCTAAACTGGTTTTGCCTTAGGACCCAGGTTTTATATATTGGATGTCAACCCAACATAGCACCAAATCATGTCTGGTACAAAAGTAACAAAGAAAGACATATGGGAACATTTTTCCTTGTATTAAAAGTCAATAAGCCTTTATTTTACCTTTTTACACCACACAGTGCACAAAGATACGGTTAGTAGCATGTTGTTGATATTCACATTTATTACATGGCTCATTTGAATGCTAGATTCTGATTGGCCAGTCGCGACATTCCAAGGGTTATTATCTTCAAATAACAACCCTTTAAAACGAATAACTTTTTTTTTGTCTTTTATCATATATGACATTATTTTTACAAATGAATAAACCAATGAGCCAAAAATGTGCTAAAAAATATTTCAAATTCAAATTTTATGTCCAATTTTTTTCTCATTTGGCAAGTAGCTGTGTAATAATTGGGATAATGTACAAGCAGCCGGCTGTTATCGCGAAATAAGCCCCTCCCACTGTCGGGGCGATAACAACCGGCCGTCTGTACATTATCCCTTACATATTACAGGGCTCGTTGGGATGCTTGATTCTGATTGGCCAGTCGTCAAAATTGCAGGTTCGTTATTCCCAGATAACAACCTCTTAAAACGAATAACACACTGAAACCCGGATGCACCAAATAATTTTGAAAGGTTTAATTAAATGTAAATTTATATTTTAATAACATATATGACATTATGTTTACAAATAATTAAACCAAAATGCCTGTTCGTGACAACTGAACCTCGTTTCTTATCTTAAAACCGAAAGCAGTGATGTTTAAAGTACCTGAAAGTAATACTTGAGTAAAAGTATAAAAATCTTGCCAGAAAGTTCAGAAACTACATCTTTACTTTATAACTTACATCTTTAGAAAAGGATAGTTCCCTCCCACCCCTAATGTTTCCATCTTGGAAAACAACTTTGAACAAAACTTGCCTTTACTTCTTTCTTTCCTTGCATTTCCCTTACAGTAACAACCCAGTCATTTGATAATTAACTGAACTGATACATTTGCAGTTTATCGTTAAAAGAAGCAGCACATAAAAACTTGTGTTGAAATTAACCGCAGAGAGTCCCTTGCATGTTAAGCTTTAACCAATGATTGTGACCGGATCGCCGACTTGTCTATTTCTGTTTCTATGCTTTTATTTTGTAGTAACGAACATGCTTATGGGAAATGTATGACAGTAAAAGTATACATTTTGTTCAAGAAATGTCGTGGAGTAAAAGTTTGCAGAAATATAAAGACTCAAGTAAAGTACAGATACTCCCATAAAATACTTAAGTACTGTACATAAGTATTTTTACTTTGTTACATACAACACTGACCGAAAGTAAACGGCTTTCCTCACGGAAGTTCTGCAATCGGTAAAAATCAGCTCATAAAGTATTTCTAAATCCCATTTCATGTCCATTTTTTTCTCCCGTTTCAAGTAGCCGTGTAATAAGCCAAGATCACAATGTCGGGGCTTACTTCTGCGATAACTACCGGCTGCCTGTACATTATCCCTTATATAGCATCATTTCTCTCCATATAGACTTATATTAAAGTACTATAAAAAGCATCTTCTTAACGACAAAAAACAATAGCAGCCAATTCTCTAAAACGCAAACTCACCATGTTCTGCACTTTTATCGGTGGAGATGCCATTGCTGTTCTGTCTCTCTCCGCTGTGTTTGTAGGGTCCTGGTGGAACCCTCCACTCCAGAGCCTGTAGTCGGTCCTGTGCCGCGGCGTCATGCAGGATCTCCATCTGCTTAGCCAGCAGACGCTCCAGCTGAACCTATAATATGTACAAACATTATGGAGTCAGGCAAATGGATGTGTGGAGACTGAGAGTCATACTGTACGTAAGGTGTGACAGAAATGATTTCCAATATTCACCATTCGCAAGCATAACGCAACCGAGTGATTCAAAACAAAACTAACTGTAAACAAAGTCCTACGCCTTCTTTCCAAAGTCAAACGATCGTTAAAAATCTCGTTATTCATGTATTGGGATTTATAAATAATATAAAGGTTATTATTATTAAAGGGATAGTTCAATCAGAAATGGAAATTCAGTCATCCTTTTCTCACCATATTGTCATCAGATATTTTGAAGAATGTTGGTTACCGAACAGCCCCGACACCCATACACTTCTATTGTATGGACACAAAACCAATGCCAGTGAATCGGTGCCAATTAACAACATTCTTCAAAATAAAAGGGTGAGTAAATGATGACATCATTTTTGGGTGAACTATCCCTTTGAAATATATAAATGAAGCTTGTCATTAAAAACTACACAAAGCAATGAGCATGATTGTTGCCAATTAAATCTCTTCCTGTTTTTTTAAACAAAATGGCTTTCACAGTTACAAAAGGACATGTTTCTTCTTTAAATAATAGAACGCGAAAGCGTCACAATGAACTGATGTTTCTGAGACAGCGTCAGTCTGGATCTATTGAAAAGATGACCAAAGAAAGAAAGAAAAACAGACCAACCGACCTAGCTAAGTTTTTAGTTGCGTTTCTTAAACAAATATGTCTTAGATGTTTCTATTCAATTTCAATAGGAGACATAAAGAAATGCTTGCACGTCGACGCACCCCGAAGTGTCACAATACAACACAGGTAAGCAGTATTTACATAAACTACTGTCATGATGAACCCAACGCTTTGAAGAGACCCTTAAATTTTTTTTGCGATTCTTTGTCTTCAGTTTGACAGGTCAGTGATTGAAAAGGCAGCTGGATTGACAGCCTTTAAAAACAAACTCTTTCAGAACTGTTTTTTACCACAAGAATAATCCCAGAAAGCGTATGACAGACTTTACAGCTATACAATAATTATCAGTTGTATAGTTCGCATAAACGGTCAAAGAAAAGTTCATATTTTGAATTTCAACTCAAAACAGATTACTATTACCATGCAAATTTGAGCATTGAAGATATTAAAAACCTCGTGCGTGATCTCCTTTATTTCCAACAGGAGAACAACACTAAGATTCCACTCGGGACGAAGCAAACATTTGACCAGTTGACCAAAAGTAGGTCACGTAAAATGGGGGAAGAGAGCAGGTGAAATGCAGCTTTGAGCCAGGGCGAGACATGCGATGATAGAAAGACATGAGATGGAGTCAGCCAGGCGCCTGAGAGCATTCCTCTCCCACACACACATAAACACACTACACACACTGTCATAATGCAGTCAGTCACCTGGATGTTCCGCCCAACCGTCTCCTCTCCCTTAGATCTTGCGTGGGCTAACTGCTCCTTAAGGGTCTCCTGGCGCATATGAATGGCCTGCAGGGCCTCTTGAAGGTCAAAGCATCCTTCCTGCAGACCAACAGCGCCGGTTATTAAATTTTTCTGTATCGTTTCATTAGAAGTTTTGGGGTTGGGACAATTCAAAGGTGTATCATTTGCTCATTTGCTATTATTACTAGGAGGAATCATGATAATAAGTGTTTCAAGGAGGATGCAAAGTGTACATTTTCTCCACTGGTAAGGCTGTAAGTCAGGACACTCAACAGATAGCCTGAGGGTTTGCTAGTGCCACAAAATGTCGAAATGTTCATAATGTATGGGGGAGATAACCTATACATGGCTTTCATTTAAAGATATATAAAGGGTTTCTCTGCATATTAAGCTGGGATAGTACCACGTATACTTAGGGCTGCGCAATATACAGAAATCTGATATCCCAATAACTTTCCAAATTGATGACGATAAACAATATATGTTTGATCAAAAGTTTATTGTTAAAACAAGAACATTCTGCCAATGAGGAAAAATAATCTTAATTAATCTTTAATAATCGTATTTAAGTTTCATCTGAAGTCTGTAAATTTTAAACTTAAATTTACGTTAATTTAAATCAGAAGATTATTAATTTCAAGTCTACAGTTTCATTTATTAAATAGTAAAATTTATTCGATAAAGTTTAAGGAAAACTTAAATGAAGTTTGCCTCTTTATTATGCACTTTATTCAAGTTTATTTTACTTATCCTATTGGCAAATATTTTTTTAATTTTCGTACTTTTTTAAGAAAACAAGATTTAATATCTAAATCAAGTTTTCTTCACAAATAAATACATCTTGATTTAAGAATTTTAAGATATTTGTGCAAAATAACAAACGGAAAATAAGAAATATATTTTTGCAGATGATCCCTTGGTTTTCTTCTATAGTTAAAAAGGTGATTTTCTCTTTGGCCTCAATTTAATTTGGATAGAACATTAAAAATATTTAGGGCAAAAACACTAGACTTGGTGACTTACAATCTATTATTACATGAACACTTATTAATACTCCTTTATCTTAAGGATGTAAATGGCTTATATAATTTTTAGCCAGTTACTCTTAATTTTCAACAATATTCAATGTTCACAATATCTTGTGATTTTATATCTCAAGCAGAATTACCTCAATATAAACAATATAAACTTGATCACCCATGCAGCCCCAGTAAAAAGTATTTTACACAAAAAATTTGACACCATACCATTATAAAGCACTTGTGCTATAGTTGAATATATTTATGGACACCTCACGCGGGAGTCGGAATAGGTTAAGGTGACATTTAAAGAAAACCTGAAAAATTCCATAAGATGTTACAAATCTCAATCAAAACAAGAAGCCACAAGAAAACGCTTCATTCCTCCAAGGTAGAAAGGTCAGATGATATCTAGTAAATGTCATTCCACTTGAGAGTCCCCGCGGGATGAGTTTGTATAAAGAGAGGTGTATTCAACGCGCAGATTATCATCAAACAGATCATTTTGTACCCTGTTACGACTAAATCACTACATTAAGAAAACTCAATTGTTTACATGCATCACCATGGCAGCAAACAACAACATTCCACTCTTTTCACTTCTAGCTGGGTGTTGGATTTGAGGAGGAGAGTTAACTGTTAATAAGAGTTCTGACGCAAGTTTGCCAACACTAAACAATGAAGTCACTGAGCCACTCCTAAGAATCAGAGGTCTACTCTTCCGTGACACGGAGGCCGGTCCCAGAGACAAAGGTGCGAGCGTACGTCTGTTCAGACTCTGCCCTTTTTCACTTTTTTGCGTCGTATCTGCGCAAATGCATGGGCGTGGGTGATTCCGAGCGCGCCCACGCAATGATGTCACATCTACGTCGAGAATACGGGTAGTAGGCGCGCAACTGATCTCATTTGGACCTTGTCTGGGTGCGTGTGGGCAGGAGGCTTATTCTTACTGGTGTGGATGGGAGTGTAGTGTGGGCAGAGTCAAGGCCAGACAGGGACAGTGTGCTTTTTTTATTTAAGGTTTGCTAATAACTGTGAAAGCTTTGAAACAGTTAGAGCACTAATTGCAGCATTACACAGTTTTGCAATTTATGAACATGATCCAAAGTAGCTTTTTAACCTGCTGGGTGTAACTCACTTAAAGTGGCAATGCTACTTTCTTTTTACTTCACTATTATTTAACAAAACTTTTCGTCGTGCAAATGCAAAATGCAGTTAACTGCTAAGTAGTGCTGTCAAATCGATGAATAGGGATTTAACGTTTTGAAAATGATTTTTTTGGTTTATTTGTGTGCTGTGTTTATTTATAATTATACGGTATATGAATTCACAAACATACACTTACATATTTAAGATATATGTGTAATATATATATATATATATATATATATACATTTATTTGGACTTGACAGCCCTATTGCTAAGTGCTAAGTAAGTTGTAGATTTTGGAAAGCTGTTTTGAGACTCCCCAACACTGCTATTCATTCACATCTCCATGACATCAAACGACGTAAAATACAGTATTAAGTGAGTAACAATGCAAATTAGGGAAAAAAGAAGCTCCTAACTGACTTGCCACAGTCTGATAGTGATGTACGAGAAATACTCATTTCTCATTAAAGGCAGTGTGGGTAATAACCACTGATTTTCCGACTCGGTCACATGCATGTGCCCTTACGTTGACTGAAACCAAGGCAGGGGTGAGTTGGCTTACCACCTGCACTTCCTGAGACGCCGGCCCGGCCCATTGCATTGTCGTGGGATGTGAGAACTTTCCAGAAGATCTATCGACTGGACTCTCATCAAATGAGTCACGAGAGAGCACTGAATGGACAGCTGCCATAGATAGAAAAGCGGAGCACAAAGGACTCTTCAGCAAACAGCACATCAAAAAGATCGCCACGTATAGCGCTGATATGGAAAATCACAACCGTGGGCCGGCTAAATATGTTTAAGGTGTGATCGAGGGAGTGGGCTCGCGAACATTAGCGCTTTGTAACTTCTGCAGGCTGAACTTTGACCTTTCCCCTACACCATGACATGCAATCCTGATGGAGCTCCCCCACACGCTCCTGCAAAGGCCTCCCACGCAGCTCAGCATGCAGACAGGCAGCTATGCAAACAAAGCCACTGGACCCACCCAGTGTCAATCTTGCCTCCTACCCACTGTTTCCTTGCATGCTGGTGTCAGCGCTGCAACTCGGCGCGCGATTGTTAGAAACCCACTTGAGAAATTCAGTTGGAGCCTTTGGTTCAGGTGGAAATTTTTGTCAGAGACTGTTTGGAACTAAATACGAGCGCCACTTTACTCACTTCTGTTTTGATTCTTTTGGGTGAGGGCTCGTCTCGGTCGCCGCATCGAGATCTGTGGAAAAGGAGTAGGAAGATTTAACCCTGGGATACAAAACATAGATGAAACATATGAATTTGTTCTTATTTTTGTGTCAATGACGTCTTTAAAAGAGACTGTTTCATTCATAACTTTAATTGATATTTTTTTGATGATCACAAGTTATAGATTCATATTTCGTCTCTGTCCTTCCAAAACCTCAAACACTTTTTTTTTTAGATGAGACATACATTTTCCCAAAATAATGTGATTTAAAAAAACTAAGAATACTTTGATGTGCCAACATGTTACACGAGCTTTTCACCTACATACTTACACGAATGCCCTCGGCAAATCTCATCATGACGTAAGACGCACTTTAAGAAAACCTGGCCTAGATAACTTTCGCAACACGCAGTCCACTGCTGTGATGCAATCTTGATTGAAAGGTTGAATGAGCGACGGCACTTATGAAACGCCAAATGGAATTTTCCATTCTCTGACACGCAAGGCTGGTAATCCAAGAAACACCTGAATGGTCTCTTTGGATGCCACCTTTTGCGTGCCTGATAAGACTATGAGTCTTTAGATGCAAAGGAGTGGGAGTGTTCCCACCCCTCTACCTCAATCCACCTCAACACAAAACATGATTTGATATCTCGGCTTGACTCTGAGCACGTACCGCACTTGATGCATTAGCACTATCTGTTTCTCGGCTTAAAGGCTAAACATCACAATTGAGTAATCCAGTGCCATGTGAGGTGTATAAAATGCAACAAATTAAAATCTATTTAAATAAAGAACAAACTACAAAAAACAGTAAAAAGTTGTGTTTGTGAGAAAGTTCCTACTTGCTGGTTCTGTAGGTGTATTTATAGGTGACCTCTCGGGAGACCTGACGCGCCAGTCCGAAAAGCTCATCCCTGCGAGTCAGCAACGCCACCTCTTTCATACAGAGCTGAGCTGCGGCCTCATTCACTGTCAGCTGTGTAGAAATCAAGGAGATGTAGACGTTTAATTATAATTTACAGATACTGACATTATGTTTAATAAACAGCATCAGTACAACAGGCGATGATCACAATGTACTCTAAAAACAATTTTCTTAGTATTTAGTTTGGTTTTGCAGTAGAAATCTAAACAATCTAAACAATTAGAAATCTAGAAATCTAAACAATTATTAATATATTTTGGTTCTGAAGAAAAGGTATCTTAATTTAAGTCTTGTCTGGGTTTACTGTATGTACGTTTATGGCTGAAACAAGTGAAAATATCTGCCAATGACGTGAGAAAAACAAACTTTAAAGTTATAGCCCTTGCACATCAAGTCCGAAATTTGCGTCCGAAATTTCCGCACGTTAAAATATAAATACCACCTTATGTTGTGTCAGTCACATTTACACACTGCCTCCGATATTTTTCGACAGTCATAAAAAGATTCGGACTGGGCTCGATTTTCGGTGTTTTTCGCATCTGTAGCAAGCATTTTGAGAGGCGTTTTGACAATCCAGAGACACCTTACAAACGAGCGCCAGATACGAAAAAACACATACGAAGATTTCGGACTGTATGAGCAGAGACCTTAAGAGGGATAGTTCACCCAAAAATGAACATTTATAATATTTTTTTATTTTTGGATGAACCATCCCTTCAAGTTTTACTTCTTTAATAATTATAATTCTTTAAACAAGTATATTTAAGAATATTAATTAATAAAAGTATATTAAGTTTAAGATTAAGTTGTGTTAGTAGGATGTATCTTGATTTAGAAGTTTTAAGATATTTCTACTAGGAAAAATTAGGGAATTCATTTTTTTGTAGAAAAACAATCAGAATTGCCTCCCTTGAAGTGTTTAAAGAGACAGTCAATCCAAAATGTTATTTTTTGTTATCATTCACTTTCATGTTGTTTCGAACCTATATGATTTTATTTCATCTGTGAACCATGAAATGATACAATTTTTAAGAACTTAATAGAATGGAAGAAAGGACACTGAAGCTTTTATGCTTCACAAAGAACACAAATTTAAAAAAGTTGCTTATTTTGTGTTTTACAGAAGAAATATGTTATGGAGTGACTAAGCAAGCTCATGTTATATAGGAAAAATATTCTTTCAATCACCAAAAGTACACAAAGTAATGACGGGAACTTCGTACCTCGTGCAGAGTCAAATGCTTTCCATCTTTTCTTTTCGAGTCGAATCTGCCGTATATGGCGCTATACTTGCGAATTTCCTCTTCTCTACGAGGATCTTCCTCACTCATATCAAAGATGTGGGTGATCATTTTGGCTAACTTCTTATTCCCCTTCAACAGTTCTTTAACCTCTCCTGGGTCACTCTTGGGCAAAGTCAATGCGATTCTTTCCACGCACTCCGCCACGGACTGAACCGCTGCCGCGTCCAGCGCCTCTAGCCCATCCCGTGGAGAAGACGGGGAGCCCAGTTCCGCCGGTGACAGACTGTGCTCGCTCTCTGTGCCGTGACTGGCCCAAAACCGTGGTTCGCTGCCGCTCTGAAGGGGTGAAACTGCTGCCGAGGAGCTTCCGTTACCTGCTTCTCCTTTATTGGGGTCTACGCAAGCAACCGCCAAACACTTGGGCACTTTGACGCTTTGGGTTTCACCCCGTGCTCCATTACCGGGCAACAGTGTGGGTGACCCCTCGGGCAGTTTGTACACAGGAATACTGCAGACGGGTAGGGAGGTAAGGGGTTGATTGAAAAGGGCGGGGTTTGTGACCCAGTCACGCAGAGATTTCTGTAGGCGTCTGACGTGCAGTGGCTTGCTGGCCATGCCCACGAGTGCCATGATCTCAAGAAACTCGTCCTCGCCGGCCTCGCAGAGCTGCTGAACATCGTCGCCTCCCTGCTGGATGAAAGCGTCATAATAACACAGCAGGTTGGCCCTCTGAAGAATGCGGTAGAGCTGCAACTCTCCAAGGGTTCTTGGCAAAGTCGCTGCCATACCTGAGGGAGAGAGACATAGAAAAGAAATTATATTTCGCAAAATCTAACTTCAATGTACTATAGACTGTTTCAGCGGCAACAACATAAACAAATGTTAAATGGCCCAAACTTAACGTCAGGTAGACCTCCACAAAGAAAAAATGGTTGGGTAGATTTTATTTAAAACTACTAATTTACAATGAAATAATATTTTAAATCTAAAATTAATTGTTGTATTATAACCAAACAAAAAAACTGAAATTAACTTTGAGTCAGGTGCATTTTTCTGACAAACCGTCTTTATCATATAATAGAGCTAAACCTAATTTTTTACATTTATTGTACACATATGTGAACACCTTCTAGTACTCTCTAGCAATCTGTAACATCTACATTAGTGTTTCTTTTCAGACTGAGTGCATTTGTTCACAATAATTTAAGAATGGCTCAAGTGAGGTTTGGAAGTTAGCAAACAAACCGTAAATGTGTCCTTTGGTGTGCCAGCAAACATTTAGAAAACACATATTGATATTAATAATATTGATAATAATAATAAAGAATAGCATAAGAGAGCTGTATTTTCATTGTTGCCGTCACAGCACAGGACAAGGTTTTTCTCAACTACCCGATTGCATTGGACTGTTTGTAAAGAAAAAAGGCTGGGTATTTTGAGTCAAAAAGGGATGAACCCAACCCGACATGCTGGGTTGTTTTTAACCCATTGTTTGGTCAAATATAAACATTTTCAAGGGTTATTTAACCCAACGACTAGGTTTATGCCAGCATTTTTTAAAGTGAATGACCATATAAGTGCTCTGGATTCTTTAAATATGAATAATATCAAAATATCAATGGTATGATTAATACCCATAAATGTTTATATTTACAATATTTGCATGTTGTGATATACTGTTTGCCATTATAAAAAGCAAGTAAACTCTGTAAGATATACATTTTACTGCGGTAGATAGACCAGTTTGAGCATTTTAGTTGTTATTGTCATACATAATCTGTTTTTTAACTTTAAACACATTGCACAACATTTCAAGACCATCTGCTAACTCATGTATTCTCTTACAACTTGATGTGTTAACAGTAATTAATTTACAAAACATTACAGTCCTGCCTCTTAGAGGTGAAAAAAAAGCTCTCTATTGGGGATATATATCTCAAAGTATTGCATATCCCAAAACAAAAACATTAAATATGAATCGTAGAGTTATGGCAACATATTTTATAATGAAATAAATAGAAATACTTTTTTTTTCATTGACAGATCCATTCAGTTTTTATTAGTTTACATAAAAATGGTTTAATTAAACCTCGAATGTTGTCAATTCTTAAACAAAATGAAAATCTCTTGAACAAAAACATGTCATCTTAGTGTTAGTTTTCGTATTTATAAAATATTTAACAAATATCATGATGCAATTATAATGATGCACATCGTGAGCTGTGCGTATCGTTACACCTCCACTCCCTTTGAATAAAGATACAATGCGGCTCCTGTCAAAACTTGTGAAAGAAAGGTTGGGAGACATACGGCTTGTAATAAAACTCCCCTAAAAACTTTCTAAACACTGACCTAGACATCACTACGAAATAAACCTCATAACTGACAAAAAAGGGAAATACATTGGAAAACCAGACTCAAAAGAGTTAGAAAGAGATGACACTGTCTGCCCGGAGGGGGGTGGGAGGCTGAAATGTGTGGCTGGATTGAAGATTATAACAGTGTGCCTGTCAGGCTCCTGGGCTGCTGGGAGTGTCACATGCCACAGTCCACCTCTGCAGCGAGCGTAGGTGGGCTCTCTTGGCACAGGCCTCATTTGTTTCTGCCGGGATCCCGATTGTACAGCTGCCGCTGTCAGGATGTGGATCCGCGGCGCCGCAATAAAAGCGAGATTGACTGCAGGGGAGGGAGGTGGGGTAATGGAGTTTTGTGTGGGAGTGGGACAGTAGGTGTGCATGCTAAAATGATATAGTTCTGCATTTCACTTTAACTCACCCACTTCTTCCTTAAAAGGATCTAAGGATTGTGGTACGATGATGGCAAACATACAAGCGCACATAATGCTCTCTGCAAACTTTGTCAGAGGCACCGTAATGCATACTAATGCGGTAAGCGAACTCACTTTGCCCATTTATGAGTTGGCCGAGATGTGATGTGTTTTAGAAACGGCGTGCAAGCCGTGAAAGTTTGGAAACGATGTGACTCCTGGGATCGGGAAAAGACACAGCAAAGCACATCTTGTATGGAAAGCAATGGATATCTAAGAAGTCCGAATATTCCAGATATATTCAAAAAATTTGATTCACAAATGTAACATCATTCACATTAAATGCATTTTGTGAATGTGAATAAGGTCATGCATTTGCGAGTTGAACTTTCCATGTATGTTTTCGATGACTTTAAAGGATACCCATACAAAATATACCTCAAAGACTTGCGATCCCCATTTTTATTACACCGCATTTCTTCCCAAATATGTATATTCTTCCTTTCGACGGTCACAAAACAAATCTGCTTTGAGATATAGGTTTACGTTTCCATTTTTTTTCTACCAGCATGATTCTAACAGACACGACACAACATGTTTCGTAATTTGTCTCGAAATGCTGTGCACATCATAACCACAGCCAAGCAGAACATGTCTGATGTTTAATGTAACGTCATGTACGGCTTCATTTTGAGATTTTTGAACATTTTTTTACACAATGTCTTAAACTTCATGCGACAATTTTACTTTTTACAGTAACAATGGGTCCTTTCTCAAAACACATAAAGTCTTAATATCATACCAAATAATAACAATTATAATATCATAACAAATTATAACAATTCTTTAAGATCTATAACAATGCCAAGGCTGTGACTCACTTTATTTTGTTTTGTGTCAATAAGAAATAACACATGCTACCAAGTCATCATGACTTTTAGTGCAGGAGAAGTGAGTAAGAACTCACACGCCGAGGCCGAGAGCGAGCGTATGAAGTCTAATGAGGACGCCCCGTCGCACGGCAGAGTGTTTCTGCCACTCTAATGGATGACGGAGGCCTAGACCCAAGTGAAGGGTGCCTTGTTGAAACCAATTCAGTGTCAGCATGAATGGCACTTAGGCAGCAATTTATCCAAAACTCTCTTTCCCCCCGGCACGGCCAGCTCGTAACGCTGAAGATCTGAGGCCAGGGCTTCATGCAATACGCTGAGAGCACTCACAGCATGTGTTCATGTTACCCAACAGCGGCCTCTTATCAATCCAAATGAATAATGGATTCGCATCGAGATTCCTCCCTAAATAGCAGTACAATACTATCAAAGAGGTGTTCTTTTGTGTAGACGACCTCAGTCGTATACATAGAAAATAAATGATTGGGAAACAACGGAAAGAAACGTAAAATAATAAAGGAGTAATTAACTTCAAAATGTGTCCCCATTCACGTTCCATAGTCATTTTTATTCCTACAATGGAAAGTCAAGGGGTCCAAATTTTGAAGTGAACTACTCCTATAAGGTGGTACAATCGATTTGCTTCTTAAAGAGGTAATACACATAAAGTATTTTTGCTGTATTGATGTATTTGTTTTATGAACAGTGAGTTTTAGTAGGACTTTGAAGGTCATCTTTTCGTATCCTTTACTTAAAAAAATATTATTTTTAACATTGTATTAGGTGAATTAATATATTAATTAATATATTAATTCCACGCAGCATATGATTAATTAAAATCTGTTTACCGATATATGAGTCAACAACAGTTTCACAGAAAACACATAGCCTAGTGTAAATTTTAAATGAATGTTGTATATTTACTAAAAGTAAAATTAGTACATCATAGTATATCATAAGCCTAATAGTCACAAATCTTGATTTCATAAGATCTAATGTAAGTGGAGGATTACCAAGAAAAAAACAAATTCATAAAAAATGCTTAAAGATGCTCTAAATTATGTAATTGTCACTTATTGAAAAGGGAGGTGATAATTAACACAACAAAAGGTGTAAAATAACTTGTGAGAAATCTGGGAAAATACAAATTGTATCACTTATTAGTTACAGCACATGCTACAGAGTCTTGTGATTGCTTCGGTTTTATTATGAGGACCACTGACTCAATTTCAGCCTTGATGCTCTCTACCGTGAAGCCTGACAGCTCCACAAGCTCTGCCATGTCAACTAAGCCTATGATGACGGTAAGTACACTTAACCTAAATATGATTCATTACAACGTCTGTTAAAGACAAACGGGGGAAGTATTGGTGGAAGAAAAGCAGGCATGACCAAAGTTCACCACCTTGCGTTTAGCATGAGTAACATCGGAGATGGTCTACTGGAGGGTCTGGTGTGAAGTGGTAAACAATGAGTCATCTTCACGAGACATACTGTAGAAAACACAGTGCAATATAAAATTTCCCACATTAACTAATTTAAGATATTACTAACAATAAACCAGAAATGAGGCATCACTCATAAAAATTTGAATAAATAATCAAGAGTAGCCTATTATATTCTATATAAATATCCATGCTTTAAGTGCTTGTCTATTTAAGAAAACTTTTAATGAAATAGCTTATTCCCTTAAAACTGTTTTTCATTCTTAGACAACAACTTTTTTATCTTCTCGTTGTCAGTCGTTCAAACGCTACGACTGAGAACACTGGTAAGCATTACGACAAGTACACTTGGAAGTAAACGCATAGGATGCTGTCCGCACATCTGCCGACGAACAGACGCCCACGGGGCGATACACACATTCGGTATCTCGCGCGCTGCTGTCCGGTGTGCACGGCGCGCACATGGAAGCCCAAAACACTGGCGCACACGCAGGAAAGTTGCACAAAACACACGGACCCACTTTAAAAGTAGCGCTCGGGTGCAATCAGAAGCGAGACTGAAACGTACTGATAAACTTGCTGACACGTACCTTCTGTTATCTTTGTTTTTTCTCCCCAAACACTCTTAATTTGTTCCAAAACGCGCTTCTTCCAAAATCCCCACTTGTTTGTATGTTTATAAAAGTTCCTATGCTTCAAGCGGATGACGCTTCACCTGACGTCCTGCTGGCGTGAAGAGGATGCGTGCCGAGCGTCCGACGCGTACTTCTGTTTTTGAATGAACTCTCCGTAGTTTAAACTAGCGTCAAACAGAGGGACTCTCAAACTAGTTGGTTTCCGCTCTCTCCCCTACTGCCAGAATTGGGATATTCCGCGCTTGCTACATTGCGCTCTCACTCCCACGCTCCTGCGTGACGCAGATCCTGGCGTGGGCGGTCGCGGCGCGTGGGAGGCTGCTGCATGGAATACCAAACCTCATATCAGCCGCATGCAACGCCTCACATATACACATGGACGGTTATCATGTCTGTTGACCTTCCTGAAAATACCCACCGAACGGCATTACGGACGCACACGGTTCGGTGGCCGCCTGTACACCCACACCTGTGCTATTCTTGCCCCCTCCCCATCCTCCACTGTAAATTCACCTGCTGCCCACAGCCTGTCACACGGAGTCCTTGTACATGATGACAGTGGGCTCGGTTTCAGATCTCATTAGTAACTGTGCCTTTTTAAGAGTGTTTTGCACAACTGATGTAAGTAATGTGAGTAAATCTCATCACTTTTACAAAGAAACTCTCGGGAGATTTAATGCACGTTGTGTTTAAATTAAAGTGGGAAATGAAAGTGCATTTGATGGGAAATGGCTCCAAAAAAAAGAGTTTCAGACAAATTTCTGCTTTGGCTCTCTGTAAATAAAATGCTGCATCAGAGATGCTTTGCCAAGGGGCTTGTGATGACAATAAACACATGTGACACTACAGATTTTTAAAGGGATAGTTCACCCAAAAAATTCTGTCATCGGTCATTTTTTTCAAAACCTGTATATGACTCTTTCTTCTTCAGAACACAAAAGAAGATATTTTGAAAAATGTCTCAATCATTTTATGTCCATGCAATAAAAGTCAACGAGGTACATTGTTGTTTGGTTACCAACGTTCTTCAAAATAAATATTTTTGTGTTCTGCTAAAGAAAGAAATTCACACAGGTTTGGAATGACACGAGGATAAGTCAATGATTGAAGAATTTTAATTTTTGGGTGAACAAATCAAGTTCAATACATGATATAATACGCTGCTTGTCTTGCAAGCACTGTAAAAAACAGAAGTCATTGAACACGCACAGATGTGCACGCTGTCTTTGCGTGTGGTCCTTATGTACTCTTTTTAAGAAAAACCCATCGGGAACTAGAAATCCTTAAGGGGCTTGAATCTGAAGAGCTTTTATTGTTACAGTGACTCAACCAAAACAAACCTCTCCCCGCCGCACTATCTGCTCCTCGGCGTTCATATAGAGAGATTCATTCAGAGATGTTCTCACAGACATGTTTCGGGGTCTGCCGCAGGAAGAGGACTCGAAAGAAAGATGGGAGGGGCTGTGGTCCTGTATTCAGCCACTACACACTCCTCTTTCAGGATATTTACACTCCCACACACAGTGATTCAGCTGGCTCTAATCCTTTCCACACACACATACAGTACACACATACACTGCCGCTGGATTAGACTGTCAGATATTCATGACCTAAGACGATGGCGAAAGATTCTTTTCATACAAGTTAAAGTGTTCGTGAATCAGCTCAGTGGGTCACAAGCCGAAATTCCATCACAAGTCTGATCTGATATAGCCAAAGAAGAAACAAATGTCATGATTTTAAAATAATTTTGTGAACTTTGAAGGGCGAAGAGAACGCTTTCTATATCTTGTTGTTGATGATACAGGTCATTCGTCCGTCCGACTTGGCACAAATGTTTCTGAGAATCTAGCCAAATGTGACGGATGCCAGTGTGGACAGGTCACATGAACCCATCCTCAAAAACCATGAAGAAACTATACAGAATAAAGAAATGGAGCCCACACGTTATCTTATAGGGTTCCATATTTAGCCATGGCTGCTAAATAAATTGTTACTATTGAATCATTATTTAAAATGCATAGTGAAACACACATAAACACACATTTCAATTTAGACATAAATAAATATGCGAATTATGAGCAGAATTTGTTTAATATACTTACATGTCACAGTTAATGATATAAATAACTAAATAACACTTTCACTCTGCCCACTAATAAGGGAGGGTGTGAACAGAGCGATATTGAGATATGTGGAGACAAAGAGAGAAAGTGGAGGCTGGGTTTGGTGAAGTAAGGGGTGCCAGAACGGGTGAGAGAGAAAGAGAGACAGAGAGAGAGAGTTAGAGAGAGAGAGAGCAGTACAGTAAGAAAATCTTCAAATCTGCCTTGGTATTACATTCTATTTTTAGGAAGTAGGCCAGCAACAGCTAGCAGCCCAGCGAAGGTGCCATGCATACTTGATTATTTTATTTCTTCTTTTTTCCCCCAGACACACAAAGGCACACAGACAATTTCAAAAGATGATAAATGTAACAATAGCGTGCCAGAATGCAAATTAACGCTGGCAGGAGAAATTTTAGATATTTCTGTTTTGACAGCTGATTGGCAGATGGCAGCCACATTGATGCAACTGTGCCAATGACAACAAGTTTTGGAAACACTTGAAAAGACACCAAAGGGAGAAGAATTGATTTGAGTTGGACTTACAGGTTCCATACATTCAAATTTACTGTAAAAAATGCAAACAATGCAAAACATGTTGCCAATTTATGTTGCGATATACAATTAAATCGGATTACTTTAAAAAACATGCAATGCTATAAAATACTGTAATAACTGTATTTCCATAAGTAAAAACTATAATTGACACTGTTTTGTATGATCACGGCTAGCGAAAATTAATTGGCACACATGCAGCACTAATTGAAGTTCTGGGTATCAGCATTACGTTCTGTTTGAAATGAAAGTGAATGACACTTGTCGTAACAGTTCGAGTCAGAAAGGGCTCCAACAAGGTAAATTATATGCAGAAGGAGGTGAATGGGTGGTCGAGTGTTTCCCCTCAGATGTAGACTCAGTGAATATAATTTACTCTCTGCACAAAGGATGTTATTATTGCTTGACCTCATATAGAACCAAGACATGTGATCTGATTACACTTGTTTAGTTTTCGAGGAGCAGCTGTACAATCTATCCTATAAATGAGAAATGAGCTGATATGCATAATATTATCTGAGATCTTCATCATGCTTCCTGCAACAAACAAAAAAAACACTGGTACTGTAGCGACAGATAGTATGCACGTAAAACATGACATTCATAAATATGATAAAAAACGTAACCAAAATCTATTTGTAGTTTAAAGGTGCTAAGGAATTTTGGTAAGTAACTTTAATCGCACAACATTATTCTCAAACAGAGATTCCCAAAAGAAAATAATTTTTAAACAAGTCCGTGCAGGTTATCCAGTGGACCGTTGGGCAAAAGTGCTGTGGGCAACCCAATTTCGCATCCTGACTCGTGGTCCTTTCCTGTCTTCTGTATCCCACTCTCTCATCCCATCGTTTCCAATCTTTTACAGAAAGGCAAATAACAAATAAATTATAATATTCAAACGAAATTTCTCACATGCAAAAATCAATGTGAGCATCGTTTAAAAGAATGTCAATGTAATGAACAAACAAACCTGTCAAAGCAAGTGTCCCATCAAATTAGCCAAATTAGCGATCAAATGTAAATGTCCATAAAGCGCAAATAACTGGATTCGCAAAATATCCAGTCACGTTTTGTCTTGCATACAAAAAAAAGGCTTGTAACCCCTAAAATCAAGTGTATCTGAACTGGACTTAACAGGAACAGGTGTACCTGTTCCCCACCTGAATGCAATAAAAGAAACCACTTGACACGTAGGTCTGAAACGCATTAAATGTTAGTGGATACAATACAAGTGTCTAGACTTGATGAATCAGAATAGAAGTGAATCACATTTGTGCTCTGAACTGTGGGATAATCATTTTCCTAGAATAGTAAATCAGATGTTCATGCTGATCGGTTTGAAAGGGAAGTCAATGGAGGAATGCTGTTGTGGCACTTACAAAGAACTGTGGATTGAGGCTTGATACATGCATTTCCATAACCGCGCTGTTTTGTAGAGTGTGATGAGGATACATGCAATCTATTCAAAACAAGGAAAGTTTTCAGTTGTTAGTGTTTTTTAATAGACTGCACATCAACTACGAGATCTTAAAGCGATTGTTCGCCCCAAGATGGAAATTCTTTCATCCTTTACTCACCCTCATGTCATTCCAAATCTATATGACTTTCTTTCTTCTGCAGAACACAAAAGAAGATATTTTGAAGAACGTTGGTAACCAAATAACATTGGTCTCCATTGATTTCCATTGTATTTCTAAAAGTAAGTCATATTTTGAATGAATAAATAAGATATTTGAAGTACTTAGTGTCAGAAACAACATCAATTGAGTATATGGTGTCATGATAGTTTGATGTACTGTAAATGCATAGGTAGATAGAAGAGAGCAAGAGCATGTATTTCCCCGCACAACATTGGCAATAATTGGCTGAATCTCCTCCATAACCTTTTTTTCTCATGTGCATTGGCCTCACAAGACAAAAGAATCTTTTATCTGATCACTGACTGGAGAACTAATGCAGCAGCTGTCAGATCTGTGTGCCCAGACCGTAACGACATCGGTTCCAGAACAGAACAGGTACCCGCTCTCTCTGAACGCCCACAGCCTGTGGCTCATTTCCCCTGGGCTTTGAACTGCCCTCACTGTGACCTCTCTCTTGATTTCCCTGTGTTCTCTCTCTCTTTCTAGCTGGGTATCCTTGGGATTGTGCTCACCCTCATCTGTCTCTCGATCAAAACATGTGAAACTCTGTTTTTGAGTTGAGTTTGAAGCCATTGTAAAATGTAGATGAGTCTCGGTGACCACCCAGGATGTCAAAATGCCTCTAGAGAGCTACACTGTTAGCAGTACCGCTCATCTCAATGACAGATTGCTTACAGGTTGCTGTCAATTTTTCTCATGGTTGCTGAATTCTGGCCGGTTTGTTAGCCAATCACCTGAGCTTTAGATGTCATGTGACTATTAAAGCTACAGTGAAATCAGATTCTCTTATTTAAGTACATTGCAATCACAGACAGACAAATATAAGTATAAGTATTATTTGCTACTAAGGGTTCTAAAAAACTGCACTGGTAAAAAAAATCTTCTATAAGATAATGACATAGCAGTTATGATTATTTGTTTGTTTATTAAATGTCAATGGTTGTTCCACTTGGTGTAACATCTGTAAATGTGTATATTCACAGACTACATTTTATGCGATAAATACTTAATAGCCAAATAAAATATATTTTTCGTACAACTGTCTCTTTTGTATAATAGTTTTTATATTTAAGTACACAAAATTATAATTGTTTTTATTATTACATACTAAATATTTTTTTCATATTAAAACATTATATATTTAAACATTTTAACAGTAACTATCCATTATCCAACTATCCATTATGTTTAATCATTTTATATTTATATTTATAATAATTTAATTAAATTATATTAATTATATCCTTATATTTATACACTTATGCGGATTTAATTTGCAAATCATAATGTAAAATGCAGATGATCATGCGTATGTGACCGTACATTTGCTTATAAGCAAAAACCCCCATACAGGCTAATTAACTATATTAGATGGAAAAACTATGTTTACGACGGTTAATAAACGTAAAATTTATTGCACACTGGCATCTTTGTTCAAACTGTTGTTACCACCGTTTTGCTCCCCTTTGCATCACCACTCCCGGCCTCTCGTGGCTTATTGCTTTATTCTGCTTCAGATCTGATTTATTCATGACAGAGTCTCGATTCTATTCAGTCGTATGAAAAATCTTTCCTCGAGAGTGAAATATGCGTCCAATTATTCAGCTAAGAAGTTTCGAAATCCAATTTGTTGTACCTGTAAGGCCACATTTACATCAAAATGTATTCGGGAAAACTTTTATTCGGCTGTAACGCGAGACTTTGTGTGAACCGTGCACTGCGGGTACTTCAGACTTTACTGCCAATGTATTTCAGGCTGTGGAGAGCATATACTTCAACTCGGGCCAATTAGCGCGGTGGCTAGAAGCCACAAGGCCCCGGTCTGAGCCCGACAGTCTCTGCATGGCCGGCGCGCTGAGGACGCCCACACAGCTCTGCCTCTCTCTCACACACACAGCTGCCAGAGACACACTACTGTTATTCAGCATCGAATTCCTCCCCCTCCTCACCACTACGCCCTCACACACGTACATACACACAGAATTCTGTGAGTTTCATGTGAGAAGAAGAGCGAGATGGAAAAGCGAGAAGCCACAGACATGGACACAATGAAAGACAAACACACAATGTATTTAAAGGAGGAAGAAAGTGTGTGAATTCATTGCACGCACGTGTGAGGCCGAAACCAAAGTGGAGGCAATTCGGATTAGAAAGTGTGGCGTATCGGCTGAGTCGCAGAATGTGACTTGTCGGCCACAGAGAGTTGCGTCTTTGCATATCTCCGTGAACGTGTGTCAGTGTGGGCAGGTATTTATGTGTTAGTGTATTCGAGTGTTTGGGAGTGCGTGTAGGCGGGCGAGCAGCGCACATCTGTGTTTTTGTGTGTTTGTGTGCGAATGTATCTGTGAGAAAGCATGCGTGTGTGTGAGAGTGGGCAGAGTTCTAGCGCTTGGGTGTGTTTCGGTGTGGGTGGGGGGTATCTGGCATCCAAAGATAGAGATTGAGACTCGGAAGCGTCTGGCTCTGCCTGTCCAAGATTTCCCAGCAAACTTTCCCATGGCTCCAGTGTGAAGTCAGGGGTCATTGCTCACTTTGGTGAAGATGATTTTCCATAGATAGACTTTTGACGGTTGACTGAGTCCGCCGCTACAATGAGCTCTCTTTATGTAAATACAAGATCTAAAGAAACAAATTGAATCATTGTTTTGTCATCAAAGGTGCTCTGTGTCATTTTTCGGAGGATCTCTTGACGGTAATGCAAGACAATATGCATAACTATGTCTTCAAAGGTGTATAAAGTAATAAAATAAATAAGCTATCTCCTTTGGGAGAGAAGCGAAAATGCGATGACAACTTTGTTCAGTGTCAGCCACCGTAGTGCTCAAAAGGGAGGGGGAAAGGTGGACTGAACCGTTGCCGTTGAGTGCAATTTGCAAAGCAATCCTCTAGATGCTGCTAAATATCATACACTTGACCTTTAAGCCTTGTTCAGAGACTGCCCAAAAAATCCTGATTACAGTATAGACATATATCATAAATGATAATTTTAGGCCTCAGCTTTTTGGTTATCAAAATTATCGAATTGACACAATTGCAAATGATCATTTTTAGAAACAGAATGTTCCTTTTATGTACATAACATTAACTTAGTCAAATAAAACAAAACATGAAACTAGTCACTACAAAACTTTAAGTCGAGGCCTGAATTTTTTCAGAATTTTGTCAAAGACAAAAAAACTGTTCAGTAAATAGTTTGTTGGTGTTCATACCTCATAAGTTTAACTTTGTTTTCTGACAGATTGGCACACGCCTCTGAGTCTCAAGTTCAAGTTCTAATTGTTTTTGTTGGACTGTAGGTCAAATGTAACTTCCCAATATTCTTTAATTGTCATGTAGCAATTCCTTTTAATCTTTATAGCTGTTTTTTAAACAACGGTTAAAAAACAACTCAGTTGGAAGGATCATTTATAAATTGAAGGGCAAATCTGAAAAACTGTGTTTTAGTCTAGTTTTAGAGTTTTTAAGCATGTCCCCTCATGTCCGATGAGAGTGTAAATAGAACACTCACTCACTTCCTGTTTGAGAGTAAATGTTTATTGTGTGTGTTTGTTCATGAATGGGTGTATATACATGTGAGAGAGGAACTGAAAGGAGAAATTCCAAAAAAACGAACTTGGCGTGGGACATGGAGAGGAGTGCTATAGCCTATGACCCCAGAGCGCCACACACACACAGTTAAATGCGCTGGAGAATCATTGGCCTGTGTGAAGGGCACAGAGGAAGGGGAGTGTGAACGGATGTTCCTAAACAAGTAAAGTATTTGAAAAATCATTTTAGGACTAGAAACGGTTTCATTGTTCAATTTTATTGAAAACAAGAGGTTGAGCATTTCAGTGATGTAACTCGGATGTAAAACGGAAAGTGTAATGCACAGTCTAAAAATTTGATAACTCAGTGTGTTGATAAGAGATATGAAAATTGTAAAAAGATATATGAATAGATATTACAATTTATCAATTCAAAAAACTTAGTTGAAACTCATGGTTCGGTCACAAATGGAATCTTTTGGTTAAACCAATACTGAATCAAAGCTACGATATCACAGATACACGGTGTATTTCATTTTTTTGCGAAATCGAAAAACGGATTACTCATAGTTGTCTCTGCAAATGAAGCCACGATAGGAGAAAGAGTGTAACATCAAAACTGAAAAATACATACTTAAGCCTTCAACATGAAATTCTAAATGAATTCAATTATAAATCCTGAACACAAAACAGTATGTACTGTAGCTTTTGCAATGAGCAAGACATTTCCAGAACTGAAAGTAGATAAATGACTGGTCAGGTCCATATGACCCAAAATTTGAAAAATCTATGTAAAATATCAATTACTTGCATCAAACCAGTTCAATGGCATTCTTGACACTTTCAAATATAGAGACCACAAACATGACGTGAATAAACCGAAGAAAGTAAAATGTATGTTTACAGGGAAATCCATCAGAAACAAGATTGAATAACAAGCAGGAGAGAGACCACGATCAAGAAAGCAGCTTGAGGAATGAGAGGAAGCCAGTCAGTATGAGCAACATTCACACAGAGCTCACAGGGGGCTATAATAACGTGTCGGTGACTATAATTTCGTATATGATTAAATTTCACCCTAATTCCCTTATTTGCTACGGGGATTGAGCAGTGTAATCCTGCAGTTTGAACACACAAGTTTCCCAGAGTGCATTGCCCCGGGGAACTCCTGTCACACATCAAGGTGGCTTTGCTCGTGTGATGAGTTCACCGAATCACGGCGGGGAGTAGATAAACTGAGGGATTTAAATTCTCAGATCGGGTGGAAAGAACTCATCTAATAAGAGAATAAGAGGAAAACATGTCTGAGTTACATTTTAACCCTGAAATCGAAAGACGAAATGATGATATTACATTATGCATTTTTATATTGCTATCATGTGAATTCCAGATGCCAGAATTCAAAATATTTCAATATTTGTTATGTTTAATTTATATTAATATATTATAAAAATGGGAAAAAAATATTAAACATATTGATATACATATACTGTGTATTACATGTTAAGTACATCCTATATATTTTACATTTGATATTTATTAAATTAAATTAAATTAAATTAAATTAAATTAAATTAAATTAAATTAAATTAAATTAAATTAAATTTACTTTAATTTACTTTATTTTATTTTATTTTATTTTATTTTATTTTATCATAATGGGATATGTGAGACAACTGATCTTCGCAGGCCCAATGTCAGGCAAACTGTGTTCGCCAACAGGAAAAAAATCCCCAAACTGATGGCAATACACGCAGAGGCGTTAAACTGTAAATATAATTTACAACACAGCATTTTGGGTTGAAACAACCTAATTTACAACCTAACTATTGTGTCTGTCTTTTTTGTACCCAACCCTGCCTTAAAAGTAACCCGCATTTTTACAGTGAATTGAAATTCATATTATGATTATCATAATTTCTAATTCCTTTCTTTTTATCTCGAGGTAAAACAGGACCCTGACATATTGTAGATGGGTTTCATACTTTAAGTACACTTGGCTACAAACAAATCCATCAATACATTTACTATACAACTAAATAGCATCATGCATTATGTTACTGTACGTGATGCTCTGTGAATTACCTCTGTGGTTGATTTGTAGGTGCTTAAATACCACCAGCCGAACTTAGAATATGAACCGGTCCTTCAAATAACCCTGTCAAACGCAAGGTGCCACAGCACCAAACACACATTTCTGGCTGCCTGTCCAAGTAATTATGCACTGCCAACTCCCTAGAGTCAAACTCTGCATCCAATATTCCTCACAAAGGACTTAAGGGCTACAGCATGGGCGTGTGCTCAGCCCACGTCTTCCTGTGTGTTTCTGGGCACCGCCTACAGTTAAACACAGTAATGACCAATGTCCCTCCCACCCCTGCACACACACCATGTTAATGAACCGTAATCACTTGTTTGGGCCCCTGGTGGACCTGGCTGTGTGGGTGGGGCTTCTAGCACTAGCAGAGTCTGATTGCCGCCCACCTACTATTTTCTGCACAGCATGCCTAATGAAGACTGAACCTAGCAATGCCGAATCTTTAATAAAGAAATGAGAATTAAAGGATTAATGGAGAGTCATCCAACCATGAAACCGCGACATTGATAGCTGTCCCTATCATTATTTAGTGTTGGGTAAAGAGTTGATCTTCCAAAGTTCAAGTAGTTCACCAGTTGATATATGTATCAATGTAAAGAAATAGATTCAAATTTCAGGGAACGTCAATAACCTCAAATCAAGGCGCTTGAGTGTCTCAGGATTAATGGTCATATACCTGTCTCGTCAAGAGACACGATGTCGAGTACCAATGAAGTTTTGAACTTCTCACATCGTGAGCGATGGGTGAGTCAATTATGAAACTTTAAGGAGTTTCATTGATGTAGCAATGTTGTCTAAAAAAATTTAGTCTCAGACTTAAAAAAAGTCTTGTTTTATAGCTTTAAGTCATCAAAATAATTTGACTTAAGCAAAATCTTCCTTTTGGTCTCCATTTAATCTCATTTGAGATGTTCAACATTTGTGCATTTGCCTTTTTTTATGAGTGGGCTTAACCCCCAAACCCTGTAGGAAAAGTGAGGAAAATCACTAATCGAATGACTAACTGTAAAACAAGCAGAATTAATTTAAAGAACAACATTAGCATGAGCACGAAAACATTCAAATATTCCCTCAAGTAAAAACTCCTCTTCAGCTCACTCATATGCGCTGCTTATAACTCCAGCAACAAAGCAAACAAGAGGTGACGCTGATTTTTTTAATGACCCAAGACAGTGAGAGTCTCAGGAATATAACAACCCTCAATACGCTCAGCTTTAAGGAGCAGATGAAATCATACAGCGTTACATTTTCCAAGACGCTCTCTATCTTAAGATGGAATCGTCTCCGTTTGTGTTTGATGTTTACCAGACGGCAATTAAAAACGAGCTCTGCTGAGGATTGGTCCGCCCCACTCATCCACCCACTTACAGAGAGACTCATGATTCTTCTCTTGTCAATCACCACGCTTGCTCTCTGCAGCCTAGCAGCAGCCTACCATCCTATCCCCCTTTAGGAAACAGGAATGGAAAAGCATAAACAAGAGTTAAAAAACAACCAATCTCCCAACTCGCAAAACAAAGATGAAAGAACGCAAGCGTGCCACTAAATATGACACAAATGACTGCAGAACACGCACGCCTGCACATTTGTGAATAATAATAAAACAAAAGTCCCAGAGGGATATGATAAAGGTTTTTACCTTGTATTTAGATCAATTTAGATCACAGTCTAAAGAAATCTAAAACTTTAACCACATTCGTAAATAGTCAAATCAAAACTAGTCCTATACCAACTGTTGAATAAACATTGCATACACACAATTTTGCCTACACGGTTTTCCACACACATATTGAATTTATAAAAAACAAACTTATAATGTAAATATGTACACATCCACACTCTTGACTGCACGTACACATACTTTAAGAATGAAATCTTAAGTTTTATACATGAAGGTCCCTGGTGCATCCCGGACAACGTTGCAGCGTTACTGAATGAGGTAAAAATCTAACAAGGCTCCAAATGACAGGACAAGAAAAAATCTTATCAAGGTCAGCTCCGAGCACTTTCATGGGACAGAAAGTATTTTAAGACCCCAAAAGCTTTATTCTTCTGCAAAGTTCTACAATTACTTTGTTTGTAGGACGAGCTTAAGTGCAACGACATAAGGCCCATATCTGTGGGTGTCAGATTTTAGCCCACTAATCACAAGCTCAGAAGTTCCTTCCTGATTTGGAGAGGCGTTTGTCCATGAAATAAAACTCATTTCCAAGACCTCTTTTTGAAATAGATTTTTGTCATGTTGACAACAGTTCTCTAAAATGAAATGAAGAAATGAATGGTGAGTGCTACAGAGGTTGCCACTTTACATTATAGATATACTTTATATACTTACCTAATACTGAATCTATGTTTATACTGTATAGACAGAAGAGAACTGGCCAGGCCCACCTGAGCATGATGCTTAAAGGAGCAATGCGGAGATTTAAGCGGCATCTAGTGGCGAGGTTGCGTATTGCGACCAGCGCCTCACTCCACCACCACCTCCCTTTCGAAGCTCTACGTAGGCTGATACAGAACTATGATGTCGTCACGTTTTCACTTCTTTGCCGAAGGAGATAATGTATTTTTGTCCTTTTGGCGCTACTGTAGAAACAACATGGTGGATTAATAGTTATGTACAGTATATCAATTGCATTTCGGTCAGTAGATCCTCAGAAAAACACACACTGGACCTTTTAATGAAAATTTCTTTACTAACGTTTAATGTAATGTTTTGAAACTGACTTAAGTATACTCACTGAAAATTATTTTCATGTGCAAAAATTATTTATATTAAGATCATCTGAGTGTGCATTGAAAACATATTAAAATGTATTTAGTGTTTTAATTGTTTTTATTTATCTTCTGAATTTTGTTATAATTTTTTTTTTTAATGTAATAATGCAATGTAATGTATCACCGAATTTAGAATGACCTCGTTTTGCAACAACGTTCATGCAATGATGAATGATCATAATCAGATAAACTGTGTTGTTAAACTGACTCTACATCAAAAACAGGGACTTTCTGTATTTTACCAAAAACCACAAAGCCTTCCTCCAGCAAACACATTTTCTTTTCCCCTGTGGGACATGACCGTACGTCTACAATAGCAGTTAAAGATAAGCCTCATTGCATCTTAAAAGAACATGCACACCTCTCACACCTAACATTGTTATTAAAAACAATATTGCATTTCTGCATTTCAAAAGAAGGTGAAGTAATATTTGGGCTTTCTTTTTCATGAATGCAAAATACAAACATTCTTCCCAATATATTTTTTTATTAAAGAATATCTGGGTAAATAAGGTTAGAATCCTTCCTAGAAACCAAAATGACAGCATCTGCATTAGTCAGATGCTTGCTGACTCCATCCAAGCGTAAGTGACAGTGGGTCTGAGCCTGGCGTGGGTGTGCCTGTCAGGAAAAGCCGCTGTTGTCTCTGCATCCTAGAGAAATGAGAAAGCAGCCGCCTGCTGTGTCTACGCCCACCGCAAAAATCCCCCTTCCATTTCAAAGGGTGAAGACTGCTCAGAGATGACATTTTCATCTGGTCTCCTCCAGATTTTGGTTTAACGTTTTCTTCCCACAGATTATCTGTGTCTTTGGTTCAAGCCAGTGTTCGCAAGACGTTTTATTATGAAGAATTTCACGCAAGATTGTCCCACATTTGCACAATGTTTCAGTTAATAACAATGAATTCACTGAAGTAAATAAAATGCCCATTAATAGCTGTACAACAAAGAAACCTGCAATACAGTCATACGTTTTTTTATGAGGGTTTAAATAAAAAATAAATGGCTCTATTGTGTTTTTAGGGAATGATTTAATTTTGGCTTATAATAATTTGCCTTTCCTATTTATGATAATGATTTCATAATGAAGAATAGATCAATTTGAGAACACTTGGATTTGCTTGCATGTTCATAAATAAACACAATGGCTACGGTCTGCATGGCATGCTACAACTACATAAAATGCATACTATGCATGAAATGCTGTATTTCTGTATGCAAAAAGATTGTTTTCTTAAAACATTTTATTGCTGTTTACCATTAACATTTACATTTAGTCATTTAGCAGACGCTTTTATCCAAAGCGACTTGCAAAGAGTTAGGGAGCAACAAGCGATATGTCATACATTTAATTGTAATTAAACCATTACAAACTCCTTTATGTTGTCGGTTTTAGGACTATTCTAGTATGACTGAATGGTGTTATATTGATTTCTTTGATCCAGCCCAGATAGCACAATCCATCTGGTTTAGGCCTATTTGACGTCTGCATTTACATCTTACAGAAATCTGCAATACGTCTCGGAGACGTTTGAATGTCTGTAATACGTCTCCTAAAGATCTTGAGATTTGCTGCGTAAAAACATCTGCTAAACATCTTAAAAAGAGCAGATTTACATCCATTCTAAATCTAAAACATCTTACAGACGTCTTCAAGATGTCTATCACGTCTGACAGCAGATATCTCAGAGACGTATTGCAGATGAGCAAACTGTATTGTAGATGTCTGTAAGATGTAAATGCAGACGTCAAATAGACGTAAGCCAGACGTATGGGTGCTATCAGGGAGATAACATCGAACAAATAACCAAACGCAGTGGCTTTCCTCACAGATCATTAAAGTTTTTTCTTAAAACCAATCAAATACGCATGTTTAACCATTAACCCGTTATAAATTCTGTGATGATTTTTATTGTTTTTTTAAATCAGTGATGTGATAAAGTGGGATTCTATACATTTTGTTTAAAACATCAATAAGACAATCTTAAAAGAACGTACTACAAAGCGCAGTAGGCAAATTTGCTGGCAGACCTGACTAATCGAAAGCTAATACAAACAATTATCATCCATTTGTTGAAATTTAGAACATTTTTACAAGTCTTTGTTAGTTGTACATTTTGTAAATTATTTGCATTTATAGAGACTACAATCTTTATGCATGATGGATTAAGAAATTAAGCATCCTCAATGTCGTCGACTCTGAATCTGTTAGTCAGGTCTGAAACAGAGGAAAGCCACCGAATTTGAAAGCGAAAACATTAGCTTACGTTAGCCAAAGCTAACCGTGTTAATAATTTACCCGCCGACTCGAAGTGATCTGTCTGTTTAACACGAAACATGAGGAAAGTGGATGTTTTTATACAGATTTTAATTATAGTATGGGCTGGCTGGCGAAGTGTAGAAGGAAACAGGGATTATTCATATGCAGGTAAATATTTGCATGGCATGCTAAATAGACAGCAACATACACGTAAGCATTATAAATTGTATTAAATACTGACATTTTATGTAACGTTAGTTGTTTTTGTATCTGTTTATCTTTGTCCGAGTGGTTATTCGTGAAGATAATATAGATTTTAACTCTATAAGTCTTGATGTAACGTTCATAACAACTCGACTTTGCCTTGTAACAGGCTCACTTTATCAGCCATATTGATCATGGCGGTACACCTAAACTACTTTAATCTAAAAGATATGAACATTATATCAACATTATGATTAGGTGATAGATTGCAGATAAATGTTTGCTTCATGTTGTGACGTAGCTCAAAACCTATCAAGTTCCCTACCTAGACATCACGTGTAGGCTTCGCAGACTGTACCATCACATCGTATATGTTTGAACAATTGAACACTTTTCTATAAAATCACGAATTCTGTGTTCTACAGACTGTACTTATGTGAAAGGGGACAGTGCCCACTCGTATTCTGGCAGTAGATGCTTTTGTTACAGCCCTGGTACTGTCATCAGATGGAAAGACTGCTGGTCCACCTTTAAGGTAAAAATACGATTACTTAAGTTACGTTACTCATCGTGAGCTTCTTTTGACTGGAGGGAATAGGGAGGATGCATAGATGTGTCCTAAATCTCATCATATTATCCGACCGTATACCTTAATTTCACTTATGTTTTATTGCCCATTATGCAATGGTGAATGCAGAACTAAAATACATTTTTATTCTCATCATGCACATTTTTAAATATCGTTGATTTTAAAATAAATTGTATCTACCAAAATTTATAATTGGATTGTTTATTTCACCCATCTGTTCCCTTGGTGCAGAAATGCTGGCCAAATTGGATGGGACTCATATTAAGACATATGACAAGACCCAAATTCATTTATTTTTTAGGATCTTGAAACTCTCCCAAAAATAAATGAATTTAAATGTGTTAATTCTTGTTAACAGTTTTTTCCAAACTCTGCAAGCAATTATTTTTAATTATGCTGAACAAATTTAATACACATGACAAATAAACTAAACTTTGCATTTTGTTTTTATTTTCCAAAGTAACACACGTAATATATAGTACGTAGTGATATAGATATGGCATATTATATAGAGAAGTGTGAATGAAGAGCCTTTTAATGCTAGCTAAAGTCCAAAAACAGCTATTTCTGTCATTGTGAACTCTGACAGTAGCCATCATTGATGTAAGCTGATCTTATCCCTTTCATTTATAGGTAAACGTGACTAGCGACGAGAATGTCTTCATCATGTTTCCCATGGAGACCAGAAGTTGTCAGCATCCGGATGATTTCCTTTCAGTAACTAATTGCTTTGTTGAACACTATTGGCCATCCTCGGTCCAAAGAGAGAAAGCTCTGGACATTCCTTTGGTTAATGAAGATGTCTGTTTCATGACCAAATCACCTAGAAGCAACACTGAGTACACATTGCATGTGTCACACAAAAGTAAGCATCACTTATGTCTTATAAATAGTGCATAGTTGGAACACAGAAATCAAATTGTTGCTTTTTTGTTCACAGGGTTAAATAAAATGCGCTTCCTGCTTTTTATCTTTGGACTTGTGCTGTTTTTAGGAGCAGCCTCCATATGCAGGTAAGTCAGAGTTTGTAGTTAGTTAGTAATAATTGTTCTGATGTAGAAAAAACTCAGACTCTGATCGAGAGTATTTCGTAAACATTTTTTTTTAAGTGATACTTCATCCAAAAATGAAAATTCTGTCATCATTTACTCACCCTCAGATTGTTCCAAACCTGTATAAATATCTTTTTTCTGCTGAACACACAGGAAGTGTCAAATCTCATTCCCCATTGACTGCTATAGTATTTATTTTCCCTGCTATGGTAGTAAATGGTGGAAAAGATCTGACATTCTTCTAGATTTCTTCCTGTGTGTTCAATCGGAGTCTGAGTAAATGATGACAGAATTCTTTATTCTTTATTGACCCTGAGGGAATCCCCTGCATTACATAAAAAAAACATCCACATAAACACATAAACCTTAATCATAAGTAATAAAACCTAGTGACTTATAAAATAATAAAAACAGATCATTTTTGGGGGAAGTATCCCATTAATATAACCTTTTTTATATATTGTAACACACTTCCTTGTATGAAATAATCTTGTAAAAGGCACAAGCAACTAAATTATTTGCGCAGCCTCACGTCATTCTAATCCCTCATGTTCTTGTTATATTTGTAGAACAATACAGATACAATGTTCATTTAGGCGAACTGTTTCTTTAAGAGAACCTGACCCAGTCTTCATTCATTCCAGGAGCTCTCTGCTTTTTTACACCACCGGAGTTTCATTGGGAGTCATCGCCATATTTGTCTTTCTCATCCTTATCTTCAGAAACTTCGTACCAGAGGTGCAGAATGCTTCTCTCATTGTTACTCAAGAAATTTCAATCAAGCAGTGTTTTGTTTCACTTCTGTCCGCACAGTGTTACTTTATTATTTCGGTTATAAAAAGGAAGTATCGTGTTTCTTTGCACAGGTCAAACATTTATTACTAGTATGTGTGTGTAAACTGATCAATGTTGCCAGCCATAATCTCTAGTGATGAGACTAGTGCTAGGAATCCAACACAAAAAGTGCATCTATAGTAGTAAACATGTGGACGATTTGTCTATTTAATTTTTTCTACATTAGTGATGCCCAATAGAACTGGCTGATATTATACAGATTTTGAAAGCCGAAAGGCTTGCAGGATGTAATTGTTCTGTAAAAGGATGCTTTGATTTGTATACATTGTAGTCTTTAAAATGAAGATGTTCAACGCAGGAAAGGAACATTTGTGTTATAAGCAATTTTTACAATAAACTTTGTTTTAGTGCAGGTTTATAAAAAGTAATCCTAGGTATTGTGCCTGATGAACATCTGACTAGTCAAACTATTCACTATCTAATGACAGTTGGTATTTTTTTTTAAAGCTGTAACAGTGATTTAAGTAACTTTGTAGTAACTCTTTTGTAATGCTTTTATCTATCCCAGTTTAATATGCAGAGACAAACCGCATAAGCAATTCAAACATTTTCCTGAGAACTGTGAATATTGCTCTGTTTATTAATGGATGAATAAGAGATTGATTGACAGACCGCAGCTTCGGGAGAATTCTCAATATCAAACTTTTTGTTCACAGCGAGGGCTGTTCCTGGTGTTGTTTGGTGCGGGGTCGAGTTTTTCCTACATGGGGATCCAGCGGGCGTTAAATGATTTGGATGACATCGTAACCGAACATTGGATGGAATTGCTGGGTAACCAAGCAACCTTTTTCTGTAATTTATAACCTCATTTTCACTGTGTTACTCATCTTCCCATCAGTCAATTAGATAAAACTGTCTGTAAGACTTCCACATTGATGTTACAAAGGTACCTTTGTACATCTACAGCGTTCGTTCTGCACGCCAGCCGAATGCCATGAGGTGCATGTTAATTTGCTTGACACATCCTCCATACAATACTGTAATTATTATACATGTCACTTAGACAGATTATCCTTCGACACACTCATCATATATTCCATCATCCATAATGCTCGCATTTAACAAGCCAGCATTTTACAGTAACAGACAAGACCAGACTGACTTTTACCTTTTATATTATGCATACTGTCTCAGTTAGCGTTATATTATGAGGGCCAAGTGTTTTGAATGCTGTAATGACTGCCTCTTGACTGCTCAATAGAGTCTATTCTCTGCCAAATCAATTTCCCTCTTCAGGCACTTACAGGATGTAAATGCATCAGTATTTGAATGTAAAAAACACAAGCATATTAAGATTAAGGGAAAGCGGGAGAGGGGGTCCTGGATCATTGGTTTCTATGCACACAACAAGCAGCTTTGCAAGGATTAGTCGCAGATACCGTATTCTTCTCGTTCTTTTAATGTTCTCGATGCTCCCTACTAATATAAAAATGTATATTCTTACATTTATATTTTAGCATTGTTTCTATGGTCAGTAATTCATTCTGTATGTTTGTTAGAAATACAGCCGTGGAAAAGTTTAATTTTTCATCCAACAGCAATGTGAAAGAACGACAGCATGACGAGACACATGAAAACTGTGATAAAAATCCAGGTTAACACATGCAAAAATCATTGTTTACCTTTTCTAAATATATGTATAAATATTAATATTGTGTAAAAGTGAAAATCAACATTTTTTTTGCAGTATTTGAAGTCTGACAAAATACACAAGATTTTCTGTTATTTCGACCTGTATGTCCAGTTTTCATTTTCTGCAAATAAATGAAAATATAATCAATATTTTTGTTTGAAATTTGGAAGAAATATTGTTAGAAGTGGTAATTTTACCTTAACATACCTATAAATCCGAAAAACTAATTTTGAAATGGTCTCCTACTCCACGGCTGTATATCAATAAAGTATTTCAAATGTTCTTAGCTTGGATTAAAAACTGGTCCAATGTTATTCTGTCATTTTGCATGTTGCATGTTTTCTCTTTGGAATGATGTCATTTCCTTTTGTCCACAGGATATGTGTTGATATCAGGCCTGGTCAGCTTTGCTGTATGCTACAAACTCGGACCTATCACCAACAGACACACCTTAGGCTTCATGACCTTGTGTATGCAAGCAGTAGGCATTGTGTTGCTTTATCAAGGGATCAGTTACCCCACAGCGTTCTACATACTGCTTACTTTACTGTTGTTCAGGAAGATTCTTCACTTGGTCCGGAGCCTCCTGGTGGGAATGTGCAAGTAAGAACAGCAATTTATGTTTCAAAGTACAGTTCTTACAATAATTTAGATTCTGTCCACATTTATTCACCCTCATATCATTCAAAACTTGTATATGACTATATAATTTGAGAAATGTCTCGGTGGTTTTGTGTCTGTACAATGGAAGTCAATGGGGGACAATGTTGTTTGGTTACCAGCGTTTTTTCGGAATATTTTCCTTTTTGTATTCTGCCCAAGAAAGTCATAAATGTTTGAAATGACAAGGCGTGAGTAAATGATGACAGAATGTTTTTATTTGGGTAAGCTATCCCTCTGAGTGAGAAATAGTATGATCACAAACAATGTAAATAATAACTTTCTTCCTTCAGGCTCTTCTGCTTTTTACCGTGCTTGTTCGGGAGGAAGAATCGACCCAGAAACAGACTGCTGACTGAGGAAGAGTACAGAGAGCAGGGGGAGAGACACACTAAAGCCTGTTTGGATGAACTGAGAGAGCACTGTAACAAACCTGAGTTTCCTGCCTGGGACACGGTGCTGAGGGTCAGATCACCACAAAAGTAAATAACTTTAAAATCAGTTAGAGCTCTTTAAGTTGATGAATTAAAAAAATGAAAAAAACAATATTCTAAAATATTTAAATATGTTGTCTTAAGCTATACATAGCTTATTTGGTAGAAATCCCTGCAAGAAAATATAATGAATCCAGGATATCGCAATGCATTTATATCACTAGGCATAAGGCACAGTTCGCTCAAAATTTAAAGTTCTGTCATCACCATTTATTCACCTTTATATGACTTTCTTTTGTAAAACGCACAAAAGAAGATATTTAAAAAAATATCTCAGTTTTTTTGTTCAAACAATGGAAGTCAATGAGGGGAAATGTTACCAATATTCTTGAAAATATGTTCTTTTGTAATCTGGAGAAGAAATGAAATTATACAGGTTTGAATGACATTAGGGTAAATGATTAAAGAATTTTCATTTTTGGGGGAATTATGCCTTTAACAGTGTACAGTATTTTAAAGGGAGAGTTCCCTTTCAAAAAGAAACATTCCGTAATCCTTGACTGACCCTCTTGTAATGACAAACTTGTACGACTTGTCCGCAGAACACAAAAGAAGATATTTTGATGAATGTTGTTAACTGGCATTTACTTGCATTGATTTTGTGTCCATACAATGGAAGTGAATTGGGGCCAGTGCTGTTCGGTTGCCAACTTTCTTCAAAATATATTTTGTGTTCTGCGAAAGAAAGTCATACAGGTTTGAAATGAAAAGAGGGTGAGTAAATGATGACAGAATTTTCATTTTGGGTGAACTATCACTTTAAAGCAAGTAAACTAACCCCTACTGTAATAGAAAAATAAAATTCTAAAATAATATTTTTTTAGACAATGTCTCTTAAAATGAAGATAAGAGTAACAGGAATCCTCAGCTGTCATTTGCACCTCTCTTCAGGTTAGCAGAGTTTCTGCGCAACGGCTGTCATGTCACTCCAGAGGAGCTTCAGAGTCACGAGAGTCATTATGGGCTTGGAGGGGCGTATCACGAGGGCATGCTGTTTAACAGCAGCTCCAGCGATGGCCAGCCGCAGAATGCAGAGGAGGAGAACATCCATGAAGAGCTGGAGCAAAACTATACTCCGACCCCAAACAACCTCCCCGGACCCTCTGTCTGCCCGTATCCTCCTGTAAACTGCAGCCCTCAGCCAGAGCCGATGGATGCTGAAGACCAGGACTTCTTCTGATTGATTCGTTTTTATATTAGTTTTTTTAAAGACTCTTTTAATCCCTAATTTCATTAAGAAACCATGACTTCAAGAAACTTGAGTCCGAGAGGAATGTAAAAATAATCTTTCATGCATCTGTGTATTTGAAAATGAGGGATAGCAGTGGACTTCAATTTTTATTCTTATTTCCAAGTGATACAGCAGTACTTCCCAGCCTTGGTCCTGGAAGCCCCAGGACTGCACATTTCAATGTTTTCCCTTGTTGAGAGCACTTAATGAATTTTATTTGACTAGTGAGATTAGTATGACACATTTGTTAGGTGTTATGTCCGGGTATTCCAGAATCATGATTTGGAAACACTGTCATACGGAGTTGGGATTTATTACCACTGCATTGTACTTTTATGTTAATTTAAAAAGCGTTGTTTATCTCAGGTATATAAGACCATCTGGACAACCTAGTAATAACTGATACGTTTTTTCAAAACAGTTAAAAAATGACTCATGAGCTATAGTGATAATTTGTTATGCAAGGAAACACTGCCTTCTAGTGTCAGGTGACGTTATGGTTCACCTAAAAATAAACATTGCATCATTTTCTCACAATCGTTTTCCAAACCTCTATTAACTTATGAAATATACTGTCAAGACATAAAATGATATAAAAAAGCACCATGTATGTATAAAAAAAGTCAATATGAGCTTAGTGCTGTTGAGATCTGTGCTTCTACATGTTCTGCTTAACAGCACATCAAAAATTCCTTTAAAACTAAACTTTTGTATTCTACAGTCACACAGGTTTGAAAATAATGTAAGAGTACATTTAAATTTGAGTGATCTGTTCCGTTTACAGACATCCAAACCTGCATTGGACCAAGAGTGAATGTTCATGTTGTTTGAAAATATTTGATGTTTTTATAAACTGTAAATTTGACATTAAGTTTTAACGTCTTCTTATATTGTTATTTTAATTAAACTCAAATGCCTCTTAGAAGTCTCAGTAAGAAAATTGTGTTGCTGTGTCACATGTAAAACATTTTTAAGGGTCATATATACACAAAAATACAGATAGTACATTCCACATGTTGTGCAAATAGAAACACTGTACCAGGTTTTGCCATCTTGACCCTACATATGACGATGCGCATTAAACAGAAGAGTGAAAGGCTTTAGTATATTGTATTTGATACTGTTGTTTATTTTTACATTTGGTCACAAGTTACATGGAAGCATGATTAGGAATAAACTCAAGAGTTACAGAGTGCAAAGCAACTACGCTTTTTTGTTGAATCGCTGAATTACAGAAATATTACTGTACACTGAAGCTGGGCCACATTATAGACGACTACACTCGGTTTGTGTAGATCCATCATAATGCATGTTTGGACCTTTAAGCAGGCTCTGAGATGCCCACGTTACCCACTGCAGCAAATCCATTGGCAGTGCAAAGCATAACAGTAAATACAACGTAAAACAGTATATTCGTAGACCCCTTTGGTCCAAAATGTTACATCCCGATACCAAAGTCTTATCATAAGGCAATATCTCATATAACATTAGTTAACTGTTGATTGTGATTGTGCGGTTTGAGGTTCTTCTGAATGTCCTGGAGTTGTGTTATCTGCCCTTTCATTTTTCTCTGTGGATGTAGGCAACTCTTCCACAGGATCTGCGTCAGTTTTTTGTGATGGGGAGGGAACTTCTGTTGGAGTTGATGTACTGGCATGTGATGATGTCGATCCTTCAGCAGGTGGCGATGATGAGCTCTGCTCACTTGTGGCCTAGAGAAGAATATTTAACAGTATTTATCTACAGACTCAAAATTAAGTTTTAAAAAAAGCATTGTGCTGATCAAATGTTAAGGCAGAACACTGCTAATAAACATTTACGTGTCTCTGCTTAGTTCTTATCAGGACAATGAACCAATTTATTAATCTGGAGGATGAACAAATCACTTACTGTGAGCTACATTTGGACAAATACAACCACAAAAAACGTTTGCATCATACAGACATATTCAAAAACAACAACACACACACATATATTCTGTAAAAGAACAATTTACCCAGAAATCCAAATTATTTTTTTTATTTATTTTTTAGTTTTTGCCTTTATTTACAGTACAGTAACAGTGAGAGGACTAGAAGCTAAGTGGGAGAGAGAGGGGGTGGGATCGGGAAAGGACAACGAGTTGGGACTCGAACTAGCAACAGCGCCATTTGTTGTGGCAATAACCAAAAGGCTATGAAAATTCTGTCTTTATTTACTCACCCTTAAGATCTTTTCAAATCTGTATACACGATTTTGCTCTGATGAACACACAGAAAGATATTTGGAAGAATGCTTATAACCAAACAGTTCTTGGCCACTATTGACTACCATAGTAGGAAAACATTCTCAATGGTGGCCAAGGACTGTTTGGTTTGCAAGCATTCTTGTAAATATCTTTCTGTGTGTTCATCAGAACAAAGACATTAGTCAGACTTGGAACAACGTGAGTAAATGGTGACAGAAATTGCATTTTTTGGTCAACTGTTCCTTTAACATGTCAACATGCCTGTTACTGGTAAACACTAACATTAAAAAAAGTTTTAGACAAGAGAACACAAAAGACAGATACAAAACAAAAGAAAGACGACAAACAAAACTGACAAAAGGAGAGCATTTATTGGTGGAAGAAAGAGTGTGTTACAATGACGATGTTAGTATGACTCGTGCTGTTAAAGGCGGGGTGTCCGATTTCCGAATTACTCTTGTTTTGCAAAAAGTACCAAAACAACCTTGCACAGAATGGACATTAATCGAGCCGAGCGCTGACGAAAGCGAAAGATGGGGGCGTGTCTGTTTTGGTGATTTGAACATCAACAACGGCTATGAGAAATCGGACATCCCGCCTTTAACCACAGATGTCAAACTCTGTTCCTGGAGCGCCACAGTACTGTCTCTTATTTCATATCCCTGACGACCTTCATGTGTTTATTTAAGGCCGGATGGAAACTAAGACTATAGCCCTCCAGGAACAGAGTTGGAACACCCTGTTTTAAATGACACCAGAATACAAAGAGTATGAAAGAGGAAACACAATAAGAGCATGCATCCTTTAAACATACTGTAGCAAAAGTGCAAAGATAGATTTTTCCTCACCTTTACCCTGAGGAAAGTGACAGCACGAATGCAAAGAAAAAGAGTTAATAAATCAGTAAAAAATCAGCGATCAAATATAGTTTGCCATCAGTGCAAGTCTTCGATTTTCATTAAACACCAAAAAGTCAAGATGACAGAATTAGGAAGAATTTGCCTAAAACAGAAAGTAATAAAATCAAGATGTCTTCAGGTCCACATCCCAGATCGCAAGGGGTGCCATCCTACCTGCGGAGGTTGACTTTCAACCCAGTTGTTGTTTTTTGTCATGGCGATCATGTCTTTAATCTGATAGAGGGCATAACTGATGGTGACCCATGGGGAAGCTGATACCACCCAGGCAGGTTTGTTAGTGTCTTCCTGCTCCTCTTGATGCCTAGTCTTCTTCACAGGCATCTTGGATTCCGGATTGGCCTGAGACGCCGTCTGATTTTGTACTGTTTCAATAGTGGCAATAGGCACCGGGCTGGATGGTACTGGAATGTTCTCGGACAACATTGAGCCCTCTGTAAAGAGCGCAGAGAATTGAATACAAATCAATAAGATGTGTGATGCTCTGAAGTTAAACGAACTTTGTAAAGCAGCGAGAATGAACATACTTCTCTCTTCATTTTGACCGAACAACAACTGGATGAGAGAGAAGATGAGTAATGTGACCAGCGAAGCCATTCCAAGGCCTCTGAAGGTTTCAGCAGCACCTACACAGGAAATGTGCAAAATAACAGGAAATTATAGGTGAAACCACTTCGGTGCTGTTAGATGACTGTTATTGACGCAAGAGTTCACAATATTGTTTACAATGCATTTGTGAATTTGTGAATAAAGTTTTATTGGTGTATTTAGTATTACCAATGAATCAAAGTCAAACTTTATTTATAAAGAACTTTAAATGTTTGAAAAAGATAAAAACAACAAAACTGATTTCACTTTTTACTAAAAGTTATTAAAATCAAATGACTATTCTATATTTTCTAGCACTTTTGAAAATTTCGCAAAGCAACTTTTCCATAAAAACATATAAGTACAGACAGTTTTAAGATGAACAGGTGAACAACTCTTTTATCTTCTCTACGCCCTAGCAACCATATAAAACACCTTAGCAACTGTCTAACAACCAGCTAAAATACCCTAGCAACCATCCACGATCTCTCCTTTTCTTTGTTGCCGTACAAGCTTGCCTTTAAACTTTCACTCATTTAATAACCGTAAGAATTTTTCAGACGACGCTTATTCAAGTCAACATTAAAGATTATCTCAGCCCAGCAATTGTTTTGATACTAATTATAACAAAGCACAAAAGCATGCATGAGCCACAAGAATGGCATATCTGTGACATTTGTGTGACTGTTATACCAAAGAAGTTGACAAAAACTCCTCCCAACATGGCTCCGCAGCCTCTCCCCAGCCCCAGGTGAAGACCCTGCAGGATTCCTTGAGCCGAGGTGCGCAGAGCGGGCGGAACAGCTGCGCTCAGATACGATATGCATGCAGCCCATACTGCTGCATGTGTCAAACCTGCGTGAAAGATTGACATATATTAAGGCATAAAACGTCCAATACATAAACATACAATTAAAAATACAAAGAAAATACACAGAAAAAGTAACACAACAGCAGCTGCAAAAAGACAAATATGATGTGCAGTATACCTTACTTGAATTACTTATTAAAATATTTAAGATTCAATATTTAATCTTTTTTTTACATCATTATGTTATTATATTTAAATAATATTATGTGGTTTCAGAAACAATGCATAATTATGTTTTCTCAAAAAGGTGTGTTGTTTACAAAATATCTACAGAACCCATAATACTCCAAAGGGTTAACAATGGTTTTGAAACAAACTTAGAAGAAATATTTCCTAACAAATACAGTAAATGAAATATGGTATCAACACAGAAACAGCTTAACATTACGTTACACACAAGCTAAACACTATACTATAATAAAACCAATATAATAAATTATTTCCATCTAATTTAGGCAACATTTAAAGCAGTTATTAATATGTTCATATACGCAAACCTGTGGCCACATATCAGCTAACTATTATAATATGTCATGACAACAAAGTTGTGATCTTACTCTTCTTGACATACTGAAATAACAGATTTAGTATGGTCGTCTTGTTTTGTGCACATTCTGCTGTGTATTTTGGTCCTGCCAAACCAAAAAGCTGTGTAAATATACATTATCTACAGGCTGACCCGCTTCTATTGTCTACATACAATGAGTAGCCCTGTTAAAAGAGACAGCGACTGGATCTGCTTGTATGTCTACAGTCAACACATTTAGAATGAGTGGCTAAACTGGCTTTCCAAATCCTGCTTTTGTGAGAATTAAAGACCTGAATAATCATTCGTCTCAACAGTGTTGACAAATGCTCCTTTGGAACTGACATTAAATGTCATTTTCATCATCTAGTGTGGTGTCATGTCTTTCAGGTTTGAAAGAATGTACCTATGGGCTTGCTTATGTCTAAACAGCAACTGTGTGATGGCAAAATGGGTGTTTGACTTGTTAGATATACTCTAAAACCAGCTGAATCATGTCCTCAGGCGAACTCGATGTGGTCAGAGCGTAGCCCTCTAATCCAAAGCTTCCGGTTTGACAAAGCAAACTGCAGCCACCCGGCTACACGTGCCATTTCTCACCTTGAAGCACCTCCATGGGTAAAACCATCCATGCATTCTCAATGTACGAAATGTACAGATAGCGTGCAGTGTTGCAGGCCAGCCCGATATAAAGGACTCTGAAAGAAAGAAAGAATAACAGTATAACACGTTTGTATTCATTTCAAGCACATGAAACACAATGTTTTTCTTGACACGCTGGGTGAGGTTAAGTCGTTCTCTTTATAACGCCTACTGTGTATTGTATTTTAAGACTGGGCGTTGCACTGCTGATGATGTCATTCTCTATTCTGATGCGTACATGAATGACTCACTCTGTCTAAAGGAGGAGCGGTCTGTAAGCGTGGCAGCACCAGATCTCTGTGTTGGTCTACAAAACTAAATTCCAAACAGGAACATGACACAATGCATTGAGAATCCTGACACATCCCATTCGAAAACCAATCCTGTCTTTGTGGCGTTTCCTTTGTTAAGTTTTCTGAAATATAACTTGCGAAAAATTGTGGACCATAGTGACTAAGTATTTTATTTAGATAGCTATATATTGTGGCGAAATTTATCGCAATATAAGAAACTACAACATGTACAATATGTAGATGTAGAGCAATAGCTAAATATTATTACGAGTGTTGTTTAATCCTATTGGTTGTAATCAGTTTTAATGTTTTGTTTTATCATTTTGTCCTTTAATATGTTCTCTCCTAGGTTTTAGCTTTTATAATTGTCATGTTAATCTTTTTTTATATTTGAGCTCAGTTTTATTTTTCAGTGAAAGTTCTGTTTATTTACGTACAGAAGTTTTTGAACCTTGAAGAATTGAACCTTGAGTGTTGTCAATTCTGTAAGAAATTGTAAAAAATCTTGTGAATGTTGAAAAAGGTTTTGAATATAAATAAATATCATGATATTATCACATTGTGAACCCAGTATTGTGCATGTTATTGAATCATGAACTATTGTTACACACCCCTTTACTTTTGTACTGACATTTGTCAAGTTTAGTCAAAACAAATGTAGTTGAAAATATCATTATATTTCAAATATCACGATAGTTTTGTACACAGAACCCAGTATCGGGAACTATTGCTACACCTTTGTACCGACGTTTTCAAACCTAGTTCCAAGTATCATGATATTTGACGTATCACGATAATACAGCATTGTGAACACTGTATTGTTTACCGTTTTAAACCGTGAACTTGTCACACCCAATTACTTTAGTACTGACATTTGTCACATAGTATATTAGAAATATCATGGTATAATCGCATTGCGAACCCAGTATTTTGTACTGAAGTGACTCGTAAACTATTGTCAAACCCAACTACTTTTGTACTGACGTACAGTCAAATTTTATCATGATATTTCAAACATCATGATATTATCACATAGCGAACTCATTATTTTGTATCAAATCATAAACTTGTTACACCCCATTACCTTTGATTAAGGTTAGTATTTCTATGCCTCAAATGGAATAAAAAACAATAACTGATCAAATCCAGTTCTTCTAAACACTCCCAGTGTAAGACCAGTGAAAGAGCCCCGCCCTAATCTCACGCCACTGGTTGAGCTCATGTTGGCATGTTAAACTGGTCGGAATGCTCAAGCAAGCAGAGCAATGTTTTGGTAGCACCAAAACATTGAGCACAGTCAAACAATGTACCAATGAATCCACCTACAAGTGTTCCTGCAGTCCGACAAGTCAAGCATTGCACTTCACCTTCAAATGGGAGGTTTTAAACTGCTTTCTCCCTGAACAGCCACTTCATTCTACCTTTATGTTCAGCTACATGCAAGGGCACATCTGGAAGATAGTCATGCAAATACAGACTCGACTATCCATCATGAAAGTCTCCCTTTACCCATTTCAGGCTCAACCACACCCTTTCGCCGGCAAAAAGCCTGATCATTGATCCACAGAAGTAGAAAGCTGAGCGGATCAATGTTGAAGAGCCCAGACAATGCATGATGAGACTAATGGCGGGATAAAGTTACATGAGCTCAGGGGCGTCCTCTGCACGGGCATGACCAAAACAGGCCACTAAAGAAAGCAAGAGACAGTACTGTGGCTAACACACGGATGAGCGAAATACTTGCTTTTTGTATGACTGTATTTATTGCAAAAACGTATTACAAGCTATCAAGAACCCAAGACTGATCTGGGCAGAGCAGAGCTAGAGTCATTATTAAAAGCACTAAATAACACAAAACAGTCAAAAATTTTGGCCATCTTAAGGTGATTTATGAAGGGCGGGCACTGGGGAATACCACACACTTGAGAAATACCTCAATGTGGCCGGAGGATGTGAGCAGACCTTTCAATGTGTCTGTTTATCAATGTCGTCAAATGCACAGTAAACATCCTGGAAAAAGGCAGGTCCGCATCTTGGTTGTACAGTATGTGCCCTAGCGAGGCAGTGCCCATTTAGAGCTTAGACAAGGTCAACAATGATTACTAAAACACAAAAAAAAAACCTTTGGACTTCCCCTGGATGCATTATACATCTCTATTGCACAGACACACCAGGTCTGGACAATTTCAAGGTGACACAGAAGAGAGAAGTACATTAGTATCGCTTTCAAGCAGACGTGTCTAGTTCCCTCCACATAAAATATTAAGCAACCAGCACATGCTAACTATTGCATGAAGCCAGTGAATGGGCGCAGGTCCAAAATACATAAACCACCAAACAAATGAAATAAAACGTTTGCCTACGGCCGGCCCATACAAAGGTTTGCTCAACACTAATCGCAGAGGATAAAAGAGTGTATTGGATATGGACAGTTTTATAGTTATAACTGTGTCCACACATAATGCAATGAATTCAAATCTTACCATATCATTTCACTATATAATACTAAATTAATAATTTTACTATTTATCATTTTGTCAATTACTCTAGTACAAAAGAAATTCTGACTATGTAAATTTAGACTGCAGACACATTTACATTTACTGTTGATATTCAATAATACAGTTTATGGTGATACATTGCGCAATATTGTTACAGTGAGCTATTCAAAATACTTTAGATAATTCAAGATAACATATTAGCATAGTTGTTAATATTACTCTTAAATCACAGTAGTTTGCACAGTACTAAGTAGGTGTTTAAAAATCTTTATTTTATTAAATATAAATAATACTTTATTTGTGTATCAGCTTCTTAAATGCAACTTCAGTACTTTCCTTTTTCATTTAACATGGAACTGTTTTTATATATCTGATGTGTTTAAAAAGTTACCCATACATTACGAACAAGATAAACATGCAATCCATTATCGTGATAATACAACACATCACGATCAAAACCAAACAATTACGTGACATGAGTATTTGACACCAGCATGTGAATAGCTGAACACTACATTACTTTAACAATAAAAAAATCTACAATAATAATTATAATATAAATAAACTTCATGTAACAAAACAAAGGCCCGTATTTACTAGACAAGGCAAAATAGCACGAGAGTGCAGTTTAAAAAAGGTGCTGATTGGAGTGGAAATTTCTGTGGGTGATTTACTAACAACCTATTTGTGTTTTTTTAAATACTATTTCCACAATGACCAACACAATCTACTAAGGGTAGCGCGAATTAGCCCAGGGTTAAGATATGCTTTTTTGGGGCGATAAATAAAGCCGCAAGCACCTGTACAATGGTGAGGCGCAAACCTTAGTAAATGACGTTGAGTGATTCATTTAAATACTCCCCTGCCATGAACTTTGTGTCAGAAGAGTAAACTCCTCCAAATGCAAATGCAATAATGTCAGTCTCAAAAACCTCCGTCTCCACGCCCTTTCAGCGCTTATTTTCACTGTGTGTCTTTAGTAAATACCAGTAAAACTGCCCTTTGTACTAAAATACATTTTGTTTATAATAAAGCCTCACCTGATGTGTCCAACTAGCTCAATGAGCTTGTGGCTGATGAAATACGCTCCCAGCTCGGACATGTGACTAAGCACCGAACAGATCCCGAAGAGAGTGGTGGTCCCTTTCAGGTCCTCCAGATGCCAGTAAAGAAACGTGAACACAAAACCATATCCAAACCCCATGAACCAGGCCACAAAGAGAACGGTACCATAGCGGACACCGCAGATGATCCGAAACAGGTCTTTAAGGGGAAAAGGTTGGGAGTTGCTTTCAGGGCACACTGGCGCCTCATCCGACGTGGACTCCTGGACGACCTGAGGTATCTCCACATCCTCCTTCTGTTCCTCCTCACCTGAACGATAAACCCTGTTGTCGAAGTGGAACTGCGTGGCCACGATGAGTGCCGACGCCATCAGCACACCGAAAACTATAAATGCTATTTGGTAGTTCTTGTAGTCAGGCAGGATGCAGCCCGAGCCTGTGATGATGATATTAATGTGCGTGTGGTCAATCCAAATGCCCACCGAGAGCATAGCGATACCCCATCCCAAAGATCCCCACATCCTCTGGTGTCCATAGCGATCTCTGTGTTGACCCAGGTAGTGAAGAGTGACCGTATCCACGATTGTCACAGCCGGGGCGCTGAAAAACTCGCCGATGATGATAACCAATAAGATCAACAGAAATATAGTGTCTACTTGTTCCTTATTGAAGACTATGATGTAGTCTTTGGGGTTGGCAGTTGTAGAGGTAGATTTCGATGTGGTTGTTGAGGTATGTGGCGACACTGTCGTCGAGTTTGGCGATATGCTGACATCCATTGTGATATTTACATTTGCACTTCGAACGTATCTCGAGTGAGGTTCATATGCAGCTAATAGCATCTGAGAGGAGTACAAATCCTCAGTCAAATATCTTCGCTCTCTGGTATGGTTGCCAGATTGCGTATTGTTTGTTAAATTGGTCAGTGGTACAGCGGTAGGGTCCATCCTAATACAGCTCATATCCGCTGGCTTGACGAAGCCAATCCCGCAGTTAAATACCACCCAGCAAAGCACAGAAAACACCAAAACCACCTTTCCTTTTTTGAAGCGGTCCGCCACCACACCCCAAAACGGCGCACTACAGAACTCAATGAAATAACGGATGCCCACCAGTAGGCCGCTTTGGGTGGGTGTCATTCCCAGCTGCTTGTAGTACAAGGCGAGGAGGGGGTGTAAAGAGCCGTACGCAGCGTAAAAGAAGAAATAGAAGATTTTGGAAATCAGGAGATGATTGTCTATTCGTACACAGCACCTCTCCATACAGTCCATATTCTGGGAGGGCTGAGGGGGGAGTGTGTCGGTGGGGGCAGGGGGTGGCACTTGGGTGGACGGGCTTGTGTTGGCCACCTGCCCGAGCGACAGGGTGTTAAATGGTTCAGACAGGACATACTTTCTTTTTTGGTCCTCCTCGTCATCCGTAAGGATGGCCACTCGATCACTCGCCATCTCTGCAAGAGAGAAACATATGTTTTTGTGGCACCAAGAAGTTTTACGTATAAGCAGTTAGTTCACCTTAGTTAACCTTGTCAAGAGTTAAAATCACATTTTGAAAACTTGCCTGGCTAACAATTTGAATAATTCGTTTTTTTTAGAAGTACGTACAAATAGGAATTCTGACATCATTTATTCACCCTAATGTCATTCAAAATCTATTATATGACAGTGCCTCTTCTGTAGGACACAACAGAAGATGTTTTGTGTCCCTATCCATACAGTTAAAGTCAAAGGGTGCCTGTGTAGTTTGGTTACCAACGTTCTTCAAAAAAGATTTTGTGTTCTGCAGAGGAAAGAAAGTCATACACGGTTGAAATGACACGAGGTGAATAAACGATAAAAGAATTATAAGTGGTGAAAAATGACTAAAAGCAGGAAGCAAAAAGCATCATTATTTTATTTCCACACAGAAATGTGTAGGTCCATTAGAATCACTCATCCATGACATTTGATATTTCGGCTTTGTTCATCATTTTGGTGCTTGTTACTTCAGAAAAATAACCATCAACATTCAAATTGTTAGCCGGGGACCTCTAGTAGAGTTGACACTGAACGGCCTAGTTTCAACTGGCTTGATATGAGCAGTTTATGTCTCATTTCCTACTGAAACAGGAAGTTGGGGTGGGACATCTTAACAAGCGTGTCCCAGTTTAAAAGTAACCATTAGCCTTTAGTTCACGAATCATGATTTGCTTCTCTAAGGCATAGTTAATAAAACATTAAAACATTTTACTAGACAAAGACACCCCTGCAGACAAGATGATTCAGCAATATTTTTACTTCTTGCATTAAAAGACTGTACATTTTAATGTTAACTTTGTTAAATAAAGGCACAACTATTAATACTCAGTAGTCTAGCAACATAAAGTAGCCTTAATGCAAAGTTTCCAACATACCCCTAAAACTGTCATTTTAAAATCTTTTATCTCCACACATATTGACATTAGTAATATTACACAACAGCTGTATTTTATAAATACGATTTAATATCAGATTGTAAGCTTGTACTACATCAGATATCCAAAAAGTCATCATCGGAGATGAGTGTATTGAAACAGTCAACATCAAACCCATCATGTGTGTAAACTTCACAGGGTGTTGTCCCCGGCTAAAGTACACACAGCCTATATCGACACATTTTATCAACAAAACACTGTTTGAGCACTCAGTAAAATGTAATTCAACATGTTCTAAATATGACTTTAATAAGATTTTAAACAAATACATCGTGTAGATGCGCTGGCATCAAATCACTCAGATAACATAACTTTAGAAGATGATAAATAGCGTACGCCTTACATTTTAAATCCCACAACGCAGTATTCCCTTTTATACAGACTGTAATTAAAAACAAGCGATGTGTCAGTCAAAGCATGTTCCGACAGACTTACCAAAATGTGTTTCTGGAAGTTTGCGTTATTTTACCGGCTCGCATTAAAGGAAGACGATCCGTTCACGAACAGCCCGTCTCTCCATCCAGCCATCATTTAATCACCATTCTGGATTTCCGTGAATATTCCTCAAACGGCGATGTATTCCGGTGATGAGCTGGAGAGCGGGTTTATTCCCCGTTTATTCATTAAAGCTGACTTCAATCTCTCACCTGTCTGCGATCTGCGCAGCTCGTGGGACGGCCTTCATTTTCAGTGATGTCATTTTAACAACTCCGTGACAGCCTGCGTTATTGTCACTATCAGAATGTTTTGATTTATCCTGTTTAGTCTTGGTTTAGGAGAAGATACTTTGTCTGAGATCTTTAATATCTCCGCCTGCGTTTTATTTTATTTTGTGCCTTAATGTTTTGTTCATTTTTTATATTTTCATCATAAGTTGTGACCAAAGTAGTTATAACGCCTATTTCTATTTGGAGTTCTGTTTCTGTTTGTCCTTCATAAGAGTCTCCACTTAACTAAAAAGAAAGAAAACATTATTTAAACCGGTGAAAATGATTGCAATATCAAAGTGAACAGAACTAAGAACAGTGGCGTCATCTAGAGGTTTACAATAAAATCACACTCTACCTTTTGACGTTCACAAAACATATCCGATAGGTTAACGGTGGTGTTTACCTAGAAACAAATGCATTATCTTAATGGCATTTCACCAGTCCAATAATGGCCGGATTCGGATAATTTTGAGACGCTTTCTTTTTACTTATTTTGCGCTTTAACAGGACCTCCCATATATGGACAAAACACACCGGAAGCGTAGAACTTGGTTATAACGCGACATTCAGAAAGCAGATGTCTGTAATAAGTTTGTCGAGCAAAACTTCTTGCAGTAGTTTCTTTTGAAAACTTTGAAAACAACATGGTGCTGCTCAGCTCATCTTTGCTTCCTTGCAAATATAAATAGTATCTTGGTAGGGGTTGCCTTTGGAAGTTAGGGCGTGTCTAATTTAGTGTGGCGGGAGATGCAGAACAGCTTACAAATATTGAATTAATTTAAGATATATAAATACTATATATATATATATATATATATATATATATATATATATATACTGCTAATACTGCTAACCGCCATTAATATAACAATACAAATAAATGACATGTTATAAATATATCGCTCTAACAGAAATGTTAGTTATTCTTCGCAGGTGCATCAACTGGCCTGAAGTCGAGTCTCTGGGCGACTTAGTTAATTTTCCTGCTTTGGAGTTTGAATATTATAACGGTAATATATCATGGACACACATTTCAGCAGAAACATCACTTGACCGACAAGGATGAACGTTTATTCGAACACGACCCTCCTATTAGACGCCCCGGGAGATCTTTTGAATGGTGACTGAAAGAGCTGTTAATAGCGTTTAGAGCTAGAGTTTAGCTGTGGATCTCATGCTAATCCGACACGTATGCAAATCTATTGTTACTGGTTTGTGTGCTGGTTGTATTGACTGTTTGTGTGATGTAGTGTCATAACTACATAGGAATGATGAATAAGAGGTTCGTTTTTTTACATTAAGTAGATTGGCAAAGCCAGGCCCTATAGTTACACAGAGGAGTTGTAACGGGGCTTTATGGGTATTTTAGTTTCTTTTTTGTGAATATTGTCACAAAAAACAGGTTCGTTATTATTTGTCAGGTTCGTGTAGGTTGAATTCACTTTCCCTGGTCAGTCATGGTGGGGATGTTTAATAGCCAAAGAAATAAATGTGTAAATGTTATTTTGCAACCATTATGTGTCTGGTGTAAAAGAGATACAACTACCATAAGTGTCAGCTGACGTCCTGCGGCGTGACATAGCAGAAATGTAAAAAACATAGTATTAAACACGCTTAATAATATATACTTTTATATAAGTAATATTAATTACAAAAAGTTAACAATATCTATATGATAAAATTGCATAAAAGAGATTTATCTTTATTTTATATATTCATACGTGCATGCATGTATAAATAAATGTATACATACTGTATATATATATACCAAGGTGTATAGTAGTAGTGATGTACAGTATTTGTATGTTAATGTTTTATCTGAAGGTGTATGCTTTAAAGGGGAACTCCCACCAAAAAAGAAAATTCTGCCATTAATTACACACCCTCAAGGTCCCACTTGGTTTCCGGAGGCAGGGTTTACATGACGTATGCAAATAGCCTCTGCGCACGAGGCCACACAATTGAATGACGCGTTATTTCCCACAGACCGGTTGGCGCTACATAACACACCCACCCATTACGTAATCGCCATGGACCAATGGAAGTTTTTGAATATAGTCGTTAGTTTTGTTTCTTTGCGCACTAAAAGTATCCTCGTCGCATTATATTAATTCATACTGAACCACCAGAGTCACGTGGACAATTTAAGGATGTCTTTTCGCACTTTCAGCGCTTTGAAGATTTGTTGCGTTGCAATCTAAGCAGGAGTCAGAAAGCTCCAAAACTACCGTAAATTGTTTTTGGGATCAATGGAGGTCCTACAGATGTTACAGAGGTGATTCGCCGGAAATACGTGTTTTTCTTTGTCTTTGGTGTGTTATAATTTGCCCATGCATGTATTAGACATGTAAAATTGCAAACAAGGTGTTGGAACAAAATATGTATTTTTTTTCTAGAAGCGAATGCTTACCCAGACCTGCCTGAAACGCCTCGTGTAACCACACCCCGGCGAATCTACATCAGCTCGTAACATGATTTGACTAAGACCGCCCAAATCTAAACGCAAGGAAGGTGGGAGGTCTTGTAAATCTCATTGTAGCGTCGCCTGCGCAGCCTGATGTTCCGAATATGGTAAGAGGCGTTACATTTCCGTGCAGTATTCGACCAATCACTACGCACTAGTGAACTGGCCAATCAAAACACATCGCTTTTCAGAGCGATGAGCTTTGTAAAATATCAGTGCGTTTCAGAGAGGCGGAGCAAAGAGGAGATGCAAACATGCACGGAATTTGGAAAAAACTGCGTTTTTTAACCTTAAATCATGTATACACATTGTATTACATCTAAAGCAAACAGTATTATTCGTTTTAGCCGTGTCATATGACTCCTTTAAACTACTTGAGGGTGAGTAATTAATTAATTTGATTGGAATTCCTCTTTAATAGTTTATTATAAACTTAAAATAATAAAAAACCTCTTGGTAAAACCCCCAAAATGGTGAGATAAAATGTCAAGAGAACATTTCTGCAAATTTCAGGCAAAGGATGACTACATCGAAGATGGTAATATATAAAATGTTTGTTTTATTTTTAATTTGTTTAGATTTTAAAGTTGCTACATAATCCTCATAGTTGCCTATGTGGTATTTCAAAGTTTTGATGAGCTTAATATTTTTCTGAAATGTGAAAAATCGGAGAAAGTATTCCTAAAAAATATATAGGACAATTCAGAAATGTACAAAATGAATGTAAAATACTTATATTCCTAAATACACTTACCTGTGGTCGGTAGACATGGTTCAGAAACTACATTTTTAAACTTTTAAATCATGCTGGGCAACAGCTGAACGTGACATCACATGCTCAGTGACATCACAGAGGAAACACCCTAATTACCATGGTAATTATTCAGCCAGCAGAGGGCAATGTTTTACACAGACACATCAGGAGCTCCACTCAACAGCATCACAGCACTCAGCCTCCAGCTTTAAGTGAGACTCGACCACACGTACAGTAAGTGTAACTCTTACCTTCATTTTTGTCCATTAACATCATCATCAGCTCCATGCCTGCCATTCATCATCTCTTTTCTAATCATCTAAGCCCCTAATATACATTGGCCAAGGGAGCATCTGCCATCTTCCCTATTGTGTTAGAATAGTAAAGTCTTGTATCTGCCTCCCCTGTTCCCTCCCACTCACTCAGAAACCTGTACACCATCCACACATTTGCTCTCGTTTCAGCAGTCCACAGAGCAATGCTGTTTCTATGACAACAGGGCCTTGGAGGACAAACTGCAAAAAGGATTTTCCTTTCAAAGGGGTTTCCAGGCAGAGGGTAGCACATGCTTAGCATGAAATCAACATTGCTATGGATCAATGCAGCACAAGTAACATTTAAAATGATGTTACTTTTTTATGATCTCATTTTAAAAGTATAACAACAATAGGCATCTGTTGACTGTGAAAGAGGGTGATAATTTGTGGTGTTATTTGTAACACCCACACACAAACACATTTGGTGTTAAATATACAGTAGCAGAGGCAAAATCATTTGTGGGGCTATTGAGTCAAATTACTGATTCTTTTAAAATGTATTTTCTTTTAAATGGATTTGCTTGGCATTGGTAGTTAGTTGATAAGTGATAGACAGGTATTACAAACAGGCTTAAAAAACAGGTGTTATTTATCTCTTTGGTGTTTGGCCGATGTCTCTGTTTGGTTGGCACATGAACTACATCGGCTGTTTTTTGTGTCAAAAAAATCTACATACGGTACAACCACATTGTCAAAGTAAAGCCAACGTTTTCTTTTGTCAGGCGTCTTTTTTTAAATTTTGAATAATAATAACATTAAATCCATGTAAAATAAATTAATCTATAACAGTAATTTATTAATCAGTAAAACAAATATTTATTGCTGTCCTTATATAAATGATTATTTTAACATCCATGAGGCACTCTTATCTGTGACGGTGGCCATTAAAATACCTAGATCAAACTAAAGTTATTGATATTGAATTTTATCAACCCATAGCAATAAAGTAGTTTAATGCTTGCATTTGCTTGAAATGCCCTGGAGATGGCAGTCTATGTTGTAGAGTAGCTGTTGGTTTCGGGGGTCTTTTGTGAATTTAATGTCATTTCTTAAACTGATCGGTGTACATATTTATTACATTTATGTTTACATTCACATTTATTCCTATTGCAGAATTTTGTTTCCTGAGTGGCTTACAGATGAGGGAGTATTCAACACAATGTTCAATATACTGCTTTTGATTAGATGGTTTGAAAAGTATGAATCCTTTTAAGGCCTAATGTTGTATCGGTGCTCGTTTTCCAAAAATCTAGTATCACTCTGCCACCAGTATGGGTGACACAGTTCGTTCTGATTTAGCAGCTATCTTTGACACATGAATCAGAGCTTTTTCCCCAGCCCCACCTTCTTTAGACCCCCCCATGTCATACTTTTGGAAACTTGTGATTGGCTGTCAGTGCCAGGGTGGAGGAGAAGGGGCTGGGCAAAAGCATCCGGGTAGTCCAAAAAATGTGACCTATCAGGGTACAGCTGTTCCTTGATGGCTTAGTAAGACTTGCCTGTCATCTCCCCGGGGGACGTGAGAGCGGAGGGAGGGAGCGATCTTGAGTGTGACAATTTTACTTTGAGGGCAAGGGGACGAAAGCCTGGGGACCCTCGTTGGAACCGCTACAGGGTTGGAAATTCTGCAACTGAGTAATCGCCACAGGATCCAGCAGTCATTTTTACCTTTAGACCCTGAAGAACTGTGGGATTTGAATCTGAGAGGTGAAAAGCTGAGGCCGAGACTTCTAGAAGGCAACGGTGGGAGCTGCTAATGCAATATGATCCACTTGGACTCGCTCTAAAAATACCAACCAGCCGGAGTACATGCGCTGCCCTAATTGGTGGAAAGATTAAACATTTTGTGTTGTAACTTTCTAATTGGATGTCTCAAGGATGTGAGAAACATATTCCAAAATATTGATGGTGCAGAAACCTTTTAACATATCGTTGGATATACTCTGCATGCCTTATTCATTAGTGAAGGTAGGCCATTTTCTATCCGCTATAGATTTTCTAAAGCAATTTTCTTTTCTAAAAAGTCATTTTTATGTTTTGCACTCATCAGGTGGTGATGGAGTATTGTATTTAATGACATCTGCTGAAATGTTTGGAAAATGTTTACCATATCAAAACACCAAGTTGTAAGGAATTGCTTCATTTATGGAAGATCCATCCAAGTTGTAAATGTTCATTGAAGCATTAAGCAGTCAATAAAGTCCAAAAGTCTGTAAAGAAGTTCTCAAGTTGATCATGAGGAAGGCCGAGATCCAAATGACCCTCAAGAAGGGTGCTGATGAAGAACCGGGAGGAATGGCACATCCAAGCCCCAGGATACCGCCGAAACGAGCAAAAGTGAGTTCCGATCAGCTCGTACCAGACCCTTCTGGTTCTGTCTACCCAACCCCGACCCCTCCGGTTTTCATTCGGAAGATGAGGAACGCCGCTGTAGGCACCGGTTGTGATATCCGTCTGAAAGTGGCCGTTGCTGGAGACCCTCAACCTTCTCTCTATTGGTACCACAATGATGATCCGGTTGACATGGACAACCAGGAATATGGAGGATTGTGGATCAGAGATTGCAAACCCAGTGATGCTGGCCTCTACAGCTGCATTGCCACCAACAGTCTCGGAGACGCCCGGAGCAGTGCTGTCCTGGCTGTTTTGGATTTGGGTGAAGGTAACTAATAACTTAGCTGAGGTCTTCTTGAAGACTGTCATATTATTTATACAAACGTTTCACATTGAAAGTTAATGGCTTATTTTTTAACTACATAGAGGCTTGTAAAGCTGAAGTTTAGCATCTTTGAATCACAATAGAGGAACTGTGGGCTGTTATCATGACACTAATTATCAAGTTAAAGCGGTGAAGTAGAGAAAGGTTAATGTTCTTGCTATCTCTTAATGCCACAGAGTGACAATGTGATAACTCGCTTAAGAGGTAACGCATCTCTTGGATGGTTTTACAAAATGGTGCATAATCCAGCATGAACAATAAGGCCACCCACCTTTCATATTTCTATTGGTTGGGGTTCAGTGGGGGCTGTAACCCCAAGAACCTGTTTGGTGGCAGAGAATGATGGAGGCAGCTGATTCAAGCTGCTCACTCTCCTAAAGTGGAGCGTGATATTGCCGCCCCTTATGTCGCGGTGCTTCATCTTCTCTCAGCAACATAAGCACTTGGCTGTCTTACTGAAATAAATGAACACGTAGAGTTTGTTTGCTTTTGCCTTTGAAGAGTTTAAGAGAACATTTTCTTTGCAATTTGAATGGATTTTTAGAACTCAGAACATCACAACACTATGGCTGTGTGATATACCCAAAACATATATTTCTTTATATCTCTATTTTCTATCTTTCAACCTTTTAAGGTTTTATACATTCATCTTGATATGCACATATTTGCTGCAAGTGCATCAAAAGTAGTTTTTGTTTCTTAAAAGAGCTTGTATTATTTCAACAATTTTTACCAATTAAACACTTTTTTATTAATTATTACTGTTTATCATTTAATGAACACAATGAAGATTGGTTACATTCTAATATATAGAAAATATTTTTATTTTAGTTGTGGCTCAAATTAATTGAAGTTTAAAAAAATCTAGTGCTTTTATCTGATTTTGAATGAACAAATTGTTTTGCTATTGAAGTTAAGATTCTTGATTCAGGAAACACAAATGTGGTCGAACTTTTAGAAAACATATGGCAAATAACTTAATTTTGAATATATTCAATATATTACAGAATCCTATAGCGAATATGCCTCCAAAAATAAATGAAGTAAGTCTTGTTGTAAAAGAACCATATTTGTATTTTTGTCAATTTTGTTAATCTGTAAGATGATGTTGTTGTCTGGCTTTAGATGTTTGTTATGGTTTGGTGTTTTGTCCTTGTCTCTAAGAACATTGTCTCCGAGCACATCTGGTAGTGTTATGGTTTCAGTGATGCTTCAAATATTTAGCTATGAAACTGGCAGCAATACGATGCTTTTTTTGATTCTCTTTGCATCTATATTTCTATCAACCGTTTTTTAGTCTACAAAAATAGTTTGTTATATTCAGCCAGTCAAACGTCACATTCATTAGACGTGCAATGTTTGAATGCATATCTATTGCATTGCATGATATTAATTTACACTACTTACGGCTGGAAACATTAAAGCATTTTTCCTGGCCTCAAGGACTGTTTGTTAAAGGAGCAAGGCTGTTACTCTTCCATCAGCCTGTTGTGCTGTGCGGTATGGGCCTGTGACGTTTGCAGGTCATGATGCATGTGTCAGTTCTGTGAACAACTTACATTTACACCTGTCCTGTCAGTCAGCTGAATGCCATATGTCTTTCTCTTTTCCTTCGTCATAATGTGTCTCATTTACAGAGCGTTTGATTCGTCTGCGTTAAAGTGTTAGTCTTCCTGTTTACTTGCTTTACTAAATGTAGGTTCAAAATAAGCCACACAAGAATCCTGTTGAATGTACAAACGTGTTTAGCTTAAATCTGAGGACATTTGTCCTTTTGGCTGAACGTGCAGATGTTGTAAAATAAAGGTGTTTGTTGAGTTTAATTTGGTTTTGAGAATGGCAACAGAACAGTTTTCAGAGAGTGATGAATTGTGGGTTGTGAGGAAAGCCCTTATATGGAGATGGTTTGGGCGTGTACTATGCTAATTGAGGTTTAACTATGCGCTCCCTCATTTATAATAATCTTGTTTCATAAACATGAGATAGAAAAGAAAATGTTCCTCAGGGATTTTTCTTTTATAGTTGACCTACAGGAGTCCTCAAAAATACTCTTACAGTTCATTTAATAGACACAAAATTGTTTGTCTTGGGTCTTTGTTGCTCTGACCCTCCCAATTCAAGTTTCTTTGATTTTTATTGTCTTACATTCTTTCTCTGGCTCGTTTTCTTCTTTACTTTATTTCTTTGGCTAAGTTTAAATGTCCACCACCAATAGCCTGATCGTAGCCAATAATGAAAGGAAAAGGAATATGAAGATCTGTATATTTATGAAAATGTTTTTGCTGGTTCTGTGGTACATGGTCATAGAAGCAACACTTTGGGAGCTCAGGAAATACAATTTATGCTTAACCTATTGTTTTCCCCACATAAACTTTATGAGAACAATTAGTTCTGACTTAATGGCATTATAAGGGTGCTTGTAGAATAGATGTCGTCAGTGTCTCTCGTCTTGGCCTGAAGGACCAGCTTGGTTCTCTGGTTATTTCTGACACTGGAATGTGCCAGGCGTCAGATTTTGTGATGTTAATAGGCCGCTCATTCTCCAGTTACGCAGGAAGACATCACAACTATAAATAAGCTTCCAGCTCTGGAGTTTTGTCTGGGCTTTATTCAATTAGAGTCAGATTGAAGGGGAGAGAACATTTTGCCTAGTTTACTCTTTCAATATTCTTGCACAAGAATGATAGATGCATATATATATATTCCTTGAAATAGTGTCTGTGCTGTCCTGAAATTCATACTAATTTAGATCTGGAGACAAGATGCCAGGACTGCACTATAGATGGTTAACATGTTTATGCATTGCAGACAAGTGTTTTTGGGTGGGTGGCCCCAACATTTGTTACATTAACGTTTTTTATATCAGTCGTGTTGCTTTATAACTTTAAAATTAAGGTTTAGACTTTGGTTAAGCATTGAAGGGATAGTTCACCCCAAAATAACATTTTTGTCATGAATTACTCACTCTCAAGTTGTTAGAAATCTGTGTAAATGTCTTTGTTCGCACAACGAAACGACAACTGAGCTTTCTACCATAGTAGTTTTTTTTTTATAATTGTCTTGTTCTGTTGAGCACAAAATTAGATACTTTGAAGAATTTAGTAAAACAAACAATTCTGGTCCATATTTGACAACCATTTTAAAATGTTCTACAATGGTGGTCAATGGTGCCTCAGTAATCTCAGTTGCTAACATTTTTCTATCTTTCTTGGTGTTTAACAGAACAAAGACATTTATACAGGTTTGGAACCACTTGTAAGTAATTCACGACAGACTTTTTGGTTGAATTATCCCTTTTTATTTAATTTTTAAGATATGTACCAACATTTTTGGCAATGACCGTTTATTTGTCTATTTGGCTTCAGTTACACTCCTACAGTATATTGTTGCAAAACAATTCCTGACTTAATACATAGTCTTCATGATTTTCATGAAAGAAGCATTATTTAAGTATTATTATAGCAGATTTCATCCACCAGACACTAAAATTAAAGTAAACTTCCAACTTCTGTGTATATTTTTGGTCTATATCAGCTGACAGTCAATACAGTGCTACTGTATATATCCTGAGTGAAAAGTTACAATCCGTTTATTGTTGTAATGTGTCTGCTGTGTCTGTCTCTTCTGGGATCATCTCACCTGTAATTGCACGTTACACAGCATTGATGCTAATGTCAATATTTCAATCTTTCAAAAGAATCATCCAGTATGACGTAAATGATGCATACAGAGTGTCTGTATGTGGAGAGAAACCTTGATATCTTCAAGATTCGGACTTTTGCCTTCTTTCTAGTGGTTTTCTCAAAAGTTTGTTTGCTTAAAGATGAAAAGTTATTCTTTCTTGTATCATGAACCTAATGTACATGTGCAAATATAAGTAATCTGTTCAAAGGATGATTTCAGACCGTTAATAGTTTGAATCTGTGGAAAAAGTAGTTTTTTTATCATCCAACCAGCTTGACATTGCAATACTAGCTTCATCTGTGCCATTGTTTGGAGCTGGATGAGATTATATTTTTGCATGGTTTTGCGATATATTAATTAAAGTAGAAGATAAAATTACAGCAGACATTACAATTAAAAATGCTTAAATTGTCTGTTACTCATCTCAAAGAAACTGAAAGTATTTTTTGACATTTCTTTCATTTAAAAGTGTTTTTGTATTTGGGATTTGGCTTCATTCCCCATACTGAGCTAACAGAGCGCTATCTCCATTCAGAGTTATTACTGCTATGTGTAATTTTCCATTGGCCTCACAGGTCGAATGATCTACTCTAGCGCTCGTTGGGTGGAATCCCTTTAAACGTCATTTATATGTGTGACTACACAAAAACTGTGATCGCCAACAAATTGCTCAATTTTGGAGTGTTTTTCAGTTCTTTTCTATTCTCTGTGTTAATGCACCGTTGCAAAATGACAAAGTTATTAATTTTTCATTAGCATATATGAGTCATGTAAATTTACGACGGCTTTCGAATATTGTTCTGTTTTGTGGGAAATTAAATTAATATTTCACCACTAGCGATGATGATGATGCATGCTGAGGTACTTTTCAGTCAGTCATTTTCTGACTATCACCTTGCCTTCGTCAAGCTGAGAAATTGGATTTAGAAATACTAATTTGCCACATTAGAATAAACCGAGTAAATAAGCATTTATTCCTTCAAAGTTCTTTTTTAAAGTGATGAGCTAAATCCTCCCCAGGCTGCATTGAGACATTATTGCTTTTTCAATCTGCAATTGGTTGCATTGCTGGAAAGCCCATTTCCTTCAAGAAAATGATTCTTTCTTTTGATCGCCTTTACATTAACACTTAATTGTAATCCACTGGTTTTAATTTTCTTAAAAGCATCTTGTTCACTTTGCTTACGTTCTTATTGGCCTTAGTGTGTGGGTGGCTAAAACAGTCCTCTGGTGTTGCATTTTTATATCTCCTTTCATTTAAGCGTTACAATGTGCATATGCCTCATCACTTATCAATTCATAATTTTCTACAAAATGGTCTGCATATTTTGAAACAAATCATTTGTTGGCCTATTTATGTTGCAGGACTTAATATAGCAGGTATGGCAATGGTAATGTTTAACTGAACGAAAGTCCAGGTCATAATTTTGGGAACTAATGTAGTGTTAATTAAAATTGATTGAACTACGCTTTACCTTAGATAAACCCAATTTTAGTATTGTAGCTAGAAATAAAAAAATAGCAAAAGTTTGACTTCACAAACTGAAATTGGAATGAAGTTCACCATGAGAGTCACCAGCATTTGTGACTGTAAGCTTTTGGGGTGAATTCAGAGAAATGAGCACGGTACATTCATTTGAGACCTTTGACTCTCTTGCTTGAATTTTATAACCTTGTCACGTTTGCAGTCTAGACACCTTTTCCAAGGTATTTCTAATCCAAGAAAGATGTGAGAATTATTAAGACTGACCTCAAAGTTGTTTTGGACTTTGAGTGAGTCATTTTGTACCTGTCATGGTCTCTCTTTCTCTCTCTCGCTCTCTCTCTCTCTCTCTCTCTCTCTCTCTCTCTCTCTCTCTCTCTCTCTCTCAAACAAATACACAGAAGGAAATTTCCATTCTTTGCTCTTGTTCTCTTGAGTTAAGGATTTTTAAGCATTAATGATTGGTGTGTTGAACATCATGTTTATTGTTGCAGGAAATAAGTTTAAAAGTGCTGTGAGCAATGTGTTTGGAATAGCATGATATCCCACCTGCCTCTCTGACAGCCCTGGGACCTGAAAAATTATTTGAAGAGTTTGGGTTTGCCAACACGTTTGACAAGACTGGAATTTTGGAGAGGAGCTTGGTCTAAATCTGTGTACTGTAGCTAAACTGCCAGAAACACTTTCTTCCAGTACTTTGCTACCTGTTTGTGTTGTCACATTAAAGAGTTATTTTTAATTGCATTGCGAATCATGTTGTTTTTTTACCATTGACTATAATGGGGAAAATTGCTTTTTACATTTCTTTGTTTTGTTGAGCACAAAAGAAGACATTTTGAATAATATAGGAAAGCAAACAGTTCTGGAGCAGTTTTAACTACCATATTAATTTTTCTACTATGTTGGTCAAGAATAGTTTGGTTACAAGCATTCTTCCAAATACTTTTTTCTCTGCGTTCATTGGTACAAAGAAATGTATAGTATACAGATATGGAACACATCGAGGGTGAGTAAATTATGACAGAATTTTTTATTTTTGAATGAATGGTTCCTTTAATTTTCTTGCAATTTACAAGCTTCATATTGCAATTGAAAATGTATATGTTCTGTAGAAAATGCTGTTTGTGGCACATGCAACAAAAATTGGTTATTTAATAATAGAGCTTTACCACCGATCTTGAACAAAGGTTTATGTTTGATCTTTTTGTATATTACATGTATCCGTTATATGGCTCATTGGTGTTGTTGACATCAGTCAAAGTACAGGAATATTTTGAAATATTAGTTTTACTGTACGCTGTAAAGAATATGCAGTTTACCAGCATTGTATAATGGTTGTAAACATGGCTCATCCAATCGGAGAGACTCTGAAATATCTGTTTTTTAAACAATATTTTAGACTGTTGGTTATCTTTTTCTGTTGTATTCTCACAGGTCAGATTCCACTCATGGCACTCCCTCTGTTTCCAATTAAATGCCGCTTATTAGCATATCTACAAAATGACATGAATTCCCAAAGAGCTTTGTCCCATGATGCTGCGCTCATTTAACGTGTGCAAAAACAACATTTACTCTAGACCCGTAGATTACCCCTAGAGCCGTGAAATGTACACTAATTAAATAAACAATTTATGATTGGAATATTTAATATTTTCCATAATGATATTCAGACTCTTTCACGCTCAGTTAGTGGTTCATGTACAATATTAAACCGCTAGATCCAGCTCTCATTCTGATAGAGGATTTGGCTTCTTAAAGACATTTTTAAATGCTGAAAAATGTACACCGACTTCACGTTTTATACTGTTACATTTAAATGAAATTATTTGTTGAATGTTTATATTTTAATTTTTTCACCTCATTTAGGCTAAATAATAACGTGACCTCTAGCTGAACAATCTTTTATTTTATTTGAAAAGTGTTGTTATTTGAAATCTAAAACAAAACTCACTACTTTGCAAATGGAACACGCCCCTTCCTGCATTGCTCTTTCCTTGAACGTTCTGTGCAACAGGGGCATGAAATGTTTAGCTTTATTATAGCTAAGACCACCAAATAATAATGCATTAAAGCGGGCGTAACACACAGGGTTTTTGCCAATCCCATATTAATCTTAAGTACCTATACAGTAGTATTGCATACTTCGTATCTTCAAAGTGTATTTAGTTTGATCACATTAATAAAAGATAGATACAGCTTTACGATTGCTTCCCAAAAAATACGGCGCGTGAGGGGGGAGGGGTAGGCTGAACCAAAGCACGTGCTCACCCATTGTCAACAAAACACAGACATCAGTTTCACTCACCGCACTCGGTTCATGTCCGGCATCTTTTAGCGCTGGGTCGGCTCAATATATCAGTTTCAAAAGATCTCCAAATCCAGCAATATATTCACAGTGTATATAACATCCATCACCCGGATGCAGTGAATTTACTAACACCTGAACTTCGCAAACGTATGCTCTCTCTCCTGAACAAAAGTGAAAGTGACGTCTGCGCATGCTCCTTCTCCTGCTCTCCTGTGGCCGTGCCACTTGCTCTTCCGGGAGAATTGTCCAATAAGGGACTAAGAAAGTTTGTTGCGAAACGGTTTTATATGTTCAAAAAAAACTTTCCGAAACCTGTACGATTGCTGCGGGAGTGAATCGAGCAAAGAAATACTACTTAATACGCCTAACTCGTTTTATGACAAGTTGACCATGTTAAGCATGAGAAGACAGTACGTTTAACATTGTAAAGAAGCAAGAATGCATGACACATCGTTGCAGGGCCGCTTTAATAAAATAAGCGGCACACTGTTTCCAGATAAACAATGATTCTTAAAACTGCTCCGTTATTACAACGACAACAACATATCTTGGTTCTGACAAACAGCAAAACCAATGTATTCACATACTGATTTGACACAAAGCAACCTCCTCGGGGGTTATTAGATGATCTTGCTCTCCAAGCCTTCACCATAGTATCGTGGTTTCTAGCTTTGTCTCAGCTAGAAGCCTTCGCCATACCACGGGTAAATAACATGTCTCCGCAAGCATGAAAGTCTTTATAATAATAACGCAGGTCTCAGCTCCTGCCTGACTTTTATCCTTCTTTTTATACTTAAAATCCACAGAACCTTTACTTATATATATATATTTAATGTAATAAATAAGACAACGCTCTTTCTACAGTCTTTCCAACGGCCACTTGCTCTCTTCCCTCCCTCAACATGAGCGGACTGCTCCTTGCTGTTGATTGGCTACAAGTCTGTTTTGGTACTTGGCCCGAAAGCGATTTTTTGCAGTAGTTTTGAATCTCACTTTAATCTCTTTTAATCTCACAGCACTACAGGGGCCCAGTCTGGCAGCCATTATACATCCTCAGTTTGATGGTCTCTGTGTGTTGGTTCAATGTGTTAAAGGATGGTCACTGAACGAGGGGACTTCCCTAAACAGACTGCACTTGTTGCTGTCCTTCAGGGTATGGATAAATACCCATATTGTGTGTGCACAGACATTTGCTTGTGTGAGTAAATTGACTCTTAGAGTGTCATGTGCGGACTGCCAATGAAGTCACATGCTTGAGATGATAAGATAATTTAAGGCAGTAAAGTTCAAAGGCTACAAGCACCCAACGCACTACTAGTACTTAAGCAAATTTTAAAGGAGTAGTTTGCCTCAAAATGAAAATCCTTATCTTGTAGTCATTTCAAACCTGTATGACTTTCTTTCTTCTGCAAACACAAAAGAAGATATTATGAAGAATGCTGCTGATAAAAAAAAACATTGGTCCCCGTTCACTTCTTTTGTATGGACACAAAACCAATGTGAGTCATTTGGGACCAAAGTTTCTCTTTTACCAACATTCTTCAAGATATCCTTTTTGGCGTTATGCAGAAGAATGAAAGTCATGCAGGTTTAAAATGGCAAGAGGGTGAGTAGAATTATTTAGACGAGAATTTATGTGTTTAAAATTCAAATCTGTGGTTGGTTAATAAAAATGGTGTCTGGTTTAAAATTGGCTCGGATGTTTTCAGAGATGTGAGCTCTACGCAACCATCAAGATTTCGTCGCTCATGTACCCCTAAATGCAGCCTCATCTCGGCAAGTCCTTCTGAAACTCACCGCTGGCTCTGATATCTGTAGCGGTTAAACATGATATATAATTCATTTTGGACATATGTCTGATGCTCAGTTTTGGCCTTAGAAATCTGTTCTTTGTACCTGGACAAATTGTTTTGACTGAGGGCGAAGATAAGTTTCATAACTTTATATTTTTGATTTAACTTTGTATCGAAGGGCTTCCTTGTGCTTTTGACTAAATTATGTGCTTTTAAATTACGTAGGATATTGAACAAACACCTTATACATTCTAATAAGGTATTGTGTTTTATATCATATTTCATTTTATTAAAAGAAACGTTAGAATAGTCAAAACAGGCTTATGTTGCCTCAATCACTAATGACTATTTTCAAAGGAATATGACAGGAAGCACTGTTGTGTTTTATATCGTTCCATTTCACAAAACGCAGTTTAAATATAAATTTACGTGGAAATAATTTTGAACTGAGATTGATGTAGACGGGTTCTGCTCCCTGCCAGTGGAAATGCGTGCTGGAACTGAACGGTGCCATCCTCGGCGGAGAACCGGCTCCAGTATCAGCCCCAGTCGCGGAGGAAAAGCGGTATCTGTCTACTCCGTTCAGTGAGTGGCAGGGAGAAGCTGCACATTCAGTTCAAACCGCACTGACACAAGAACTACATTCACATGTACAAACAGTGTTTCCAATAATTAAATTACTTATTGACCTCGTTTGACCACTTATAATTCAAAACGCGATGACTGTATTGACGCATAAACAAGAACACAGAAGGATTTTAGCTGTTCAACAAAGGTGTATGCTGATGTGCAGTTTTAAGTGGTGGAGTTCACTTACTATCACATACGTTTTTGTTGTCTGCCAACAAACAGAAATGTAAATAAGAACCTTTTTATTGTGCATTTGGGTGAATTGTTTTGATATACTGTTTACGGCAGCTCAGAGAGTAGAGATATGAAGCAGACCTGAAGCGTTGATGCTTGTTACATACTACCAATATGCAAATTAGGGAGTGACGTCATCTGGCGGCCTTCAGTGTTCAGTTTCAGGGAAGGGCTTTTGCTACTTTCCATTGAAAATAGTTGGGAGCACGGTGTATTTGATATGAATTCCTTAAGCTGTCAAAAATGCTTTTAAAGCTGTGATCTACAATTTTTGTCTCTATATCACAAGCTCTTTCAGCATAAAATTGCTTTTTTAAACACATAAATTTGTAACTGAAAGATCAATTTGTACAGCAATATTATATGCTCAAGTCAGGAAAAGGTATCAGGTATCAAAAATATATTTACAGTTTTTCTCGATGGCTTCAACACATTTCTTGAAATGATGGCTCCTTTTCTAGAAACACTAAACACAGATCGATTACTTCTCACCCATTTCCCTCAACATCCTATTTTCAGCTCAAAATTAAGCTCTCTCCTCAAAACCATTCAACCTTGCTGAAAGAACTAACTTTTCCCCCGGATATGAAACACAAGCCCTCAAAAACACTCACACTACAACATAGTCTTAGACACTGGTGAGATCAATTCAAAACACTGTTACTAAAAGCTTTTATTGGGATTCAAGAATAGAATAATTCGAGTGCTCAGTGTCTATTACAATACACAACATAAAAGAGTGTAGATAGAGCAAAATGCAACAATGAGCTTTAGGAAAAAATAAAACTCTTAACTACTGTAAAGTAGATGAAGTGGATCTTGGAAGACAAGAAAAGTACAAAAACCAAAGAACAAAATGTACTGGTCATGCAACACAATACAGTATACATCTGCACAAATTACATGTACCTTCGTGCATTTAGCAGATGCTTTTATCCAAAGCGACTTATAAAGAAGATACAGTGAACACTTCAGTTCATTTAATTGTGTGTTTGTGTTTTCTGAGTGAGAACATGGTTAAACCTTTGCAAAATTAGTTTGTTTTTGTGTGGGGTTTGTACAAGTTGGTGCATTGTTCCGAAGCTTTGTTTATGGTTGTGAGAAAATGGTGAATTGTTTCATGAATTGTGTGTTAGCAATTGAAAAAACTGTAATAGATTCAAGAAAAATTCATTTATACACATAAACCAGCATAAGGGCAGGATTGCTTTCAGAATATTACAGCTGTGTTTGATCAGTCTTCCACTTTACCGCACAGTTGCCCTTTACAAGCAAGATTTTCTCAATCTGATATGTTTACACAGTTTTATTTCCAAGTACATTATCATTAGATTGTCAGGTGGCTTGTGACCACTGATATACGTATTTCCAAAAGTTATAATGTAGCAGTTGGCACCTGATAAACACTATTGAGAGTTACTATTGTCCTGCTCTGTTTGTTAAACCATTGATGACTCCTAAGGGAGCAGAAGACTATTATTAGCGGCCACAGACATTACCCATAATGCTCTTAAGACTTTGAGTGCATCTGCAGTGCGACTGCATTGTTGTTCAGGGGTGTTTTGTTGTTGGCTTAAGGGAGCATACTCTGCAGAGTGTTATGTATTTACTAGTTATTCATTTCAAATGGGCAGGCGTTTCTAAAAGCTTTAGACCAACTTACAAACATCACTGACAATTGCTTTAATTAGGAAGAATAGAGAATCATGTTTTTTTGCTTGCAGTGAATTTAAGCAGGTGTTTCCATTTAAAGTAACCGCTGAACATGTAAAAAGACTGTGTGTTAAAACTAGACATAGATTTAATTTACTTTTTATGCATTTGAATGCATCATTGGTTAGATCTCTGACCTGCAAATTCTTCTGACGTGAAGCTGTTTTTTTAAGTGCAGATCGGATCAGGATCACATTTAAACACAATCAGGCTTTAATCAGGACACAAACCTCTTGCCTCTCAAACCCCTTACACTGACCTACTTTCTTATAGCAATGACACCAATTTAATCTTATTTTTCTGTTGTGGACAAATGCTGAGCACTAACATCAAATGGCTAAAGTGCAAGTCATGGATCCTTTCTGATCAAGAACTAATTTGACTTAAACCCAAGTCATAGTCGAGACAGGGAAAAGCTATAATATCAGTGTGTCAGACGGACGTAGAGATGAAACAGGCAATTTTTTTAACTTAACTATAGGTTTTTCAAAAATTCAAAATGGCAGGGAAATTTTCATGACAAAAATAGTGCATTCGAATCGCCATGAGCCAAGGGTTCAGATGAAAAATAATTTAGATTCTAGGATGTACAGTTCAAAAGTTATAGGCAAAAATGAATGTGTAGTTTGGGCTGTTGGTGTCGCTATGAGGTTTTGGTTAGAGACTTCGTGGGTTGACCCCTAGGAACTTGTTCAGGCCTGGACCAAACTTTAACACTTTTCTTATAACAAAAGTCTGATGTAAATGGCGCTTGGATCGATGCCATCTTATTACCGAACAACAAATAATGTCATCATTCTATGAATTCTGATAAGACAAAATTATTATTATTCCATCGAGATTCTGTTGTGTCTCACTTGTCTGGGTTCTGCTGGCCCTCATTCAGAGCTTTAAAATCTCAGAGATTCTGGAAAGGAAAGGGAGATTTCCCCTGGAATCAACTGCTGTCTCAAACAAGAGAGAGAGAGATAGAGTTCTTATGCAGAAAACAAAAGAATATATTTTTATGAATGTGGGTTTTGTGTTTCACAGAAGAAAGAGCCATTCAGGCTTCGGACAACATGAGGGTGATTATTTGAAATGACACACAACATCCTTAACAAAGTTTTTCAGATAGTTTACCAATTTTTTTTTTCAAATGTTTAGTTTTCAGTGACTTCAACATCATTTACATCTTGATAGGAGGCCAAAACTGAGGGACACATGACGTTTTCATAAATATCTTGTGTGCACGCATATTCAGAGTCACTACAGAGCATCACGTGAGATGACTACGGACTCTGAGGTGCTTGTTGTAACCATCGAACAGCATTTCCTCTGCACTCAGACCATTAACCTCCCAGCTTCGGTTACTGTAAGGGATGATTAAGCCGGATTTGCTTCGATCATTTTTCGCAGAGTGTCTATGAAGCACCAGCAGGCTCTTAGAGAACCATCTGCCGTGGATTGATGCCATTCTGCAGGGGGTAGCAGGACGCTTTGTCTTCATATTATGGTGTATGTTTGCTGATTCGGATTTGCCAGTTTAAAGGGATAGTTAGTTTGTTATGGGGTCCATTTTGGCCACATTGTAGTTTACATGGTATTGCCTATGATTTGGTCATTTTTTTCTCTATGTTTTTAAAAAACATACTAGTCCTTTACTCATCTATGACTATTGTTCCTTAATGATGTTGTACTGTTATCCTTTTCAGCCTGACACAGAGTTAGGCTATGTGATCTCACTCTGAAGCCTGCTGGATTCTTCTCTCAGCCTGACACGTTGCAAATGAATATGTGTTCAGGAAGGCAGAATTCTTTTTGTTCGCACATTCTCTGTGTGTGTGGAATGAATAATCTGTATGCTGCTCTCTATAGCACCCTTGCAGACATAATGGTGTCTGTCTGACTCCATCTCCAGCCTGTATTACACATGTCTGGACCAGATTTGTGTTAAAGGTATAGTCCACCCAAACATAACCTATGTGTATTATCATCTTTCTTGTATGAAACAAAGCAAACAAGATTGAAGGTGTGCGCTTCTGTTTTCAATACAGTCAAAGTGGATGATGATTTCGATTGCCAGGCAAAAAACCCTATTAAAGTCTCATAAAAAAAATTTGCTCATCAGAAATCTAAACGTCTATAGAATAAGATGAAAGATAATAAGACTTTGTATCAGAGAATATAAAATACGCTTATTTTCTTTCCAATGTTTGAGTAGGAACCACAGTAACAATTTATTAAGGTTTATGCAATTAAAAAATATGTATATTTCAGGATTATATATTATATCAGATTTTCATTAAACATTTGTTATGCCCAAAAGAATTAATGATAGCAATATCATCACAATATTTATTATAATCTAATGAAATATAATTTGTTTTGTGTTTTCTCTTTTTTGGCCTATGAATCGGACTTAAAATACGAGAGCCAGAGAGAGAAACTCGTGTAAAACTCGTGTGAAACTCATGTAAAATGGTGCAATTCCACCACCTACAATGTTGATGTGTCAACCAGATGTTAGCAGTAAATGAATTACAATATTTTCATATGTGTAGTATTAATCAGAATATCAATAATCACGGTTAATAATATCAGTTATTTTCAGTATATGTAATATTTGAGGAAATTTATTCTGAAAAGATGTGACCCAGTCTATGCATTCCAAACTAAAGTCTCATAATCTAAATTTGAGATAATGAGCATCACAGTTGGATTTCAACCATTGATTTCCCTATCGTGATTTTAATATTTGATGTGTCCTTACTTAGTCAGTATTGAAGATATCAAGGTTATGATTTCACAAAATGTTCTCTACATCATATAGCACATTTATGTAAAAAACAATAAATGACATAAAAATATTTTTTAAAACATTACTGGACAAAATGTAGGGAAGTTTTGAGATTTTTACTGCAAACATTAAAATACAGAGCAAGAATCTTGTGTCATGTTGTGTTTCACAGAGGAAAGGTGATCAAACAATGACAAATTGTTTATTGCTTGATAAACACATTAAAATGTGACAAGCACTGTCACACACATAAATATACTCTGGAAATCCCAGGGCCCTCTTGATTTATGTGACTTGCTCTTGTTAAATTGAGTCGTTTTGGTTATTACACTGTGCTTGTAGGGCTTCTGGAATTGCTCCCCATTTCATTAGATGGTTCCCCAGGGAGAGAGGAATGGGAGGCCCTGCTGATCCAGCCATGGTGAGATTTCTATGCATGTGCAGCGTGAATTAAGTCCTTTACTGGAGGGACTGACTCCTGGAGGACGACTCGCTGCTTGCTTTAATCACTTCAACATATCTCACACGTTGCGGCTGCATAGCGAGTCGTTCACATTGAGATGGAAAACCATTATTTTGCTGCCCGCTGGGCGATCGCAGTTATGAGTGAAGGGTTCGTGAGACAGGCCTGATGCTGTGTTTTGAAAAGTGCTAAAATGAGTCACACTGCAGTTCTGCCTCTGTCTTTGGTTAAATGTCTCAGTGTTGTGATTCGTCTTCATAAGAGCAGCGATACTGACACCACGATAATTCTAGAGATTATCAGAGATTGCCTTCTTGAGTTTATTCATTAATATTGTATAACTCCCATAAGATAGAAAAATCACAGATGAGAACCTAATCTCTGTTGTTTTGGCGTAAAAAGGAAATTTGTCGTGTCATCATTTGCTCACTCTCTTGTCGTTTTATACCTGTATGACTTTCTTCCTTCTGCAGAACACAAAAGAAGATATTTTGAAGAAAGTTGGTAACTGAACTGCAACGGCACCCATTCACTTCTTCTGTGTGGACACTAAACCAATACAAGGGAATGAGTGGTGGTTAATAACGTTTTTCAAAATATCTTCTTTGGTGTTCTGCAAAAGAAAGAAGTCATCTAGGTTTGAAATGATAAGAATGACAGAATTGTCATTTTTGCGTGAACTTTCCCTTTAAGTCTCCAGCATCTCCAGGGAAAATATCTTAGAAAATATCTGATGCAATTTTTATTGAGTCAAAAAAATGAACAAAGCGAACTCTTGGGTTATAAATTCAGCTATGCTGGATTGCTTTAGCCAATTGTTGGGTCAATTCTAAAAAAATTCTGGGTAAATTTACTTCAAAAGTTGGGTTTGTCCATTTTTGACCCAAAGCTCCATACTCTTATATTTTTCCCATTTGGTTCTATTTGTATGTATTTTAGCAATTTAAGGAGAAATATCTGAGACTACGTTGATCCTAATTTAAACATTCAAGAATTTCATCAAATTTACTGAACTATAAGAAAAGCAACCTCTGAGCAAAAAAATATGGTTTACTCAAAACTTTGTAAATTTTTTAATTTGCTCACTTTTCTATTCTATTCTTTCTTATTCTATATTCTTCCATTCCCTGCATGTTTTCCTTTTTACGAAACCCCAGTACTTATTCAGTTTCATGGATAGCCTTTATGTTTCTTTTGTTCCACATTTCCAAGTGATATTGATTTGACAGGAAATGAGGCTAGGTAAATAATGACAATTATTGGGTAAACTGTCTTTCCAGATCAATTTATAAAATCAACAGAGCAGGAAAAGAGAGAGATGGACCACTTGCTTTGGTATTGACCAGTGAGAGAGCTAGAGATGAAAAAGAGATACTATGTATATTATAAAAACACAGGGAAGAACTTATTTGTTAGATAATGTGTTGACTCCAACAGAAAATTGATTTTAACGTCTGGGAAATACTAATTTAAAGTTAAATTGAAACATCATCTAGGGCTGAATACATGACAGGTGGTTTGCAAAGGTATTTGTGATTGCAGCCAAAACAGAAATCTGTTTCAGAGGCTCACTTTATTTGTTTGATATTGTCAATTTTGGATTGTATGCATGCAACTACACGCATAAGACCAAATGTTCTAGGTGAGAACAGCAGCACATAGAATAATTGGAAGAAACCATCAATCACACTCATTATGGCAAATGACGAGAATTAATTGTTTTGGGTGTCTAGATCTCGCACATCCCCACTTAACGTTCCTCCTCAGCAGGCAGGCAGTCTGTATAATGAGAGCTGTTTGGATATGAAAAATAGCAATCCATTTCAACAGCCCTGTCATTTAGACCACCATCCATTTCTAAGCGCCTTTCAAACGTATTTTTGTTGTACGATTCACGTTGCTGTTGTATCTGTATGGTTATGGATCGCTATGCTCTCCTGAAATTAAAGACCTGGAAATCGATGCGGCGTCCCCTGACCCCTCTGCTAACGTCGCAGGTGCGAGACACTGTATAATTTATAAAGTCATTATGCAAATCTGAAGCCGCACACGATTGCCTTTGTCTTCTCATTATGAATATCTGATTCCTGTCCGAGGCATGTCAAATTGTATAAATTGTTAATAAACCTAAATATGCGATTTTGTGACGGCTGTTTTCAACCGAGCCGCTGTTTTAATAAACCCCAAAAATGATTATATTTGACCCAAAAATTTGCTAAAACTCAATTATAACCCAATGGTTGGGTTCGTCGCTTTTTGACTCAACGCTGGGTTGAAAATAACCCAATATTATTAGTATATATATCACCATGCGGTATGTGCAATGTTCACCATGCAAGGATTTCATTTTCAGTTGTAAATTATTTCCAAAACGGATATCTCCACGTGGCTATACAGTTTGTGTTGAATAAAGATATTTACATTTATGTATTTGGCAGAAGCTTCTAACCAAAGTGCATTCTAGTTATACAGCATGTTTTATACAGAAATGCTCTACCAACTGCATGACATTTTCCATTAATTCACTATAGCAAAATAACTATATATCATACTGTTGCCATGATGTGAATATATTAATTTCTCTTATGACATTTTGAATATACCACCCACAACCACCTCGGGGGGCAAAGAAACACAACAATTGAAGTATTTTGAAGACGTGCCGGTGGTGTGCTGTCAAAACCTCCATCGGCTGGAGGCAGCTCTGACGTCACAAGCGTTGATCCTGCATGTGAGGAGAGCAGACTCCCTTAGTGTTGTTAAGCCTCTGAATTTGCTGCTGTTGGGCAGGAGAGATGCTCTGAGCCTCAGTGCAGCAAACAACTTGAGGTGAGGTGGAGAGACAATGAAAAAATCAAAACGGGATATGGTACCCCCCAATGCTAAGGCTCAAGAGCACTGACTCATTCTTTTCATTTTTTTTTAAATGAGAATTCGTCTCTCTCCCCTCCCTTCCCCTGAAACGCGGCAGGGTAGTGGTTTCTCTCCCTCTCTCTTGCTCTCTCACACACGCACTCCTTCACTCGCTGCAGCTGGCTGTGTTTGTTATCCTACGCTCTCATTGGTCTCTTCTCTAGCAGCCTATCGATGGTTTGCAGGCAGCACTGATTATTTTCCTCTGGGATTCCCGAAGCACAGAAAAGGTGCCGGCTACCAAGATTTATTTTCTCTAACGTTTGAGCTATTCTAAACTGGAAGAGCAACAGTGGAATATCGGCAGGCGTGAACTTTAAAATACTGCGGTTTTGTTGTCAGGGAGCATGTTTAGAGCAATCAAGTTGTTAAGAAAGAACTTTAACGTTTGGCAAAAAGGTTTTTTTCTGAAATAGTGCGTCTCTTGGTTGGGTACGTTTCCATTTTCCAAGCGGCTTTTTGCAGCAGTCCATGCTGGATTCAGATCATGCTTTCGGCTGAGACCATCAGGTCACCGTCGGGTCTGACTGTCAATCCCCAGCTTCCAGAAAGCATCACTCCCACCTCTGTCAAACGCAACAAAAGACCAGGATTACTCCAAGCGATGAAGAAAATCTGGTCTAAGAAACGATTTCAGGTGAGTCTTGCATGTCTCTTTATGCATTCTGTTTGACTGTATGTTAAATCGTAGCTGTCTGTGAGTTGGAGTTTGACTTATGGGTCTTGTTTGGGTTTTGTCAACCGGTGGACTCTAAGGGGAGTCTGTGGGAAGCTTGACCCAATTCCCTCCTTTTTGCGCTGCATGTTCACACTCGCGCCCCACCCTTTTCTTGTAAACAAACGCTGGCACCCATCTGGCTAATTGCGTCAGTGTGGTTACAGTTGAATAGGTGAACCTCAATGGCTCATTTAACCAGATCCTTACGCATTCTGGTTTACGCTAGAATTGTGAGACGGGATGCCCCGGAGAACATAGATGACAGTTCCTGCTTTGCTATTAAATCATATTGGGGTCTTTTATTAGGGAAGGTTTCCAAGATAATAATAGTTTTTATAAAATGTTTAATTGTAGAAACCAACATAAATCTTGATTTGTATTATAGTAGATGTATATGGCCTTTTAATGTCTAGTCAGCATGTTGCTTAAATCCAGGTCCAAGGGCATGGAAAATAAATCTTTAGATATCCATTCCTTGCTATGATGCATATGTTTAGAGATCTGTATACTATAGCATTTTTAAAATGTGCCTGCTTCAAATTCTAAATTAGAGGTTTGGGATATCTTTTATTCCCCACAGTCTCTAAAATTAATATATACTGCCATCAGCAACACATTGGCAGGCGATTGTACTCAAAAATCTGTTTGCTTATGTGAGTGGTACTTGTGCAAAAAACACTACAATGATGCCAGGCGTTGCTATGAGGTTGCTAAGGCATTGATAGGTGGATTCTACGGTTTCATCTAGGTGTTTCTTTGTATGCGTGAGTCAAGTGAGCCCATCCCCACGCCTCTAGAACATTAACATCACTAGATAAATATTTGTCGTCTGTTATTGCCCAAAATGTAAAAGACTATTTGATTGTCTTTATGTCTGGTGCAGAATAACTTCCATTCTAAAACTCAGTAGATTAATGATACATGTTAAATCAAATGCCTCACGCCAATGTATGAGCAATACTAGCGATGCTTGACTTGGCAAGAAGCACTGGTCGATGAAATTACAACACACAGCCTGTCAGGTGAAAATATCAACCTTGTACAACACATAAAGTAGAAAGTGAGCAATCTGTGCGTCGTCACTGCTTTTCACAATTTGTTATTTTATGGCATTTTAAAGGTGAAATATGAGCTCCTTCCTCTTGAGGTGATAGTGAAGATGAAAGGAATAGTGGGTGTGAATGGAGGGGGGTTAAAAGAAAAAGATAATTGGATCTTGGTCACAGACAGAGGGAGGAGGGTGGATGAGGTGGATGTGTAGCTGAGAGACCAGACAGATCTCGAACAGGTGGCTGAGTCAGAATTTCAGATGTAGGCTAAATGGTAATGTAATTCTCTGTCGTGTTAATTGAATAAAATTGTAAAGTATTTCCTGCATTTTCGGGTGTTTTAGGCTGGTCCAGAATATTCGCTGTTACTGGTGAAACCCCTGCTGACAAAAACAATTGAAACCACTACAGAAATTCTAGTGGTCATTAAATACCATTACAGGCCATTAGTTTTTTTATTAAAACCATTTCAAAGTTTATTTTTGAAGTGTGTTTTGGGAATTATTCCAATAAGATGTAAGAACCCACCAATATAATCCATCAAATATCAGTAGATACAATTACAGTTTCCATTAAAACCAATGCAAACCCCTTTTAAACCATTATAACTTATTTAATGGTTTCTGTTGTTTTTACAGCAGGGTCAATTTGTATCCATCTCTAATAAAATGGTCCATCTTTTTAATACCACAAACTTTTGTCAACATGAAGTCCTGGCACTTGGCTGTGGCTTAAGTCTACTGGCAATTTATAAGGGCCAAACTCATCCCTATATCCCACCTCACCTTCCAATTTCAATAAAAAGATATCAACAGGGCACAGAAATTCGTACTCTGCAATCCATTTAACGAGGTGTGTGCTGAATAGAACAGGCCTCTAACCAGAATGTTTGAGGAATATCGATATAGTGCTGCCTTGCGAACACTGTAATAATCTTCAAAAATTGGTAGAATTTTCAGAGAAATCAGAGTATTGGAAATCAGAGTATTGGAGGGCATCAATCACGCAATCCCGCCGTACCGCTTCGGAAGAGTTAGCAGACCCAACGGGCACCAGGAAAAGAGAACTGTGTTTCCTAAGGTGTGAAGTGATTCACATGCCGCATTGGCAGGAGTAATGAAAAGTTAGACCGGGTGAGATTGAAATAGGCCGTACGCTCGGGGCTGAGAGAGTGGAGCTAGATCACAAAGCAGATACAGCAGGCCGGATTAGATAGAGCCAGACGGCATTCATCAGAGCTCAGTGTGTGCCTAACCGGGCAACAAATAAATTACCTGCTGACCAAAGGCCACAATGATTCATCAAAAGAGCCTGGAGTGGCTTTGTTTCATCAGAAGTGAATGACTATGGTGTGGGCTGAAAAGCAAAGTGGAGCTCTCCAAGGTACTGAATAACACGCCTCGGACGATTTTGTCGGATTAAATAGACTCAATGCACGTTCACTTCCCGTGTACGCCCAGGGTGCGAGAAAACATCTACTGCCCCAACAATAACCATTAATTTCTACGTTGAGCTGTGAACATGACAGAGGATAAGATGACTATATGTTCTCACTGCTTACATAAAGTTCGCAGGATTACAAAAAAAATGTGAGACTGTCAGCTACCCCGCCCGTCTAGTAAAATGGAGAAATACTTTGAACTATACATTTAAAATGGACAGCTTGGATGCCATTGTTATTAACATCTCGCACGTAACTTTGAGGGGCCATTCAGACAAAACACGCCTCTTCGTCTAAACGCAATTATTAATTATTTTTTAATAAATGTTAATGTTCTCACTTAGCTCCCAATTTATGTTACGAGTGTGAGTTTCGAATCATTAATACTAGGCTATATGTATTTTCTAAGCACAAAGTCAGAATCAGATGACAAAGAAGATCAGCGAGAGGACGACATGTTTCAGAATTATGATGAAGTCAGAGAAGCCACAAAGTTTAAGAGCAGGACACACCAGGATAGCTGCGACCTTAATCTTCAATTTATTGTTTACATTTTATGTAGTTTTCCAAGAATCACAAACAAAGTCGTACTGTTAACCGCAAGAAATATGAGAAATGGTTAAGATGGATAACATGAGAAAAACAGGGACATCTTTTTAAATAGTAGTGAGCATTTCTACTGTGTATTGTGAGAATTTCATAGAGACCATTCATTTTAATCATTTTAAATATTGAAATATTTTACTTTACAACACAAAACCTTATTTAAATCAAAAGTATTTGTTTGACGACATAAAACGGGACACAGCAATGCCGAAAGGAATGTAACGCTGCAGGTCATAACGAAAGCTTTATATTATAGCACCCGTTACATGTTTAATATATACACAATGTATTTCACTAATCTGTATTACACGTTTATTCTGCCAAAAAGGAGAGCTGTATCACATTTGCTATGGGTGAAGACCACCGGGAAGCTTTTCCGCCTCCTGCTATTTTACCGTAAATGGGGTAGCTGGAAACAACAAATGTAGCTTTATTTAACACGGCTCTTGGTTTTTAGAAATAGTCATCTATTACAGTTCCTTATAGTTAAAGGCTTTGGTAAACTATTAATGTCTATGTATCTTGCTCAAGCCGTGAACATGATTGACAAGTATAATCATGCCTCTTGCAGATGTTAGCTGTAACAAAGCAATCACATGCAATTTTTACCTTTCCCCTGAAAAAAATCCTATGCATTTACATTGAAGAAAGTAGAGACGTTTAAAAGGATTTGTATACAAGAGAGTGGGCTTTTTTGACTTTCCCACCTAGCATCCGCACAGCAATACCTTTAAAACATTTATACTCTATAGCAGTCATATAGCAACACCCTAGCATATTGCTGGGTGGTATGAAGATATAAATCATTTCAGCAGAATAAAATGTCCTCCCGATTTTCTATTTGGTGTATATGTGGAGTGGGTGTGGCTAACTCCCATGCAGTGCTCCAGCTCGTGAGACTAAGCGATGGAACACGGAGGAGGAAAAATTATGCAGATCAGGAGGACGAATAAATCAAGAGAAGGGGGATCTTTTTGATCATAATTGCCTCCCCTACCCTCGCATTATTTACTCAATTGTGTAAGCTTGCTTTAATTGTAAGCCTTAATGTAATTCTAAATGTAATGATATGCTGCAGAAGTTTATCAAGATGAGTGGCAAAACTCATTTGGATTTGTTTTTTATATTTTATTATCCTGATGGGGTAATGGATGGCTTTAGTTCATAATTTTTTAGGTGAGGAGGATACAATTAATTCCATTGTTGTAATTGAATTGGAATGAATAATTAAATAATGCTATCAGTCATTTTTTATTTGATATTATTTATACTACTTATTATATTAATTTTGATTAATTTGTGTTTCTTTGTTGTTGTTTCTGGCCAAAGAATCATATTCCAAATACGAGTTTGTAACAATTAAATCTTTGTAACTTGCTAAATAATATAAAAAATAGACAATATTATCACTATTCCATATATCTATTATAACGGCTTTATATATCATGGTTATTGTCAATACCAGCATAATGTAACACCCCTAATATTTATTCAATGACTGAATGTTAAGGATAGAGTGGGTCAATCCTGTTTACTGCTGTCTGGTCCAGAAAGATGATCGTCGCTGTGCTCTTCTCAGCACAGATGGCTGGATGAAGATCCTCCCCTGGTGGCCTGCTCACAGTCAAAAGATCGAGTGTGCATTTGGCAGGTCACTTTGGATCATTGTCAGTTTGGAGAATGTAATTGAAGCCTGAGGGCCCTCTGTTAGTAACAGGTTTCCGAATAAAATGGTAAGACAGTGAGACAAACCAAAACTTAATGTTCATGTCAGCTCTTTGAAAATATGTTCATCAGTTATATCAGAGGTCATTCATGTCTGTAGCACACAAACGATACAGAAGAGGTGTATTTTTTTAGGCCGTCAAACGATTAATCGTGATTAATAGCATTTAGAATAAAAGTTTGTGTTTATTTAATATATGTTGGTGTTGTGTGCAAATTCATTTTGTATTCATGAACACATACACATAAATGCATATATTTAAGAAAAATATAACAATTACTAAACTACACAGATATATATTATGTTAACTCAAACCTTTACTCTGTATGCAATTAATCGCGATTAATCGATTGAACAGCCCTCATTTTATATGCATTTTTCATAAAGGATAGACCATCATGTGTATTTTTGTGGCAGTTGAGCTGCTGTTTTAAGCTTTGACAAATGAACGCAATACAAGAAAGCAGATCTTTTGCATAATGCATGTAATTTGTGCTGTGGAGTGGAACTGACTTTTTTGTCCATTAAGCTGGCAAACTTAGAGGTTAATGACAAATTAACTGGCATCACATCCACAAGAATTCTCCTCCGCCGATGAATTATTTAAAGCTTTTAATGCCCTGTAAATGTTTGCTTTACAACAGCGGAAATAGTCAAGCTCACGCGAATACGTTCAAATGCCTGGCTAACACTTCGTCCCAGTCCCCCTTTCTTTTATTTTCCCTGCAAACCTCCAATCAACGGTGTCTAAAACCGATGGCTGCCATCCTCAGCTAATGCTGTTAGGAAGTTGAATCATAAAAAAACGGGTTGAAATGACTTACGCCTCAACCATTAGGGTTTCATTTCTGCAAGTAACTAATGGATTGAGAGCGACAGACAGCCGCTGCCCACTGCGTCCTCAGTGCCGCTTCGGTTTACTTTCCATCCATTGCCAGAATTGGATACAGGTGGATATGAAGTTACTGGGAATCACATCAAATGTTTCACTAAATGTAGATGAATATGTTTAGGAATGGAGGAAGATATTGCATGCCTTAAAGCGCATCTTAGATTTGACAGTTCTGCTGCAGAATTAGATCATCAAGCATTTCGTAGAGATGCTCTCATACTTGTTATTTATCAGATGCGCTTTATCCAAGGTGACACGAAGGCACGTCAACGCCAACTAGATCAGTTTTTTAGCTTTCAGTCACCAAATGCCCTGAATCAGATTTAAAATCTGGGTTAGCAGAGCAAAGACGGACATGCTTTTTTGAAAACTAAACAGTGGTACAAACGTTAGCTAAATGGTAGTTATTAATTCCCTTATTTTCTACTTTGGAGATGCCTTCTGAGCTGTTTGTCATGGTTGTTTGGAAACCTCACACTTTCAGTTTGAAGTGATACTCATAATTGTGAGCATGCTCTAAAATGTTTTTTCTCTCTTTCTCTTTTCAGAAGACCGGACACTCTAACCGAACATTTGGACGGTTTACTCATGGTGTGTTTGGCTTTATAGATAACAGGTTATTACAAGACAGATTTTACAATAACGCTTCAGAATCTGTCAGTTATCTACTGTGTCTGGTCTTTATTTAAAACCAAGGATGCATTCTTGTTTGTTCTTGTACGAAAAATAAAACGTAATGGTCCAATGTGTATTTTTATTGGAGGAACTTATGACAGAAATGCAGTGTGAAATATATATACAGTATATATCTTTATAGGTGTATAAAGACCTTACATAATGAAGCGTTATGTTTTTATTGCCTAAAAATGAGCTATTTAAATCTACATACACCGCGGGTCCCCTTTCATGGAATTCGCCAGAGCCATTGTGAAAGAGAATCAACACCGTTGATTCCAATGGAACAGTTTATCACAGCAATGGCGGTTCATGAAGGCCCTCAATAGTTCCAGGAAGTAACTGGTTATGAAGCTGCGACTAAACAGACCAACTGATGTGAACTTCTAACAAATTTAAAGACAAAAGCCATTTAATGAATAAAAAAAGAAATTAAATAAAGCATTTTAATAGAAAACATAACTTCCTGGAACTATCTGAAGGCTCCATTAATCACGTGAAACTCTGTCGTTTTGGACTTCCGTTGGCACAACTCTCTCTCTTAATGGCTCTGGAATTCGCCATGTTGTTTCTACATTAGACCTAAACGGACAAACTGCTCTCCTTCGTCAAAGAAACAAAAAAGTGACGACATCTTAATCCTGTGAGAGCCACCGTAGTGCTTCCAAAGGGAGGAGGGAGGGGTGGAATGAGCTGTTGGTTGCAATTCGCAACCTCACCGCTAGATGCTGCTAAATTTCATACACTGGATCTTTAAGACAGAATACAGAGAGGGCCATTGCTAGAATACATCAGGCCTAAAAAAAGGTAAATGTGTTTGTTTCTGAACCTGTATACAGAAGTTTGCACACCGCACAGACATTCGTAGCATCTTCATATTGTAATGCTAATAAATCGCAAGATTTTAGATACTTTTTGCCTTAAATTGCTTTATATTACATAGTTATTCGAGCATTTATCACTTTGAGCACCCTTGTGTTGTACAGTAAGTATAATTGTAATGAGTTTAAGAATCAAGCCCCTCCATTATGAATGACTACTAATGGGAATGTCATTTATATTCATGTTTGATAGTTATAAAGCAATTTAATGTGCATTATATCAGCCCACACACTCAATAGCAGACAGTTAATGTATCCTTGGTTTAAAATATTGACCACATTTTTTTTATTGTCACAATTTGTTGTTGATATTCTTGTTTCGATCGAATTGTAATAAATCATTGCGTTTTTATATTTCCTTTGTAGTTTTTATTACTTGATGTGATTTTGTTGTAGACATGTCAGTGCTTGTTGCCACCGTCTGTGTGATTGGGTTCGGTGGGTCTTGTCGGACAGATTTTCTGAAATTGTCTATACGCTCGCTCCGATAAAGAGGAGCATGACAATGAATCAATCCACTTTATGTTCAGAGCCACATTAATCATCTCAGCATCAATAATGCATATAGCTTAGCAGTGCTTAGCATTGAAGAAATTTATGCAAACTGCTGACACATTTGCACTGATGTGATGAGATTTAGACGTGGCACCCTACAGTATACAAGCTCTTTAAACTGAATCCATGCCTTAAATAATTTATGAGACATGCAGTATTTTTTCGTGATATATTCTTCATTTGTAAAAGACGATCTTCTACATAATTTCCTTTTTCTTTTTATTACATATGAGTGTTTAGAGTGAAATGTCTCTCATAGTTATTAACATTTACAAATAGGCATTGACAATTCACATGTCTCATTTTTTTAAATGTAGTTTATCTCATTGTATTTTAAATAAAGTATCAATGTAAAGTGTTGAATGGAAAATTACTCTTTATATACTCAGTGTTGTGCAAATAACACTTAACATTGTTTTTTACTCTCTTTAATGAAATCACTGTTGTTTGAAAAGTTACTTTAAAATAGACATTTCCAGCTTACTCGAAGAGTAATGTTTATGTAACAGTTGTGCAAATTGGATATATATGTTTTACACAACAATATCATAACTATTAATACAATTCCAAAATGCAGCTTGTATGTGAATCAATATTCGACAAAAGTCTCACAACAACCATAGAGATAAAAATGTAAAATGCTCGATCGACTTTGCTCTAAATCTGCAGTTATAGAGCTACATATGAAAAGATTTTGTCCTGGAAAAACAACACCGTTGAAAATAAGAGAAATGCATTACTTTACTCAACAATGCCTATACGGCAGTATAGCTACTTGAAACTACTCTCCAACATTTTAAAATGGTAAACCATTGGATCGCAAATAATGCTTGTTTACCTTCTAGCAGTTTATTATTAATGAGACGAACAAACGCAAACAGATGGCAGTGACTTTGTACCACAAGTTGCCAGTCAGCCGAGGCCAGTTAATCTAGGCGAGTTGTCAGCAAAAAGCTATCAGGAAAATGTGTTTATTCAGCAGTTTGTAACTGCATGTATGCTTTACAGAGGCTTTGGATTCGCCTATATAGTAACAGTGATGTCTTGTCTGGTTTTCTCCTCTGCCACTATGGAAGCGAAGTTTTCCGCTCCTGTCGGAAGCAAAGTTATGGTAATGTTTGTTTTTATCTCTGTGCTCTCTACAGAGGTCAGTCCTCTGTTTTTCCACCATGCCACCCATCTCAAACACCATTTTCATTAACTCATTTCATTTATCACTATGGGACAACTCCAGCTTTTCCTCCAGAGTGGTACCCTTTCCCTTTCATGAAGTAATATTTTGCTCAAAAGAATGTTTGTGAATTTAGATTTTTATTTCAGCAATATGAATCGCTTCTTTACACGTGCTCTCATGTAAACTCTAAGCTTTCTTTAGTTTGATTGGTTCTCATTACATATCACTTGCTTTGGTTTCTAGCTTAATGTTTTATTTCTATCTCAGACTCAGAGACTACAGAAGACGAAGCCACTGAGCCACAAATACCCCTGGAAGGTAAAGAATGGGCCAGAGGTTTTCAAGATGAGGCCCAACGTGTGCCTGCAGGTAAATATACCTTCAAAATTCTTTGCCTTTTTGATTTTTTAAATATAACATATATAATTTTAATCTTAAACTTAGTAGTTTAGTCGGAGCTGATGGTAGAGTGGTTTGTGCCCCGACATATGGTGTCGGTACGTCCCGGGCGACCTGAGTTCGAATCCCGGCTCGTGGTCCTTTCCCTGACCCCAACCCCTCTCTCTCATCCACTGCGCTTCCTGTCCTCTCTAAAATCACTGTCTATCCAATAAATGCAAAAACACCAAAAATAAGATCTTTTTAAAAAAAAAGATAGTAGTTTAGCATATCAAATCGATTATAAATGTTCTGTTAGTTGTATTTTGTTGTAACGTTTTTGTAGTTTTAAAGAACTGAAACAAGATGTTTTTCTGGACCAGCATCGATCCAGCGTTGTAAACAGGATCTGAGGTGGTCTATATAGAATTGTTTAGATTAGATTAGATTAGATTCAACTTTATTGTCATTACACATATACAAGTACAGTGTAACGAAATGTAGTTTAGGTCTAACCAGAAGTGCAATTAGCAAGTGCAGATATACAGTGTGAATAAATACAGAATACAATATTAGGAAAATACTATACAAATGTTGTATGAAAATATGACAGTCGGTATGTACTATGAACAATATATACAGAAGGCTATATACTGTGAACATTAATGTACAGGTGGTTATGAACAGATAACAATATAGACAATACAATAGTGCAAGTGATTTGAGTGTGCAATAGTTACAGACATTAGCTATTAAAGTTACAGTGCAGTAGATGAGTTAATGCGGTTATTAAAGGTACAGTGCAGTACATGAGTTAATGCAGTTGTTGAAGTTATAGTGCAATACATGAGTAGATGCAGATAATACAGTTACAGTGTATTAGATGAGTTAGTGCAGTTATTGAAGTTACAGTGCAGTATATGCGTTAATGCGGTTATTAAGGTTACAGTGCAGTAGATGAGTTAATGCAGTTATTGAAGTTACAGTGCAATAGATGAGTAGATGCAGTTAGTTCTGCAATAAATGCAATAGATGAGTTACAGTGCAGTAGATGAGTTAATTCAGTTATGGAAGTAGTTTATTAGTGCAAATGAGCATTCAGTGTAATATTCCTGGTGTGCAAGTGAGCAGTATAGAGTGCAAATGATGCTATGTGTGTGTAAACAGTCCGGTAGAGCAGATAACATGAAGTACTGGTGTGTACAGTTCAGTCATGGATGCAGCCCTGTTATGCAATGTAAACAATGTAGTAGCAGCATTAAAGTTAAAGTTATGAGGGTTAGTGGAATCAGTGGGGAGCAGAGTTCAATAATGAAACAGCTCTGGGAAAAAAGCTGTTTCCTAGTCTGCTGGTTCTTGTCCGGAGGCACCTGAAGCGCCTACCGGAAGGCAGGAGAGTAAACAGTCTATGAGCGGGGTGAGAGGAGTCCTTGAGAATGCTGCGAGCTCGACGCAGACAGCGTTTCCCCTGGATGTCCTCAATGGAAGGGAGTGTAGTCCCTGTGATGCGCTGGGCTGTTTTCACCACCCGCTGCAGTGCCTTGCGCTCAGCAACAGAACAGTTCCCGTACCAGACTGTGACACAGTTGGTCAGGATGCTCTCTATCGTACAGCGATAGAAGTTCACCAGGATAGTTGAAGACAGTTGGTTCTTCTTCAGTGTCCTCAGAAAGAAGAGACGCTGGTGAGCCTTCTTGACCAGGCATGAGGTGTTGGTGGTCCAGGACAGGTCCTCCGAAATATGGGTCCCCAGGAACTTAAAACTGGAAACACGTTCAACAGCCATCCCGTTAATGTGGATGGGGTCGTGTGTGCCTCCTTTCGCCTTCCTGAAGTCCACGATGATCTCCTTTGTCTTGGAGGTGTTAAGGAGCAGGTTGTTGTCTGAGCACCATGTGGCCAGGTGCCGTACCTCCTCCCTGTAAGCAGTCTCATCGTTGTTGCTGATGAGACCAATCACTGTTGTATCGTCTGCGAACTTGATGAAGGAGTTAGATCCATTCACAGGCCTGCAGTCGAGTGTGAAAAGGGAGTAGAGAAAGGGGCTCAGTACGCAGCCCTGTGGTACACCAGTGTTGAGGGTGATGGTGGTGGAGCAGATGTGGCCTAACACAAGTTTACAATTGTTGAATAGATTGGTTTGTGTGCACGTCAGCTGAATTAAATAATCTTGGTTAAATGCAGAATAGTTTGTATTGTATGTGTTATATCTTTTTACACCCTTCGTTTCTATTCTTGAATCTGATATTTTTCATAAAAATAGGAAAAGCATGAATGTGTTGTCAAAGTCAAAAATATTCTCTTGATTCTATTTAGTCCCTCTGCCGAGTTTAGGTAATTGAAATCTCAGGTGTCTTTTGTGTTGACAAAAGCTTTCCCATAATCTCCTGGGGATGGCAGGTGGTGTTGTACTTTTTACAGATTGGACCATATTTCCATTTCTTTCATCACTGTGAACAGCCACCAAAAAATAGTGATATTCACTTGACATGCTTATTTCAGCTTAGAAATGTGGGAACAACATGGCCTGTGTATAGATATCCATTTTTATCTCGGCGTATAACATTGAAATTCATCTTGTGTGCAGTGCTGCTTTCAGCGAACATAGATTTTAGAGAAACACAGTGCAAGGAATGGAGATGGAATGAGATACTTCTCTGTAAAATTAACTTGTTTGTCATCAATGAATGATGTACCTACCCTAACACCGCATGACATATGACTGTAAAATAAAAAGTATTTCCAAAGTATTTCTACAAAATCAAAGCTCATAGTTTTTTACCAAAAAAGAGATAAGATAAAATATTTGTGTCAAGGATTTGGTGGCTCGGATGAACTTCATGGTGGCATGAGTGATTGATTTGATCTGTTTGGGTGGGTGTAGAAGGGTATGTGGGGGCTCAGTGTTATTTTTATTGATGGATGTTTCCTGACTAAAGTGTAATATATTCAGTCACATTCAAGCATCAGCTGGGTTCTTGGAAACAAAGCTTGAAGAAGAGCAACTCCCGGGCTTTAATCCTCAAGCTTCTGAAAACAAGCTCATAACATCCACATATATTATACACCAGTGCTAGGCAAAAAAATAGTATGTAGGTAGTGTTTTCTTTTTAAGTGTATATATTGTTGTTTTGATTAATTTACTCTTTATTTAGAGCTGATTTATATAATTCTTTTATACAATACATTGAAAAAGGTGGCCACTTAATAATGTAAGGAAGGGTTTTGCACAAAAATAACATTTTTATTTCCATTTTGCTCTTCTAATTTTCAAAATAAATAAATAGGTATTGAGGGTAATTGACAAATAAATGGTCCATGTGTCGTATGGTATGACAGTTAACATTTAGAAATCAAATTCTTAGAAGTATAATATTTGATATTATTAATATGTATATATTTATAGTATAAAATAGCATAAGAGAGATTTATCTAGGACATGGCATCGTTTAAATGCCATGTCCTACCTGAGCATTGTTTCTGACCATGTCCATCCCTTTATGACCACCATGTACCCATCCTCTGATGGCTACTTCCAGCAGGATAACGCACCATGTCACAAAGCTCGAATCATTTCAAATTGGTTTCTTGAACATGACAATGAGTTCACTGGACTAAAATGGCCCCCACAGTCACCAGATCTCAACCCAATAGAGCATCTTTGGGATGTGGTGGAACGGGAGCTTCGTGCATCCCACAAATCTCCATCAACTGCAAGAATGCTTTTAGCACCTTGTTGAATCAATGCCACGTAAAATTAAGAGAGTCCTGAAGGCGAAAGGGGGTCAAACACAGTATTAGTATGGTGTTCCCAATAATCCTTTAGGTGAGTGTATATTGGTCAAGAAGAGTATTAATGATTTTAACATAAATTTATTTTGTTCCATTATTTGTTCCCATGTTGTTGTCCCATAGGTCAAAGGATGATGGATGTCGCCCCAGATACGAGCGATCACTGGGCAGGCGGTGAGACCTCAGTGTTGGAAAGAGAAGCACCAGCCCTAGGATCGAGAGCACCAGGACAGCAGTCAGCCAGGCAAGCCAACAGCCGGGAGCCGACGGGCACCCAGATCAGGCACCTAGGGGTCGAGCCTCTGATTCGAGCGTCACGCGCCAATCTGTCCCGTCCAGTGTGGGGGTCCGAGGAAAGTGTGTCTTTAGCTAGCGATTACTATGGTAGCACATTCAGTCTTTATAGAGGAAGGAGTTTTTCTGTACCCCTGTAAGTAAAAGTCAAATCTCAATCTGCCACAGCCCACATTAAGCAGACTAAAAATCCCAAAAGATCCCTCAAGAATAGATAAACAACCACAGCCCCGGTCACACAGAGTCACAAGAGACCCTCGCTCTAACATAGTCCCCAGTGTAAGTGTTTGGGAAGGGAGAGACTTGAGGCTGTGATTGCTCTTCTCTCTCTTAGTATCTGCGCCGTGTGTTGTGGTGGCCCCATGAGGCATCTTACATCACCACAGGAATGACAGAAGATACAGTGAGTGGGCTCTCTGCGTTTGGATGAGGTTCAGCTCAACCCACAAAGTGCAAGAGCTTCGGTATGTAAGCTGCCAAAAAGCCTTATTTGTGACTCATTCGCAAGTGGCAGAACAGCCATTTTTTGTTAAAACTTGCATTTATTATTTTATCATTGTAGAGCAGTGTAGAAATGACACAACTTTAGTTGATGCTTATATTTTCATCTAACCAACATTTTTAACCTAAGTAACATTCAACAAGTGCAGTGATTTCATGCCCTGTTTGTTTGCAATATAGATGCCGTGATGTAAAAAAATATACCGTCGTCCCCGTAGGAATTTTTTGTTGCTTTTTTTTTAAGCTTGACGTCATTTTCTCAGATATTTCACAGAGAAATCGAAAATACAATCAAACACAATTGTTTTCATACGTAAGGGTTGTTTCTGTACAATGTAAAAACATTTTGCAGACTTTGGTGTCATGTCAAATCTCACCATTTTGTGATATTGTCGAAATCGCTTCTAGATCTCCAAAGGAATCATCTGAGATTACAAGTGTGAGTTTTATTAGCTGAGGAAGAAAATGTGAAAAAGCGTCTCCATGGCATCTTACGGAGAGACGTAGCGCAGCGGTGTGAAAAAAAACATTAAAAATCAATGAAAAATATTTAAACATTAAATATCCTAGTACTACAAATCCAGCTTTCTTTGCATTGCACTAGTTTAATGTAAATAGAAGACCAGTTCAGACAATTTTATCAGCAAAAACTTTGGATCATACATAAGTAAGAAAGAAAAGAGAGCAACTGATTGTATCTTCTGTATCATTCACATCTCTGGAACACTCCTCCATGTTTGAGCCAGGGTTGCTTGTAACATTCACAGCTCAATTCCCTCTTTCTCAAACTCCACTTTCTCTCTGAACCAAAATTTAAAATGTCATCCCATTCTCATCAATATTAAACAACAGAGCTTTACGTACTTTTGAGCCCACGGATATCCATAACTTTCTGTTTCTCATCCCCGTTATTTGGTTCCGCTTTTGATTTGCTGCTCATTTTGACCAGAAAAGATATGTAGGGGTAACGACAGTCTCCCCGGAAGTCAGATAACTTCAAAGAACTGTCTGAGAGATGGCGACCGCAGGGCACCGTCATGACTCGGGTAACGAATGACCTGGCCTTTAAAACTGCAAGTTTATACTATAAACTCTGTGTTATATTGCGTTTAAACGGAGATGCTGTCAGTACAGTGACCTTTTGTGCATGTCGACATTTTTTCAGGAGCTGTTAAAGAAGTGTAATAATAGATTGTCTCAGGAAACGCTGCTCTAGGCCAAACTCTATTTAAGACAAAGCAACTCTAAAATAGTACGTGCCGAGTAAACATACGGTGATGCATCTTCCATCGCTTTGAAACGCAGTCTGTTTTAGTTTCAGCAACACATCTACAGTACTGTACACTTTTCGTCTAACATCATTAAAATGAAAGTAAATATTAAATTATTAAAAATAATGTTTACCTTACTGTATCTTAGTCACAATGGAGTTTCAATCCATTAAAACCATTCATAATGTAATGCAATTGAATTATTCATAAGAATTAGATGTTGAACGTTGAGTCTGAATTTAGTTACGCATAACACAGCACCTCCCTCACACTCCGTTATTGCCTTTGTCATTTCTCATCTAGATTTATTTCATTGAGTTCATACTTTCCTTTGACCCCCATTGTACACATGCAAATTCTTTTCGTTTCCTACCCACACCGCAGTCGATGCAAAATTGAAGCTTACCAAAAGTTTGCATTTAAAACATGCTTGCATCACATTTTTTTGTTCGGTGTTACCGACCCCTTCGGTTTCCCCCTGGTTTTTTCGTGCATGGTCTTTTTTGGTGAACTGCGCAGCATGACTCCTTGCACGCATGCACACTATGAGAGGGCATAGATCTTACAAGAACTCTCCGATTAAGGAAATCTTATATTTAAAATAAAATGTGTCAATGTTTTTTTTTTCCCAAGTGTAGCGTAAGTGTTTTAATACAATCTCAAATAAAGTAATAATATAAAGCACTGTAATGTGTTGAGTGTTATTCCCTCAGATTCGGAATACATTTCCATAGGTAGTGAGACATCCAGAACTATTATAGTGAATTGATTACAATTAACAGATTTGTCATATTTTACTAACATCATTCATTTTTTAAGGATCATCCCTCTATTTAAACCAGATTTGTGCTTTGCCACGCATGGTTTTAAAGCTGCATGGAAGACGTTCACGCATTGTGACCTGGATTTTCATTACAAGAGTAAGTTTGTCAAACTGCCCGCTAGGAAGGAAGCTACATAGGTTGAATATAGAGCGATTTTAGCTGTATTTAGATGCTTTATTACGTCCCCTTACACATTTTGTAGTGCATATTTTAAATAGACTCGTTTTTGCAGTGTTCTTACTTTATAGTTGACTATAGTATACTTGTAGCTATGTGTCTAAAACTTGTCATAAAACTTCCCTTCTAGCGCTGGCAGGTGACGTCAGACTTATTCCTGTAGATATCCAGTGATGTGTGGTGGTCTAGCCCAGTGATTTTGGAAGGTATAGGCTAGTCGGCACAATTGAATTAGTTCAACAATCTATTTGCTAATATTACATCCATTTTGCACATTGTGTTGCTTTGTACACGTCTGGAAGACATGGTGTAACTTTACCCTTACAAGATTAAAATAAACACATATTATTGCAGTTTAAATTCTCCCACTATTAATATATTCGTCCTTCTCAGTCATAACTTCTTAGATTTAACAGAAAGTCATTATCATTCTTATATTCTTTATTTACTCCTGAAATTTGACATTTTTGTAGCTTGCAAAACCTTCCACCCTCAGACGCAGAATGTTACTTTTTAATGATGAGAATTTGAAGTAGACTCATGCACCTGTGCACACACATACACAGTCCCATTTAATGTCCCACATCAGTAAAAATAGCCTGTCTGGCCCCTCTTCCAAAGTCCTCATCCAAACAGTTGGGATCCTCCTCTTGCATTAAACCCATACCCTAACCGAAAATCTCCCTCAAACACCTTTTTTTAGGAGCCCATTTGAAGAGGTTTTGAGAGAGTCCCCCCCACATCCACCCCCTTCCCCCAAAATTGGCCGTTCTACTGCCTCTCCTTTGCTCGGCCGTTCTGGTTCGTGCCCTACCACTCCCCTAGCCCCACGCAGGAAAGCTGTCCTGCCAACTGAATATCAAGACACGGGAGAGTTTGAGGAGACTGTCAAGCAACCCCAATCCTCAGCCATGTCTCAGAGTAGTGCTCAAGACTTTCAATATCAGACCCCTGTGAGTGAGTATTACCGTAAAGAGCTTGCAGCGAAGCTGAACAGGCACAGCTCCAACTCGGAAGAGCACAGGAGGAGTATTGATAACCCAGAGGGGCGTTCTAGGGTTGGATTTATCAGAGCCTCGTCTGTTGACGAAGGAGGAAGTCGACTGGGTATCTCAAGAGAGAGCTCCAAAGAGGATCTCCGTGAGGTTATTGGAGCAGATGTAGCTCAGAGAAGGTCCATGTTCAGGCAAAGGGCCGCTTCCTTGGAAGACAGACCTCACTACTCCCAGAAGGTGCAGGATATAGAGAACAAGTTCACGGAGGAGGTCCAGCGCATCAAAAAGCTTGTGGGAAAGTCGCATATGAAGAGATCCTTCTCAACAGAGCAGCTTTCCACTCTTCACAAGAGCAAGCAGCCTGTAAGAAAGTTGGAGCCCATCCCACCTCAGGTTCTTAAAAAGCTGCAGGATAGAGAGCGTGCTCGGCTAGAGCGGGAGAGGAGAGAAAGAGAGCCAGCCAAAGAACGTTCGCCACCCAAATCTCCATCTCGACATCGAAGAGACCTTCACGGTTCGTTGCCCAATGTGCCAGAAGCCATGTCACCTTCTGATCTACCCGGACAAAGGTCTCCGAGACTTGTTCGTGGCCCAAGCCCAAGCAGGGAGAGTCCTCGAAGGTCTCCAACTGTTGAGATCACTGCCATGGCTGAAGACCGCTCTCGAAGAGCTGAATCTCCATCCAGAAATCTCTTGGAGATGACGTTACGGAAGGTGGAACCGAGACCTGAGAGTCCATTGGTAAAGAGGGTTGTTCGGGTTCAAGAAATTCCACAAGCAGAAGGTAGGAAGACGCCATTAGAGGTCACGCTAAGAAAATTGGAAAGAAGGCCTGAAAGTCCAATGGTGCAGGGAGAAACCGTAGCTATTCAAGAGTGCCCTGTTCAAGTTCCTCCCAAACCTCCAAGGTTGTCTCTGTCTTCCTCTTCCGAGGAGAAGATGGAAATGGATATAACTCCTCTGTCACCAGCACCTAGGCTTACCATCCCAAAAATCATCGTAGAAGAGGAGCCAATGGAGACTGACACGCCTGCAGAAAAGACTGATAAGACTGTAAAGAGTGCAGTTGGTAGAGTGGAAAAATCTCAGAGAAGCAGAGGAAGAGGACGCAGACAAAGACCCATGTCCCCTGAATTTGGTAACTCAACGTTGAAGCAAAACCTACTTAGAATATCACCTAAGCATATATGTTTTGGAAAAACATGACACATCTCTTGCATATGTTGTTGCAGAATCTTCAGACGACTCGTATGTGTCTGCAGGGGAGGATCCTTTAGAGGCTCCTGTGTTTGAGTTTCCACTACAGGACACCGTGGCCTCCACGGGAGCTGAGGTGGTGTTAAAATGCATCATCAGTGGCACACCTGTACCTGAAGGTACGTTCTGTATTACTGTTTTAATGACTTTAACAGTATCTTAACAACATCTGTAGGTTACTCAAAAACAATGCATCCACAGAATACAATACTAAAATAATAATAAAGCCATAGTTGGAACAGCCATCTAAGTAACTAAATTGTAACATTGGCCATAACAGTAAAGATGTGTTTTTATACATAGTTACTTGGAAGAAAAACAACATTGAGATCAAGAGCATCCCAACTCATGTTGTAAAAGTGGAGGGAGAAAGGCACTCTTTGCTCATTAAATGGACAAAGCCAAGCGATGCGGGGACGTACAAAATTACTGCAGCCAATGAGGTGGGCCAGGCTTCCAGTAGTGCCACGCTTTTCATCAAATCAGGTGAGCGTGTCTCATGAGGAACACTGTAAGAGATCCCTTCTTGAAGAATGTTCATGTAGATGTTTGTGGTGGTCCTCAAATGTCAATTACTGGTTGCTTGTCGCCATTCTTATTCAAGCACTGTATTACTGTCCGTATTCCAAAGGTGGACAGTACGTTAGTATTTTTACTCTACACTCCAGTATATTTTCGAGACTTAAGTAAAGTGTTTCAATTTTGGATAATTTTACTTCACTAAATTATGAAGCATAGATTTTTAATGTTATTACAAATTACTTTAATGTTTAGTGTTAAATATACTTTTTTTAATTTAAATTTTACAATTATTAATGTTTCATGAAATTTTGCAGCATTTATAGTAAAAAGCTTATCAATGTGGGTCATTTTCTTTTTAAAATTCATGTACCCTCATAATCTTGCACTTCCCTCCTGAAATGACTCTCGATCTCAAATGATGTAAATTAGATGCCTTGGCCGGAGCATCCGTTAACTCCTCCCTACAACTGTCAGTCTGCTGCCAATTTCAATTCAAAATCAATTCAACAGCTGTTTTTACACATCCAATCAATTCGCAATAAAAAACGTGAACCTCCCCCACTAATTTTCTCCTTTGAAACTACTTTTCACACGGAAATGTGTCAGAATACGGAAGTACAAACGACTTCTGGTTCACGGGGACTTTAATACTTACATTAACAATCTATTACTTTCTTTACGTTTACTTTTTTAAATTAAGAAAATACAAAACTTTTAATCTGTAATAGAACTTTATCAGTGTTTTTAGTTTGGAAAAATGTTTACATCACTACATTGTATACTTTATATCATACTTTTGACTTTTTACCTTGAATATAATCTAATACTTTGTTACATTTACATGCAATTTTGAATAATTAAGTAAATAGCAAAGTAGATTTTTAATGTTCTTAGAGGTATGATATACTGTATGTGACCCTGGACAACAATACAAGTCTCATGGGTCAATTTTACGAAATTAAGATTTGTACATAAACTGAAAGATGACTAAATAGGATTTATATTGATGTATGAGATGTTAGAATAGGACAATATCTGACTGAGATACAACCGCTTAAAACGAAGAAGAAAATTGCCGTTGAAGTTATTAATCAGGGACTCTGTAGCCAATTTACTTTTTATATATTTAAGGTAGGTCATTTAAAAAATATCTTCATGGAACCTGATCTCTACTTGATATCCTAATGATTTTTGGCATAAAAGAAAAATCGTTCATTTTGACCCACACAATGTATTTTTGTCTTTTTCTAAAAATTTCCCCATGTTACTTAAGACTGGTTTTGTGATCCAGGGTCACATATGCTTTATAATGTAATGAAGTAAAATTCCTCCGAGGTAAAAACACTAATAAAGTCCAGATACTTGGGAGTAAAAATGCTTTTCTGTCCACATCTGCCGCATTCTCATTGGTAGTTGCTGCATCGCATCACTGCTAATTTGCATATAGCTGAGCTCTGCCCATTGTTCCTATCTCCAGTTGTCACTTGGCTCACGTCGATGAATGAATATTAATGACTTAAAGCCATTTTGTGCTTGAAAATTGCTTTCAATGAAAATTCTCCATCCAAAAACAGAGCTGTTAGAATATATTGCTGTTGAAAGTACTTTGAAGAAAGAGGTAAATGTTATGAGTCAATATTCTGAGCAGCAAAAGCGGGTCTTGAGTCTGTGGAATTTGAATTGAGTGGGTGTAAGTTTTGAAGGGTAACGTATGTGATTTTAGAGCAGTGAATTTCAATATCTTGGGATATCTTGGTGGGATCAAAAGAATGAGTCATTCCGTCAACATGTAGCCCTGCAGGCCAGTGTTTACCATCCTCCGATGGTTTTAAAATCGCTCTTAAAGCGAACTAGACATTGAATTCATGAAAACACTTTACATTTAGCCTCACAACCATTTCTCTCATGAGCGCTTTGTTTGCTTCGATGCGGCTCTTGCCTCCTCTCTGGTTTTCTCTGTACTCCTTCTCTTTCTCTCCTTAAGATCCCCAGTACTCCAACCAGAGTTCCTCCTTGATAGTTACCATAGCAACCCAGAGGTTAAAGTGAACATGAATTGTGTACCTGCGTGCTAGCATTGTATTCAATTGGAAAACCAATGCACTTATGTGGAAACGTATAAACATTCACCATAGCTGCTCTTTACGTTTTTTATAGATGCCAAGAGGTTTGACTTTAGTTTAACAAGCAGCTGATTTTTATTTTATTTTGTAGTGTTATTGACATAGTATAAGTACAGTATATAGTATATAATAGGAACTTGTTTTTTTAAACAGTTCACACAAAAAGAAAAATCATTTTCACCCTTGTGTCATTCCGAACCTTCTGCAGTCGTGATTTTGGATCGTCATATACAATTTTTTAAATAATATTCTTAAACTCATACCCACCAATGGATAGCCCATGGATGTTGCACTCATTTTACGTACCTCATATAAGAACATGAGATTGAAATAAGATTGAAAAAAGATATGCTCTTCATCCAGCAGATGTCTAAGAACATGAAATGTTCTTCTATCGTATCTTCGTTTCTTCTAATGGTTAGAAAACGTAAGAGAAGCTTCGCCTTATTAGGGAGGTGAATACCAGAGGTATTTTTAGCTTTCCTTCCTCCATGAAATGATCTCTAAATGATGTAGTAGATCCTAATGTTACATCACTGACTGCATTCATTTTAATCTTGCTGTTTAAATCGTCATCGATTAGGTCTTTGTTTTTCACAGAAATGTGACGGCACATATTTCGGAGAATGTCAGGAGTTTTTTTATTGACTTTATTGAAAGCTTGAACAGAATTTTTTTTTTTTCAGTTCATGATATTGTTTTGCTGAGCTACAGGAGATGAGAGAGAGTTTGTAAGACGGCATATAAATAGGACGGTTGCCATGAGAATGTTTTACATACCAGTTTCTTTGACTTCATTGGAAAATGGGAGGACATCTGTATGTTGGTGCCGAACTAAATGTTAGAGGTAGTGTCCTTTTGAAGGCGAGAGAGCGAGGGAACGACATCTACTCCAGATGACTGCTTTAAATCTTGTGGCATTCCCTTTAGTGCTGACTTATTATACAAATACTGCCAGAAGTGAACATGTGTTGGGGCCGTAGGTGTTGCTCTACTAGTTGGCCAGTATTTGGCTGAAGGTGTGTGGCCAGGTAGGTTCGTGTTGAAGTCTGTGTTGTAGAATTTGCATGACAGATTTAAACGACGCCTCTCTTTCTTATAAGATATACTGCCGTTATCTTGTTTTAAAATATAGCTTCTTGAGTTGCAATCGTTTTCATCGTTTTCGTTGTCAGTGGTGTGCTTGTGGAAATTGAAATTAGATTTAAACCGAGTCTGTGGTAATGTATATGCCGTAAGCATGTAAGAAGAGACACTGTGTCTATTTTTTCTCCTGGTGCAGGAGTTGGAGAGCACATTGAGTTTTACTGCACACCGGAGCTGTAGGCCTCTCGTGGCAAATGGTTTCAAAGTGTTTACACGTGTACCTGTCAATTCAGTTTAGGGTGAATGCCCAATGAAATGGTAACTTTTGTTTAAATCTCATGCGTCATAGATATTTTTCATGAGAAAAAGACCCAGAAATCTTACGAATGTCTCAGTTTTAGAATAGATATCAACAACATATCATAGTCTCTGTGAAGCATATACCATTTCTCTGGTAGAACAAGAAGATAATAAAATCTGCAATGGCTATCTATTATATCTCATGTGTTGCTCAATTCAAATGATCTTTGTTGTTGTTTATAACGATTTCTTTTCTAATAATTCTACTTTGAAATAATGCAAATTTGTAAAAAATATATAGACTGTTTCATCAGATGCACGCACCTGACCCAAAGTTAACTTCTGGTCTGTGTTTGGTTATAATATAACGATTTAATTCATATTAATTTATATAAATATTTTATTGTTTATTTATTGTATTAAATTAAATTGAAACTACTCAACAACTATTAATACTTTGCAAAATTTGGGCAACGTAATGTTTGTTTTTGTTGTTGTCGTTGAAATTGTCTACATTTAAATGTAAATGAATATATAAAAAAACGTGTAGAGTGTGCATATATATATATATATATATATTCGCACACACACTCACACACAAAGTGTTTTTTTTACCTTTAATTAACGTCAAAGCTAAACATTTATTTACTTTTTATTGCCAGACGGACACATCTTGGTCCTGGTGAGAGATGCTGATTTAAAAAGCAATTTCTATAATTCACATAGTATCCAGTTAGCTTTACAGTATACGTGACCATGGACAAAAAAAAACAGTCTTATGGGTCAATTTTTTGAAATTGAGATTTTTACATCATCTGAAAGCGGATAATTAAGCTTTCTATTGATGTTTGGGTTGTTAGAATAGGACAATATCTGGCGGAGATACAACAGTTTAAAACACTGGACTCTGAGGGTGCAAAAAAATCAGTTATTGAGAAAATTGCCTTTATAGTTGTTAATCAGAGGCACTGTAGCAAGCCATCCTCTCACAAAAAAGTTTTTATATATTTATGGTTAGAAATTTACAAAATATCTTCATGGAGCATGATCTTTATTTGATATCCAAATGATTTTACGCGTAAAAAAAAATGTTTAATTTTGACCAATAAAATTTATTTTTGGCTTTTACTAAAAGGTTCCAGTACCACATAATACGGTGTCTACAACTCTTTCTCCATCATCTGTTTTGGTCTTCTATTTTAATCTGTCCTTACTTCTATTCACAACATCATTTAAGTCTTTTGAGAATTGGGCTACAGTGTTAGTTCTTATCAGAAACTCTTTTTTCTATTCAGTCCATGTCTCTCACCTCTCTCAAAATGTCCAGGTGTAGATATAAAATTAAAAAGTATAAGTATCAGTAGTAAAATAACCTGCAATCACATGATGTTCTTTCAGAGCCTAATCAGGACCAGCGTGGGAACCTCGGTGTGCCAATGGACATCAGCAGTCCCATCACATCTGATGAGGAGTACCTTAGTCCTCTGGAGGAGGGGATGGATTTTTCCTCCTATAGGGGATCTCAACCAAGGAGGATCGTGGACACTCGATTCAAGGAGCCTCCTGCCTTTCAGGTGTGTAAGAGACATTCAATTAACATTGCATTCAAATACACATTGTACCATGTATAAATAGTCATTTCACATGTCACCCATTTGTGTTTACCAACATGACAGACTATTCTTGGAGACCAGACGGTAATAGAGGGTCAGGAGGTGACCATGTCTGTTTGTATGAGTGGACAGCCAAAACCCATGCTTTATTGGTATGTCTAAACAGAACATCACATTTTCGGCATTTTTGAGTCCTTGTGCTCTCATTTCTGTGGTGTTGTGGTTTATTAATTCTCTTAACTGAACTTATTCAGGCTGAGAGACAGAGTGACGATTAAAACTGGTGCCCGACATATCGTTCAGGAGACAGAGGAGGGCAACTTTGACATGATCATAAAATCAGCACAGAAGTCAGATTCTGGTGTTTACACCTGCAAGATCATCAACGAGTATGGAACTAAACATTGTGAGGGCAAACTGGAGGTTAAAAGTGAGTAACAGTCAATCACTTGCATGCATTCACACACACACACACACACACACACACACACACACACACACACACACACACACACACACAGACTAAACGTTTTTATCTGTGTTTCTTGGTGTAGCTGAAGTGTGTCGTTGTTAGAATGTCAAAACACTTTTTCCTCTCTCAGCTTATTATGCGGAGATGGCTATAAGCTATTTGTGTGTTGGTTTCTCTGAATGGCGTAAACACTGTGGCCCTGCAATTTTGCAAAATGCTTCACATTTAGATCTGATTCTCAGACGTGTGATTTTGCTCTGTTCTGTCACACCTGAAGTGCTATTGAATAACAGAGATTTTCACATCACTGGGTTTAATTTGAGCGTTTCCATTTTCTCAGCACTTTTCCATAAAATGTCAGATTTTTAAAAGCTGCATGGCACAAAGTGATGCCAAAGAGTTTTTGCGGTTTTTAAAAATGAGTTTAACCTTTTACGTATAGAGGTCACTATAGAGCACAGCTCTCCAACATTTGGGTAACACTCTACAGTAAGATTTGTTCATATAAGTGAGTGATTTAGCTAACATGAACTAACAATGAATACTTCTACAACATGAAACAATCTAACTTCATGTTAATTTCAGTGTTTACTAATTATTTTTTCAAATTAAAAGTTGTAGCTGTTAACATAAGTTCATGCACACTGAACGAGAATGATCAATTGTATTGACATTAATGGGATAGTTCACCCTAAAATGAAAATTCTTTAATTAATTGATTCACACAAACCTGTTTAACTTTCTTTCTTATGCAGAACACAAAAAAGATATTTTGAAAAATGTTGGTAACCGAACAACGGCGGTACCCATCAGTGGCGGCTGCTGATCTTTTAAAGAGGGGAAGCTCATTTTCGGCCTAAATCATAAAAATTGTCCATTTATTTATATGTAAATTATGCCCTACGTTCCTTTTCAAGAACTTAATCTTGCACATGCACTCACATGTTCATTGCTATTTTCATGCCTTTTATATGCCCTGTCAAAGTTTGACAGATCTCCAAACCCCAATTTTGACCAAACAACACATCCATGAGATGGTTTCATCAAGAGACATGGCCAGCAGTACATTTTCTTTTTCACAGCACTTCCAGTCAGCCAGCTAACTTTGTCATACCAGGAGAGCTGAAAAGACCTGTTACTTTTCCCTATCTTTTGCACTAAATCAATCTTAGATGTTGATCTGCCCTGCTGTTTAATTCTAAGTTTCTCCTCGTAAGGAAGACTTTCTAATGGCTTTGCCAAAATCAGGTCGACAATATTAGCACTGTCTGCCATCGTGTGAAGTTTGCTAGCTGGCTAGTTCAGACTATATGAATTAATGAACAAACGATCTAATATATATATATTTAACTCAACGGGAGGAAATGTGGGAATTATGTTAAACTGAAACAATGAATGTGGTGTGAAATTGTGTGAAATATAAGATGAAGGTTGCAGCAGTTTGTCTTTCGACTACACATGCAAAATCCGCGATGGGACTGAGTTGGAAATGGAGACACAGAGTGATACGCGTCATAATCTGAAGACCACGCCCACACCAACCGTCTCTTTGCATTGCGAGAAGCTGCCGCCTCCTTGTCATTTGATTTATAACAAAAAAAAAAACAATGTCTAAAAGCTGATATGTGACAATGTGTATAGCAAACAAGCTAAAAAAGCAAGAAATACGTTTTTATAAGCTGTCGACCCCAAAAAACGAGCGTTTTTGGACATAAAAGTGGATTAAAAAGAGATGACGGACCCTCCAATCATCACGCAGACGCTCGGAGTCCGGGCCAGCCCACTCCTCCATTCATCCCAGAGACGCTGAGCGTCCGTGGGTGGGACATAATCGCAGCATTATCCAAAGACCGTCTTGTTTCTAAGCACTGAAAAAAACTGTTTAAAGCAGCCCCATTGAAGTCAATGGACGCTGGGCTTCAACAGAGTAATGCACTGTACGCTACGGGAATGAATGATAAGGAAATCGAGTCAGCCGACCTAAGTAGCTGATTCTGAACGAAATTGTTTTTCGTTCAAGATGAACGTGTTTAACGCATTTTTAGTCAATAAAATGTTAACATAATAGTACATATATTTGACCATTCATTTTTTGACAATTATAGGGGAAGCTGAGCTTCCCTTGCAGTCTTAAAGAAATCGCGACTGGTACCCATTCATTTCTGTTGTATGGACACAAAACAAATGCACGTTAATGGGTTACCTGTTACCTACATTCTTCAAAATATTTTATTTTTTGTTCTGCATCTAAATGATGACAGTGAATTATCCCTTTACCTGATATTAAAAAAATTAATACATTCTGAAAAACTATATAACTCGCTTTTAGTTAATGCATTTTCCAATGTTAAAGGGGTTATATGACGTTAATACGTGTTTTTCTGTATCTTTAGTGTGTTGTAAGTTGCCCATGCATGTATTACACACGTAAAATTGCAAATATTAAAGTGTCGGAACAAAAAATGCATTCTATCTAAAACTGAATGCTCAAACAGACCTGCCTAAAGTGCCTCGTGTAACCACACCCCCAGAAATCTAAGTCAGTTCGTGGTATGATTCGACTAAGACTGCACAAATGTAAACGCAAGTAAGGGGTGCGTACCTGTCGGCACAATTACTTTGGAACCTGATGTTCCAAATATGGTAAGAGGCGTTACATTTCCGTCACACGCATTCAGTATTCAACCAAACACTACGCACTGGTTCACTGGCCAATCATAGCACACCTCGCTTTTCAGAGCGATGACCTTTGTAAAAAATCTGCGCGTTTCAGAGAGTCGGTATCAAAAAGATACAAACATGCACTGTATGTGGAAAATACAGCGCTTTTTAACCTTAAATCGACTATACACATTGCATTACATGTAAAACAAACAATGATATTCGTTTTAGCTGTGTCATATGACCCCTTCAAATATAACCTTAGTGTGGGATAAAACGCACCAAAAAATCCTTACTGAGGATGTCAAAGTTCAGGAACAAAACTGTTAAAATGAGTTCTAAAAATGAGTTGATTTTACAAAAAGCCCAATAGCAAAGAGTCTTTTTTGAAATCGCGGGATAACTCAGAGCTGATTCCTATTGATGTACGAATTAAGCTTACAGACTGACAGCACATTAGCTCTTTGTATGATATCACTGCAGTACAACACTAGCCATTAGCAAACTTCTCTTATGTTTATAGCAGATTAAACCCCTGCGAAGACTCTAAGACCTCCAGTTTGCTTAAACATGATATTTTATTTCCCATTTTTGGATCATCTGTACTGTTTTTTAGCTCGACCAATCGAGCCAGGCCTGGCTATTATTCGTCCAGTGAGGGACGTGATGGTGGAAGCAGGTGAGACGGCCTTGTTCGAGTGTTATGTGATTGGGCCCCAGGACACTGATGTTGATTGGCTGTCGGACGGGAAGCTTATCCAGCCGGCACTTTTGAATTGCAAGATGCACTTTGATGGAAAAAGATGCAGACTGCTGCTTAACTCTGTACATGAAGACGATAGCGGAACGTACACCTGCAAACTGAGCACAGCTAAAGGTGAGCGGCTTGTAGCGAAATATTAAATTCCAAAATTTATACCGAATCACCTGCTATTCTCACTTCTATTCCGTCCTCATACTCATGTAGAGGAACTGACCTCTAGTGCCAAACTCAAGGTCAAAGCATCCATAGAGCCCCTCTTCACCCGTCAGCTGGACGTCCTGGAAGTGATTGAAGGTCGTAATGCTCGCTTTGACTGTAAGGTCAGCGGGACGCCGCCACCTCAGGTCATCTGGAGCCACTTTGGTAAGAGTCACATTACCTTGAGTGTTTTCCAATGTCAACACAATCAAGACTTGAGTTGTTTATGTATTCAACAGATCATCCACTGGAGGAAAGCGAAGACATTCGGATTTTGAAAGAAGGAGGGCGGCACTCGTTGATAATTTCTCATGTCTGTAATGAAGATGAGGGTCTGTACACGGTTGTCGCACATAGCCCTTACGGACGGACTGAATCTTCAGCTGAGCTGTATGTGCAGGAACCCAGGCCGGCAATATCCTCTCAAATGTATGACCCTCCATTCATGTATATTAGTAACACATCTTAATTAATAGTTCACGCAAAATGCTTTATTTATTTTCATATAAGAATAATAATCATATTCAGGTGTGCAGAGATATTTTAGCTTTGTTTAGTTTTATCGGAATTCTATTAATATTTTGTGTTATAGTAGCTTTTGATTTCATGTTAATTTTAGTTTAATATTTAGCCATTTTGTTATGTGCTTTTGTAATTTTTTTATTTATTTGTATATATTTTATTTTGCTATAGGATGAATCTATTTTAGTTTCAGTTTTTATTTACTGTTACAATAGAAATCACAAACTATATGCAATTATTCTTTATACTTTATATGTACCATGAACAATGATTTTTTAAAGAATCTTATCCTAAATTTAAGGGACTGTAATAATCATATACAGCTAGGCAGACTTATTTTACTTTTGTTTAATTGCAATTCTATTGATATTTCGGGTTAGCTTTTATTTTTGATGTTAATCTTATGTTCTTTTGTCATTTTAGCATTCATTTGTTGATTTTTATGTTGCTATATCAGATAAATCTATTGTAGACTTTTTCTAATTTTGTTTAATTTTAAGGATTTAAATGAATGTCAAAGCCAGTATTTTATTTTATTTGAATACCAGAAATGTTCTAATAGCTTTAGTAAAATAAACTTACAGGTGGTGGAACAACATGGGTACAAGTGAATATTACAAAATTCCGTTTTAGGTGAACAGTTTGTACAAATCAAAGAATCACTCAAATCAAAAGTTTGAGTATGTTGGTTTTCATGTTGAATAGAGCAAAGTTGGAGAAAATGCCCTCAATTCCTGAAGAGCCCGAAGTGCCTGAGAATGAGATGGAGAGGTTCACCATGCCCGACTTTGTCAAGCCGCTCTACGATCTGGATGTAGTGGAGGGTAGAGAGGCTGTTCTGAGGTGTAAAGTGGCCGGCCTGCCGTACCCAACCATCATCTGGTTTCACAACGGCAAGAGGATCGAGAGCACGGAGGACAGGAAAATGACACAGTGTAAGTAAATGCCATATTATTTCTTACTGTATAAAAGCTGTCTGGAATTCAGTCTCATACATGATGTGTATGAGAAGGAGTTTTGATTGTATGATTCTGCAGTCAGAGACATTCATAGCCTGGTGATTCGCTGTGTGTGTCATGCCCACGGTGGAGTCTACAAGTGCGTCATATCCAACAAACTGGGCAAGGCCACCTGCTATGCCCATCTTTATGTGACGGGTGAGTTTAAAAAACCTTTTGCATTTTTGTGCCATTTTTGTGCGGACGTCTGTGTGTTAAACTTATCTGAAATGAACTGAAGGTTACTCATTAAAATGTATATACATGTACGTCTAGTTATGCTAAGCTTTAATATTTTTCTAGAAGTTGCTTTTAGAATGGACTGTCTGGTATGAGATTTTTACACTCTGTGACTATAACGTCTAGTTAACAGCCAAATCTTTAAATATCTTTACCGCTGATTTAGTTCCTGACTTCCCAGACGGTTTAAAATAAAAATTCATTTTAGTTTTATGGGAAGAGGATATGTGTGATTATTTGTGAGATTTGGCGGGATGCTCCTCTGGCATCAAATATATAGTTTATTCTCACTGACACTTGTGTGGTTGTAGACATCCTTCCTGACCCACCAGATGGGGCCCCAATCATCGAGTCCATCACTGGGAAGACTGTCACGCTAATCTGGAAGAAACCGAAAAGACTGGATCCATCCATCGGTATGAGTCTGACTGTATTTATGGATGTCACTTTGCTTTTCACAATTAAAAGCATACATTTTGTTGTGTTTTTGAGAGATTCATGCATTCTTATAGAGAAAATCTATAAATAGACAAAAATGACATATACGTTTATGTGCAGTGAGACTGCCAAGCTAATAAATGACTTAACATTCATTTTTTTTATGGGAAATGTTTTTTTCATTAGAAAAACGGAGTTGAGTATTTTTTCAAATCTCAGTTTAGTTTCAGATCCGTTTAGATTTCTTGTATGAGAGATAAAATATGGGATAAGGATATATAAGGATGAAGTGGGAAATTTCTCTTTGCTTTCCATATAATCTTATTGCTGTCTTGCAGAATGTATTGAGATATTCAAAACATTCTCAGTGTCTTTCCTCGATGTAGTAAATGTATTTGTCTCCATGTATCAATCAATATTGACCCGACCTTCCTCAAGCACCCATTAAATCTACCATTAAAGCTATTTTTTATAGTATTGGCACGTATAGTTTAGTCATTGCTTTTCTGTATTTGTTTTATGTGTTTTTGATTTATTGCTGTATTGACTTTCCATGCCATAAAACTTCAGTGTGCTGCTACAATATTTGTCTTCTTTCTCTTTTTACATTAGATTATTCAATAAGCATATTACTCTTATTGAATTTGTTTTGTTTCAGCTGTCAAACATTATGATAAATCACAGTGATTTATGTGTTACGATTCCAGATCCGAGTTCCCTGATGTATGCTGTTCAACAGCAGGCCCTCGGGTCAATCCAGTGGACCATTATCGCATCTTGTCTGAAGCAAACCAACTATACCATCACCAATCTGTCTAAAGGTGTCCGCTACACCTTCCGGGTGCTATCAATCACAAGCAAGGCCTTTAGCAAGCCGTCGCCCACCACGGAGCCAGTGCAGCTGTTAGAGAGAGGTATTGTTCAAGAAACAAAGGGTCAATGAGATGTATGATTCACCGCAGGAGGCTGACTTTTATCTCTCTGTCTGCAGGCCCGTACCTCCAGGAGGCTCCTGTAATCATTGACAAGCCGGATGTCGTGTATATGGTGGAGAAGCAGCCCGTGAGCATCACGGTCACTCTCAATCACGTCAACGCCTCCGTCACCTGGAAGAGGTATTTTGCATTTGGATTGCATTTTGGTGCTAATAGTTGTTTCACTATTGATAAAGACTGGAAACACTACATGATCTCCGCTCAGATTTTTCCCTCGATTTTGTTGCTGAAAGTCTGTGCCAGCCTGCAGATTTTGGCAAGTCTGAGTTGACAGATTTCACAGAAACTCGTGAGAAACGTAGTGTATAATGAGCACAGACCACATTTTTTTTGTTTCAGACTACAATTCCATCCAGTCGAGGGATACAAAAACATGTTTGATATTTTTCATCATCTATGTTTGTTTTATCTGTCATGTGTCTTTTAACAAAGCACGCGTTTCTGTGTGAGTTTGTGTTTGATGTGGAAGTCTGGTCATGCATGTTGTTTTGTTTACGATGTGTAGTGTTCCTTTGGAACCATTTGTAACGTCGGCAAGTGTATTATGACTATTGTTTAGGACTTACGTGTTCAGATTGTAAAAGTTGTTTAGATCTAATCCCCAAAATAATTTGTAACTTCTCAAGCAATTGACAAAGTACGTGGTGGGACAACGCAAATATAGAAAACAAACTGTTAAAATACATTATTTTATGTTATTAATATTTACAATATAATATAGCATAAGACAGATTTATCTTCATTTTTGCTGTCAACACAAAAGACACATACAACATATTTGGCAAATACCCATAACATTTTAAGGAATACTTAATTTAAAAATCATAATTTACTTATGTCTTTTTTCTGTGATATTGTTTCTGTGCAATATTGACAATCTATGTATAAATCAGAAGCGGTCTCTTAATTTTTCCTGCGGCCGTTAAAAAATATTAATAAACAGCAATGTGGTCAAATTACAATTTTACCACATTGCTGTTTCTTAACTCATTTCCTGCCAGCCTTTTTAAAAAAAAGTTGCCAGACTACGCCATGATTTTTTAACAATTTTACGCAACTTTAATTGATTACAGTAAATTTTCTGTAAAGAAAATATGGACAAACAATACTGTATATCAAATGAAAGAACAGTGTCTCAGCTTTTAAACAAAAGAAACCCTATTATTCTATCTTCATCACTTTGATTAAACAGCTGAGATAATTAACGTATTTTGTCACAGATTCCGCCCAGATTCCACTCAGAACAATCATTAAAAACGGCCAAAACATATACGTTCTAGGTTCTGGGATTCTGTACTATTTCCCAAAGGTGTGTAATAGCGCCACCTGCTGTACAACAGCACAAACACTGATTGCCGTTATAACTCGTCTTTGGCGGGGAACCGTTTTTTTTAAATGACGAGATAACTCGTCAATGGCGGTGAAAGAGTTAATATTTTTTTAGCGTTGTGTCATGCTGATCGTTGATTGAGAGTGGACCTGATCAAGCTGACCACCTGATGTCTATAACGACTTACTCTATACTATCTATTCTAACGTTGCTGATTATATATTAAATTTGTGGAGCAGTTTCCAATGTGCCGACATTTAGTTTTTTCTGCTTTCAAAATAGTAATTTTGTTATTTTATTCCTAGAAATGGAGTCGTTTTGTCTAACAGACCAGGCCTGTTTGAACTGAGCATGCCTGACGATGACCAACACACACTAAAGTTGTGGAAAGTGAAGAACAGTGATGTTGGTCAGCTGACCTGCATCGCCAGCAACCAGTTTGGCAGTGACTCCTGCATCCTGACCCTGGATATGGCAGGTGGGTTTTAAAGCATTGCTTACATATTCAAAATGTGTATTGCTGTAAGTGCATAAACGTATAAATCTTATTATACGAGTTCTTTGTCTCTAGTGCCTCCCACTTTCGAGACCATTATGGAGGATCTGGATGTAAATGTGGGCGAGACTCCTCGTTTTGCTGTGGTGGTTGAAGGAAAGCCCATCCCGGATATTCTGTGGTACAAGGTGTGTTTTATTCGCTCTTGTGTGAACGATACGTTGTATTTACGCATTACTCTGGAACATTAATATTAAGAAAGTTTTTCACAATCCTTTCACATCCTTCACATGTAATGGTAGATGTTATCTCCATTCTCTATGTGCATCTTACTGAAGATGCTCACTTTGATGTAAGAATTTATGAAGATATTAAAATCAAACCACGTTCAAACACTCTTTCCTACCCACTGACCTCTCACAAATACTGCCTGTCGTATGTTTCCATAAGTCATATTGCTTCCCAGCATCCTGTAAAAAACATGCTAAATTATGCTTTCAAAGATACTGCTGGATATTGCATCCCCGCCTGAGGGCTTTGCATTCGATTTTGTTCCTACCTGTCCTTTTTACCTCAAACCCACACAAACTCATTTCAAATTCAACGCACAATGGCACTTATTCCATGTTTCCGCTTTGATTGTCAGGATGATGTCCTGCTGTCAGAAAGCAGCCATTTCACTTTTGTCTACGATGACAATGAATGTTCTCTGGTGGTGCTGAACACCCAAGCAGATGATTCAGGAGTGTACACATGTACTGCTAAGAATCTGGCTGGTTCTGTGTCCTGCAAGGCTGAACTCACTGTTCACACAAGTAAGCAATAATATGTTAATAAACTGGTTATCTTTATGAGCATGTCACTGTCCCAAATTTCTTTAATGAAGAGGGCTTTTTGGAATATGCTATGTCTACTTTGCTATAGTGACGTTCTTGCAGTTGATGCGTTTGACTGACCTAATGAAATTTTCTGATGACCGTCTGTCTGTGTGTGTAGCTAAAGAGCACAGAGAAGACTCTTTGGAGGATGAGGCGTCCATCCTTAGAAAGAAGCGAAGGCTCACTGATTACTATGACGTGCACAAGGAAATTGGGAGGTGAGTCATCGTCATGGAGCGTCACTTGAACACACACCATTTATCTCAAGTGAATTCCTACTCTGGGTTTTAAATTCTGATTCCATCAGCTCTCACCGTCGACTCATCTCACGATCAAATTCTTCACACACAATCATTTTCAATAAAGTGTCAGCTGAAAGGTTTCACTTTATTCAAAAACACCTTTTAGTTAACATATTTATGCAATTTCGTGCTTCTCATACAGAGAATGATTTAGCCTCCTAAGAAGTTGAGGCTACAAAACTTTTTCGGTTTCTATAGCTACTGAAATGTATTTATTAATTCATGGATTTATGTACCCCATACAGACTTCAATTTCATTATAAACAGTTTCTATAGTAAAAGACAACTTGAACTTTTTATTGTAAATATAAGAGTGCATGATGCAAATAATACATTTATATTATATTAACATTTCAGCCGCAGATTGTGTTTATTAAATTAAAAAAAATCTGTTTTTCTGAATTTTCTGAGTGTGTTAAGATAATGTGATCATTTTTGTTTCATTCTGTTATCTACAAACAATATTTCTCACAAATTTCAAATGAAAAATGTGTGCCGTTTGCAATTATTTGCAGAATGTCAAAATAACAGAAAATATGCTCCTTATTTCAGACCCTTCTGCAAAGAAAACAAGTTCATATTCACGAAGCAAGTCAAAAATATTTATACATGTATTTAGGAAAAGTAAAAAAATATTTTTGATGTGATAGTTTTAATTTTCATCACAGTTCTCATGTGTCTTGTCATGCTGTCAGTCTTTCACATTGCTGTTGGATGTCATTCCTGGGGTTTGATTTTATTAAAATGCATCAAACACTAGACTGGAATGGCCACATCTTGAAATGGTGATTAAATGAAAATTTTAAATGGGCCTTTTATTTTTTTTCTGTGGCTATATATCATATTATGCAGATTATTTTAAGCATAGATGCAGAAAATATCCCCTCTACAATTTAAACTGTTGTCCTTTATTTCCAAACTTAGATATGTGTGTGACTTGATACATTTTTCCAGTGTTATTAAATTATTGATAATTTCCAACAATAATAGTTAATAAACCCATTATACTCTTCAAACAATGTCCTTCACAAACAGAATTGGTTTTCATCATTGTGGCTTTAAAGCGTAAACACGCAGATCTACATTGTGAAGGGAGGGTTGTTTGCTTGGCACGATTGTGAGTGTTTGGCTGGGCGGAGAGGAGCGCAGTCATCACAGAGCTGTATCTCTGCACCGTACGCTGTCGCCTTCTCTGTGCTTTAATTATAATCTTCATGGCTCACTGCCGCATTTCTATTAAGACCTGAACACGCAGACACATGCTATACACATGACATCCCCATTGTGGTGGTAATTACAAAACAAATATGCTATTATTTCACTTTAATCCTTTCCAAAAAGAACACGCTTATTGTCATTATCATTTCTTAGAGGTGCATTCTCGTATGTGAAGCGAGTGACACAGAAGGCTGGAAAGAAGGAATATGTGGCCAAGTTCATCTCCGCTCGAGCCAAGCGGAAGGTCTCGGCTCTGAGAGAGATGACCATCTTGTCCCAGCTAGACCACGAGAGGATCCTTTACTTTCACGACGCCTTCGAGAAGAAGAATGCTGTCATCATTATCACAGAGCTGTATCCTCTTTTTACATCTCTAAAAACATTTCTTTTTACATCTCTAAAAATGTTTTACAGAAAGCTTGATAGGAATGTATCTACCAATGGATTTGTCTTTTTGGTTTGAGAGTTGGTACAGCTGTTTGTGTAATACTAAACTCACACCTGCTTAAGTTATACGCCCAGAAACAGTGCATTGCATCGATCTGTCTGTGCCGGGACTGTCACTTACACTTATGTTATGTTATGGAGGGTACTATAGAAACACACATAATGTACCTACAGTACTTGCATCTGTTCATACACAGTTAATTGCCTTTGACAATATGTACAGATGCCACGAGGAGCTTCTTGAAAGACTAACAAAGAAATCAACAGTGATGGAGTCAGAGGTGAGACTAGCAGTTTTACTGTATTGAACTATATTACGTTGTAGATCAAGAAAAAACGTTTTTGGTTTACTAGGTACGATAAAAAGCCTAACAAAAGCTGTTGATCTAAACTGTCTCTTGCAGATCCGATGCAGCGTGAGGCAGCTGTTGGAGGGTATTAACTATCTTCACCAACATGACATTCTTCATTTAGACATCAAGGTAAAAATGATGTGATTTGCCCCATCACTGTTTTCCTTCTGTAAGCATGTAGTAATTAAGCAATGATGTGTTCACCAGATCGGTTTTCTGTGACGTTTTTCCGTTTAGCCTGATAATATCCTCATGGCAGACCTCATAAGCGATCAGATCCGCATATGTGATTTTGGGAATGCTGTAAAGTTCACGCCTGATGAGGCTCAGTACTGCAAATATGGCACTCCAGAATTTGTGGCACCAGAGATTGTTAACCAGACACCTGTCTCCAAGGCAACGGACATCTGGTAATGCACCTATTCCCTCCATCACAAAACTTTTCTTGTACAGTCAATTTGAAGCATCTGATGTCTCATATATATATACATATATACATCTTTTTCTAAATAATGAAACTTTTTCTTACAGGCCTATTGGAGTTCTAACTTATTTATGGTAAGATTACCTCCTTTGTCTGTATTAAGATAAAGTTTTGGATTTTGTACAAAAGTAATTTAGAAGAGCGGTACAATTGCTTTGGTTATCAGAATCTTTTGTCTACCAAAGAGAGTCTACTTGAGCATATAGAAGATTAACATTCATTTAAAAGGTGACCAGGACAGATGTCAAAATAAAAGTCTTGAATGGACAGACAATCAATTCAAACCAAAATAAAAGTTCCAAAAGCTTTAAAATCAGAATCTTTTACATTTACAATTGTATATACATCAGTGGCCAAAGATGATAATGAACTTGACGTCTTTGTCCTTCATGTTGCGTAAAAATAAAGCACGCATCCAGGAGTTCAAGGCTTTGCAAAAGCAACACACAGGGAACACATACGCAAAGCTTATTGACCCAAGTAATAATACAAATAAAATAAATGAATCATTTATGTTAATAATGTTAATAATTTGTGAAAAATAAACAATGTTATAAGATATTGTAAAAACAATATAAAACTAATCAAAAAGGATGCCGTAATGTAGGCTTTATTTTCTTTTTTGTATATTTAAATAAACTCATATTCCCTAGTACAGTGTAATGTTTTTGCCCAATATTTTTAATCTAATAAATATCTTGCGGTCTAAAGTTTAGTGTTTTCTTTGGTTACTTCTATAGTAAATAATTTACAAACATTCTTTACATCTGTACATCACTTTGGGCCTCTACTGTATATATAAAATACTATTGTAATATATAGAATGTATCACTGATAACAGTTTATTCAAATTTTATAAGTAAAAATACTTTACATTATTATTTTTAGAATGATGCCTTGAGAATTGCCAGTCACTTTGGATAAAATTGTCTGCTAAATGCATTGAAAATACAGTAGCTGAGGTTAACTGAGACTCTCTGTTACAGTCTCACTGGAGTTTCTCCTTTCGCGGGAGAAAACGATCGCAGTTCTGTCCTCAACATCAGGAACTATAATGTGGCTTTTGAAGAAAGCATGTTTAGGGATCTGTGCAATGAAGCCAAGGGCTTTGTCATCAAACTGCTGGTGGCTGATAGATTGTAAGTGAAATCTACAGAGCATCACCATGCTCCAGGTCATAATTTATTGTCAAGAAAATGATCTCTATTGCCAAAAGCACTTTGTGTTAACAGCCAATTTCTGAAATGTCACTTTATCCATAGGAGACCTGATGCTAATGAGTGTCTTCGTCACCCCTGGTTCAAGGTAATGTCAGGATTGATGGGTTAAAGGATAACAAGATATATTCTGTATCTCTGAAAGTTGGAAGATGTGTAATTCCTTTCTCGGATGTATATTGTCACAGTTTTTACCTCATACATGCTTCTCTCTTTTAGATCCTAAATAAAGGGAAGAACATCAGCACAGAGTCCCTCAAAAAGATTTTGTCCAGAAGAAAATGGCAGGTAAGAAGATAGAAACAGATAGCTTATCCGTGCTTTTTTAACATTATACATTTTAACGTTGTCACAATCTATTCCAGCGATCTCTTATCAGCTTTAAATCCAAAATGGTGATGAGGTCTATACCCGAGTTACTGGATGACTCCACCAGCCATATTTCCATTGCTGTTCCAAGAAACGTGAAACAAGGCTCACCACCACCTTCATCATCTTCCGATTCCGACGAAGACATTGATGAGCTCCCTTTTATCCCAATGCCCCTTAACATGGAGTTCTCCGGATCTAGAATGTCTCTGACTGAAATCGTGGGAGATGATGAGATGGCCGGTAGGCCGAATGGAAATGCAGAGAGGCCCGCATCCGGCCATCAGGAGCCAGAGCCCATGGAAGTGGAGACATTAGAAAGAGATGGTGGAAATGCAGCAAGGGGTCGCGCCAAAAAAAGAACTACGCAAGAAGAAAAAGTCTCGTCCGATGAGGCCCCCGGAGAGCTGGGCCCAACGCCAGAACAGGCAAAGAGACCAATGCGCAGAGGCTCAAGTATGGAGCTAGAGGAATCAGAGGGTTCACGTCGCAGAGGAGAACTACGAAGAGGAAGCTCAGCAGATAGCGCCCTGCAGCTTCACATCAAACCAGAAGAAGGCACGGAGGAAACCCCTACAGACGAAAGACGAATTTTACAAAAGTCTGTGTCTATGGAGCTTCCCAGAAGGAGTCCTAGTCCTGGTGCTGCGAATATGAGCCAGGAAGACTACGCTTTGAAATTGGAACTCATGAGACAGAGATTGCTCAGAGGTGGCTCTGTAGATAAAAAGATGAGCGGATTACGAGGTCCTTTACTGGAGACATTAGGTATGGGGGAAGAGAAGCGTTATGTGAGGGGGTCTCGCCTAGGAAACCCTCCGCTTGTAAGAGCAGCATCCAGCGAGTCGCCCAGAGATGACATCCCGAAGACCAAGATACTCCGCAAGAGTGCTTCGTTCAGCCAGGGCGATTCAGAACCAATGCCTTTGCACAGACGAATGGGGGCGCCTCTGGAGATTCCACTGGCACAGATAGAGGAAAGACGACTGCAAGAGGCTGTATCCATGTCTGCTCTTACCGAGCCGGTCAAGGTGGATTCTCGTCCGGTCACACCCAAAGCTCGCACACCGGAGCCAGAAAGACATGAGAAAGAGAGAAATCAAGAAAAAAACACAGCAAGCTACAAGGATAGTAAACCAGAAGAAGTGATCGTTGAGTCCAAGAGTGTTTCAGATGATGATCAGAAATCAAGGGACGCTGATACGCAAGAGAAGGACCAGAGAACGTTTGAGGTGCCCAGTAAAGAACCTGAAAAAGTGGCTGAAAGTAAACCAGCCTCGATTCCAATGGCCGTGTTAGAGGAAGTTGAAGAAGACCAGGAAAGAGAAGATGAAAAGCTAGAGAAAGAAGCAGAGCCTGTTGTCCCACAGACAAAGGTTCAAGTTGAAGTTAAGCCGTCAGAAAAGTCTACAGAGATCACTGTGACACCACCATCCACCCCAGCTGCCATTCCTCATAGCATCGCATCGACCTACGTAACGCCCTCCCTCCCTGCACACACGATTCTCCCAGACGGCCGGACTTCTGCATATGCCTGTATCATGCAGACCATCATGGTACCATCAGTTCAAGCATCTAGCCAACTGGAGGATGTGCCGCCCTCTAAACCCTCACCCACCCCTCCATCCATCCCAGTGTACCCGCCCATTTCCAGACCCATCTCTGAACCGACCCTTGTGTCAACTCCTTCATCCAAACCAGACATTCAACAAAGCACTGAACATCCTGCAGTCTTTTCAAGGGTTGCATCAACGGAGCAAACTCCCAAAGATCCAAGTCCTCCTAAAACTCCCACTCGTGCCTCTCCCAAACATGAGCTGACTCCCGGATCCCACATCCAGGATCTTACATCAGAGGAGGTCTTCGAAGCTCGGTTCAAGAAGCGCGAGTCCTCTTTAACTCGTAGTCTCAGACGTTTTTCTTGGCAGAAAACGGAAGATAAGCCTGCCGCTGTTGCGCCCGAAACAGAAGAAATGTATCGCCCAGGGCCCATCGGGGCACCTTTAGAGTTTGTTCCGAGGAGGTTGGAAGAGAAGTCCAAGTCGGTTCAAGATCTCCGTGAGGCACAAAAGGACCCTGGGTTCATGAGGAGACTCTCCATGCGCTTGAAAAAAAACCCGTCGATGGAGAGAAAAGAGGAGAAGGTCAAAGAAGAAGAGGCTTCAACACCCAGACGTCGTCTGTCCTGGGCACTGGGAAGGAGAGGATCCCAAGATAAGAAGGAGATAGAGATGATGAGGTTGGATGGAGGTCCTGAGAACCCCCCAGAGCCGGAGTCTAAAGTGCCCTCGGAGTCGCCAGTTCTTGCCATGCGCAAGAAGATCGGCAGTACAATGGCGAGTTTATCCACAAGGATAAGGAGTCAGTCTGAGGAGAGGAAAGATGACAGTGAAGGCAAGACAGAAGTCAAAAAGACACCTATATTCTCAATTCTACGGCGTTCCACCTCAGAGGGGGGCAGTCTGAAGAGAATGGGTGTCCCGCACAACCAGATTTCCATACAGTCAGGCAAAGGGGCGTCTTCAGAATCTCTGGATTCAATGGCTAGTGTTCAGTCTGAATCAGCTGTGAAAAGTAAGCCATTTATTGTTTTTTGAATAACCCATATTTGTCATGCACCCATGGTTTTTATGAATTCTATTCTTAAAGGCATAGTATACCCCAAAATGAAAATTCTGTCATTATTTACTCACCCTCATGTCATTTCTTCTGCAAACTCAGTAACAGAAAACCTTTGTCAATATTGTTTTATTTCCAGGTGCAGAGATCGAACATAGGTCACGATGGGACCGCTGGGGGTTGACGAGAGGACGACGAGACAAGACGGTTTCCCAACCAGACCTCCCAGCTTCCATTGCCAGAGAGAACGGCTCTCTCCGCTCTCGCCAGTATACTCGACTAGCATCTGGTATTTCACATGTTGTTTGTTTATTTCACAGTAGCTCCTGCACTAAAGGAAACATCTGTTTAATGTCTCCTGCTTTGTCATAAACATTTACATAAATTATTAATTAATCAGTTATTCATATGGGCATGCATCGACACAGCTGTGGGGCATGAATTATGATATCGTTCTCATGTTTCTGTTCTCAATTAGATTTCCCTCCTGTGTTCCATATTAAACTGAGGGACCATGTTCTCTTGGAGGGAGATCCTGTCACTCTCAGCTGCCTCCCTGCTGGCAGTCCTCACCCACACATCACATGGATGAAAGGTCTGATTTGAGATTATAATGTTCACTTCGGTGAAAATAAAGATAATGTAATCTGACGTAAATCAAGTGAAATATCCCGCACCGCTGAATATAAAATAAACTGAATCTCAAATGCATTATCTGGAGGCATTATAGTTGAAATTGGCTTCTTGATTTTGTTTCGGGGGAAATGAGTCATTTTAGACGTCGACAGCTAAAATGGACTATTGTGAATTTTTAAAAGATCAGTAGATTTATAGTTTCTTTGTTACAGTAGTTACAGTGCCTTCAAAGCTAGACATTTAAATCACACTTTAAAATAGTGAAATATCAAAACAGTGTTTTATTGAATTGTGTTTTATATATAAGCACAAAAATGTGTTTTATTATTACATGCAGTACTTAAAGGGACAATTTACCTCAAAATGATAATTCTGCCATCATTTACTCACCCTCAAATTGTTCTAAACCTGTGTAAATGTCGTTGTTCTGCTAAACACTAGGAAAGATATTTGGAAGAATGTTTGTAACCAAACAGTTCTGGGACACTATTGACTTCCATAGTATAGAAAAGACAACTATGGTAGTCAATTGCAGCGGCGTAGCCAGAATTTTATTTTTGAAAGGGCCTGTCTGTAAATGAGGGGGCCATTATGTCTAGTATAGGTTCCTATACATGTAGATATTTAAAGGGACAAAAATGATACACCTGTATTATACAGCTAATTTCACCGTTTCAGCAAACATAAACATCTGAATCTGGTCCTCCCGTTCCTCATATTTTGCGTCTCTCTCGTTAAACACACCTGATTTATATCACCAGCGCTCCATGAATTCACTGTGTTCCGATTGACATGATCTCTACACATTGTTCACTGCTCTCTACTCCCTGCACACAGGGATTCGGCTGAAGTTTGCGCCTGAAGTAAACTTCACAACACGAATTTGCAGCATCTTCATTCACGGAAATAACTTATTACGGAAGTTTGAAGGATTATTGAACCGCAATCATGAGATTGCGTAATGTTAGTAGTTACGTTTAGTGCGATTCAATGCCCTTTATGTCCATTTCACAGGACTTTTACGGGCGATTTGAATAAACCTCTGAAGCAGTAAGAGACGCGTACAAAATATGCAGAGGGGAGTCGTGAGGACCTGGATTAAGAACCGCTCGGTGGCTACCAGTCAAACCATTATCTTACATTTTACATGACAAGGCGTAGTGTCAGAGAGTGAGAAAAAGTTTCAGTTGAGAAAAGTCTACAAAAACACTATACAAGACGTTAAATGCAGTGTAATCATTATCTTTAGCAGTCTACTCATTTTCTTCTTGCTCATCTTTTTGTAATTTCTAAAAAAAAGAAACTATTGAAGAATATTGAGCGCACCCGCCATCACAGCATACAAGTTAAGCTCTTGGCACAAAAGTGAAGATGCTATGCACTACAAGTGACATAATTGAACCTTTGAATTTTACTAGAGTAACAAATAAACATTTCCTTATTTTTTTATTTTAAGCAATCAAAAATCAGAGGGGGCCTAGGTCCCCTAAAGGCCCCCTTGTGGCTACACTAGTGGTCAATGGTGCCCCAGAACAGTTTTTTATTTTGAAGAAATGTGGGGTCTTTTTTTCTTGTTTTCCAGTAAAAATGTCTACAAATTCTTGAATCAAGATGCATTTTCATGATTTGCAAAATGACATAAGAAAATAGGTCTTGTTTTTTTTTTTAAATAATCTTGGATTAAGGTTTATGTTTCTTTTAGTCACTCAATTCAAGATTTTTTTCTTCCCCATAGGCAGACTTGTTTGCTTGTTTTGAGCACAAATTCACTGATATTTCATATTTTTGTACTAAAAATAAGACTTATTTTCTAAGGTCAGTTTGCTCATCAAGAATGTTTAGACATTTTAACTGGAAAACAAGAAAAAACACCCAACATTTCTTCAAAATATCTTCTTTTTTGTTCAGAAGATCCAAGCATTTTATACAGTTTTGAAACAACTTTATGTTGAGAAAATGATGACAGAATTTTCAGTTTGAGTGGACTATCCCTTTGTAACACATTTATCAGACCACCCGTCATGAGAAAATATCAATATTTTAGGAATCTTAAAGTGAATCTGTGTGGTGCCAAACCATACGTTGTATGAGTATTAGTAGTCATTGTGCTGACACAACCCAAGCTGTTTATTTTTGGCTATATATAGAAGCTCTTTACGCCTCCGAGTAAATGTCAGCTCAAAGGAACACCACAAAGTCACAGCCTAAAGTGTTCACATTAACTTAAGAGAACACAGGTTTTTTATCTGATCAACTTTTTAAAGTCACAGCGTGAAAATGTACAAAGTAGAGGTTGTGGCTTGGTGAAAGTTAAGGTTCACAAGTAACATTACTGCTGTGGATTCTCATGTATTTTCAGATAAGAAACCTCTTGAGATTGACCCGAGGATGAACCTGATATCCTGTCCTGATGGAAGACAGCTGGTGATGATTATGAAAACCACTAAGAAGGATGCAGGCCTTTATGAATGTGTGGCTTCAAACCCGCTGGCCTCTGTCACCAGCTCCTCCGTTGTGTCGCTTGCACGTACGTTTCAGAAGACAGAACAATTATATAAATGGAAATAAATCATATTGATCATTCGTACATTGCTTTTAGCAGCAATACATGGAAGTGTGAATGCACAGTGTCAATTTAAAACAAATACAAAGGTCCAACATCCACACCACAAACAAGAACACAGATGAAAGTGGATCATGGGAAAAATCAGTGAAAGAAGCGCTTTTAGAGCTCACAGAGTCAGGAAAGAGCTTTTGAGAGCAGAAATGTCATTGGTTTTCTAACAACATGAGCAGGATATAGTGCTGAATATTATTGTGCCTTTTCTTTTAGAACAGCAGAACATCAATTATTCATGTTAGTGTATTAAAGCTCTGTGAGGTAACTTGCTAGCAGAGCGAAATATTTTGTGTAGTTATCTCACCTGATTCGAAATGTTTTCCTCAGCTAGAAATAGCTTTTCTGAGTGCAGTCCTGGGAACATGACAACTATCATGAAATTTATCATGATTTGGAAACTGTTCACTACAGTGCATAAGAAAGTTCTGACGAATTAAAAACTCTACGATGTTATAAACATCTTTTCCATTTGCACAATACAGAAAATGAAAGCAAAAATCTCCACTTGTAAACATGCAATTATTTTTCTTTAGGTTTACCAAATAGTCCTGGAACCCCTGAGGTTCCTCAGAAGTATAAGAACACCGCGCTGGTGGTGTGGAGACCCTCAGATACCACGGCACCGTGCACATACTCACTGGAGAGAAGAACAGAGGGTTGGTCAACATAAGTCAATTCATACCTGCTAATAATGTAAAATGTGCTTTGGTTAAGACATTAGAGTTGAACTTGTAATGTGAGTTGGGATGTCAGGTTACATTGTTACAAATAAAGAATATATTATTCCATGTATTGCATTGATTAAAATAAGATGTGTTTTCTCAGCAAGGAAATTAAACGATCAGTGTTATAGATATAGTATTATATTATTGTTTTGTTTTTAAATTATTTAGTGATTCCCTATTGCCATCATGCCCCCAACTGGCAAGGAAGGGTACTGCAATTTATTCGTTATTTTGTGCAGGAACTTACAATTGACAAAGAGGCTCTTTATTGCCTGTTTTCTGTTTATTATGGTTGTCAGTATATAATAGTATAAACTTCATATAACATTTCTGTTTATAGGTGACACTAACTGGTTGATAGTAGCAACCGGTGTGGCTGACTGTTACTACAACGTCATGGACCTTCCAACTGGTGCCACATACAGATTTAGAGTCGCCTGTGTGAACAAAGCCGGCCAGGGACCTTACAGCAATTTGTCTGAAAAAGTGATACTGGACTCGACAGGTGCAGTACGATTACTATGTATAAACTATATATAAACTATACAGTACAAGTACATTAAAAATACACTGAATAAACTAAATCGGAAATACACTTAAAGAATTTGCACATCATAAGATATTCTTATAAGTTTTAAATTATATTATAAATAATTCCACTTCGAATATAATGTTTTTTAAATGGTCTGCAAAAAGTTTATAATGTATATTGGATAAGAATATATGAAAACAACTGAAACATACCTATTATTTTTATATATTTTTATTATCATATGAATCTCTTTTGCTGACAATTTTCACAACTCAAGGTTTAAAAAAATACAAGCACTTTTCATAAGGGGTGCCAATGTGACCCCAAACACAAAAGGAGGCTACACTTAAATTAGCATTTGTAATTCATTCAGTTTCTTAATTTTTCAATATCAATTTATTTTCTCCAGCACCCCAAAAGTCCAGCGGAGCAGTTGTAGTCAAAACCCTTTCATCAGCTCCTGGACCTGCAGTGGTAACATCCACCATGACCTTACCCGCAATGAAGCCCGCTGGCATGAAAACATCCACATCGCCACCTTCAGTGACCTCTGCCCCCTCAACAGTCCAGCCGGTAAAACCAATCTCTCCTCCCGCCGCACCTGCCTCATCAACCGCGCCTTCCCCTGCTCCCTCTGGCCCTGCCCACCGCACCACACCTGAAACCCAAACTCCAACTCCTGCCGCTGCTACTCCAGCCAAAGCCAAAACCACTCTCAACATCACTGTTACCAAACCCTCTCCTGCATCTCCTGCCGCTCAGCCTCCTCCTCCCAAACCCTCACCCCCCGTGGTTCTGCCCAAACCTCTGAGCCCTGTCAATGTGGTCCCGCTTCCAGCTCGTACTCCTCCCGTGTCTCCGCCTCCATTGGTGTCTCCTCCGCCCACCATCGGCAAGCCCATCTCATCAGTGCCTATGTATGTCCCGGCCACCACCCCGGCGCATGTGACCCCAGCCACCCTGAACACCACAGCTACTGTCCTGTCGCCACCGGTGGTGTTAGTTACCAGTTTGAGTCCTGTAGGGGAGGGTACACCCAGTCGTTTGACCCCGAGTGGAAGGGCCACGCCGTCTGGACGCATCACTCCCACGGGACGCAGGACTCCTTTGGGAAAACCTGGAGAATCCACCCTAAGACAAGGAGTGCCACAGAAACCGTACACGTTTATGGATGAGAAGGCCAGGTAAAGTACCATTGATTCCTTGCGTATTATGTTTTATGAACTAGCAGTATTTGAAACTTACATATGTCAATTTCAACTTACATCCTGAAGTAATGTAGCGTTTTGTTTTCTCTACACAGAGGTCGTTTTGGTGTAATCAGAGAATGTCGAGAAAACGCCACAGGTAACCTGTACATGGCCAAGATCGTGCCGTACGAGCCTGACAATAAGCAGGTGGTGTTACAGGAGTACGACATCCTGAAGTCCCTCCATCACGAGAAGGTCATGGCCCTACACGAGGCATACGTCACCCCACGATATCTGGTGCTCATTTCAGAGTGCTGCTCAGGGAAAGAGCTCCTCTATAGCTTGGTTGACAGGTCAGAGACTTGTTGGGAAGTCTTCATGCTTTTAGTTCTTCACAAATACTCCGATATCATGTTATTCAGTGTCTTTTATCTCCCTATATAGATTCCGATACTCTGAAGATGACGTGGTGGGATATATTGTACAGATTCTTCAGGGTCTGGATTATCTGCACAGCCGGAGAATCCTGCACCTGGATATCAAACCAGACAACATCATCGTCACCTACATGAATGTTGTTAAGATCATTGATTTTGGGGGTGCACAGAATTTCAATGCACTCTTCCTCAAGCAGTTCAGCCCACCCATCGGAACACTGGACTATATGTGTAAGACATGTTTGAAGAGTATTTATGCTTATTATTTTTTATTTTGGTGTGACAAATCTACCAATCAATAGGTGGGTGTTCTTTTTTTTATCTTTCACTTAAGAATGTCAGAGAGCATGACTTTCCTCCCAAAACACTCTAAAACTAACCTGGCAATGCCCTAGTTACCAATTCAAACATCCTAGCAATGTCTTGGTAATGCAAAACTGTAGGCATATATATAACATTCAAAGCTCTATAAGATAACACGTATTCTGAATCTTAAGATCTTAAACACTTTGGGCGAGTCTTTGTCAAACCAATATTTGTCTTGTCAAGCTTTCCTTTTGAAGTTACTGATTTCAAATCTGTTTTGTATTATAATGTTTTTTGCACACTTTAGTTATTCAGAAATAACTCTTCTTCCCTCTGTCTTTGCTGTTTATTAAAAGCCCCTGAGATGTTAAAAGGAGATGTGGTGGGTCCACCAGCAGACATCTGGAGCATCGGCGTTATAACATACATCATGTGAGTCCTCTCTGAAACTCTTTTTTCAAAATGTGAAATGTCTGAAATATAGCCGTATCTAGTGGTGAGGTTGCAAATTGCAACCAACGGCTCACTCCTCCTCCTCCTTTTCGAAGCACTACGGAGGCAGACATGTCGTCACGATTTGCTTCTTTGCCCGAAAGGAGATAACGTATTTACGAAACACACTGTGTGGAGCAGTTTGTCCGTTTAGGGCTTCTGTAGAAACAACATGGCGAATTCCATGTAAGGGAAGGGAACCCAAGGTCATGGTATGTGTGGATAGAAATAGCTCAATGTAAGGCACATAAAACATAACGCTTCATTATGTAAGGTCTTTATACACATCTGAAGACATAGTTATGTACACTATATTATATTTAATTTCTGTCAATACATCCTTCAAAAAATTTGTTAAAAAAAAGCATTTCATTCACTTTTGCATTCAGTGATACCCTCAATTTAGTTAGCATTCATAAAGTTGTCAGCGAGAGGGAGTCACCTTGTCATTTAAAATCGTTTTGTTGTCTGTTATCGTGTACAATTTTTTGGTCCTTTTAGACATTCTCCAAAGTGTCTGTGATTGTTGCAAACTCTTTAGTGTGGAGCTCTAAACTGTCTTGATGTAAATGTTCAGGCTCAGCGGGAGACTGCCGTTCGCAGAGAATGACACCGCTGAGACGGAGGCCAGAATTCTGGCGGCCAAGTTTGACCTCAGTAAGCTCTACCAAAATGTGTCCCAAAGTGCCTCTCTGTTCCTCAAAAAGATCCTGTGCAGCTACCCTTGGTGAGTAAAACAGAATCTGTCCAATTAAATAGTTAAATTCGAGTTTTATGGGCAATCTGGAAAGCAGTGAATGTCAACCTTTTTCACCTTAACTGCTCACAATTCTTACAAAATTAATGATTGGCTGGACATATCTAGAAATATGTATTTGTTATAAAACAAAACAAAACAAAAAGACTTTTACAAAAAATATTTTGTTTTATCTTATTTTAAGAATTTTACTAGATTTTTTTAGGGCAGTCAATCGATGAATCGTTATAATCACATTCCAGACTAAACATTTATTTTTACAAATTAAATGGCTATTCACTTTTTATTTTGTATTTATAAACACATACATATACATGTATACATATTAAGGAAATATTTACATTATTTAAATATTTAAGTATTTATTTACATGATCAACAATTCAAATGATTTATAAATGTTTACAAATATTTTATATTTTTCTTAATTTTATTCATGCATGTGTATGTTTTTATAAATACAAAATAAATATCCACAGTCCACAGACATATACTTTATTATGTAAAATAAGCTTTTATTCTGGATGCGGTTTATCATGTTTAATCGTTTGACAGCCCTATTATTTTAAATAATGTAATATCATCTTGAGGACCCCTTAGAAGTTATTTAAGACCCCCTAACTGGCCCCAGTGGCCCGATTGCAAAAAAAAAAACTAATATAATAAGTAAAAAAATTAAGATTAAATTAACTATAAAAAAGTAATTGGAATTATAAAAAATAAGCATATTTTTCGACCAATAATAATAACAAGGTGTCTCCCATCACCAAACTGATGCCTTTGTTGTATTACCTTTATGATATTTATGCTGAAATCCAGTCCAGCTCCAAACATTACCATAACTGCCTCAACCAATAGCGTGAGTTTGGATCAGGACTATCTCTGCAATCATTGGTCGACAAGGGAGTGTTCAGGAAACCAGTTTAAAATCTCTCATTATTTTGTTTATTGACTCGCAAATTACATGTTTAACTTGGACAAGGCAATTGTTTTGACATGAACTGACACCTGCTTTCATACGTTGTGTTCCAGGGCCCGTCCTTCTATTAAGGACTGCTTCAACAACTCCTGGCTGCAGGACGCTTATCTGATGAGACTGCGCAGACAGACTCTCACCTTCACCACCACACGCCTCAAAGAGTTTCTGGAGCAACAGAAGAAGGTCAGGGCCGAGATGGCAACAAAGCACAAAGTCCTTCTACGTTCCTACCAGAGCACTCCACAGACCCCATCCACCCCCTCGACACCCGGCACCCCTGGCACCCCCACCACGCCCATCTTTCAGTGACCTCTACAACAGGAGAGATGAGAAGGGTTCTCCAGGATCAGGACAGAGAGAGACACACAGCATCAGGGTATCTCAGACGCTCTAAACTGCCCCGGCTTTGACGGGACTGGATTTAAGGTGTGGTTCCACGAGGATCTTTTGGCCTCATCCATACTTTGTTAAAGCAACACGGAGTCAGTTTGGTGAACGGGGAGACACTTACCTTCAAGCTGACAAAAACACAATGGATGTCAATGCATTTACCTCTGTTAAACTGTGGCCAGCATGCACAGTAAAATTTTGTTTATTGTTCAAACCGCCCCAACGTCCGACACTTTTATCCCTTTGACTTTTAGATAAACCTACTTCAGCGGTTCTCCGCATTGCATCTCTAAAGAGGGGTCGGGAACTTTGGACCCATCTTTATTAACCAGAATGAAAACTCATTCGAGCATCGTTTTACGCAAAAAAAATTGTCAAGTTTGTGTGTATTTTTGTGGTGTCTTCCAATTGTGTACCAGGGCCTTGATTTGTGGAAAATAGTGTACATGTTTTTTTGGAACTAGTTTTTATGGCAAGAAATAATTTTATTACTGGTACTTGTTATACCATTCTGATCGGTGTATATGAAAGTCAATAGAAGTAATGTTGAGCGCTCCATTGTTCTATAGTGCCATCTGCCATCAACCAAAATATTTTTTCGTCTTTTGCTAAAGTGTATTATTCTAAACAAAAGTGAATTGAATTGTAATATTGAAAAGCCTTTTTGGGCCTTAACATTGTTTCTTAAAAAAAACGTCAACGGGAGTGATTTAACTTTTTGGCAAATGTTCTAAAAACAGTGCTGGCTCTTATTTAAATTATTTTTTTTATATGTCTGCTTTAACACCAGGAATGTATTGTAAATTGCAGATTTTAATGCATCAGTATAGCACACAGTAGCATACAGCATGCATCATTACCAAGCTCTTTACATATATGTAAGTTGAGCACCATTGGTTGAAAAATCTCAGTCCCTGCCAATGATATGTTGGCCAAAGTTATCTGGATGTAGAGACACGCTGGTTCAATATGTGCCTGGAAACAAACATGGTCGGATGGAATAGAGAGGACTTATAGAAGTGTCATTTTTTGTTTGTTTTTAAAAAACATACATCGGCTGCTGCAGTGAATGGTTATTAGAATCCTAATTTAAGTAGTTCCTGTAATATTCATATACAGTATATTTAGGAATTAAACCTTATGTAAGTAAGGTAAGTAACCTTATGGTTGAATGATTATCAGGCATTATCCTTGATCAATTTATCTTGTTTTATTCAGATGATACAACACATCTGTATTAAAACATGTATTTAATATGATTAGATATTTCAAATTTGTTGTAAATGATTGGATGCTTGTCTAAACATATGTCTGAGATATGTTTATTCATCCATAAACAGGATTTTACCCTATTTGGAGTGTATGAATGGGCATTGGTCTTGATTTTATTGTAGAGATAGTGTTAAAATAAGTACATAGTTTCTATTATTTTGATTTATTTGCATCCTGTTTGCTGAAAACAGAGGCAGAATTTGTTTTTGTTTTATTTGTTTTTGTCTTTGTGTAGTGCACACATGTTTTTTTCCTAACCCAAACATCAGATCAATCTTATTGAAGATAATATTTCATTTGCAACTTGCTGTTTAGCAGATCTAGATAATGGCAAACAAAGAGGGTGATTGTTTTCTCATCTAAACACCCAAGGCACAATTCTACTTTATTGTCACCTCATGTGACCATTCAAAGCAAAACTTCATCACATATACATACATATCGGCTTGTGTAATGAATAAACTTGAGTTTATTTCAGTACTTGCTACGATGGTTCAATGCAAAAAAACAAAGGTGTTGTTCTTCTAGCCAATTTGCCTATTATTTGGTTTTCACTAAGGCTATTTAAATGAGTGACTATCTTCTCATAGATCAAGTTTCAGGTAACTCAAGTATTTAACTCAAATAATGTGGAATAACCAAGAAGAAAATCTAGAATCAGAGTTCTGTGTTGTTGTGAATAAGATTTTATATTTTATTTTTGTGTGCGTTAACCACTCTCTGCCGAGCAACCCTTTAATATGAACTCGAGCTTTTCTGGAATGAATTATGTTGCACTAAAACAGTGACAAAACATGGAGATGAAGTGGTAGACTGAAGTGTGTATACGGTATGTCGAAAACACGACCTTTCATGAATAAAATCAGCTGTCAGCAATACTGAACTGACTTTGTATTTGTTTCAAACAAGAGATTTTCCAATAATAACATTTATATTGAGATGCATAAATAAGACATTAGCTCACACTACAATCATGGGGTCATGTTGGGTCGAGCTAGATTTTCTAGGTCTCACTGGCTTTCCACTTTTTCGCATGAGGCCACTTACATTTCTCACATCACCATACAATAGTTTATTGCCATGTCAGTGTTTGTAGCCTCCCGGGTGTTTTCAGTGAGAACCGACTATATACGGCCCAACTGACTGCAGATGAACACTTGTTGATCTTTTATCAGTCCCAGTATGTCACACCTCTCCAATAAGAACATCCATAGAGGTCGTGTTTTTGGTGTTTGAAGGCCTCCTCCACCCAGACTCAAACTAGAGGTCTCACTGGAACAGTATTTATAAAAGCCAGATGGAAAGTAAGGGTCTCTGACTGACCATCTGTGGATCTGTGACAGGGGGATAGCTCCAGAATCTTCTCTAAGGTGGGTATAAAGGATTTCTGGTAGCTTTTTAATGAGATCGATCACCCAAAATGAAAATTCTGTCATCATTTATTCATCAATTACTCATGTATTCCAAAAATCATGTTTTCTTATTCTGCATTCAAATTAATATCAATCAACTGCAGTTGATTTGTTTTGATTTAAGCCATAATAACAAAATAAATGAGCTAACTAACGAAACAAAACACAATAAAAACATAATAACAAAAACAAAAAATGATTTTATAATTTTTCTTAAACTGAGTTATCTCATTTTGGAACCAAACTCTTCTTAAAAATATATACATATATATCAGTATTTTCCTTTGCATTTTTTATTGTTATCATGAAAATAGGAAGTGATGGGGACCAACAGTTTTCTGTTACCAAACTTTTTCAAAATATATTATTTAGTGTGTTCTGCAGAAGAGAGAAAGTCATTCGGGTATGAAAAGACAAGAGGCTGTGTAGATAATGACATCATTTTCATATTGAAGCTAAAATATTCCTTAAAGCAGTCACTGATAACCCATATATTCTGCCTCCAGCAAGATATCCAAAGTTAAGGCCGCGCAACTATCTCCAGGGTGCACTTTGAACATCATTGGCCCTCAAGTTCAATAGGCAGCTGCTCGCATCCAGGCTTCTTACCGAGGTCTCAATCTAGAGTTCTAAACAGCCCATCTTCTGTGTTTCAGCTGTATGAATGCTCGCCATTGTCCGTTAAGGTCAAGGAAAGAGCTGCGAGAGAAAGGGCCTCCAAAGTTCCTGCTGGAACTGAAAGAAATGGTTTTGCTGAGGGAAGTGCGGCAAGGCTGAAGTGCAGAGGAAGTGCCTTCACAGAACCCTTCATCATCTTGTCAAAGAATGGAAAGAGGTTGAAAGAAGGACCCAAGTACCGCTACATTTTTGAGGGTCCTGACGTGGTGGCCTTGGTTGTGCGTGAGTCTTGTATGGGCAGATACACAGTCAACATCAAAAACCCCTCTGGCCAGACCTCTGGATCTTCTTGTGTCATTGTGGGATGTGTGTTTAATATGATGAGTACTCGATTAGATATTATAATGAATCTGAAGGTTCCACTATGGTGCAAAAAGCAGATATTAGTGGGGAACCGCTTTCACCCGTGGCTAAACTTGAGGATGGAGAGGTTAGAGGACGCGGATTGGTTGGTTAGGTTTACTTTAGTTTATTATATAATTAAGTTTAATTATATTCATATTACATAAGCTTTGTGATGTGTCTGTTCCCAGAGTATGATATCGTCGATACCAACACCCTCCTGACCATCAAAAGTGCTTGAGCAGCAGATTCAGAGAAGTTTGATGTCTTTGTGGAAAAACCCTCTGGTAACAGATCAGTCTTTGGTTCGTTCGCGTCGACTCTGAAACCTTTAATTCATTCACAAACAAACAGAAACACGTCTTAGTTCTTTTCTTGTGGTTTACTTGACAAGAATGACCTTTGTCTCCATTGGACAGCAAACAGTGCTGTATGTGTATCAATGCTAAAATAAAAGGTGGGTGGCTTCCTGAAGACCACCGTCTTGGAAAATGTCACATTTGATTTCTTTATGCAAGTTCTGTCTTAGCTTTATTTTTGTTGTCCTATTTAAATATCACTTGTTTGAAGATTTCTAAAAGATCTGTCCTCTTTAGCGGACTTTAACTGAGAGGTGAATTAAATCTGGGTAAAAATTCACATACGTCAATGGCGAGACGTAATGTTCATTAAAAAAAGGTTTTAACAAAAGGTTTTTTACCATAATGATAGCTCAGTTGTCAATATGATGCTTTAATATCCATGTACGGTCTCTCTTAAAGGTTTTAAAGCATTTATATAACTTTTCAAGCATTATTTTTTCAGTCAAGTAGGTGCCATTCTCAGACTTGTCACATCCGTAACAATCTATGTTCTTCATAAATGGGAAAATTGAAATAACTTAAAATGTATGTTCTATGAAGAGCCATCCCTTCTCCATTTGTTGGGTATTATTACTTCTAGTTTGTGCTTTTTAATTCTCAGAGAGGCCTTAAAGCATATGTCTCTCACAAATGTGTACTTTTGTTGAATCCATAACGGATATATTTCCCTTACAATAAATACAAGATTTGTATAAACTGATATTTTCCTGATGTCTGGACTTTTACAACAGAAGTTTAAGAAATATACTGTTCACATCAGACACATCAGAGAGTTTCTATTCTGCAAATGTCACGCTTTGACAAAAGGATAAAATCTATGATGTGACCAACATTCTCCCCACCCATCATGTGTACGAACTTTCTCAGTTTTTGGTGCATGAGTGTTACGTGTCGTGTGTCATGAATACCAATGATGTGCACTCGGAAATAAACACGACACAGTGCGCGAACTTTGAGGACTCTCCCTATCTTTCATTCTGAGGACGGTCTCAAGGCCCCCTAGCATAGCTCGTGCCAAAAAAGTTCGCAAGGAAGTTTTCCGCAATAAGTATAAACCGGACCATTGCTTGACGGTATGCGTTTAAACCATGACCGTCGTGCTAACACCGACATAAAACATCCCTCGGACATTGAAAATGCGCCGTTAAGTCAGAATTGATCGTTCTTTTACGGCGAGGCCGAGAGATCTTTTAAACGTTGTTTGCTTGTTGGACTTTGTAGATTTAAGGGGCAACGCACTTGACTGAAATACGATTGGAAGGGATTGGGACAGTTTGTACAAATGTAGATTGATTGGCTGGTTTTGGTAAAAGAAGAAAATCACACGATGGGGCGCGTAGCAAATTATTAAAACAACAATAAAAGAAAGTTACACGAAGCGAACGACGTTTTAAATGAGTCAAAAACCACAATCCTATTTTATATTTATGAGTACTTTTAATGTATGTGAGTATAGTGGTACAAAAAAGCGTTTTGTATTTGTTTCAATTTCTGTATCTCGTCCCTGTATATAAATTCCGAACCGTACCGTGCTTCACTTAGTAAAAGTTTTGCGCTTGCTTTGGGTGTTGCCGCTTTAAGACGAGGGGTGCCTTGAAACCGGCGAGTTCCATGTTTGTATCTGAAATTGAGCGCAGAGCCGAGCTCCATGTTGTGAAAAGTTATCATCTACAAACTTAACTTTTTATTATCATTTCTATTTAAGTTTCATTTTCGTCTAACTTATACAAGCACGGAAGTCGCATTGATCCTCGTATGGTCCCGCACTATGCATATTCTCGGGCGGTAAAAGTCATTTTAGGAGGTTTTTTTTTCAATTCAAACGTAGCCAGCGGAAATATTTTAATACGAAAACCTCTTTTCGCTTGCGCTCGGACCCGCTCTACGGATCTCATGGACCACCCGTCCTCCTCGATCATCACGCAAGTCAGCAGGGATGAAGACGCGCCTTTACGGGACAAGAGTAAGTTAGAAGAAAGTTTGGGATCGGCACATGTCAAACTCTTTTGAGGAATGTTTTGGGCGGCACCTCTTGACACAAAGTTAAAGTGCCGCGTTGATTCACTATGACGGAGAATTTAATGTCGATTTGCGTATTTCTGGACTTATTTTACTGTAAAACGAAGTTTATTATAGTCGATGCACCGAATGGATCGGGTCCATTCATTCCTGGTATATGATCCAGTTAGGTGTATAATTTACATCAATAGATAAGCTCAACGTGCATGCAACAGTAAGTTTTATGTAACCGCATCTATAATGTTTATTTGTATGGCTCTGATGTGGAGGAGGCGTGTCCATGATGACTTCACTGACGTTTGAGGGAAGCTTGTAATTGGTTGTTTACTTCGTAGTGTGCTATACTCTGAACCTGTCTGAGTCAGGCTGAACACGATTTGAGCTCTTAAGACATAATAAATGACTGAGTCAATAGTTGACAGGTTATAATGAGGAAAGAATGCACATTGTTGTCAATTTATTGCCATTTAAGGCATCTGATCAATACAGGTTAAGACCGTATAGGCAAAAAGATGTGTTTGTGCTATGAGTTTGAGATAGTTAAGATCACACAGATTTAGTCAAGTGTCATAGGAATGTCTTGGGTCATTATTTCACAGTAAGCACTTTTTGTAGGTCAAAGGGTAGATGACTGGTTACCATTGAATCAACCCAACCAGAACTTCTTCGGTAATTAAGTAGTTAAGTTGTGTGTCCTGTGCTGAATTGACCCTGTTTATTTATTTACCTGCAAAAGTAAGCAAGTCAGATTTCAGATGTTTCAAAAAAGTTGTTCTCATCTCATAAACGAAGCATTTCTTATCTGCTTGTCTGATTCGCTGTGTTACTTATCTGTTCTCTATCTTGGTCCTTTCTGTGACGTAAACTATTGTGAATGTGTTAACTAATGTATCTAGCCACATTTTCTCGTTTTGTCAGTGTCAGTTATTATAGACCAATTCGGATGAAGTGAACAGCGCTGGTCCAACACAGGTCCAGAAGAACTTCCTGTTTCATTTTTTGAACACAAGTCACACTACACAAACTTTGAACAAAATACAACTAATTGAACATTTAAAACAAAAACAGCATGTTTAGAAAATATTTTTATATTGAATGATAGATTAACGATTTCAAAATAATAATTAAGTAAAAAGCATAAGTGTACGTTGTCTATATGTAACTCAGTCTGAAAACCCGGCTAAAATCATTTTTTGTGATATGCGGTTTTCTACGTGAAGTCACCTACCCAATGTTAAGAACATTCTGGGAAGAAATACAATATCTTAATATTGACTAAGTTAGGCAAAGTCAAAAATAAAATTTAAAATAGAATTTGTTGAATGTTTCTCTCACAATTGGGTTGTAAGACTTTAGCCTGATTTTCACATATTTCTCAATTGTACAAGTGCAAAGAAAAAAAATATATGCTATTAATTAAAGAAGCATTTTTTGTTCTTTTAAACAAGTGATGTCATACTGTGGTCTAGAAGCGTTTGAATAAACAGAGCCATGCTTTCTGAATGATGGAGTCTACTTGAGAACCTGTAGAGGATCTGGTATAGTTTCAGCCATAGCAGTCGCCACAGTGCTTGTTTTTCCAACCGCTGTGTTTTTACCAGCACTCCTTTTCCCTCTTAAGCACACGGAGATGGAGATGCTTTACAGGCCTGTGTTTCTGTTACACATTTAAAGAATCCCGCTCCCTGTTGCAAGTTCAGTACAGAGCACGGAGTCTTCACATCTGTCCGACTATTTACTTAGAAATTCATAAATCTACCAAATAATTAAGTTGTCCTAGCTGCAGAAGAAAGTCATGGCGACCATTTAGGAGCATGCAATATGGTTATAAAAGGAAATGTACTAGGTGGTTTTTCTTTGTCCTAGAGAATTACAAAAATAGCATTATCTGAGGATGTCCTGATCAGTGTAAAATGAAACAGATTGTACTGAAAGAAAAGATGTGACGTGCTTGAAGAGGAACAAGGAACAGCTATAGTTGTTAACCTGGTAACATTTATTTTTATACTCTTTACATACTCAATGTTATGGTTGTCACGAAATCAGATTTTATTTTAAAATAATATTTAATTTTGTGTTTTTGTGTCTCTACTGTATTGACCAATAAATCACACTCAAAATACAAGTGTAGTGAGGCAGAGACAGAGATTGTAACCCTTGTGACTTTAAAGTTAAATAGGTGCAAAACGATCTATGTCAGAGTGTCAACCAAACACTGGTATTGAATTATTTACGATATTTGTAGTATTAACAATATTAATCATCACTTTACCGGGCTCCAGACTGGAACCAAATGGGCACATTTTGTGACTAGTTTGTAAGACAGCACGAGCAATTTTAACAAGTACTTGCGCATATGCGACCTGCCTATTTGGATTTTTTACTAGTTGTTATATCTCATGTGAAAAGTCGAGTAAATAGCATGCCCAACAGTGTGGGTCTATGTGTGTGACAGTGTTGGGTGTAACTAGTTACTGTAATTTAATTACTTTCCCCTTGAAAAAGTAGATTTAAGGTATAACTCTTATTTTTATGTCATTTAATTACAGTAACTTCTGATGTAATTTAATTAAATACTGTGTAATATATTTAATAGTGGAAATGACATCAAAATTATAAGTCTGCCTTCAAAATGTATTCTTTCGTGTTTTAATGTGTGCAGGCTTTAAATACTTTGGTCAGTTAATAAGAATAATTTATGTAGTTATTTATTATTTATTTGATTGAATTAAATAAGCCGTTTCATCTCTATCCTTGAATCAATTCTAAACAAGGTTGATATAATATATAAATAAATACTTTTTGGAGAGAGTAATTTGTACAGTAATCTAGTTACACTATTGAATATGTAATAAGTAACTAGTAATTAATTACTTTTTCAGAGTAACCTACCCAACACTGGTGTGTTAGAAGGAGACCGTACGGCGCATCTGGTGACCCATCATTTAAAGGGAGCGGACACTCTAGACAAGGCTTTTGTTTATACCAGCGTCCCAAAAGTGGCTCTCCGCACCGCCTTGCTAAATATACACTCCTAGGCTGTGTCCGAAATCGGCCACTATAACCACATTCACTATTCCCCACATTAGTTCACTAATACAGTCCACTTTAAGGACCAGACGAAAACAAGTGAGTCAAATTCTGGACACGGATTGTGCACAGATTTTTGAGCGGAGTAGAACCAACGCCATTTATCCGTTGTTAACTTGAGACAGTGCTGAAACATTTCCAATCCGTTCACAACACGTATCTAAGACCGGCGAATGGTCAGAGTACTATTTCGGGCTGGTGTATTCAGAGTTCAATCAGTACTGTTTACTTAAAGCTTCTCTCTCGCTTATTTAAATAATTGCATTAGAGGCCGATTTAAGGTGTGCCCCCGAATTTTCTGCTTGAGCTCCTAAAAGTGTCAGTTAGGGGCTACAGTGCTCTTAGTAAAAAAAGTTAGACTGGAGCCCTGCGTTATTTTATATCATGATTATTGTTAAAACCAGTAAATAGCAACACCCATACTATTAATATACTAAAACTGATTATGTTTCCTTGAAGTAGAATTGCACAAAGAGGGCTTGTGGTGTGCAGTGGTGATGAAACCTACAACGGCTGAGCTTGCATCCAGCTTAAACCTACGACAGTCAATTGGTTTCCAATGGGCTGAATAAGAGTTTATAATGCTAGCATATGGCTAGCGCTCACCTATCTTTGTGTCTTTCTGCAAATAAATAATTAGGCCAAATAAATTTTCATGAATTTTAGCGCTGAATATTAAAGTCGAAAAGAAGAAAAAAATCATTTTAGGTGTCAGCATAGATCTGAGTGATTAGATTTACACATTTTGCATCACGCGGTGTTAAGGTTCCTTACTTGGCCTCTATCAAAAGTGCTGTTTCATGTTTTATGGAAAGAAGAAATAAAGTGCGTTCAGAGGAGGAAGATAAGTCAGCCAGTCAAATGATGCCATTGTGGTCTTGAAGAAGAGGGTATGTAAGATCTCAATCTTTCGTTTCTGTAAATGTTCAAGGTGAAGCGCATCAGATAAACATTCATAATTCGTGCTTTGCATCATAGCATGTGTGTGCACACTATCACTTGTAACAGTTTAGAGACCATCAGCATGTGTCTCTCCTGTACAAGTAAGGCTTGTTTCTACAAGCCGTGATGCTCATGAGGAATGCATTGAGTGCATACAGAATATGAATGGTGACCTTTTACCGTATTTCTCCTTTTTGTGTGCCTCGAATATATTCTTCAAAGCTTGACAGAAGTCATTGAGCATGATTTAAGGAGTCGTAACTGAGAATCCAACAGAGATTGTAAGAGAGTCCTGCTTGTTTTTCCGAGATTTTGATAACTAATTTTATTTACTTGGATGTTTGTTTCTCCATTCAAATTTGGCTGGGTGGTTAAAAACACACTTTTCTGTTGTTTGACAAACTCGGAACAAATATTTCAATGTCATTTAATACGACTTTCAGCTTGTTCTGCGACATGACATGGACATGAACTTCATCCACGGAGTTGTTCCTAACTTATTTTATGAGAATTTTACGGTTTGAGTGATGCTACTGTCAAACACTGAAACTCAAGCATCTTCACGACCACCCGCCAAACAAAAGTCAGCTTATTTTGAACCAGATCATAAAATAATTAACTTGTAGTAAATTAAGAAACTGTTGTAAACATTATAGTACACATTAATATTTACTATACCAAGGTTAAAATGTATATAGTACACATTTTAGTACACAGAATTTAATGCAGTTAAAGGTATATTATACTTCAGTATTTTAATGGAAAAATGTATCTACTACTTTATAGTAATGCCTTGAAAATTCAGTACTCAGAAATATATTAATAATATATTAATATAATATTTAAAAGAAAAAACGAATTTGGGAAAGATTAAAAATGATATGGCCCTAATTTATTAATTTGTGTAACGTTTATGTCCATTTCAGTCAACTGTCTATTCATGCGATGATGACCTGCATTTTTTTTAGATGAAACCAGACGTATACATGTGCTTACAACTGTTTTGCCTTTGCTACAAAACTTTAAACCTCTGTAGCACCGATGCTATGTGCAAGAAAAGTTAATGTAGAGCCTTTTTATTAACTCAAATTAGGGGTGTGCGATATGACGATATTTGATCGCGAACGATTAAAATGACTGCACGATCCACTTTTTCGGAATAATCGTTAAATCGTCCTATATAGTGCAAGACATGTTATATCCGTTGCTGTTCTATTGAATTTCGTTAACATCCTTGCGATAGACTGGGCCATGTAAACAAGCTCGTACACGTTGCTTGTGAATTCAGTAAGATTAAGAGACACGGTCAGTGACGATGGAGGGAAACACGGAAGAGTTGGTCCCTAAAAACAATTCTACATCAGTAATATTGAAATGGTTTGGGTTTTCCCCAACTGACACGGTCCAAACAACAGTTATTTGCAAATGTGGCAATGATAAGATTCGCACGTCGGATGGCAACAAAACGAACCTTGTTAAACTTCAAGAGAAAGCGCCCGAAAGAGTATGCCGACAGTCAAATTATAAACGGATCACATGCGGGTAAATCAGGTACAGCCAAGCATCCGGGAACTACAAGGCTTAAACAAACGACTTTAGCGAAAGAAGGATTTGAGTGAGGAATTCAGTCTGATAGAACGAGCAAGCGCTGGAAAGATGTCACTGACGCGGTCGCATTTTACCTGGCCAAATACATTATTAAAATAAAGACTGTGGAAAATGAGAGCTTAAAAAGAATGCTCACAGTCGTAGATCCACGTAACGAAAACCCAGCTGCAAATATTTTTCCTCCACGGCCATTCCACAGCTTTACTACGAGTGCCGCAACAAGATGCAAAACAAAATTCAAAAGTTTTTTCTAACAGCTGATTTATGGTCTTGCACTTGCATTAAATATTAACTTGATTAAAATATTCTTCAAAATATAATTGGTAAAGAGTATATTTTTATATGGGGACATAGTTTGGCTGTATTGTAGCCCCTTTAATTTACAAAATAGTCTTAAAACCAACTTGAAGAAGAATCGTGATAAAAACGTGAATCGTGATCTATCTAGAAAAAAACGTGATCTGAGTTTTTTTCAAGATCGCCCACCCCTAACTCAAATTGGATTAAACAAACACTTCCAGGTTCCTTAATTTACTGCGCATGCGTGGCAGTTCACACTCTGTACGAAGCCCTGCTGGCAGAGAATCATAAGTCATTAATGATTGTCTATTTATACCAATAGGCGGGACTTCCTCCACTAGAGCATCTACATTGAATGTTCCACTTTCCCCATTTAGAATAATAATTCTTCTGCATCTTGTTAATAACTTTAGTCTTTGGTCAGGGCTCAAAAACCCGTAGGACACCGAAATACTTGTATAATTCTGTAATCGTCTTCTTAACAGCTTGGCGTTTGCGCTAAGAAATGTTTCTGTAGCCGGATTACTTTAGCCGCAACGATTCATGTGTCGACGTGGAAGATGAGTTACTGGATAATGTTGTTTATGGAGGCTAAGCTTTTAGTCTGACCCGTGATGAGCCGCCAAGACATTGTCCAGGACCATCGGATACATTTTGGGCATGCAGTCAAAGCACCTGTTCACCACATTGTTATTGTAGAATATTTTTAGAAAGACTTGTCCTTGTCATTTCTCCATGTTTGGGATTGACCACGGCAAGAGCGATCACTAAGCCTGTGAACGTTTACTACGCTTAATATTCCTGATTCACCAAAACATTGCTTTCTGTCTCAGAAGGTGTTACGGCCTCAGTTAAGTGGGTCAGTGGACGTGGTCAGTAATTTGAATCCCTGCCTGTCTGCACGGCATTTTGGATTATCCCGGCGCGGCGTTCCCAGGCTTTCGTTGTTCTGTACCTGTTTTGTTGTGTGTGAAACATGATCTGATGGAGGCAGGACACAAAGAAGGCTCAGTGTTGCCCTTCCATTGCCTCGCGGCAGCTCTTACTTCACATCCTCACACTTCCTGTTCCTATTTTGGTTTGGCCGGGCACAGCACTGTAGAGCTATGAGCCAGAGATATGGCTGCATTCCAGCGAGGATGAGCAAGAGAGAAGAGAGAGAGTTCTTTGGGGCCCCTGGAGGGATTCTCATGGTCTTTGAGTTCTGTCACTGTCATGTTGTTTCCTGTTCTGACCACTTTGTGTCAGTAAACAGTGGCACTGTTTGACCCTTTGTAACATCAACTGCATGTCTATCAAAAGGGATAAGACTGTGCCCGGGTTTATTTTTTACACCTCGTTCTTGACTTGAGACTGTTAAGACGAAGATATTTTAATAGCGTCTCAGGTTTAAACCTCAGCAGCGAAATGGTGCTAGTGCTGGAAAGTTTGATTCAGCAGTTTGAACCAGTCGTTCATCATTCAGAAATGTCTATGGAGTGGTCCGCATTCATTATTGTACTAAAATAAAAGTTTAAGACCAAATCAAAGACTATTAATAACAGGGTTGGGCGATATGTCGTACGATTCTTATGCTCTCAGTTAGGGCTGTCATGATAAACCGATGATAAACATCACGTGACTTATGCACAGCTTTTGAGTGAAGTACAGGAAAATGCCTATGCATCCGAAAGCCAGAGGGCGCTCTCGTAGGGAAACAAAAAAATACGTACTGCAGAAGAAGACCATAACACGTTCTAGAATACAGGAAATGCCAATGGATATCTTTTTATGACTGTTACTCAAGCCTCATCAGGTATTTTTATGATAATAAAGTATGTTTATAATGATCATGTTTGACGGGTGTAACTAACCCTAACCCTAATTTCAAATGCACATTATAAGAGACTCGAACAGCATTTCCTACTGATCCCAGAGCCGTGCTTCACAGACAAGCTACGCATTAATATATCGACTCATTGCATAGCCAGCTTGATTTCAATAGGATTTAGTGGTATCGCGATAATGATCGTGCAGCCCTACTCTCAGTTTCTCAATGACTTACGGTTAAATGCCGCCACATCCAAAAGCCAGAGGGCGCTCTTGCGCAGACACTCCGAATATGGGAAACAGAAGAAGAACGATTCCCGGAAATGCCTGTGGTCATATTCTATCGCTTCTCTTTATACCTTTTCAGGTATTTTCATGATAATAAAGTTGATTTATTGTAATTATGAAAGACTAGTGTTGCTTTTTCAAATACACGTTATAACCAACTCAATCTCGTAGTGATTTTTGATCGAGCAGTACTTCTGACTGATCAAACAGCCGTAGTTCACGGAAGAGGTGTGCATAAAACATCGCATCGATTTCAGAATCGATGTAGACATGTATAATAAATGCCCAGCCCTAATTAATAACTATACAGAATATTATTAAATGTATGAGTAATATTGAGATTCTATGTTTACTAGCAAGTTCTAAAGAGAGAGTTCACACCAAAATAATCATTTACTCATCCTCATGTTATGCCTAACCGGTATCGGTATGACTTTCTTCTGTACAACACAAAAGAAGATAGTTCGATAAATGTTTGTAATCAAACAACATTGGACTCCATTGACTGGATGGAAACAAATCACTGAGATATTTAAAAAAATGTCTTCTTTTGAGTCACACAAAATTGTCATAGCCCCTATAAAGGTTTTGAACAACATGAGTGTGAATAAATGGCAGAATATGTTTCGGTGTACTATCCCTATATTTAGGGGTGGGCGATGCATTCGACGCATGTGGCGTGAATTTGTGTTTTTCTGTGACTTTAGTGTGTTATAAGTTGCCCGTGCATATATGGCTCGTAAAATTGCAAAAATTAAAATGTCAGAACAAAAGATGCATTTTATCTAAAAGCGAACATGACATCGATAGGCTACCAAAGTATTTTTATGTGGACGAATAGATAACAATTTATAGTAAAAAATATACAACACAGAACAATATAAAATGGGTAAACAAAAATGTATATGGCCCTAATTTATCAATTTAAATATAACATTATTGTCCTTTGTTGTTAACCAGTCTAATTATGTGATGATCTGCATTTGTGTTTTTTAAAGATGATAACGGACGTTTTAAAGGTTTTATCCAAACCTTTTTTCTACCTCTGTAGTGCTAGTGCAATGTGCAAAAAAGTTAATGTATTTGAATTCAGATTCTTTGTTATGAAGATCGTGATATGCTTTTTGGGAAGATTGCACAGCCATTCCTTTACTGCATATCTATTTAAATTGGCCAAAAAAGGACCGTTTTTAAACGAGGCTACTGTTTGTACAATGTAACTCCCATTCACTGGCCTTTTCTCACAAGGGGTGGCTTACAGGTTGTAAGTTGTGAGATTGCGTGTCATGGTCGTAAAGTCAAGCACTGAGTGGCCTCTGTCCGTCAGGTTTGGAATAGCACGAAGGCCTCTTTAAATACAGAGACCTAGATAAAACACATTCAAGTGTGTGCGCAGAAACCTGTTGACCCGAATGATGCTGCCATACAAAACCGTGCAGCTTCAATAACACAGTAAAATAAACTGTCTGACACTACATTTCTGTTATACATGTTGGTTATAGCTATGTTTATTGTTAAGTGTTTTTATGAGATTTTTTATGTACTTCGACATTTTGCTGTTAACCTGCCAGGGACTAGAGATGAAAAATAAGCCGTGTGGCTAAATCTGACATAGTAACATGATGAAATTAAGTGCCAATGCTAGTTAATGTGCAATGTCCCATTTGAAATTAATGTTTTAAATCTATAATTTTTGCTGAGAACAAAATCACCAAAAATGATTTGTGTAAGTAATGATATCATATCAGTATTGTTGGTTAATTAAATATTTAGTTTCACAACATTATAATATACATTTCATCTGCTTAATTATGAATTATTTATTGCAAGTGTGCTTAATATGTTAACAAGGTTTTTGGGTTTTAAGGCTTTACATCTTTTCATTTCTAAGCTCCGCCACTTTATATCCTTCTTTTTTTTAAACATAACATACAATTGCTGGTTGCAGATCTTTATGCTCGGTCAATGTCAAATGACGTCAAACATTTCCCGCAAAACTGTATCCAGCTCAACTTACAAATCATTATTGGACACTGGTCATTTCAGTACTTGCTTATAGCAGTTTATTTTACTTTAAAGGTACCATGTATGAAATTTAGCGGCATCTAGTGGTGGAGGCTGCGTATTCCAGTCAAATCACAACGGAGGCTGACACAGGGCTAAGATGTTGTCACGTTTTCACTGCTTTGAGAGAAGTTTTTACGTTTCGCGAACTGTTGAGCAGTTTGTCTGCTTAGGGCTACTGTAGAAACAATATTGCGGAGTATATTCAAGGTGACCAGCGGTGTATGAAGATAGAAATAGCTCATTCTAAGGTAATAAAAACACAACGCTTCATAATATTAAGTTTGTATACACCTCTGAATACATAGTTATGTATATTATAATGCATTTTTGCCAATAGATACTCCATAAAATGACACCGTCAAAATGTTAAGTATCTACAAATACTAAAGTCAATAGCGTATAGTAAATAATTTCACTCTGCCATGTTGCAATGTATGTACAAGAGTTTGATATCTCACAATTACATGTACATTTAGCAGACGCTTTTATCCAAAGTGACTTACATTGCTTTATCCTATACATTTTACATAGGTATTTGCAATCCCCTGGGATCGACCCCACAACCTTGCGATGTTAACGCAATGCTCTTACCACTGAGCTACAGGAAAGCTTTTAAGGATCTCCACCAGCCCTTTCTTTGATCATGGTTGTTTACAAACTCAAGTTGGTTCATGCTAATAGTGCGAAATGTTTCGGCATCCGTCCCTTCATTATGTTACTCATCAAGGTATCACATTTACACCAGAGATACACAAGTGGTCCAATCGTTCATTTCTGTCCCCAACAGGGAGCACAACAAAGTTTTGTTTTGCAATTCTGTTTATGGCTCGAACTGAGTGTCGTAAGTGGCCAAGTCTATATTTGTTAAGTATGCCGTAGCCAACCTCTGTCAGCAGCTGCCCGCGGGGGCTATTTAAATCTCTCTGATGTGTAATATCAGAAGTGTCCATCTGGATGCCTGTGTATTTATTCACCCCCCCCCCCCCCCCACATACACAATCGCACACATTTGTGAACTTGCCACCTTTTTGCCCGTGTTGCAGGTGCTTCACTATGCGATATTTCACTATTACGACCCCTCAGATTATAAGGATGCTTTCGGAGGGCGACTTATAGATTCGGCTCCTCCTAAATCCGTTTATGTTTGAAGTTCAAAAGACATGTTTTATATACCGATGATTGGTTGACAGCTAGTTGCATATGTGTTATTTGGGTTAAGTTTGGTTTTAAGGGCAACTTTTATGTCGAAGGGTATACTGCGAAGATGAATCCAAGGAAGGACACCAATCCAAATTTAAAACCCTGCAATCTTCTCTTTATGGCTAATGCATCCAGTGTTCCTTACATATGCATTTGTACAGTGTAGCGTCTTGGCTAGATACATGAGCTTTTAGTTTGAATTTTGATCGGCACGCTAATCCTCCCTGTTGACAGCTGCTTCGGCTGTCTAATTTGTCAAAAGATTTTGTCCTGCAAAGTCCAGCTTTCGTCACTGTTGTTCGCTCTTGTAAGTCGCTCGGAGGGTCTGGTGGGCTCATCTGCCCGAGCCAAACATAGATCTGCAGTCACGTGGATTCCCTGTAATGTGTCACTATTCATGGATACCGACTGCTGTGTTTGGTGACAAATATCTAGCTCATTAGCAAAGAGCTTGGAGTTCTTTGGCACGATTTTTATCTTATTTTACCAATTTATGAAGGAGGTTGTGTTACTGGGAACCTCAGATTGTGAAGTAAAACTTAGGGAACTTATGGGTGTGACAGACATGTGTTTTCAATTAATGAACTCTCTGTTTTCTTCGTTCTACACCCTTTCTGAAAATCCATGAATACTGTTTTCTATACTCTAAAAATCAGCTCTGCTAGGGGTTTCTTTCATTAAAAAATGATTACAACATTTTAGTTATTGGCCTAGACATACTGATTTGTATTTTGCTTCAAGGTGAAGAAACAGCCTGATATCAAAGGAATTCATAACTATTTTATGGCGTGGCCAATTCAAATTAATTTGTATTATGTCAATCATACCAAATAGCATGAATTAAGCCCTAAACGTCACGTACACGATTGCACAGAAACCACTGAACACTCTCTCATAGAATAATACAAATTTACAACCTTGTAGGTATGAATTGCCTTGAGTGTCACTTACCAAAACGTTGGGATTTAGTTTTCTCATTGTCTACAATGATTTTGTGACTGTGTATTATTTGTAACGCTGTCAAATCGATTAATCGATTCCAAAATAAAATGTTTGTTTAAATAATATATGTGTGTGTGTGCCATTTATATAAATACACAAACATACATGTATATGAGTAATTTATACATAATGTAAATTATATTTAAAAATAAATGTATATTTATGTTAATATTTGTTATATCTACACATGTTTGTCCGTACATTTATATATACAGTACATATAAATATACACACCACACACGTTATATAAACACAAACATTAGTTTAGAATCGATGAATAGGGATTTGACAGAACTAAATATTTCCTTGTTTGATTTTTTCTCTCAGTTCTGACGTTGGTACTCTCAAATAAATTTAAGACCAACAATATCAAGTGCCTATGATGTAGGGCATAAGCTGTCGGAACTAGTCGAGTATGTGGAGATATATGTCGGTGAACAGCGGGGTAGCAATGGGTTTGATAAAATATGGTTCTCATTTCCCAGGTACCCCTCCACATGCTGCTGCATCCTCGAAGAAACCCCGCAGTCGTGGTATTTTCCGCAGTCTCTTCTGCTGCCTGTGTCATGACGAAACGGATCAGCTGCCCGTCAATAACAACGCTCCGCTCCTGGTGGAGGAGAATGGAACCATTTCAAAAGTAAGAGTTTATATTGGTTTTGGTAACTTCTTATTCGGAAATTCTGCTCTCTCCGCCCTCCAGTCTTGCATTTTGTGTGTACTGGGCAGCTTGTGGTTAAGAGCCACATGATCAACTGCAATAGTGAGGAAACCAAAACCTTGTGTTTTTGCGCAATTCTTTTCCTGTTTACAAATTCAGCTGAATATATTGTGACGCTTAGAATTAATCTCTCAATTACATTGGTTTGAAAATTTGTTGTCATCAGTTTATTGTGTAAATCATTCTATAACGTGACCCTGCCTGTGACCACACGAAAAAGTCAAAGATTGAAAACATGTGAATGCTTAAAATCAAACTTTGATGCTTATCTCAAAATTAGATTGGGATTTTTGCCTGGATTTGACAGACAGAATCACACTTATACATTTTTGGAAAATTGACTGTAAAAAAAAATGTGCCCGACATTAATTTAGCCGAACGCAAAGCTATCTGAATAATGCCCTTCCAATAAGAAGCTATTACATGGGTATGTCAAAAAAAACTGGCAAAGCTTCTCTTGATTCCATACGACTTATTATTTGAGGGAAAAAACACGCCCGCGAACAACTATGAGCAGATCGGGTGTCAAGACGCTGTAGGTGTCTGGTTCAGATTTATGCCTTCTTCAGCTTTTTATAGTGATTTGATACACCAGGAGTTATTTGTCACGTCTCTGAAGCACCAAAAATATCGCCAGGTCCTCTGAAGGCGGGCTGAGTGCAGGATTCAGTGGTGTCTCAACCTCTCCGTCATGTCAACGTGCACACTGCTGCTGGTGTCTGAGGCAGGCTCCCTTCAGATCAGTGAGCCCTCGCCACAGGTCTCTGATTCTTGTGGACTGTCAGGAGTATGCGAACCCACGGGGGATTGTTTGGAGCGTAACCGTTCTTCTCAACTTTGCAAATGTTTCGGAAAAAGCAAGTCTTTTGTTAAAAGCAAGATTACTAAATACCTGGAGTCCTCTGCCTTTTTGATAAGCGTGCGCTCGGAAGGTAAAATGCCCGCTGAATTGTGCTTTGGTCATTCTGAGGTCTCTAAACAAGGAGATCTTAAAAAGGAAAGCCAGTCTTTGGAACATGCCGCCGAACTCTTTTCAGACGGAGAAATTCCTGTTTGCTCCCTAAACGAATCGGATGGATTTTGCTTTGAAAATAGTCAAATTAATAGTGAGTTTTCAGATCAGCAGGATCAGTCCAGTTCGTCGGGATACAGCTCTTTGTTGGACAGCTGCTCTGAGCACAGTGAGTGTTTTGGAGTAAACAGGGATGCTGTTGACTTGGTTGAAATAAACCAAACTGAGGAATGTGATCAAAGCGAGATTTCTGTACAGGATGCTGAACATTTCACCTTGTCTGAGATGAATCCAGATATGTGTGAGTCTTTTCAAGACGATACAGAAACGTTGCATTTATCTTGCATGAATTCAGAGCTTAGCGAGTCTTTTCCAGAAGATGATGCAGAACAGTTAAATTTGTCTGAGATGAATCCAGATCTTTATGAATATTATCAAGAACATGATGCAGAACAGTTACATTTATCTGAGATGGATCCAAATCTTGATGAATATTATCAAGCAGATGATACAGAACAGTTAAGTTTATACGAGATGAACCCAAATATTTGTGAATCTTTCCAAGATAATTCTGAACAGTTAAATTTATCTGAGATGAATGCAGATCTTTATGAATATTATCGAGAAGATGATACAGAACAGTCAGATTTATCAGAGACCAATCCTGATCTTCTGGAGTCCTCTCCATCAGAACTTTTAGATCCTGAAAGCGTTATAGAATGTGATGCAGAATATCAAGAATCCTCAGAACTTTACGGTGTTTATGAGGAGAACGCCTCTGTCTTATTTGAACAACACAGCTTGTCTGATCAAAAGCTTGCAGTTGAACTAGATTCTCAAGACTTTGACAAGTATAAACAATGTAAGCCGGACAATCAAAACAAGCCTGCTGAATACCTTGTCAAACATGTTGACTCCGCTGATCTATGTCAAGTCTCTAAAGAAAGCAAGCCATCTGACCACTCTGTGTCCCCTGAGCAAACAAGCCTTTCTGGGCAAATGGACACCGCTGATGACAGAGCGACGCTGGACAGCCCGGTAGAGACGGATGATTGCAGCCGGACCTACCATGTCCCAACTGAAGATACTTCACAGCTGCGTAACCAACTTTTTAAACCCAACCAATCCTCTGAAGACCATGCTGCATATGTTAAGACTTTAGAACAATGCACACGTTGTGGAACATGCTTCAGAAAATGTGACGATCGTAAACCATGCAGTCCTGGAATTCCTAGCGAGCGGTCCGAAGCCCATCTTCAAAGCAGAGTTGCAGAGTCATCGAGAACACAATGCTCAGTCTTTCACAGCTCTGAACTACCCAAAGAAAACAAAAGCAACAGCTCCAATGCTAAGACATCATCCATGTGTGATGCCATGTTTTCTGGATCGATGGAAACCTTTGAAGCTCGCTGGCTTTCCCAGTTTCTAACAGATCTTCTGAGACTCAATCAAGAGTCAGTGAATCAGACCGGCGACGAATCAAAAACCAATGAAGTTGATTCAGATTTTAATCCCGAAGTACAGGATTTGGTGGACTGCAGAAAGTTATGTGCAAAGTGTGCAGAAAAAGGGAGCTATGCTCATTTTGATGATGACAAAGAGGAAACGTTTGTTCACCATACTAATGTTCTAATGTCTCTAGATGCAGTGATCAAAGCAGGTTGTTCAGATGAATCAAGCGAGGAAGAGTATTCAGATTGCATTGACGGCAAAAGTCAAGACAGCTCTGAAACGGATGAATCGTTCAGAAGTTTTGCTGACGAGTCAGAATCATTTGAAATCTTCTCGGATCAAGCATGTGATAAGATAAACCTTCTCAGAGAGCCGTCTATTCATCAAGAGTACATGGATGAGAGTGATGAAAAGACCTTAGATGCATATACAAGGGAAGCGTTAGATGTTTGTGAGGAAACACTTGAGGTTGATTCTGAGGAACAGGATGGGAAAGTCACTGGACAGAAAGGCCATAAGTCATATGCAGAAGCTCTTTCGGTCGGACTCCCCATTGATCCGGGTCACGGCCATGAATCTTGTGCTAAAGATGTGGCCTGTGAAACCCAAGATTACGAGCCTGATTTTATTGGTGAGAATTCCACACTATTTTCTGATGAAGTCGAGGGCAGTGAACCTTGCCACATAAATGGAGAGCTTGTTGAACCCCTAGATGACAATCGCATGTATAGTGTTTCACCCACTGAAGTTTACGGACTTCAAACCGTTGTTGAAAATGCTTCTGAGAATTTGTCCACAGATTCCACACATGATGGAGATGACACTCTTGAATTGTTTGATACTGTCAAAACAGAAATGAAGGAAAGTCAGGATTTAACTGAACTTTTCAGATTTGAAAGTGAGATCACGCAAGACTCTGAATCTGAGGTTGGAAATGAAGAGACGTGCCACGTCTTTGAAACAGAGGATGATCACGGACCTTGTTGTGGAGAGATTGAAACTTCAGAAGATGAAGCATCTCTGTTTGACTTTGAAGATGTTGTGGCGTGTGCTAAGGAACACGATAAAGAAAAAGATACAGACTCCGTTGAACTAGAACCTCACATATCTTGTGCACTGGAAGAAGAGTCAAATAAAGAAACTGACGTTTGTGAGTTTTCCATCTTGGTTGGTCAGCAAGAGTCTCAAGCTGAGACAGAAGACATCTCTAAGCTTTCCAATGAAGCAGATGGTTTGTCTGAGCAAAGCAATCGAAATGAAAAGCTTGAGCAACTTATACATCAAGTTGCAAGAAATGAGGCACATGATGCTAGTGAGCAGGTGTTGATCTGTAAAGTGTCTGACCAGAAAACAACATCAGGGGAGAACGATTCATCTGAAGACAGTGAAGTAACAGATGATGAAGAGTATCCAGAGTTGTGTGACTGTGAAATTTGTGTCCCGCCCATAGAGCAGGTATCGTGAATACTTTTAAAGATGCTTGGGTGCTGATATGGTTATTTGTCTATGCACTGAATATGTGAGACACCCATTCTAGTAATTTAATTAAATTAATATCTTTTGTTAAGCATCTCCCTTCAAATGCATTCATTAGAAATTTAAATATTGAAAAGGTTTGTTTGTATGTAGGAGTGTTAAATAATTCATCACGATAATGCGCATCAAGAATAAAATTGTGTTTACATAATATATGTCTGCGTACTTTGCAAAATAATTTGGCATTTATTTAGACATACACAAATATTTAGGAAAATATAAAATGAAAACATTAATAAATGTTTATGTATCATTTTAATTATATAAATGTAAATATATACATTAAAATATTTCCTAAATATAGACATGTTTGTGCATGTTTATTGATAAAAAATATATATGCAAAGTGAACATGCATATATTATGTAAACACAAACTTTAATTCTGGATGCAATTAATAGCCAAATTAATCGTACTTGCATGTGTCTGCAGTCTGGCCAAACATTCTCGACTCTTATTTTTGTGCTTTCGAATTTTAGAAAGGATGAAGTCAGTGGAAACGGAACTAAAATAAGCCTCACGCAGGGTTCTTATTCCAAGACGTATCTGATTCTGTTTTTTAAATCCGAGTCGTCTCTGTCCTCTCCGACCTGGAAATGAACCTGGTTAAAAGAACCATATCCGCCAGACTCCGCGTGTCTCCAGCTATGTGTTCTGTAACTCTAGGACAGACTTAGTTTCAGACTGTGTGTGTTTTTGGACGTTAAGAGTGGATGACCAACATGTTTGCAATCTCACTCCAGCAGAGGTCTGACACGCGATCTTCACTCAGTGTAATGTTAGTGCTCAAAAAGCTACTCATACACCCAATTAGGAGTGGTCGGTATGACCAAAATCCTGTAATGATACCAGTAAATTTTCACCATATATTATTTTACAGATATTTTGACTTTACGCAATAACATTCTTAATATAAACATTCGTACAACCTCAGAGTTAAACGACAGATTTAAAAGGTATAGTTCACCCAAAAACGAAAAAACTTTTAACAGTTACTCATCTTCATGTCATTCCAAACATTTAGGATTTTCTTCTGCAGAATACAGAAGATATTTTAAAGTATGTTGGTAACCAAACAACCAGCCCACATTGACTTTAAACTTTCATTATATGGACACAAAATCATTCCTCAAAATACCCTCTTTTGGGTTTCACAGAATAAAGAGTAATATTCAGGTTTTGAATTACATGAGGGTGAATTAATAATGACACAATTTGTTTTTATATTAGGGTAAACTGTTTCTTAAAAAAGTAAAACTAATATGAAATGGGTAGCACTTTATAGTAGTTTTCTGTTTGCCATGTACATACCGTGTACTTATTACAGTAAATATAATAAATGGGTAATAACTAGGTACCAACCCTAGACCTCAACTTATACCATGTAGTTAATTTATACCACCCAGTACTTTTCTTAGGTAAGTACACTACAAGTTCAAGTACTGTAAAATAAAGTTCAACATTAAAATGTTTAGTTATGCCTTTACAGTTTGATTGGTTAAGTTATATTGAAGTATACAACACATACTGTACATACACCTGTGACCGCCTTTCATTTAGGTTCTATATTAATGTGCCAAGTTTACATGGCTTGGCAACCGTAAACAACATGAAGCAGTATAGAATAGCATATAGCAGAATCTATACTATTTGACGCATCATGCTACCCGTCTAGACACTAAATCAAATATTTAATAAATTATAACGTGTCCAAAAAAGTTGATTGTCACTTACATGAAAATTTAATCTTATAAATGTCTCTTTACTGATTACTGTGTTTCCTGAATATTCCTAAATGTAAACTGTATTCTTATCGTCCAATAGCTGCTTGTTATAAATACCAACAACTTGTTTACCGTGGAATTTTAATTACAGGTCCCAGCCAAACCACTTCTTTCCCAAATAAAGTCTAAAGATGTTGGAAAGATCTGTGTAGTGATTGATCTGGATGAAACACTAGTCCACAGTTCATTCAAGGTAAGCAAATGTGTTGATCTTACTTTTTCCAACAGTTCATAACTGGACTGGGTGAGAATTAACTGTATGTCACAAGCGGTGTGATGTGTGCTGTTGGCAGCCCACTTCAAGCACATCACGGTTATGGGATACACCTGACTTAAATGTTATTACTAGACATTTTAACCCCATCGCATGGGCCGAGTTCACATAACAGATCTTCAAGTTTCACTTCTTGATATGAAGTGAAAATGTAGATATCAAATTGATCTCCCATTGGTTTTCACTGCACCAAAGCGTGCGAGGACAGAAAAGGATCAGTTGAAATTTACACAGGGTGTGTCCTGCATGTCAGCGTTTCAACCAAGTAAATGTCTTTGCATTGTTATGTAAGGAATGTTTGGACATGGTTCTAAGGGAAGCATGCATTTATCATAACTCCCCCATGCTTGACCAATGAAAACACAGCATGGAGTTCATTATAAGGGTCAATTAATGGCAAATAGTGGACACCAGTTATTTTAGATGGCTGGAAAAGCCCCATTATAAATGCAACTAAAGTGATCATGGATTGAATGCTCTGTATGAAACCCAGATTTTTTTTTTTTGTCGTGCTTATTTGAGTTTGCCATGAATGGAATGTATGACATTACCTAGTTCAGGTGTTATTTATACAAATTTGGGAAATGTGTCTGATTTGCGTGGCATTTACTTTGTTTTTACAAACGTGTTTAGACTTTGAGATATGCAGCAATCTGTTTATGGAAGATTTCTTGCAGAATGACGTAATAAGGATGTTATGTGCAAAATTTGGGAAAGTCATGCAGAAATGTTTCTGACAATTACAGCCAAGTTGTTATCCCCTTAAAAGTACAGTTTTATTAAATGGGTCAAATTCAAAATATTGAAGCGCAAATGCTATTCTGACCCGCACTTTGAAAGCATTAATTTACACAAGTTCTGTTCGTATTTCCTTACCACTATACTAATCCGAATTTGTATGTTGTTTTTTGTTTTTAGTGGAACACAAAAGAAGAATATTTACATATATATATATATATATACATAATACATATAATGTTTAGAATATTTAACGCCATTTATTAAAAAAACTGAATGTGTGAAGCAGGTGCAAGCCAGGTTAGCAATGCAAGGTCACGAGTTCGATCTCAGCGAACACACATTCTAATAAATGTACAGATTGAAGCACTGTACATTTTTTTGGATAAAAGCGCGCGCCATATGCATAAAATGTGAATGTACCGGACTCCAGAAAATCTTTGTGCCACTCTCGTGTTGTTGTTTTGGAGTTTGACAGCTACTATAAATTGTTGGTTTTAAAGTGCTGCATTAAGAATCTCCTACATTGTTCGACAGAAAAGGAACGGCACACGAGATCGAAGAGTCAAATTTTAGGGTGAATGTTTTCTTTAATGCAAAGTACAGCAGCATAAGAACAAACCTGAACTTATAGCATTTACCACAACGGCATAATGTTACTTCATGGCATCTGTGAATGTAGGTCACTCTGTCCTGACATCTCTATAACACATAAGGCTGGTTTTAGGTTCTAGATCTATCTAAAGATCCAGTTTATTGCAGTATTCTGATGACTGAAATGGAGCCTTTTGCGTATTTACACATTAACCTCAATAAAAACTTATTATCACTTGTGCACACGCGCGCGTTATGACTCTTACACATTTAGTCACATGCAGTACACACAGACATGTTCTTGTAAAAACAGTTCACCCAAAATAAAAAATTGTCATTATTAAAGATGGTTTCGTCTGTTAACTGGTTATCGGTCTGGCTATGGGCTAATAACCATTCATTTTATATTGTATTAACATTTATTCATAAATATATATATTTAATTGTATCAACATTAAAACAAATCAACAGTTATTGATTGTTTGCGGGGGTCTACTGGAAGTTAAGTTTGGGCCACATAACGTTTGTTAATGTTGTTGCCGCCGAAACCATCTTTACAAAGCAAAAGTATGGTTTCAGAGGGTCTTGTGCAATATGGACTAATGTTATTTAGCTCTTATTGAACAGTTTCCTAGAAATAACGGTAAATAATAGCTTTAACGGTAACAATGATTCTTTTTGGGTGTGCTTTCTCTTAAGTTAATAATCAAGTCAATTTGTATCGTTTGTTTTTCTTTCCAGCCGGTGAACAATGCAGACTTTATCATTCCAGTGGAAATTGATGGAACAGTACATCAGGTGAGCCTCAACTGTCATTGGATGTGATTGGGTAACCGAAGGTGATGACATAGTTGTCAGCTGTGAACATCATGTGTCGTCATGACTTAAGGCTGGAAGAGAACTCTTCAAAGAAGTGTTTTCTCTGTTGAACATGAGTGTTGCTACCTGACAGTACCGCAGCCATCTTAGCTGATGGCTCAGAGCAGCAGTTGGCTATTTTTGTTCCGTGACGAAACCGAGAAACCTTGACAGGATTCTGAGAACTCGCTGGCCATCGATCTCTCCTCAGAGCGCATCTCCGGCTCTCTCTCGGGCCGTGACAGCACGATGTCTTGGCCCTTTAAAGGGCAACCTCATGACCATTACACCAGGTTATGGACGATCACAGACTCTGGCTTTTGCCTGGTTCAAGTAATCCAGGATAGGCTTGTGGTGTCAGGAAAGCCTATTCGGGATAACTTGGTTCAGGAATGAGACCACCAGCCGACATTAACCATCTTGGCTGACCCAGTTTTATTTGTAAATCAACCCGTTTTATTGTCTCGTAAAACAAGTTTGTCCTTCTGCGATCGTATAAAGCTGAAGTGTCAAGATGCGCTTTAATATCAGTCTTATTTACGAGGTAATATATCTTGTGACGAAATGGGCTGAAGGACTGTTTGTGACCTAATTTTTTGACCACTTTGGCTGGTATTCCCCTGTAGATGCGAGATGTTAAAAGCATTTGTTTCAATTCAACGCATATTTGAACCATTTTCTCTTGTTTGTTCTTTGAATGAAGGTGTATGTTTTGAAGAGACCTCACGTTGATGAGTTTCTCAAACGAATGGGAGAAATGTTCGAATGCGTGTTATTCACCGCCAGCTTAGCCAAGGTAAGATTTGTTCAAGGAAATGAATGCAAGGGATTTAACATCTGCTTTATTAAAAATGCATTTCAACGTCACTTACTGTATGACACAGTTTTATAGATGGTAACCAGGTTACCACGTCATTTATGAATATCCTGGAGGAGTCATGGAAATTAATATCATAAAATGTAATTGAAACAGGTTTTTACAGGAATAGTGTACAAGTGGCGTTAACACAGGACACATTATTCTTTTTGACAGTTCAATTGAGCATAACTGAATGAAGCAGTATTGCTCGATTAACTTCAAATACCTTGAAGAAATGTTTTTATAATCCTTATCCAGTAAACGCTAACCCCCAATCTAAAAGTGTGTGTTTTGTTTGGCAGTACGCTGATCCCGTCTCAGACCTGCTGGACAAGTGGGGTGCTTTCCGAAGCCGTCTTTTCCGGGAGTCGTGCGTGTTCCATCGCGGAAATTACGTTAAGGACCTTAGCCGTCTAGGCAGGGATCTCAACAAAGTCATCATAGTGGACAACTCACCCGCCTCTTATATCTTCCACCCAGATAATGCTGTATGTTTCTGCATCACTGTCTGCCTTGTTTGTTTCGCAGTGATGGACAAGCTATTCAAAAAATAATTATAGTCTATTTACCTTCCCTAGTCATTCCAAGCCTTAATGACTTTCTTTCTTCTGTGATACACCAAATATTTTTATAAAAATATTGGTAACCGTTCTATTCACTTCTATTGAATGGACATAAAACCTATGTAATTCAATGAGTACTGCCGTTGTTCGGTTACCAACATCACGTTGTTCGGCTTCAAAACATCCTCTTTTGTGTTCTGTCGGAAGTAATTCATAAAGATTTGAAATGACAAGAAATTGACTAAATGATGAATTTTTGGTCAACTATTCCTTTAAAACAGCACATTTGCTTTAACTTAGTTGTTTGTGCTACTTTAAAGCAAGCCGATGGTTGTGACATGAAGTTTTGTGTTCTCTTCAGGTACCCGTAGCCTCCTGGTTTGACGACATGTCAGACACAGAGCTGTTGGATCTCATCCCTTTCTTCGAGAGACTGAGTAAGGTGGATAACGTCTACACTGTGCTCAAGCAGCAGAGGACTACTAGCTAGCATGACACTAGAGGCAGCTGTCACTATGGGGCCAGGGAGGCTGCTGGGCTCGGAGCACCATGCTGCTTCCCCAATCAGGACCAGCCATTAGCTCAGTCCTCGTCACCTACCCAGAATTCCATTCACAGGATGTTTGATGGAGAAAACGAAGTGACATGACAGAACTGTGAAGGACTGCTTTATCAAATACACACATAGAAAAAGTTCATTGATTGTCGTAAACTTGAACGGGTGACTCTTAGGAAAGGTGTCTTGGTTATATTTCACCCCAGAGTACATAAGAAACGACATTTAGCTTAAATGGCCATTGGTGCAATCTTTATAGTAATCATTCTGTGCACTATAAATAAAAATTATACAATTTATCAATTAAATTGTAAGGTATTTATATGTAATGGTAGTAGTCGTTGTACTGCCTTTAATTTATGGTAGTTTTAATGAAATAAAAAATACTTTATTACAGTAATGACAGTTTAAAGACACAGCCATGAAGAAAAAAAACGAAAAAATATTTTTTTAACATTGAGATCAAAATGGTCAAAAGAAATGCAAAATATGTTTGTGCCTGTGAGGTAAAATGTAACCTGGACATGTTTTATGAGACTAACCCGATTATGTTCCATTTTTGCAACACTTTCAGTATCAAGATTGAGGGAAGCCCTGTTATAATGAAACAAGTTCATTGTCCTCTTTGCTTGGTGATTTGAGAAGATCTGATGTAAGAACGTGACTACATTTCTTACTCTTCTCGGGTTCATGTTTTGAGCTAAACTTCCCTCATTCCCTGTGTTTCATGAGTTTATCTCAAGTGCTCAAGAAAAACACATGAATGGCAATCACAGAATTCTATGATGTTTTTAATCTAGCCAAAATACTTTATTGGACTTCGAGAAATACATTTTCCGCTTACTTTTTCGTTCTCCATTTTGATTTCCTAATCGGGCACGAAAAGACCGGATGATACAATCGAGCAGCGCAAGTTTCACAAAGCAACAGATTTAAGGAATTAGCCCTGCACCCTTTTCTGTATCGGCCTAAATTTCACTTTTGAAAGTTACGCTGATGCACCGTTCTTTTTTTATATGCTATTTTCATCTAATGAGAGGTCCTTCACCGTGGCCTTAAGATTACTGTAGTAAAATCTTGTCAGACAATATCAAAGTATACTGATTAACAAAATCAGTATGTCTGAATCTGTATAGTTTTAAACGCATAACAGTATGCCATTTGTGTGTTTATATTAATCAAACAAGTAAAGAATACTGGAATCAAACCCTGATCATTCAGCGCAAGCAGAAATGTGACTTTTAATGCCTTAACTCTCCATTAGACAAGATCACTAAGCTGTCAGATGGGCAACCTGGTTCTTTGAGAAAGTGCCATTGGGAATAGGAGGGCAGTGCAGCGGTTGGGAAACCCACTGTTAATGTGCAGTGGTCGTGCATTTATAGTGATGCCATGTAATATCGATGTATCAGCTCATGTGGATCATGTACTTGCTCCGCACTATCTGAGTTGATTTGTTTTGCAAGTGCCAATGTTGATGTTATGAAAAGTAATGGTGATGTTTGCGTGTGTCCAGGAGAATGCGGAAGATGATTTCGTGGTTTTTAATACTGGTGTTTTGTTCATTTTCAGTGTTTGCCTTTTAAAATAGATGTGGAGATGACAAGATGTTTGTTATCTTTCGATACTTGTGATATTAATGAAAATAGTGCTGTGCCACGGAGAGAGAAAAACATTTTGTTATTCATAAAAGGCTTAAAGAGCATCTCGATTGATATTTCATTCTTGAAAAGCACAATTTGTGTACTTTAATCTCACCCTGTATTCCATTCTGGTATTATTTCCAATGGTATTTGAATGTACAGTAACATGCTTTGTGTATTAAGTTCTTTTGATAATATTTTGGGCTATTCTACATTGTTTAACCACACAAATCTTTTTAAACATTCTTTAAAAAAACTCAATTAAATTTCAAATGTAACAGAACAAAATATAATAATACATTTATCGGTCTCCTTCATATCCACTTTTCTTTATCGAAGATAAAAAAACAAAGCAAAAACCTATTCCAACATAATATTTGTTTGCATGATACTTGGGTACATGGTGTCTTTCAACATATCAAACTGATGATACGGTACAAGACGTGTTACTCAATCGTATGTCTGACTGGGTACATTCTCCTGAGGTCTGACTACTCATCAATCTCTGCACAACTTCTCATAGTTGCTGCTTATGCAACAGGACCAGCCCAGTTCAGTGTTTTTCTGAGTTTATGTAATAGTCTAGGTAGTGATTTTTTCAAATAATAATACGTCTTTGCAATATTTTTGCCGATTTGAGCTAGAAGCCACTTTTCCATAAACGCATTTGTTTAATCCTTTTAACCAAAAATATGAGTTTGACAAATATGAGAACAGTTGAGATTTACCACATGTTTAGGTTTGTTTGTTAATTGTTTCAACATTATCTAAATGCAGTCATTCCCCTGTAACCAATTTTAATATAATTTACTACCACTTAAAATTGTTTAAATGGTATTCACAAGTAACTAAAACTTAATGCCTTAAGTTTAAGGAAACTTTTGAGCTGGGTATACAATTACTTAATTCGTTTATTAAATATGTCTCCCTCTGGCGTTGGACATGGGGTAATGTTTCTTCAATTCACATGGTTATATAGTATTGTCTCATGGTAAAATATTATTTGCATATAAATCTAACAAATTCAAATGGAAATAAGGATAAAATAATATTATAATATCTATATGTATATAAGTCTTACAAGTTCAAAAGTTTTGAAAACGTGTAAAACTAAGACCTTATATCTTATTTGACCAATAACTTAACTACCAGTGATTTGGTTTTTGAGGTAATTATTAGAAAACCATGTTCAAAATGTCATTTGATTGAATACTAAATTAGTACCTCAACCATTCTCCAAATATTTTGTAGTTTTTATAAAACACACATATTCTTTTGGAATACCAAGATTATCTTCCATTCGGTATTACAGTAAAACCATAACAGCACTTTTATAGAGTCTTTACAGAAATAAATAACCACAAAATAATGACAAAACTAAAAAATTGTAGTGATGAAAGTTTCCTATAAATATAGATACGATCATTTGAATTTATTCATTTCAAACAGTAGAAGACAATCAATGCAAGACCAGAAACATGCTTCATAAAGCTTGTTTTATTGAAAGATACTGATAATAATGATTTAATTGCAGCACTATATTTGGATATGCGAAATATGTCTTGAAGCAAACAACTTAAACTCTCAAAAGCGTTTTTCATTTGTTTGAAAATGACTTTGTTTCTCTACTATTGAGTGTTAATATGTAGCATATTAGTTACATGTACTGAAACTGCTCCATCCCACACCCTCCTGTGATCTTTGGCCCTGCGCATTATTACATAATTGCTGTAAATCTGCCCTTTACTCTGCATTCCGCAAAACAAGATTAAAAAAACAACAAAGTTGGCTATACAAGGATGTAGTACACAAATGTATCTGTACCAAATTACTGTGCAAGAAATTTAAGTCATAACAACATAAAGAACATGTCTGGGTTTTTGATCATTGAATAGTAGAAATACTTCACTTTTTTAGCTTTTGATCATTCAAAAACTATTAAACCCCAGACTAGTTTTGCTAAGGTTAGTGCAGGCCTCAAACATCAGCGGCAAAAGTCACATACGGTATGTGTAACAGCATTCACTATTGACAGTTTTAGTAATGTAGCCTACTTTATTACTGATAGACCTCTCACTTTTTCATATAAATGGCGAATGAGTTGCCTGCGAAAAAATGAAAAAAGTGAGCATTCTTCTGAGCAATCTTTATCCTGGATATCGAAATCACATGATGGGTCAGGCTATTACAGTATGTGTATCAAGTTCTTATTAAAACAAGACCAGACTCCATGTCCAAGAATAGACATCACAAACATCTCCAATTCAAAGTAAAGGTGCGTCTCCACATTACATCTACACATTACACACAGAAAGATCTAGACAAAATCGGTGTGAAAAATCTGAACGTGTTGTTATTATGCTATTTCAGCACACTTGGATACTCGATACATCACGTACTTCTGACACACAGATGTGCAGTGCTTTTGGCCTTTCCGCTGATAAAGCACAGCGTGCCAGTCATGTCTTCCGACGTCTGTTTAAGAGTCAGCCTATGAACGGTTCCCATCTTCTCCATAACTACTATTGGACTGGGATGAAGCGTCTGTCCATTTAGGGTCCAGGTAGGAGCCTTTGTCGCAGGCAAAGAGACTTCACATGCAAAGCATGCATCCGCAGGAGCAACGACATCCACATCCTTGAGCTCTCTTACTATCTGGATTGACTGAGCTGTTTCAATATAGTGAGGGAAACAATTCACACAGTAATAATACAATGTAGACAGTCCCCCTGCTAAAATGAAACCACTAAGGACCAATTGTTCACCAGTATCAAATTCCTTTATATAGCGAATATTGGGCAAAAAATAAATAATATAAACTAAATAAAATTCATGAAATAATAATAAAAAATAATTTTCAAATAACCTATGTGTTTTTGCCATTATAAAATAAGTAAATTGGCCATTATCGCCATCTGTCGGTTATCGCAGTAATGACGCGTCATGTGACACACTGAGGTAAGTTCTCCTCTGCGAGTTGTCGAGAGATTTGTTTAGTAAAAATAGCATAAATGTACAGTTAGGTAAAGAAGCTGTGTTGCACAACATGTTAAAAATTATCCTTAAATTTAAGTGTGACGGGGTTTCATCTTCGCGCCAAAATCCGTTTTGAACGGGACGGGCCATAGTTGCCAAGTCCGTTTACAATCCGCGATTTTGGGCTTGTTTTTTTATCAAGTCGCGTCAAAAAATCATAAGTCGCGAGTTGCGTTTTTTTGGGCTTATTTAAAAAATATTTGTTGCTTGTTAGGAAAATTTGACAAGCAACTTCGTTTCTTTAAATTTATGGTCACCGTTTTACTCGCATGCATTTATTGACACTTTCAGATTACAGCTAATTGCCAATCAATGAAGTAATATCAATTCTGCAACGTATTTCGTCCAAACATTCAGCCCCCTCCTCCCACTCTCCCCTCATTGGAGAAAAATCTTTTTCAAAGTATAGGCGCGTGACGTTGTAATCCAAGCCATGACATTTAGATGGACATAAATAAATCATGTAAATTTGAGAAAACATTGGCACAAACAAAGTGGTCCAAGTATGGAAAAAATACAACAAAGCCCTTTAAGGCACTTATCTTTTTCTTCTGTTCCATCTCTCCAAACGAGAATTTCCAGTTTAAATATTTCAGGCTCATTTCTTGTAAAATATAGTTAATGATAAATTAGAACGATGGTAAATAAATAATCGAATTATATTGGGCTTGTTTTGAAAGCTGAGGTTGCTTATTTGTCTCGCGGGAGTTGGCAACTATGGTACGGGCACATGCAGTTTAGAGCCACTGCAAAATGAAAGCGCTGTCAATCAGATTCAGCTAACTTTTGCAGTATCGTCCCGCAGTTTGTGTAAGGATTTTGGCTCACCTTCCACAGTAAGTTTGGCTGAGGATGTGTAGTTTCCAACTTGAACGCTATAGGAGCCCTCATCCTCCAGCAAGACCTGCTGAATCACGAGTTTTCGATAACAGCCCTCACTGCAGATCTCAAAGCGCTCTGAGGGCAGGATGACACTAGGTCCCTTATACCATCGAATACTGCAGCGGGGATTAGTCACCGTACAGTCCAGTACGACGCGACTGTTCTCCAGAGCAGTTTTATCCTGAAGCGGGTTCCCGATGTTAGCTGGCAGTGCTGTAAAAATATATAAAAAACAACTTTAGAGCGTGACGACGAGCAGGAATTCTGTTTCAACTTATTTTTCTGTTTTAAACTTTGAAGTACAATCCAATTGGCTTTACAAGTCGTTTCAACTCGCCAGTCAGTAAATTGTTTATTCTATATTTACATTTGCTGTAGATTGTACTAGCCATACAACATGCATTTCACTTTTTCATAGACATGACAATGACGTGACGAATAAACCTTGAATAAATTGAATTTACTTCTTTGCAAGGCTTCTTAGCCTTATGAAAAAATAAACATTTGAAATTAAAAAGTACAAAAATGACTTGTAGAGCCATATTTAGGGCAGTAAAAAAACATTTTACAGTTAACATGTTAATCAATCTACCAAAATATGGTTATCCATTTATTGGTAATTTTCACCATGTCATATTTCATTTCCATTATCACGTAGCTGACAATTCAGATATGACAGTTTTAGCTGTACTTCAAATTTCTTTACAACAGTGAAGAAATACAGATGTACAGAACCAGCTTTTCTACCACTGATACATGACTTTACAACAATGGCTATTTGACACCGTTTCATGTAAACAAAATACAGACCTTCGACCTCAAGGCAAGCTGTAGACTCAACATTCTTGGCAACAAACTTGATCTCCCCAGAGTCCTCTCCTTTGACATTGCATATAAGTAGGAAGTGTTTAGTACCTAAGAAAACACAGTAGAGACGGGTCTTAGATCAGATAACATTCAAAAATTCTCATAGGGTCCATTTTGGAAAGTGGATCGGGTGTTGAAATAACCTTCCTGGCGGATCTTAATGGTGCTGGTTGGTTTTATCTTCTCATTGTTTTTATACCACTGGCCAGGAACATCATCCAATGACACCTCACACGTGAACACAGCATTCTGATCTTCTTGGATATCCAGATCCTCTAAGCTCTGCAATATCTCAAGCTCCCTTTCTGTGAAAATATGTTGTTAAGCATAAAATGTGATGCATAGGTGAATAATGCATCACTTGTTAACAAAGTAAAATACGGCTTCCCATTTCTCCCATTTTGTTATTTTGATTTAACTCTTATAAGTCTCTTTACCAGAAGATGGCAGTGTTGTACTGTGAGTGAATGAACTCTTCTTGTAGGATTACATTTATGGTTTTCTTTTTTTACTGTGTACAGTCTATAGAGTAAAGCTATTCTTACCGTAGATATCCACTGAACAGGATGTTTTGGCATCCCCGGCGTCGCACATATATACACCAGAATCTCCCAGTTCACACTTCGGCATCTGTAGAAAGCATTTTCTTCCCATCGAGTATACTCTGTGATTCTTTCCTGGCTTGAGCTGAACTCCATTCTATATGAAAAAAAATATTTTGGAGCAAATCTGTTGCCACAAGCATCCACTTTAAGCTAGTTTGCTATCATATCCGTATTAGCTATGATTCTCAGGACTTAAATAAAACTAAAATGAACTAAATAATTTAATGCATTGATGAGATAAAAGGATGGTTGTCATTTAATTTTACCTTCGACCACTTTATGTCTACATTATGTCGTGACAGCTCGCATTCAAGGGTCACTCCGGAGCCTTCTGGGTGTCTGAGATCCTCAAGCTTTTTCAAAATGGATACTGGGATTTCTGTGGAAACAGAGAACAGTTTTGTCAGCCAATGCAAATAACTTTGTTGTGAAATTAAAACATTTCGATGATGAAAAAAACTTTGATCGTGCTTGTTGGAACTTCAAGAACCTTTGAAAGCCTATAATCTTTTCCACACTTTATCACATGTAGTTTCTATTTTACTTTTAAAATCATGTGTCAACTATGTATATATCCATCTTTATAGTATAGCAGAGGCATAGATTTAACCATACCTCATCTTTGTACCGAGGTGACTTTGTGAAGAGTCCTTTGTTGCAGCTGCATTTACATGTTATTGTCATTCTCAGCGAGAGCTCTGTGACTCTAAAGGATAAGCCCTATTGAGTGACTTGGCGTAGAAGAGATTGCATTACACCAGCACCTTATGCTTGTGAAGGTTTGAAATGTTTCAGTAGCTGGAGTCTGATCATGTGATCCATATCTTTTTATATGTGTAACTTGACACATGGTAAGAGCAGTAGCAAAGATGTCTGTTCATGCCATTGTACTGTCATCAGCATCTGAAATTTAACCAGTTTTATGACTTACATCACTGCCCTGGACCCTCTTACCTTCCATCAAGTAGATCGTAGGCAAATTCCACCCCTTATAAGTTATTTGTTGCCGAGGCGGTTACGCAAAGAGACGACTACCAGGTTGTATATTGAGAGATTGGATGAATGTGGGTATTTCCGTGACCGCACAGGAATTTCGAACTATATTCCACTATATGGAGAAAAATCCTGGAATGTTTTCATCAAAAACCTTAATTTCTTTTTGACTGAAGAAACAAATACATAAACATCTTGGATAACATGGGGGTGAGGAAATTATCATGAAATTTTATTTTGAAAGTGAACTACTCCTTTATCTTGCGTACACATTCACAAACAAAATAGTGCCTGTAGATCATCTCTGATAACAATCAGAAGAAACCTAGAAGAAATTTACTTGGCAAAAGTTGTCTCTTCAATATTTTGAATTTAGACTCAGAGACCAAGCTCAACCGATAGATGTCAATGTACCAAACGGTTTGTTTTAATGTGACCAAACTGCAGGACCCATTCAACAAATGTTTATTTATTCAAATGAACATGCAACCAATTTCAGCAAAATTGTTAATTTAATACAATTATTATACATTAAATAGGAATATAAATTAACATTAACTTAAATAAATAAATAAAAATAGTTATATTATTAGACACTAGCCAAACACAAACCTGAAGTTAACTGGAGGTCAGGCTCGTGCCGTTGTGGCTAGAAGGGATACAGCTACGGCAGGAAGTGATGCAAAATCATAAAATGATTATAAATTACATTAGCTAACGCTTACACCTATCCCAACCCTAAACCTAACCTTACAATAATATAAAAATGTATTAACTGTTGTCAGCGTGACAAAAATCATGCGGTATTGAAGTGTGCATAACCAGTGGAGATAGCCACATCCCCTCTAGCCGAAACAGGGTCGTGTGTGTCTGATGAAACGGTCTATAGAGTGAATTCAGTACACTTTTTGAAATAATTGTTTTGAGGGTCTGTAAAGACCCACGTCTTAGAAGATACCCACGTTTATTTCTAAGCTTTTTAGTAATATTTTTAGGATATCATGCTAAAAGTTGATCTGACAAATAATACTGACAAAGATGAAATCATAGGTGTCTGTGACAGCCCAATTTTCAGTTTTCATGATTTGTGAGATACCTTTTACAATCAATCTTGCTGATGATCTGACATTCTCAACAGAGAATGTGTAGGTGCCAGTGTCGTCTAAGGTCAGGTTAGAGGTGGTAAGGCTGTGTACCCGTTCTTTTGAAGTCATACGGAAGTGGTTGTTGCTTTTGAGATCATGTCCATCCTTCTGCCACAGCGCCTCTACGTTGCTATGCGAGAGCTCCACCTCAAAAGAAGCAGTCTCTCGTTCATAAGTCTGGATCTCAGTTAGACCCTTCCGGATCTTGATTTTACGTGCTGTGTGAAAGGCAAAGAAAAAAGTTATTGATGATGCATCGGCCACTGAGAAGATTGATCAATAAATTAGGTCAAAAGAAAAGGAGATAAACTAAGCTGAAAGGGATATTTATATATATAATGCAAGATACCAGTTGTTGAATTACTTGGCTCAGTCTCTTCTAGCAATACACTAAATTCTGGTTTCGATCAAACCTATGCCAACTTTTTTCAAGTATTCCAAAACAGACAGGCATTCCCTGTGGAAAAGAGGAGTTTAATTTAGAGAGTTGGTGACACCACCCAAGATTTTGGAGGCCAGGGAATAAATTTAGCTGCAATGAAAACAGATCCAGATTAATAGATGGTGCCAGGAATGGCCAAAGCATAGACTTTCTCTCAACGCTTGCTCATTTGCTCAACAGCTTCCTCAGCTCAAGCTATATTGAAAAGAATGTTTATACGCTGCAATAAATTATTTGTCTTTTAATAAGCAAAAGTAATTTATCGCTATGTTACGAGATCTACAAAAGCTGTGTAAACCTTGATGTACACAAGGAAGTCACAAACAGGACAGCGATGCATAACTCTTATGCTCCTTTCATAATATCTATATCTCACAGACTGCTTATAGGAATTAAAAGGTTACTCAGTGAGGAACTAACTCTTGATCCAGTTCTCATTTGACATGCTTTATTAATTATCATAGCTCCTGTGATCTAATGTCAATACAGAAAGTTACTACCCGGAACTCGGTGAGCAGCCTGCCAGTCACCTGTTTGCTGCTGTCAAACTCTGGAACAAGTGTCAACAAAGTAGCTGGCTCTTACTTGCGTTACTCTCGGTCAATTGAATTTGTTTTGAGACAACAACATCCCAACGGGCTGCAATAAGGGCCCATCACCAGGAACCACACTAAAGCAAAGCTAACAACAGCACATAGTGACAAAAAAGCAGCACGTGCAGACTCACGTTCCACACTAAGCTTGGCTTGCGTGCGATCATGGAGGGTCTCGCAGGTGTACATGCCCTGGTCTGAAAGGGTGAGCTTGTGGATTGTGAGAGAACGATTTTGGCCGTTTTGCTTCAGGGTGAACTTGGGCCCTGGATGTATAACCACTCCTTGTCTCATCCACTGCACCTCCCCACTCTCATGGCTGACCTCCACCTCCAGTGTGGCATCTCCGTACTCTTCTGCCACCACCTGCTCCATGCTTTTTGTGAAAACCACCTGTGCCTCTGAATAAAGATTGGGGTGAATCGTAAATTTTCTCATGGCAGCTCTAAATATCAAAGCCAATGAGACGGACAATATTTCATCGCTTGGCCCATGATGGCTCGTCATTCCACATTGCAATGTGCCGTAGTAGAAACACTTGTCTCTGTCAGTTAAGAGTGGAATTCTAACTGGAGAAGCTGTTAAGCACAAGCCATCATGAGCACCTTTTCAACAATTCAGACATGACTAAAGGCAACATGTTGACATGGCATTAAAGACCTCTACCGGCTCTTAAAGAAAATACCACTCTACTCCCGTTGCAGTATGATGTTTGACAATGAGTCAACAGCGAGAAACATATTTTATTCTCCAATATTCATATGATCTGAATAATATATTTAGTTTTGTTTATTCCAATTGACCAATTGTTTGCACCAAGCATGAGTTCATTTCGTGTGATTTCTAAGCAAAACAGACCCTAGCAACATAGAGCAACATCTAGCAACACACAGACTTTATCTTACCTTGGACATGAAGGACAGCTCTGGAAATCACACCTTCAGCTTTAGCGGTTAGCTTGCAGCTATCTGAGACCTGGCAGTTTCTGATATGTAGCATATGGCATAATCCTTTACTTGAAACGTGGAACTTTTCATTTGATGAAATTGGCTGGCCGTTTTTAAACCAAGCCAACTTTGCATCCTCTGGAGACACCACGCACTTGAATGTGGCATCTTCTCCTTCCATGACAGTAATGTTGTGTAGCTCCGCAATAAACTCTACAATGCGAGGAACTTAAGACAAGAAGATAAAGTTATTGGCACTAAAGAAAGACTAAAGCAACTTCTAAGTTCAAGCTATGCATTATGTTAACATAGAATTCACACCACCTTGCTTGACAAAGTGATTGTTCGAATTTTACTCACTGTTGACCGCTACATTAGCTGATGTCCTTTCATCTTTGGATTCACAAGCATATTCTCCCGCATCATCTTCTGATACGTTGTGAATTGTAAGGCTTCTCACTCGACCCTCTGCCCTGATTGTAAAATGTCTATTTGGCACAATCTCCTGGTTGTCCTTCAGCCACTGAACATCTCCTTTCGACTTATACAGTTCACACTTCAAAACCACGTTGCAACCTTTGAGTCCCAGTACATTTTCCAGTGGTTTGGAGAATTTCACCTTCATTGCTGATTTAAAAACAGTATAGTTTTAATACAGACCCCAAAGTTAGTAGTATAAAGAGATGTTATCACTGTGAGAAGAAAACGTTTCGTATTAAAATGATCTTTAATCTTAATTACAGGCTTTGAACTTCTGGTAAGTCCGAGCACTTTTCGGAGACAATCGAGACTTTAAATTTACTCTTCATTTATGTAGGAGATATAATTGGCATTACCTTTAACATTGAGACTGAAGTGCATCTCATCGGATCCTACATGACATGTGTACCCTCCACTGTCACAACTTTTGAGTGGGTTAATGGTGAGGTAATGGGTTTTTCCATCACTTGTGGTGTGGAACCGATCACCTCTGATTGGATCATGGCCTTTCTGCCATTTTACAGGGGCATTGACTCTGTTAACAGTGGCCCGTAGTGTTACACTGTCTTCTTCATAGGCTGAAATGTTTGTTCGATCATCTTTTTTGATGAATTGGAATGGTGGTTCTATAAAAAAGAATGATGAATTCAGCAGTTAAAATTGATTGGCAATCTTTTAATGAATCTATGTGATATTTTATTTATTTATTTATCGCTGTACTAATGGTACACTTACCTTGAACCGATACCATAGTTATCATTTTGTCATCAATGGCATCACAGAGATACTGTCCAGAGTCAGAGGTCTGTAGATCTGATATCACAAGCTTCCACATTGTGTCTCTGTTTTCAAACCGTGTGCGAGAATCCTCGTGCATTAAATCTCCATTCCAGTACCACTGAACTGTAGCATTCGCTCGAGATACTTCACACTGCAGTATAAGGTCATCACCTGTGTTTAAAGTCTGGTTTTCTGCCTTTTCTGAATTCCCAACAATGAACACTGGAGCCTCTGAACAAAAAGAATAGGATTACAGTTTGTATAATAAGTATGTGCATTTACATTTATGGATTTCAAATGATGATGCTTTCATTCAAATGGCATTTGCATCGAAACCATGATCTTGGTATTGCTAGCGCCTGAGCTACAGGAATGCACATTACTCAGTGTTTTTTTTACCTTCTACAGTAACACTAAAGACGACCTTATCATCCTCTGTGACACAAAGATAGTCCCCCGAGTCCTTAAACTCAGCGCTGAGGACAATCAAAGATCTGAATGTGCCTTCTGCTTCACAAATGAAATGATCATTTCCCTCAATTTTCTCATTGTCTTTAAGCCAAGTGACCACGCCGTTCGCATTTGAGATCTCACACTTCAACACAATAGCATCTGATACTAGAAAATTCTGTGTTGTCTTGATGTCAGCCTTTCGTACAATTTTCAGAGGTGGATCTGAAAGGAAAAGTGTAAAATCTTTTCCATCTGTTCTAGATTCAACAAACCATATTTCATCTCTTGTCACCTCATTTTACCTTTGATCTTCACAAGGAAGTCCATTACATCATCCCTGGCATCACAGACGTATTGGCCTGCATCTTCTAACGCTGCTGGGTGAATGATTAATTGTCGACTTGCGCCGTCTTCTCTGATAGTTACATTGGTGTTCTCCTCAATCTCTTCTCCGTCCTTTTTCCAGCTGACTTCAGCATTTGATCGAGACACATCACACTCAAGCACCACAGTGTCTCCAACCAGTTTCTCTACTCCATAGGCCATTTTCCTCGGACGAATAAATCTAACTGGAGGTTCTACATGAAAACATTTTTTATAAAAATGATGAAACAAAACACTATTAATATTAATTTATGAGTGATTAAATAAAGGATCTTGTAACGGACCTGCAATGTTGACAAAGAAGGTGACTGAGTCATCAGCTGTGTCACAAACATATTCTGCAGAGTCTTTGACTGTAGGTTTCGGAATAATAAGTCTTCTGTAGACTCCATCAATCTCCAGGATTAAGCTGTTGCTCTCCTCCACTTCGAGTCCATCACGATACCAGCGCACGGCAGCATTGGGTCTGGAGATTTCACAGCTCAGCACCATCCTTTCTGATGTCTGTTGGCAAAGTTCCATTTGGGACTGGCTTGGAGAAACTATGCTTACTGGCGGTTCTGTTGGGACACATATCACAAAACCGGAAAGAAAAGTGGAAAAGTGTTGTAGTGTTAAAAAAGAAAGCATTCTTGAATATTTCATTTTCATTGTCCTATTGTGCACACATTTTTATCAGATTTTTCTTTTGGGTGGTCTCTTCTTAAATCAGTTTTACCACTTATGTTTTGTTTATTTTTGACCTCTGACTGCTTCAAATGAAAAAATACAAAAAATATAATACAAACTATATAATTTTATAGAGAATTATATCGTTTATATAATATTGCATTCTCACATACTCTTAATTACGTTAAATGCCATACCTTTTATGGTTAGATTGAAGAATATTGAATCATCAGCTGTATCGCACACATATTCTCCAGAGTCCTCAATACCACTGCGCAGAATTTTCAGTCGTCTGTACGGACCTTCAGTCTTTAACTTAATGTTTTCACTCTCCTGCAGTTTTTGTCCATCTTTGTTCCATGTCACTTTTCCATTTGGTCGTGAAAGTTCACAGCTGAGGACGATTTCCTCAGGAACATGACGATCAAGGTGGACGTCTTCCTTGGGATATACAATCATCACTGGAGGTTCTTTGTAGAAAGTAAATGAAAATAGTTATGCATCAGTTTTTTTGTCCTCCCTTGTAAATCTGACTATAGGCACATTTATATAAAAATGTATACAGTATGTATAGACTTTAGACATATTAGACTAACCTCTTATGTTAACCTTAAATATTAAGGCATTATCTCCAGCACGACAGGTGTATGTACCAGAATCTGAGAGCTGAGCTGATTGGATGATCAGCCTTCGTACAACATTTTCTGTCTCTATAAGGACATTGTCGCTCGACTTTATCTCTACTCCATCCTTGTACCATTGTAGAGCAGCGTCTGATTTAGATACCTTACAGCAAAGGAGAAGATTGTCTTGTTCCACAATATTTCTGTGCAAATCGTCTTCTGAGATATATGCAAATGTCACAGGAGGTGCTGCAATGAGAGGGGAAATATAGTCAGTTCTTTGTTATGCATGTCTTACTTTATCACGTAGGTATGATTTGTTAAACATGCATTTCAAGCACTGCTGATGATAGCTGTTGCAGCACTGAAGAGCTCTGTCTCCGCTCTAAATGCCAAATGGAAACAAAGAAGCTTTATGAGAATAAAGTGCTGTTAAGTACAGAGGTAATGGTTACATTGCATGCTACTCCAGCTAACGTGGACTCTTTCAATGGAAAGAGAACCAAAATGCTGGGTAATTGTCATCTAAAGATAGCAGAGTTGTTTGAAAATAAAAAAATGAACTTGATGCTGAAAAAAAGCAGTTGAGGAAATTAGGGAAAAGGGTTAAAGAGCCGATAAAAGCAGCGGAATGGATTTGTCGAGAGGTGGAGCATAATGCGTTCAACCCAATGTTCAAACTGACAAAGTCTCTACAAAGTGACGTATTTGTTAGTTATGAAATTCAATGTTTTTCGGATAAGCTTTGTAATGTCACCTTTAACGTCCACAAAAAATTCACTGATATCATCAGCTGTATTACAACTGTAAAACCCAGAGTGGGATAAGTTTGCTGATTGGATAACCAGTGCCCGCGTGGTGCGCTCTGATTGGATGTAAACACCAGGCTGAGGGAGGAGCTGTGATCCATCCTTGTACCATTGGACTGGGGCTGAAGGATCAGAAATCTCACATTGGAGAATGACTGGGCAGCCTGCTTCAACACACTTGTTCTTCTCAGTCTCAGGAACCGCTGAGAACATCGCTGGTGGAACTAAGAGCATTTTTGTTCAGCAAAAAAATAATAATGGGAAAAATGATAGAATTACCAAAAAATTAGGAAAAGTAATGAAATTCAATTTGTTGTTTTACTGTTGTAAGATAATTTGTTGATTCTCTCAAGCTTCTTTAGCATGTTTAATGAGCTTCTCTAAATATGGTTACATTGTTGCTACTGAATAGTAATGAAACCTAATCATTTAGATGTCAACCAGTTTGGAGCTTTTAACGAAAAGTTTTTAGCGTTTTATAAAATGTAGGTTTAATTATTTGGTTATGAAAGCTTATTTCGTCAAAATAAAAAAGGGCAAACAGCATGTAGTGGATGAAGCGTTATTTGACACTTTGTTAGTGGTTTTGAGAAAAAGTATGTAAACTCAAAATCACCTGCAACATCCACCTTGAATGCTATGCGATCATCTACAGCCTCACAGCTGTATATGCCTGAGTGTATGGGCTCAGCTGATTGGATGAGCATTTTCCTCATAGTGCCCTCTGATTGGATGTCAAGTCCAGCTTGTTGTTGGAGTTGGACTCCATCTTTGAACCAACAAACTTGGGAAGTTGCTTCTGAGATTTCACACAGGAGTATAATTGGACATCCTGCTTCAATGAACTTGTTCTTTGCGATTTCTGGGAGTTCTGAGAACCTAACAGGGGGAGCTATGAAAATTTTGAAAATTTAGCAGATTATTTGCAATTGGATTTGTGTAATTAAAGTACAAATCAGGCAAACTCCACTACAAAGTTAGTAAGAGGTTATGTCCAATTGTCAAAATGGGTGGTAAAAGATGTTAGAGAAGGTAGATTTTTGATGGGAAGGAGATTAGAAAGGGCCATCAAACATATACACCGCAGGTTACCATGTCTATACTATGTCTTTTTTGTGGTACTGTTAAGAAAATCACCTTGAACGTGCACCTTGAATGATATGGTTTCACCTGGAACGTGACATGTGTAGTGTCCCGTATCAGACTGCTTTGCAGATTGAACAGTTAGTTGCCTCATATTTCCATCTCTTTGAAAATCAAGATCAGAGTTTGGAGACAGTTCTGTACCATCTTTGCCCCAGAAAACCTGAGCATTGTCATCTGAGAGCTCACATTTCAGAACAATTGGTGAGCCTACTTCAATGGACTTGCTCTTTTCCACTTCTGAGACTGGTATGAACTTCAATGGTGGAGCTACAAAATTATTAATGGCATGGAGAAAAAATGGCATAAATTAGTGAACCTAAACAAAATGACCAGCTAACATGCCAAGGATCAAAACATTTTCCTCCTGCTTCTCAGTAACCACAGTATATGGTTAAGAAGGAGATAGCCTGCCTTGATTTTCACAAATGTTGAAAAAGCATCGAATCACCTTTGATTTCCACATGGAATGTGATGCTATCATTGTTTGTCTGGCAGCTGTAGGTTCCACCATGACATAATTCAGCAGATTCCACAGAGAGGGTTCTCGCTGCTCCATCAAACAAAGTGATCATACCATCTTGACGCAGCACCTCATTACCATCTTTGTACCACCAGACTTGTGCACCAGGGTCTGAGACCTCACATTGCAGTATAAAGGGTCTTCCAGTCTCGGTGCATTTGCTCCTTTGAACCTCAGGGACACTGGAGAACTTCACTGATGGAGCTACAGACAATTTTGTACAGACACATTTACTTATAGAACATACGTAAAACATATCAAGAGTTCACCAAAATATTGATTCTTTATGAATCTATTTTGATTGGAAATGCCGTCAAGTACAGAACATACTAACGATTAACTGAAATCATGAATAAAATGGAAATGCAAACATCAAAATGTAAGATGAAAAATTAGTAACGCAAGAGTAACCGACAAAGAACATTAAACGTCACAAAGTAGATTAAAAACAAGACAAAACGTACAGGACAACAGACTTCAAGAAGACAAATTCACTGAAAATGAATGCTACTTCTATTTGTCCTTTGGATTTGAACATTGTTAGAAATGAGATTGTCATATTGAATTACATTAACATAATCGTTTCTAAAAAGATATCTAAACAATATTAATAATTATAACCCTAAGAATGCCAAGACAGTTTCCTGCTGAAAAAAAACTACAAACTTTATTAAGGGTTATCGTCTAGTTACTGTTTGGGAATTAATTGAAGTTGCTCTAAGTATCTCACTGTGTTAGTTTTAGCTTTTCAGTAACGCAGCCATAACAGGGGTAGCTCAATGATGACCTCTTATCGATGATAACAGGTTGTGACTTTACTAAAATGTTCACCAATTAATTACTTGGGCATTTCTTGACAACACAGTTAGTGACCATTGGATGATTTAAGTGGTTAGTGTGGTAATCAGATGGATTGAGCTGGCGTAGATGACGTAGAAGAATCACCTGGTTGGTCCACTGCACAGCGGGCTTTGACATCATCCATCTCATGTAGTCCAGAGTGAGATGGTTCAGCTGATTTGACAGCAAGAGCTGTGAAAGTCTCCTCAGATTTTGGTACAATGTCATGTTGAAAGAGTTCCTCACTCTTTTTGTACCAGCATACCTCCGCCATTGTGCTTGATAGCTCGGGTTGTGGATAATTAGCTATACCTTTTTCATCAATTGACTTGCTCCACTCGATTTCATGGATAGTAGAACTTTGCAGCGATGTAGCTAAGGGGTTTAATTTGAAATATTTTAATGTAAGCAGTTGGTTTGACCGACACAGAAACTTAATATAAATGTTGTTTTGACTAGCATGTAACATGCATGACAGAGAAATTATTTGTTTCTTTGCTACAATTGTTTCTTTGCTTTGCTCATTTTATGTATGATTTTAGTTTGATCTTGTTTTAAAACGAATGACTTGAAGTGTTAATGTAGCAGTGTGGATGTAAACTAGTTTTAAATCACCTTTGACATCCACTTTAACTATTATGTCATCATCCATTATCTTGTAGTCATATACCCCTGGCCCTGAATGACCAAAGTCTGGAACAGTCAATTTTTGCATGTCATCCTCAGATTCAATCTCATGTCCTTTTTCAATGGTCAATTGTGTTTCTTCTTTCAATGGACAATCAAGTCTACTGACTCTCCAATCAACTGGAGAATGACCTTCAGTCGGTCTGACCACTTTAGTTTTAGATGGTTGTGTAAACATATCTTCTTTGTTACCAGGTTCTTCAGGTTGAGGAGACAAGTCATCTATCAAGAGTGTAAGTGTGAATGAATTTGAATCGTCTCGGGTACAGAACATATACAGAAGCCAAAAGCCAGACTGAGTTAGTTGCTTGTATGTTTGCTTATGCTGTGTTAGAAGTACAGTCTTGAGTCACCTTTTTCTTCCTCTTGATATACAATGGATTGATCCTTTGTATCAGTCATTGAAACTTGTTGACACGTCACACTGAGACACATCTCTGATGACTGGATCAGCTCTTTCTCTCTGGGATTATGGAATATTATATTTGTCCCATCTTGTTGGCCAGATATAGATTTGTCTTGGGTCATTTGTTTTGTGTTCTCAGTTACACCGGAACGGACTGCATTAATGGTCAAGTTCTCATCCATTTTACAAATTGGTGTAGAGTTCATCCTCGAAGCTAGGAATGTTTCAAGTTATATGAAAAGAGACATATATTACTATTCTGGCACATATTGTAGTATAATTTATGAATTTGGCTGTGCTGTGTCTGTATCTCTACAATGTAATATAGGTTATACATTTTTATAGTTTTGACCAAATTTTCATTGTTTTATCTAGTTAGGTTTGACATGACATGAGATGAAAATCTTGGTTAGATTATCATTTGGTCATGGTTTTAAATTCTGGAATGTAGCTACTTTGCTTTTTCAAAATATGTTGAGCTTTAAAGTTATGGAAGTTGGATGTTTGTTGATTCAATAAATCGATTAAAATGGAGAGGGATGACATTAAATGGTTGTTAGGTGATAAATGTTGTCAAAAACATATTTTGCTCTCATCATTTTTGAAGAATGATGGAGCTAACCATTTAAATCACCTTCAACATCCACCTTAAAAGCTAAGACATCACAATCCACAGGACTCTCATGATTTTTCAGGTAGCTTGAGCCTTCAGCATGAGAGACGGAAGTATTCCTCTGTTTCATTGGTTGAGGCTGTGGTTCCTCATCCTTAAATCTGTATGTTGTCGGAATGGAGACTGTGGTGTCCCGCTCAGTTTCTGATTTTTTCCCACTTCTTCCATCTGCAAGCTTTTTGTTCTGTGGTTCATCTCTGATATCGTCCTCCTGTTCCCATCCTGAATATCCCAGAAACTCTTCTATGATAGGTTTATAGAAAGAAAAGTTGAAGTACTTTTCTGTCTTCTTAGTCAGCGAGTTTTAAAGATGTGATTGTTTGGTTAATCTCAAGATATTGACCCATAAGACAGAAGGCAAAATGTAAGAGTGGTGACCAAATCACACAGTGGTCTAAAAACAAGTCAAACAGTGGTTAAAACAAATACAAAAACACAACGTGATTACGCAAGAAGTCAGATCATCATTGGGTGGTCCAACATATCGATCACTCAACCATTCATCCTGTCACCAGTTCAGTCAGTACAATACTGATGATGATTCTGAAAGGCATATGGACAAGATGATTTAAGCGGATGGTTGTTTAAATTATACGTTTAAATGGAATGCGCTTCAATGAAGAAATGAAGATTTGTAAGTCTATAAAATGAGTGTTAGTGTGGAAGAAAGGTTTCCAGACCAACGGGATGTTGGATAAAGACATGATAGCAGGGATTAGTTTTAGCTGGGGATGGAAATTCAAGATGCAGGGGAACCAGCTTCTTCAAGAAGAGCCATCTGATCAGTTAAAACCACCCTTGTTAGTGGATACAGAGGCACTAGGTTAAATTTGCTTGGGTTGAATTAGGATTATATCACCTTTAATATCCACAGTGCATGGGGCTTCGTAGGTCTCACCACTGTACACCTCATAGTGAGATAGTTCTGCTGTTAGGAAAGCCACAAAGAAATCAATAACTGACTTGCTTAAGCCAAAGCAATGCTCCTAATTCAGAATGGCTAGAAATAACTGGCAAACCACCTTTGTCCATTTCAAGCTGGATGAGAACATCCGATGCCTTTGGGCTGTTTACTTCATTAAGAGATATCTCTGTTGACTTGGCAATTAGCTTTCCTTTGGATGCATCTGAGCAAACTACTACTTCCCTTTCAGTAGCATTCTGAGGAAGTATGACATTCTCCTTAAATCTTGCATGGTGGACGTATGGAGTGGAATCTGAAATCGCACAATGTAGTTCAACAGATTCCGTTTCTTCAGTGCATTTGGTCTTCTCATCCTCGGGAACCACCAGAAAGGTCTTTGATGGCACTACATATGACCATTGACAAAGGAATGCTTTATTCAGTAAAACTAAGAAAGACAATTATGGCCTTTGAAGGCTGGGACATATGTAACATTACCAACATACATTTGAAGCGGAGGTTTAAAAGCTACAGAGAGCATACAGTTGTTAGTTGCCACACAAAATAAAACGACAAATAGATTAAAAGCAAATATTTGAAAGTCACCTTGGTCTTGCACATTAAACTGGATGACTTCACCCGTTCTCACACAGTCGTACAATCCAGAGCTAGAGGGCTGTGCTGTCTTGACAGCTAATGTCCTCCTGGTACACTCCGATTTGATATAAGGCAGACTTTTTGAGACAAACTCAACACCATCCTTGTAACAACACTCCTTGGCACGTAGATCTGAGACCTCACATTGTAAATCAGTGGAGTAGTCTGCTTCAACCAGCTGATTCTTCACAGTCTCGGGTAAGGCTGAGAACATCCCTGGTGGGTCTAAAGGTGAACCTTAGCATTTATTAAACAATACACATGAAATTAGTATCCTTTATTAAAAAGTCATCTAAACTGCCAAATCATGTGATTGCTCAGATCATTTGCCAAGAAGAAAGTTAAACAAAGTAATGCAAACATGTAATATCTGTAACAAATCACTGCCCACAGGACGGATGCAATAGCAGGGCATGTGCAAAACAACAGGGCTAAGAGACGTGGACAACACAAAAAGACAATTGTTAGTACGCAACTAGTTTATCAAACATGTTACTTATTCTACTAATATTAGAGTAAAGTGACAAATCACCTTTGATATCCACAGTGAACTGGACAAAATCATCAGGAGTTTCACAACGGTACAATCCAGAATGACTGGGCTCAGCTGACCTCACTGTCAGTGTCCTTACATCACCTTCAGACTGAATATCCAAACCAGTCTCTGGCCGAAGCTGCATATTATTCTGGAACCAGCAGACATGGACTGTAGGGTCTGAGACCTTACAACAGAGTTCAAAGCAGCCACCAGCTTCAGCGCATACATTCCTCTCAGCTTCTGGAACAGCTGAAAACCTCACTGGTGCAGCTATAGATGACGGTTCTGATCAGAATCATTAAGAATTATAAGGTAAAGACCTATTGCATTAAGATAACATTTAACAACTGAAGGACAACATCACTGAAAAGATAAGCCATCATTTTAAAGCTAAACCTTAAAATATAGAAGGGTATTTTGCACCAACTGTTAAAACGTTTCTGAAGAATGTCACAAAAGAGCAATACAAAAAGCTATTGTTTTAGTGGCATAATTGCAAGAGGACATCAACTTAGTTTGTAAGTCAGAAAAAAGACGCTAAAATCACCTTTGACGTCCACATGAAAATCCACGACGTCATCCTTTGTTCTGCATGTGTACACACCGGCATGAGACAGTTGTGCTGAATGAATACTGAGCGTTCTCATGCCCCCATCTGATCTGAAGTCTACTTCAGGTTCTACGAGGAGCTGATCCCAGTCTTTATACCAGTGGACCTGTGCAGTCAAGTCTGTTACCTCACACTGCAGAACAACGGGGCAGCCTGCTTCGACGCACTTTCTTCGCTTTACATCGGGCACAGCTGAGAACCTCACAGGACGGGCTATGGATATTTTAGAGCGTTTTAAGTCTCTATGTCTTTAATGTTTGTAATACCTAAAACATATATTTACTCAAATCTAAATCTAATTAATCACCTTTAACCTCCACATTGAAGTGGATGGCATCACCCCTTGTCTTGCAGCTGTAAGCCCCTGAGTGGTAAAATTCAGCTGATTGGACAGTCAGTTCCCTCTTTGTGCCTTTGGATTTGATCTCTAGTCCATTTTGTGGCAGGAGTTTTGCCCCGTCTTTGTACCAGGATACCTGGGCGAGTGGATCTGAGAGCTCACATTGAAGTGCCATAGTTGATCCTACTTCAAAGGACTTGTTCCTCTCAACATCTGGCAGCACTGAGAACCTCACTGGTGGGGCTATATGTGTTTATATTCAGTATTTGTTACATTTAGGATACACCTTGAAGTAGGTTTACGCCTTTGTTTGTAATACTCAAGAATACAAGTAAATTTCAATCACTTACCCTCAACCTCAACATTAAACCGGATGACGTCATCAATTGCGTCGCAGCTGTAAACTCCCGAGTGAGAGAAATCAGCTGATTGGATGACAATCCTTCTCATGGTTCCCTCTGACTGAATCTGAAGACCTTCTATTGAATGAAGTTCAACACCATTCTTATACCACCGAACTGGGGACTCGGGGTCTGACAGCTCACAGTAGAGCACTATTGGGTTGCCAACCTCCACAAATTTGTTTCGATCCATTTCAGAAAGTGGAGTGAATTTTACCAATGGAGCTGATTGAGAAGAATATACATGCCAGCATCACACAACAAGTGTTAAATCCTCATTAACACATCTCAGCCTAAGACTATACTAAGACTATACTAAGTGTTTACCTTGTATGTAGAGTGCAGCTGAATCCCGAATTCCATAGGCAATGAATGTGATCTCCGCTCCATTGTCTGCCTCCCGTACCCCACGAATGCGTATGGACTGGTGTGTACGTGAACGCCTTATTGCGAAACGTTCATCGTCTTGAAGCTGGATTCCATTAAGAAACCAAGTGCCTATAACTGAAGCAGAGAGCTCAATGGAAAAGCAAGCGTCCTGGCCTTCTGGCACTAATGCATCTTGTAGAGGTGCTTGAATTCTGGCAACTGGAACTAGATAAGTTTAAGATTAGATTTGTTTGTGATTTTTTGATGTGCATATAATGGACAGCTTCATTGAAGTAATGACCCTTATAAAGGAAATAGCACCTACCAAGGTGAGCAGACCGAGGGAACTCCACATTTCCACTCCTTCCATATTTATTGATGCTGCATATGCGGAATCTGTAGTCTGCTTCGCATGGAACGCTGTCTCCGAGAATTTCCACTGAAGTTGCGGAGTCAGTGGTTAAACATTGCAGCCACTCCTGTGAGCCTACCTCTTGTCTCTCAATGATGTACCCTGAAGGCGGATTCTTTCGAGAATCTTGTGCTGGGAACCACGAAAGGAGAGCTGCGTTTGCTCGTTCGGTGTTTATCTGAACCCCAATTGGACAACTTGGTGGACAGTGTCTTGCCGCTGAAATTGTACAGGGGAATCGGTGGTTAGAAAGAAACACATGAAATGATTCTGCTGTTTAAATGTGTATACATTAACAAATCAAAATTTTCTAACCTTTCACCCTTAGCTGAGATGATGTCTTTGATCTACCCACATAGAAAGTGACCAGACCAGAATCTGTTGGTGTGGTGTTGACAAAGACCAAAATGTGTGTTCTTCCAAAGGATTTGAGAATGGTCTGATGGGTCTCCCTCAACTCAGTTCCATCTTTGTACCAATGAATGTCCATTTCCTCTTCTTCAACCTCCACGCAGAATGCAGCATTTTCCCCTTCCAGAACATCAACTTTTCGTGGAAGCTTTCTCACAATCGTGCCTACGTACATAAAAGGTACATTTTTATTAGTGTCAAATGCGAATTTAGTCCAAAGTAATGCAAACTATATTTGTTATTGATACAGTTACTTAACTCAAAAAATTACTTGAGAACCAAAAGTAAAAACTGCTAAAATGCTTTTCCAGACACATTCTGGCATGTTAATACAACATTCAGCCCTTTACCTTTTACTGCCACCTCAGCAATGCTTCTGCCCCCATCAGCCATCTCACAGAGATATATGCCATCATCATCAACTCCAATGTCACGAATTGTGAGTCTTCGCTTTGTTCCCCACTCCTCCATCCCATATTTGGCTCCTGGCTGTAACCTCCTGTCTTCAAGATACCATGTGATTGGAATAGAGTCCTCAGGAACTTCACACTCGAGAACAGCTAAGTCTCTCTCCCACACTTGCAGGTCATTCAGCGGTTGCTTAAATCGCACAGGTGGCTCTGTTGTAACACGAAAAAAACAGAAGTTCTCTTGAATTATTTGTGTCAATGGATATAGCTGAAATGTCTCACAAGATTTGCAAAATAGATTGACTGTATTAAACCTGGTCTAATAAAAAGACAAGCACATGATGTGTTTTGGATCCAGATCCCCAGCAAGGTATGCTGGCTCCACTATAGAAATGTCATTCATTTTATCACATTACTGAAGTCACATTCCAGTTCTAATGCATGGACGAATACTTTTTTTAAGAATGTGCTTTCTGATAACATTTAACTTACTCTCGCTGATGCAGGATTATCTTTAAAATGGTTTGTATAACATCTCTGTGATATAATATTCCAATGCAAAGTAATCAGGTTTGCCTGTTCAATAGTCCATGTGAGAAACATGAGCTTGCCTCAAAGATTTCCATCACATGTGGCTTCAGGCCTTGCAAAGCCTAAGTGACTTTGCAGACTTGGGATTGGATGGAATCTACTTCATGTTAATGACTTTGGCCTGGTCAGGTAATTTTAATGCTCCCTTGATGCATTACTTACAAATGAATCATTATAAAAGTTACTGTTGATTAGGGAACCAAATGCTTGACACAGCAGAGACCAATTTGATATTCAATCGCATAAGGCATATAAGTGTGTGCGAAAATGTTTTTGAATGTTCTAGTGGGTGAAACAGTTTTATTTATTTTCCCCATGCATACCTGTTTCTTCACAGATTAGGTGTTTAATTCGGTGATTCTTACCTTTCACAATAAGGTGTACAGCGCTCAGAGTTTGTCCTGCAGTGTTTGAAGCAGAACAGACGTAAACTCCATTGTCTTTTTGCTTGCAGTAGAGAACTTTAAGTGTAAAGTAGCCCTCCCTATCTTCATACAGCAGATACCGTCTCCCCGACAAGATCAGTCTCCCATCTTTCCTCCATAATATTTCTGGTTTTGGCTTTCCTGTTACAAAGCAACGAAACTTTGCATGTTTCCCTTCAGTCACCGCAAACATTTTTACTTTGGCTGTGTTTGGCAGTGTGTCATCTTTCAGCCTGGTTGCAACCTGCCTTCCACTTCTCTGTTTTCCCTGATGTGGTTTCCAGTGGCCATTCGTATAACCGTTACGGTTACCTTCATCCTCATGTCCCGGTCCGGCATCCACCAACAGCACAGCCCCTGCCAAACTTTCTCCATATTCGTTGCGGGCCTTACACGTGTACACCCCTCCATCTGGCGCTCTTGTCTTAAAAATCTTTAGCTGGAACCATCCTCCATCTTGATAGCTGACACTAAAATGTGTGCTTTCAAAGATCTCATTCAACTTCTTGCCGTCTTTCTCCCACATCACATCTGGTCGGGGGTTCCCCCACAACTTGCAGGAGAACATGGCATCTTCTCCTCGTCCAACCCTGGTCGAGAGAGGTTTGATGAGAAAGCGAGGTTTGTTTTCCTCTCGCAATTCCAGCTCCTGCGCCTCGCCTTCTACTTTCAAAGTTGCTGCTGCGTAAGTCTCTCCAATGCAGTTTTTGGCCTTACAGATGTATTGTCCGCTGTCTTCTATTGTCACTGAGGTTATAATAAGGTTGTAGACGTTGCCATCCTCAAACACCCGGTATCTGCCTTCCAGATGGATTTTCTCATTGTTACGTTCCCATATGACTGCAGGTCTGGGGTCTCCACCAATCTGGCATTTTAGTACTGCGTCTGTACTGCTCTGTACGACCACAGGACGAGGGTAGGCCAGAAACCGCGGGGCTCCACCAAAAACATCCATCCCTGCTTACTTGCCAACCACCACTCAGATTGACAGGCCACAGGCATTCAGTCTTTCTTACTCTGGTATAATATTACTGTCCAGCCCTTTATCAAGCGTTTCTGTAAATTGTTCAGGAAAAAGTAGGTAATTTATAGCGTAGAATAGCCAGCATTTTTTTCATCATTCATTGCTACCACAAAACAAATTTGGGGTTCTGTTGATAACTAAAAACAAATTTGTATTGGATATTTGCAAAACCCAGTCACAAATGTAAAGGGTGCCAAAATGATTTATTGCAGAAAATAAAAATCACGAAATATGAAATATGGACAGCACAGTAGAGATGTGATAGATTACATAAACTAAAGCCCCCTTTTTTTTATATGCAACACCTTTAGCAACCTTTATATCAGCCTGCTCATTGACTCTGGGATTCAACATTGTCTTCATTTGCATAAGTAATATACGGATATTCAAGAATTTCTCGGTATAAGGGCCAAGTCAATGGACCAGGTGGTTAAAATTTGGCTTAGAAAATTACTTCTACTAACTATGGCAAAATGTAAAATGCCAGTGAAAATATATGCAAGAAAAAATAAAAACATGCACAAAAACATTATGCCCCATTTTTTCCAAAGCCACAAATTTACACAGAATGATCGAAAACTACTCGTTGTTTTTCATGCATGGGTATGTGTTCTGGTAGGATTAGATAGTGCAGGCTTTCCCTGGAGTAAAGCGCATTACATTTCACCAGGATACTTAATGCCCAGGACCTTCTTAGATATATGCCTTGTGTGAGAGGAAACCAAGCCAACCGTCTAGAGATGAACCGTCTTTTAGTCCTTCTGCAACTTCGACCACAACACACAGCTAACACAGCTGGTGCTGTATTTCAATGGGAAAGTGCTTATATATAGTATGCACTAAATAAAGACCTGTGAGGGGGCATGTGTCAGGTATCACAAAGCGCACGAGTACACACATACAACAAGGGTCTCTCGCACTCACACCCCATGGGGACCTCTTAGTCAAAATATGCAATGCCCCTCTCACACCCCTTTTAGCAAAAGCATTGACGTATTATGGTGTTAAATGTCATTGTCAAAATTATTTTGTTTGTCGTTTGTTTTAAGAAAACACGCTTGTGAACTCTTTAGAGCCGTCTTTCTCCCAAAATAGTGTTAAAACTGTCTAACCTCTGTTGCATATAAAGTCTAGAGCCTCACATGATTTTTATGTGGGCCTTCTCAAATTTAAGCACGCTGCCAGTTTGTCTTCTTGGATGCACTAGCGGTTGTTAATGTGTGGAGGTTGGTTTATCTGTTTAAGGATGGCACAACACATGAATCGCCAATCCCGGGCATCTATATCGTACAGCTGTCTCCTTAAGAAAGACGATCCGGGCCTCTTCATAACCATAAACTTTCACTAGCTACAGAGTTGTTTGCACTACACAACACTACAGTACAAACAACACAACAAACATGCCATGTGTTAAACACAACCACACCAATGCATGACAACTAGTTGAAAAGCTTGTCACATCAATTCCGTGTTCTCCCAAACTAAGAAAATAACTCTTCAAATGTAGTTTTTGCTAATGCAGTCGACATCCATGCAAAGCTAATAGGCAGAAGATATTCCAGCTACTATTATAGGTAAAGGCAAAAAGAATAAAACACACATCAAACATACAGAAAATGATGTTGGTGGATTTTTCCCGGGAGGTTTAGAGGAGATTAACCCTCATGTTTGTATTCCTAATTTAATTAGATTGACCTTTGGCCTCAGTGAAGCTGCACTTTGTAACACAAACACAACGTACCTCTCTTCAGTCCTCAGAGACGACTTGCAATGTACATTCCGTGGCGCCGGGATTCTCCTGCTTCACTGGCCCCGCTTCCAGCTGTAGTTTTTCTCAGTGTAATCCTTTCCACTTCGATAAGGTTTTTAAAATCCACATTAAGAACTATTCTGTGTCACCTGCCCATTTTGGCGAGGTTTTCACCCGCCCCTTTTTAAGTAGGTTTCTAGCCTTATTACACAGCCTTCTTTTAAACGCTCCAGCGGTCCCACAATCACTGCGGCGTTTAGTCCTGAGACACCCTGAGTGTCATTGTTCGTAGAAGACCGTTAAATGCTTTTGCAGCTGCTGCTGTCCCCTAAAAATACTGGCTGCCTCGATGACAGCAGTGGAGATAAGTCAGGCTCTCCATTCACTTGCTTGCAGTGGCTAAAGATAGTCTGGATGGCTCGGCCTGAGCAAATTGCTTCACTTACTTGAAACCTTGCTATAAAACCTAAGGAGAAGGATCGCGGCAATCTGGCCTCCTCAAACGTTCGGAATTTGAGCCATTGAACTTTTAAAACTGGTTGTTTACGTATTCACTCAAAGGCATTGAGAGACTCCGGAACGTTTCTGGTAATGGTTATAATTTTTGGGGGTCTGTCATCAACACAAATCCCATAGTAGAGGTGTGGCATTACAGTTTACAGGTCCCCGTGAGCTTTGTTGGTTTAATCTACATCTGCTAACTTTTTATCTATGTTCTAGTGTACCTCTACAAAGTGAACTTTTGACAAATGCATTTCAAAAGTAAAATGTTTTTTTATTTGTATTTATTAAATATTTTTATAATGTTTTTATTATGGATATTTATTATTAGAGCCACAAGATTTTTGTCCAAACAAACGCACTCTAGCATAAAAATGCTTTTCAATTACTGGCAACCAACCAGCAAGTAGCGAATTGTAAATTATGGCGGTGATTTAAAAAGCTTAATTGCTTTTCCAAAAGTCTCTTTTTAATGAAAGTATGTTAAAACAAGGATAAATATTCAAGAAGTGACTTGTTCTTTAAAGTATGCTGATCAAACTTATGAACTATCCCTTCTCAACAAACAAACAGTCATATTTCACAGCATCATGACTGAATGACTATGACAAAAGGAGATTTTGGAGCGATACTGACACAAAGTTATTATTTTAAATCACTGTCAGGGACCACAATGCTTTCGTGTGAACTTCCGCTGCAGAAATATCTAAAAACGAAGCATTCGAAGAGCAGATCCAGAGTGGCACTGCACGCACGTGTGATGTGGTTTATGAATGTGTGATGATGAACACAGAGAGCAGTGACCCCTCAGCTGTTTAGAGGCTCACGTCTCACAGGCTCAACGCAGTCTCCTCTGATTTCAGCCATTGGAAGTAATCTGATCGTACCCTGAACCCTGAAACCAACATCCTGGCAATGAAACGGTTTGTACAAGCCACTTTGTGAAAACCTGCAGGGATTAGCGGTCCTCTTTTTGAAACTTCTAAATTCCCCCAGCTGTCAAAGAAGATATTAACAAGTGAATGCTTGCTTGATGTGTTGCAACTTGTTGCAAATAAGAACTCTGCAAAAGGAATAATTGTAAAAACAACACTCATAGGAATCTAATAGAATTTTTGTTTAAGCAGAATTTCAGTATGTTTGCCTGAATTTAAGACTGCACAAAATCTTTTATAAAGAGAATAAAAATCTAAACTTTAAGAGTTATCCCAGAGTAAAATCGTGGCGGCCGCCAAAAACAAATGTTCTCTTACTGAATTTCTTAGGATGATTAAAGGGATAAAATAAAAATTGTGTCATCCTTTATCTTCTTTGGTGTCCTAAGGAAAAAAATTAGTCATACAGGACAGGTTGGCTGAACTATATTTTTGGCATTAAAGGGGCAATTCAAAAAAACTGTCATCATTTACTCACCCTTGAGTTATACCAAATGTGTATAAATGTCTTTGTTCTGATAGAAAGATATTTGGAAGAATACTTGTACCAAAACAGTTCTTGGCACTATTGGCATAGTTGAGATTACAATGGTAGTCAAAAGTGCCCAAGACTGTATGCGTTCCTATTCTCCCAAATATCTTATAGCAAGAAAATAATCACAGGTAAAGGTTTTTAACACAACATGAGCAAAATTTTAATGTTTAATTTAGCTTAATTTAACAATATTGTGTAGCCTGTATAAACCTTTCTATTGACAAATAAACGTTGTGAATGTTGTTTAGAATTACAACATGACTTTTGTTTTGATGTGTATTAATAGCTATTTTAAGTAAATTGATTTAACAGAAAGTTGTTCTAACACAGCTCAATAGTACAAAACAACTCTCTACTTCCCTCTATTGGGAGGGAGAGGGACTGACAACTTATTCACATGCTATTTTAAGGGCAAATTAATATTTTACATCAGGACTACCCTATAATAATAATACAGTATGAAATTAACTACAACACTGCTTCATCCAAAACTCAACCCATGGCATTTGTTTACAAAAGATAAAGTCTAAAGTATATTCTAGTTTACAGTTTAAACAGGTCAGATTTAAAAGGAAAATTATATAATATTTATATTCGTGATTTCAAGAGCTGTACAAAGCTATATCACTTGGCAGATCACACGTCATCTTATGCAAACAAAAAGCTAGGGATTAATGTGTTTTATTTGAAATTGTATAATACTGCAACATTTTATTTTATGTGGTCTGCACGGTAAGATTTTCTCTTTTTCAGATTTTCTATTATCCCTGTATGGTGCGAGTGCGTTTATTTAACAATCTCTCTGATTATTTTGGTAAACCGCCCAGCTTTTGCAACGGTTTGTCAAAGGTGTCTAATAATGGCCCTATATAATATTCAATGGGCTCTCAGTGGGCGGTTTGCTTAGGTTTATAGATAATAATGAATAGGCCTGTTACTGTTTCATTGGCTGGAATGAGCTTATAAACCACCAAACCGTAAGCGCAGCTAGATGCCTCAGGTTCCAAATGCTTTCCCAGATCGCCCTGTGAAACATGATTAGACATGAGTGTATACCAGCACATCTTTATCAGGGAATTCTCAGAGGATGTCAGAATACCAAGTGTTTGATTGTTTGTGAAACTTTACATGTCTCTCACATTCCCTTGGGTTGTTTATTTTAGTACTTTCACTTATAAGTTGCAGGTGGTTGGGTTTGAAAATTATTTGAGGATGCTGTCGAAAATAGCATTCAAGAAAATATTGAAGTACCCGAAAAATCTGTTTGTACTGTTCTTTGAAGGTCTATAAACATAGTTAATCTTGCTGTCACTTCAGTTAGTTTATGCTTTTCGGACATTGGGGAGTCAACACATTGATCAAAATACGGGTTTCAAGACATGACTAACAGTATTTAAATGTGTTTGACTACGCCAGAGTGACAAACAGTAAACCTGACATGACCATGCAGTTTCCATACGTGTGAAGAAATCCATTTTCACTATTTATTTTTCCTACAGCAACTTTCTTTTCTTTATAATATAAAACCTCAGCCTGGCAAGTCTATTCCTATCCGACTCAGGGGCGGGCTGTTATTTATTATCACAGTCTCTGTAAATCGTAAGAGCAAGCATTGCATTTTTATCAGACAATTGTATGATCCTGGCAACGGTTCTGAATGAATAAGCTCAAATTTTAGAATTCAGCCGGGATGTTGAAGGCTTGTAGTGCCCTGTCTCTACTTGCATATCGGCCAGGAAACATTTAAGCTTGAAGGTTGTCTGACTGAGCTAAAGTATTACAAACTGACAAACTAAATAGTTTTTTTAGGCATGCTCACATTTAAAGCAAAAACACAGTTGTGTATCAACAGATTATTATATTAACTGTAGGTTAGGTGGACTGGATAATAAATCAGGTACAGGTAAAGGTACTTTGTAGTTCCCTTGTTGACCACAATGGGGAGACAAAGATTCAGACGCTTAATATTAGTTAAGACCTCAGTCTTTAGTCATTTCGTATTTTAATACAACTGCTTTTTTTGTCACTTTGTGACTCTTGGCTTATGTTTCCCATGGAAGAAAATGACCGTTGACCCTACCAAGATATATAACTAAGTATTAAACTGTGTTTTGTGTGTAACAAAGATTCTTCTGTATTTACATTTTAATAATGAAATCTTTGTTTGTATTTTACAAGTACGTATACTTGTTTCCACTCTGCATGCTAAAGGTTTTCACCATAAAAGTGGAAAAAACCGACCTGAATGGAAGGCGTAAGGTATTTTGATGGCCACCTTGTGAGACCTGGACAGCACAAATGACTTGCCTCTGGCAAAAGAAACAAAAGTGTGGGATGGTAGCCGAAGGTATGCTGGCCTACATGTGTGAACAAGGCAATGAGCAAGAGCACCTGGATACAAATTATTCAGATTCCACTCGAGGGCTTCTGTCTCTCATGACCTTTGTCCCTGATTTCGTCTGCATGACTTAATTATCTGGTTAGTCTGTAGTTTAATTGCATTGTATATTTTCTATCTAAATTGTTTCTCCCAGACAAAAATGAAATTACATGAAGGGGAACTGTAATAATATTATAATAATATTCATAACACCAGAATTCTGACATCTCTAGCGTTACAGAAATTTCAAAAATGTTGTAACTTTGTTATTCTTTGAACTTTTCTATCAAATCTTCCCAAGTTATGCTGTTATATGCATATAGCTTTGTAGATTTTATAACTCTATTCTCTAACTATATTTGAATCATTGTCTCATCTGTTTCTTTTCTATTCTCTTCTTGTGCCTCCAAAAACATTTCAAGGGAAGGATACTTAAATGACATAACTGAGAACTCCTTTACGTCTTCTGAGCTATGAAGGTTTCATCATATCACATCAATTTGTATTATTACATAGATTTTTGTCATACAATAAGTAACTGTTTTAGTGCTTATCTATAAGGTCTGAACTCACTTCTTGCACATAGCTATAAGCTTCAAAATGTATGCACCTTACCCAACCTGGAGCAAGAGGCCCCTCTGATTCCATGATCAGATAACAGATTCTTTCATGCATGTCATTGTTAGCCATTGCCTCACCCAAATAACTAAAAGCCTGGCCTAGATCCATAGTTTGAGACACACTGTGAAGACTCATCCGAGTTTCTAGTAATATAAAAATGCTACACGTCACATTGAATGGATATGCTTTGCTCAGTTTCATTTACATTTACATGTAGTCATTTAGCAGACGCTTTTATCCAAAGCGACTTACAAGTGGGGTAGGTAATGGAAGCAATTAGGACAGCATAAGTACAACAAGAGCATAAGTGCAGTCAAAAAGAAGAGGTTTCATATAGCCTAACACAGTATACAGAAACATTCATTCATAAATTTTTTTTTTTTTAGTTGCAAAAGAGTAGAGAAGAAACTTGAGTCAGAACAGAACAGTAAGATGTAATGTTTCAACATTATGTGGTCAAATATTTTTCTGTGATGGCAGTAAAATGGTATAATTAACCATAGTCCTTCGGAACTGATCTCCTACATACCATAATTACCCTGCCAGGAATTACAGTATATCCCTTTAAAAGTTGTAATCTACACAGTACAAAAATCATGCTAAACATCTACCCGAGGCTAATATTTGCAAATTCCATGCACATTATTACATGTATTGCCAGAAATCATGTCAGAAAAAATGTAGCTTTCAAAGAACATACTGTAGCTCATTGTCCTGCGTCAAGTCCTAACTGTGCCACTGCAACGCCACACCAAATTCCTTGAGAATACAGTATCATAAACGCATCAATCATCAGCTCAGATGTCATATTAATGGAATTTGAGTCTCCTTCAAAACGTTAAAATATGAAATCCACCCTTGACAGAAGAAAACTTCAACAACTAGACAAGACACATTCTTCTCCAAACAGAAGAGCCTTTGATGACTGACGGTCCCAAATAGAATAGACTCAAAGGGTTTGAAACTCAAGTTCAGATTATCGATGATTGGAGCTTAGCTGGAGGACGTAATTGAGGAGCATTAAACACTTTCTGCATGACCCTTTTATTCTTGTAAGAGGATTTTAGGTCAAATTTGACAGACCAATTGCAGTAATTCAATCGTCGGGCGGAAACTGAATGCAACTCGGATCAGGGCAATCATTTGACAGGTGGAGCAAACTGTAAAATGATCAAAGAACATCCCTTGATTGTTCCTTGATGGACAATAGCCCACTGTAGAACAATGACTCAGAAACTATTTTGTGAATGGTGACATCTTTCACCTTTTTGGCCTTATTTTGGTCTTATTTAAGCAAAAATGGTTTAAAAAGAGAAGTTCTGACATTTGATATATTTTGTCTTTTACTTAAATTGAGATTTGTTTTAGATGAAAGAAGTTTGGTCCATAATTTCATTTCATTCTTAAACACATGTGCAGAGATACTGTATCCAACACGTTCTGCACATGTGTTGGCAAATAAATAAAAGTAACCGTTTACAGTCAATTAAAACTGAATTTAGAGAACTCTGGAAGGAGATTATAATTTCAACATAATAACTTGCGAGACATGCTTTCATTAACCCCAGGTTACAATTTGCTCATTTAAATAGGACTGCGAATCTGAATTTGAAAACTAACCCTACAGGAGATTCACACAGACTTGAAAATTGAAATTCACCATCAATACCCAAACTGGGCAAGACGGCTTTTCTTCTCACAGCATGACATGTTTGTTTGTTAAAAAAGAGCTTTTACTCTAATTTTGTTTTAGTAGATTTGAGAAATCTGGCATTACTTAAGATTATGATGGCTTTTAGAAATAGACTAAATTTCTAGATGCTTTGGTCTTTCAACATTGTTTACGTTAGTGTTCCCATCTGTGAAGCAAATCTGCTAAATTTGCAGCCAAAAATCTGGGTTTCATATAATTATAAAGTCTTCTTTTAAAACCAAAATCAGACGAACATGTCCCTGACGTAATAAACATCCTTTAACATTTACAGAAAGCACACTGTGTGACCCAGATGGTCTTTGTTTTACATTTTTAAAAGAACACTACACTACACACAAATGATACATGTTTCACCATTTACTCACAAACATGACATCTTTGGGCACCCTATTTGACCTGAGCGGAGAGCTGCAGCGGGAGACTAAAAACTTTAATCATAAATTGTGGGGTGCAGGATAAGGCTATTGACACAAACATGAAGCAGAAAGAAAAAAGTTATTCATATTGCATGCTGAACGTAAGAATATTAACTACAGTAAGCAAACATGTTGTGTATGCAGTACAGAAACAAAAAAATTCAGTGCCATGTTCTTAATGCATTCTTTATTGTAATAGGAATGCTAAGCTGATGCAGGTCTGATCAGGGCTGAGTACGTGTTTCAACAGCAGCCCAAAACCTGCTGATCACAGCATTGGCTCCAGAGGCAGCGACTGAACTTACCAGCATCACTTCTCAGCAGATGAGAAGAGAGTGGAGAGACGGTCTGATAATAAATGCATACCAGTGAATTTTCATCATATGTGAGTGTGTCATGTTATCCCCCTAGTATCCTATTGCTCTTTGAAAGCTGACCTCACCAAGTAAAGAAAAGTTGTACTGATACTGCATAAATCTGATCGCACCGAAGTACCCTTTAAACCTTGCACTTGCTGTAAAGAATGTCCCATGGCTTTAACAATAACCGGAAATATTTTGTGATAACTTTGTATAAAATCTTACATAATGTAGAAATGTTTGTCCAAAATGTCACGGTTTGGTAAGAATCTGAAGAATTTTCGCTTGCACCCCTTGGACGTGTTTTATCTGGATCAGACTTAATGAGTGTAACGGACAGCATACCAGAGAGTGACAGACAATATTTGACAGACATATTTGTACAGCAATCAACTTGTATGTGTGAGGAGCACTCCTTACAATGAACTTCACCTCATCCCTTGTATTGCACAAGCACACCATGTCAAACATCCTCAAGTTGAAACTGCACTTCAGGTCATGCTTCTCTCAAGAGCGCCGGTGACAAGTTCATCTGGAAGACAAATTAGGGGTGGAAGCGGTCAATGAACAAAACATAAAGCTTGTGTAAACATACTGCATTGTTCCCACGATCAGATTTGTTTCTTTTGCTTGGGTCCCTCTATTTCAATACAAACCACATAAAGATGATCTTTTGTTAAATTGCTTTCTCAGGTGTCTGACTGGCTCTGTAGAAACACAGCAAAACTGGCTAGAAATGCGATTTAACTTAACATCCTTGAATGCACCATTAGACGCTTTTATTCAGAACTACACCAACAGGTTAGAAAAATTCTGCAAAATGCAGAAATGTATGCAAGGTAACGACAGTAATTAAGTCACTTGTTTAATTAAGTATTTCAGCAATTCTATTTAAAAAAGTCTTTCTAACAACATACGGACAATTATATTGGTTTAAAAAACATCTAGTTGACATTAAATAAACAGACCACTTAATAAAATACACAATACAAAACAAGCACACGAAGCAAAGAAATGAATGACGTTAATGGTTGGTCAATCGCTGTTGGGTAAAGGCACGTCGAGTTTGATATGTCTTTACGCATGCGCAGGACGGCCAACGCTACACTGGCGATGTGAGGGGAATTGGGCGGCGATTTCCTACGCTGAGGTAAAGAAGGTAATGGTAAATATTTGCTCTCTGAAACAAACGCAGATACAAGTAGATATACAATAATTAAGAGTTGAAAACGTACCTGAACTCTCTAGTGCTGACGGGTTTTGGTGCAGGTGGCACATATATTTTACATATACTGAATTCTCGAGCGTCTTCGCGCCACTTCTACTTGACGTAGGATGCGACCCAACTTCTTATTTCAAAAATATATGTGTCAACACAGGAAAACTGCGCGCTTTTCAACCCATTTTATAATTTAAATATAAGGACTTTAAGCACACGATTTACCCCTCAAAATCACATTTATACAAATATACCTATTTTAACACTCCAATCCACGCATCGACGAGTGTGCAACTTTCTATACGCAGAATCCAACAAGTGATACTTTCATTCACATTCTGGGTTTTTGTCATATATTCAAATTACGTTTTTCAACATAAAATGCGATGCTTTGTTTTATGAATATTTATGTTGTACATGTACACTATTTGTTGCATCATGGTAGTATATTGCCAAGGACTTTATTTAAATTCTAGTTTTTTTCATTCATGATACCTTTTACAACGTAAAATCAATTTGTATAGTTTTGCACAATATTTGCTGTATGGTATATTGCCCAGGATTGTTGTCTGCCTTTTATAACAAGACCGGATCATAGACATAATAAATACAAAACAACTACAATTATTTATCAAATACTTCATTTAATAAATTCTACTTTTAGACATCATAAAAAATAAAACAGTTTTTACGTCTATGGGCGTGATAGTAAAGATAGGTGTGGCTTTAGGACCCGGGGGATTTCCTGATTTCCTCTCGCTGCTGCTCCCTCGCTTCATTCGAGCCGCTCTCGGTTCACTCTCATCAGCTGTTGCACCGGCACCGGGGCGCTTCTGAATCTAAAGAAGCGGCGCGAACTTTGGTCTAACTTCCAACCAGGGTCTCATGTAGCTATCGTAAAGGTTCAGTTTTTCCAACCGAAATGGCAGAAAGGTATAAGTTAAAACCATGCACTTATAGAGTTCTTTTTGGAGTGTCAATTGATTAAAATGAACGTCTGATGTGGGTCATCGTTGCAGGTGTCTCGCGCTAATCTGTTGCATGTTCATCGTGCTGTCTCCGGCCGCATCGCAGAGGAGAGGTGAGTGAACGACATCTACGTTGGGATGCTAGCTGGACCAGGAATAGAGATGTTTACTGTAGTTATGCTTGATGGGAAATCGAGATGTAACTTATAAAGTTTATGATCTGTGTCGGAACGAAGCTGTCGCGTCGAGATACATCGTGGAAGCTCGTCCTTCTATATCTTGGTGCACGAGCTTTAAAGACATCTTTTGCCATCGTAGGTGTCAGTGATGCTTTATTCTGTCGGGATCTAGACAGCATTTGGGTTAAAAAGCAACTTTTAATGATAGGAAATATCTAGGATAGAGGGCAGAAGTGTTTCAAAAGATTAGAGATCATAGTATTCATTGAAAGTCAACAAGAATGAGTATCATTTAGAGTAGTTGCTTTGAGAATGTTATTTTTAATTTGTTTAAATTGGAAACCCCTTGTATGTTTCTCTGGTGTTTTTAAGCCAAAGCAGAGTTTGTGGTATTTGGGTTTTTGTCTGTATGACATGCAACTGGTGTCCTTTGCGTATCATTCAGCTTTGACTCTGTAGCAGACATGCATTTAATTAAGAAACTTTTTGTGCAGCTGTCATGTAGGCAGACCTGAGACCAAGAGTAATGGGAAACTGAGAACCTTTTCATAAATATTTGATTGACAATGATCGCCATTGCTGTTATAACATTATAAGAGGAATAATGCACAGACTTGCATTACAGTATGTGGGTGTATTTATCCGCCCGCCAGATGTGAAATTTGACTTGCTTACCTCAAATGTACTTTTCTCCCATAAAACATTTTACAATTACAACTTCTGTCACCTCAGGAGGGTGGTGATCATATTTAATAGTGATTTCAGCCCTATAGCTAATTCCTCATTCGTTCAACTGATGAAGTTACAACTCACCTTGTGTTACAGTGATCTGTGATCTCCTCTACCTCGCAGGTATGTTTCCCCAGGTAGATTTATACAAAGTAGGGTAGACTAAGAAGCAGTAAATTCTCAATGTGCCATGGTTTTGAAAGAAAGGCTTAGGAGAAGATCAAGTGTCGAGTGCTTGCCCATAACAATGTCTGTTTGATGGTTTAATAGCGCTGTTGTATTGCAGAGTCCCTGCCATCAACATGTCACCGCCGTTTTGTCTAATTTAGGCTGCTGCATACATTAAATCTTTAGTTATTGAAAGCTTTCTGTACTCGAGGATTATGGTAGATTTAAATCATCGCAAATCAGTTTCACTGTAGAAGAGGCTGACATTAGTGTTGGGACTGCAGGAGTCCAGATTACTTTCCAGTCGCACGCAGGACTTTGTCGCTCTTTGACTCATCGTGGCCCGAGGCGGCGCAGCAGCCAGGGAGGGAACAGCTGTAAGGGGACACCCCGCCAAGTTATTTAATCGCTGAATGAAATTCTGCATAAAAAATCACAGCAAACAAGAGTTCCCACCTGCTGTATATGGATGCCTGCGCCATAGGAGGCAGGAAAGTCCTGTTGAGAGCTCTGTGGTTGCAAGTAACAATACGCTTTTACCCAAAACAAAGCTTTCTCCATGCTCAGGGATACCTGGAGACCAACAACCTCCATGACCTGTTCTCTGTTCAGTGACCGAGCAAGACCAAGTTACAAGACAAGAGGGTATCAGATTATAAATTAAGACTATGCACGAGTGACTTTAGAGTTGTTGTTGATGAAATAACATTGCATAAGCTTGATGATGTGCTTCTTTGTCTTGAAAGTTATGATGCTTCCAACCATCTGTTTTTAATTTATTTCAATCTTTGTAACCTGCTTAGTGTTACTGATTGCGAGTCTTGCGACGCGTATCTTATATTTCTTTTTGCATCAATGATCTCACAATCCTATGTTTATCTTGCTTTGTTAGGGTTTTTTTGATGAGTCTAGAAAGGGTGGATTAAACATGATATGACAGGACAACTTGAAATGGAAGAGTTGATGCAACAGTAAATTAATGTTAACTGCCTAAACATGTTACTGAATCACCTACAGGCACCATCATATTCTGTAACAATATTTTGAAACGTATCAAATTTAATCATTAGAGCTTTCAGAAGTTTTTGGATGTTTTATTTTCTTGTTAAATATGTGCTCTAGGGTTAGTTTGAGGAACGGGAAGCCTTGTCACTTTTTCTCAGAGGCGGTGGAGATATATTTCATTTAATAATAAAACATTTTTGTTATTATTTACTCTGAATTGCGTTTATGTTTTTGAATGTACCACCCCATCTGTGATGAATACGAACCGATGGTGACACTTGATAAAATGCACCTTTATACTGCATTCAAGCTTTATTGTCTGGTTATTTATGGTGTGCTTTCATTGCTTGTAAAGACTTGAAATATAGCGCAACAGTTGTATAGACTTAAGTTTTGGAAATGGTCACGTTGTTTTTCGTTTTGGGACATTTTTATGGTTGGCTTAGAATGGTATTAAATGGTTTGTTTAAATTGTTACACTAAATAGTAAGATAACTTTTAGGGGAAAGTTTGTGATGACAAAATTGATAAACCTAATTGAAAAAAAGGTGACAGTTATTAACAGGCATTGTCCTGTGTCAGCAGTTTGTGGTTTCAGTAATCCATGGATTTTCCAGTCAATAAACAGAACCCCCCGAAGAAAGAATCCTCTCAGGCTTTACTAAGGGCCAGGTTCTCTGTCTGTGAAGTGTTTGTGCTGAGATGTGAATTGGATTTTTCTTTATCCCACCTCTTCTTTTCAAGGGGAGCAGTGGAGACCGCATTATCCCGTGAGCTAAATGGGCAGTATTTAACCCACTTTATGAGAATGGGAGCCCCTGGGATCAAGAGATGGCTGAGGTTTGTATGTGTCAGGGAGTCAGTGAATTGGGGAGGGAGGTGGGGAATGTGTGTTTGTGCACCTCACAAATTCTTCATCAGCACAATGAATGCTGGTTTGTCATTAAACCGAAGGTATTGTGATCTGTGCACAGTTGATGCTAATGCTGAAATTTTCCATTAGAAGTTGTCACGAAGAAGACCTCTCCACTCATAACATTTAGATTAAAGAAACTTGTCTTTAGTCATTGCCAGAGCTGTTGAATATGAGAGTAACGATACTTGATCTCGCCGCCGAGTGGTCACGTGGTTCATGCAGCACCAAATAGTTCCAAACAAATCTGTGCTGTCAAACTATTTAAATGGATTTTAGAGGGACAAACAACAGCAACTGCATTAATTTAGCTAAATATTAGCACATTGTGTACATGATTACTACGTTGACAACATTTATAGCAGTATTTTATCTTGGTAGTAAAATGAATATAAGATCAGTCTTTGTGTTTAATTTCAACTATCAACCCGTTCGAATGTGAAAACATGCAGTTATTTCACCAACTGTACAGCAAATGCATTTGGGTGACATGGAAATGAATGGGCTTAAGTGCAATGTTTGGAACTATTGGATGTCCATCATGTGGGTAACTTCTACATTCCATTCTAACCATGGAGGACTATGAGAGTGTCGTAACTCTCATATTAAACAGCTCTGGTCATAGCTAGTGCTTCAAAAAAAGAGTTGTTTATGGTCCCCACATCTGATGCTAAGTACCAACCCAACACAATACCAAAACTGTTTATCGAATTTAAGTAAACAAGATTGTTCTCAAATCAGTCATTGAGATTTAATTGGAAATCAGTCTGACCCAGCAACCCACAACTTTCTCTATTCGTGTGTGCAATAGGGCGTATTTTACAGCGTAACACGAAACATATAAACCACCTCCGAAGGTTGAAAGTTGACAATGTAGGTGTGTTTGTCGCCTATGGCTCTTTTTTCCTCAAATATTTTGAAACCTATGTAAGCATAATGTGTAACATACATCCTTGAATTTGATTGGTTGGAATCACCGGGAGTAGTTCAATAGCTGAAATTCTCATTTGACTCTGGGTGAAAGGTCATCCTGTAAAGATTTTTCAATGTAAAGATTGGGTCAGTAAGTTATATTTGCAATCCGATATTTAAATATTAATTTAATATTCAATATTAAATTGAATGTTCTATATTCATGGGATAATTGGCCTGGTTAATATATAAGTTTTACTGATTTTCTCCATATGTATGCATTAGATATAAGACATACCAGCTAAGGGTGGGGGAGTTCACTGCGACACATCTGCGTTCAACAATGCGTTTCGTAAGCTATTCGCAGTAATTGTGCAGAAACGGAGGCTATCTCAGTGACAGGAATGAGGCCATATGGTACAAATTAATGCTTGTAATTTTTACATTTTTAAGGTTTAGGAATCATTCACACACAAACACACACACACACGCTGTACAGGTAAAGCCACAATTTCCTCTTTCGGGTCACTAACTTAACTGGTTTCTTTATTGGGCCACAAAGTTAAATGTGTGCTCTTTGTTTGCTCGCCAGAATGAGCTATCAGCTGTCCTAGGGTTGCATTTGTGTCCTCTCAATAAAAGCAGGTGTGCGCCATGGTTATTCAGGAGGTCCGAGCTGAAAGGTCTGTCGTTTTGTTCCAGTGCCATAAACATGGCTCTATCCAAAATACAATAAGACAATAAGGTCTATTCCAGGTGGTGAAATAGTGATCAACAAAGCGTTTTTTTAAACCACGATTGAATTATACATTTTATGCAGACAAATGCTGGCTCATACCCCTAGACATTTTTTTAAAATATTGCTTTGATCTGTTTTTGCCGTAGCATGTTCGCTTCCTTTTGAGGGTAAGGCTGGAGGCGCTAGCAGCTGTTGTTTGTATTTTTTTTCATGTAGCGTCTGTCCTCTGTGTCTGAACCTCTTGCTCTCACACTGTGCTCCGCACTTTAGTGGCAAAAAACCAATAGGAAAACCATAATTACAGCTTTTGGGTCATGAAAGGACGATTTGTAATAGTTTTGACGCACCTGCACCCTACTATCAACACGGCTAAAGGCCGCTGAGTGGCCTCTCGGAGTCCTTCCTCCCCAGAATGAAACCTTTACTTTTTTGCTCCCTTGACTTGTAATTGTGCCAGCAGCTTACCTGGCAAATGACAGGCCGTTGCGTTCTGCACACATCTCAAATTCCGCAAAAATGCGCCTGTGGCTCAATAGCGTCTTAAAGCAGAATAAGAAAAGTTAACTTTTGGGACACTGCATTATGTGAATGAAGCCGCTGTGTATACTTCTATTGTAAAAAGGTGTGTTATGTAATTGTTAAAAAAAGATTATAGATTGACTTCCTATTTGGATTTTACAGAACATGTAATGCTTTTGCAGCTGCTGTGAAGGAAGATTGTGTTGATAAAGTGGGCTAGGCGAGGCGGATGGGCTTGGGGACAACTGCATGTAAACTTTGTTACTCTCTGTTTCCATTGGTGGTGACTGTTGAGTTGAGGTTCAGTTGATCTAAGTTGGTTTGATTAGATTATCATTTCAGGAGGACTTGGGGAGGTGTCCTTTCAATCTATCAACTAATGTAAGAAAGTGATGTAAAGGATGACCAGCTAACATTTGCTACTGTAAATGTCTAGAAATGAAAAGAGGGTGTTAGGTGCAGTACTGTAGATCGTAACTGAACCAAAATGAGAAATGTAGTACATTGTTTCTAGCAGTGCCTTCTGGATAAATGTTCTAGTTTTATGATTACATTTAATCATTTATTAGGAAATCAGAAGGAATTTCACACAGAAGCCAGCAACATTAGCAGTACCTTACTACCAACTTTATAATAACATTAGGGGTGTCCTCTACCTTGACTAAAGATCGAATCAGAATTGTCACTTCTTGCCTATAGTCGACTGATGGTCGAATTGCACGCGTGTGTGTGCACGCGGGAATGTGAGAACGACACCAGGTGGTTACCAAGGGTACTGCCAGACCTCGCGCTCATATGAGCAGGGGTTTTCGGTTCCCAACCCTAAAAATGTCACATTTCTTGGCATCGTAAATTAAATTGGTGGCTGCACAGTGCGTGCCAGTCTAATATGCCCCTACCCATATAACCAAAATGGCATAATCCCCATTACATATCGTCCCTGCGAAGATTTGACTGTGATATCGGTAGTCGAATCAGGCTCTTCCTATTGAAGGATCAAATCTGCGACTCTTCAGGGTCACCCCTAAACAAATACAAATTTAAACCAGTTCACGTCTAAATAATACCATGATAAAGAACAGTGAGTCTAAAATTGAGTCTGAAATGTTTGTGTGGCGGTCAACCATAGATCTGTAGTGACTTGTGACTTTTCTTATGACCTTACTTCCAATCAACAGTCGGTCAGTGCCTTTGCCCAACCAATAGGAAAATGGTTTCCATGCCTACCAGTGTAGATATGTCAGGTACAAAGTGCTCTTTGGGCCCTGTGTGAGGGGTAAGATCCCCTTACCTAGCACTTTATCTTCCCATCAGCTTAAGAAGTGTTTACATGTCCGAAGCAACAGTCTGCTGAACGCAGGGCTGCATGAAACCAGATACAACATCTCACGAAATCCATACCAGCTCCTTTTCCCTACTAGAATGAAAAAGAGATTTGAATGACCACCACTGTACTCCACATAAGACTATTAGGGTAAAGGCCGGGGAACCGATATCTTTAGTTGCTCCAATATATATGATGTATATGAAAATCCTGTTACCATTTACTCACCTTTTTGTCAATTCAATTCTTTACGACTTTCTTTTTTATGGATATTTTGAACAACTGCGGTACCCATTTAGTGTTTTTGTATAGACATAAAACCAATGCGAGTGAGTGGGTTTTGCCGTTGTTCGGTTACCAACATTATTCAAAATATCTTCTCTTGTGTTTAAAAGTCATACAGGTTTGAAATGTGAATGATGACAGAATTAAAAGAGTTCTGCTAACCATCCTTTTAAAAACGTTTTGGAGTCAATTGCTACTTCACAAAACTGGTCATGCTTTACATTACTACATTTCTTGATGGGCTTTTATGATGTGCTTCACTTTTGAAATTCCTTTTACTCAGCCTTCTCTGACCAACAACTGAGTCTCAGATAGTTATCTTATTTCACCTATCCAAAACGCTCAGCCCAAGGGTGAAAATCCCCTTTCCCCAGTTCTGAAGAGATTACCTCCAAGAGCAGAAGGCTTGACAACAAAATGCAGATTTGAAGAGGTCCTGTCTCTCCTGAGAGTTCTGGGAATGAGGACAGGGGTCAGATATGAGAGACTTGTTTCATTCACGCTCTTCAATGTCAGCGGAGAATACCAAGAGGCTCTAAAAGCCCTCTTTAGGCAGGTGGGAACCCTATTGTGTATAGCAACACCTTTTTCTTTAGGAGGTCACATGAAATGGCATTCATCGTTCTTCTGCATCCACCCTGCTGGGGCAGCTCTTTTTATTTCAGCCAGAGGCATGTTAAAGCATGCTGAGATAGAGCAAATATTATGCTGTGACCATTTCCTCTCCTGCTCTGATTTTAGAAGTGGTGAGTAGGTGTGTGTGGGTTTTACTTGGATGTAGGTTTGGTTTGGAAGGAAACTGCTTTATTTGAAAACATGAGGGAATTTAGATAGTGTTGGGTTTCTCCATGCATGTTAAGTCATTTTAGAGGGATGAATCTAATTTGCGAACGCACCGCAGGGGTGGAAGTAAAAATTCTGAGCAGTTGTCACTTGGGTGACTATTTTGTTAATTCATGGTCTTGTATCAACACAAAAGCCAAAGCGTCACTTTGCTCGGCATGCATGGAGAGCACAACTGTCCTGTCTATGAGCCGAAACAGTGAGTCTTCTATTCATTTTTGTGGCCAGATGGCAGTGTGCCATGCTCTGAGACATTGACAGAAAGAAAAGGGAATTAAGCCAATTGTGGGATAGTTAGAGAGCATTTAGAGAGCATTGGAAGTCTTGCCAGCCCTTTCTTATACAAATCTATGGAGTTATCTGAACAACAAGTCACAGATGAGTCAACAGTTGTCTTTGTTTTTTAGAACACGTTTGCCATATTTCCCAAGCTGCTTGGGAAATCCGCAACAGTAACTTGGATTGGAACGTAGTTATGGTTCATTGAAGTGTTATTGGCGGTTTAAGAGATAGTTTGTCCAAAAGTGGAAATTCTGTTATCATTTATTCATCCTCATTTCATTCAGGACCTGTATTTGACTCTTCTGTATATCACAAAAGATACTGTACGAAATGCTGCGGTGGTTTATTGTCAATGCAATGGAAGTCAATCGTGAGCTAAATTGTTAAGTTATCAACATTCTTCAAAATATCCTCTTTTTTGTCCTGCAGAAGAAAGAAAATATTTTTCAACTATTCTGTTTAAATACATTGAACAATGGGCTGCAAAGACCTTACAGGTCTGTCTCTCTGGCTCTGACTGGTGTTGCGATTTTATTTAACGTAGTACTTTAAACTCTCAAATCATTAGCTATGAGTCTCATGTCTCCTGTTGTTGTGCTCCTTTTACCAGGTCCACAAAACACATCGAGTTAATGAGTTCTCTCCTGAGGCAAGTGTCACCACAGTTCCCAAAGAGATTTTACTCAGATTATCATTCCATTGGCCTTTTTTTATCCCGAGTCGAGTGGCTGGAAATCTAAGACCCTCTTTGGAAATGGCCTGACAGAAAACAATGTGGCCGGCGGTCTCTTTTCAGTCTGGCTGTCACTAATTGAGGAACGGGCACAGCCCGACCGATAAGGGGCTCCTTTGTCATGCTCAGTGGTTCTTATTGAATTCACAGCTTCTGATGTTGCTGGAGGCAAGACGTCACCCTCTAGATAAATTCTTACCTCATTACACAGGATTACTCTGTTGACTTAAGAAGTGTAGGTTATGGTTACATGTAAGTGTATAGTGATATGTACGCTCTCTAGTTCTGTTGCATCAGCAAGAATTAGTCGGACTTAAACTTGCATTAGTCATAAGAAGAAAGGTCGGAGACTGTCCCTTAATCCATGCGTATTCGATTTCTTAAACAGTCAGTGACCAAACAACAGGGATTAATGTTGAATCTTGGACCGTTTCATCGCTCATACTGTGAAGTTTCATCCCAGCTTTGAGCTATACTGTAGCTATAGGGTTCAAAATAATATGGGTTTATGTTGATGTGTGTGTTCCCCTTCGAGGAAACCTTGAATGGTTTCACAGAGCATTGTTTCCATAAGCGTAATTTGCGGGTGGGGCAGGTGGGACATGTCCCTACACCTTTTTGGAAGAAATGAAGAAATCCTTGTGGACGGTGTGTATTGTTTAGGGGCCCTTAATATCTAAAACTCGTGGAAAAGGCAGGATGTGCAACCCTCTCAACATCTCCTGTTACTCAAACTTGTAAGTTATATTTGCGGAAGACAGAGAGCCGTGATTCCAGATATGCAGCCATTATAAAAATGCGTGCGACACTCAACACTCAGGGTCCTTGCTTGTGCTTCCAGTGTCCAAGAACAAAAACGCGTAAACCAATGAACTAGTGACATTTTTAGTCATAGAAATAAACTGTTTAATGCACAACAGCCAAGTGACCTTCCCCCAAATGACAGTTTGGGAACCACATAACGTGAGAGCTGGAGTCGAAAAGCGGAGTAGCCAATAGACGGACCGCATGGTAATAAAATGGTAATAAATTCTATGGTAATAAAACCTAAGGTCTTTATACACCTGTGAAGACTTATATTATATTCAATTTCTGTCAATAGGTCCTCCAAAAAATTACAGGCTGGATTTTAAATGCCAAAGTTTGGATAGTCATTTTCAGGCAAGCGTGCACAAGCATCCACACCCCTTTTCCATCATCTTTTTTCGTCCGTACTGGTTATTCATGTGACTGACAAGGCTCTTAGAATGACATGAGCTACAATATGAAACACTTTTATTTATACTGTAGTCTCTTTTGTCTTTGTTGCATGCATCACGGTATAAACGGGACCATGGTGTTTTCTAGAGAAATGAGTTTGTAAGCAGTGGGATCTTTTCTACATTAAACAGACAGGTTCTTATACGAGACTAAACGCCTCTAAACTCTCCGTTTGATCAGTGGAAATGTGGAAATGATAATTACAGACAGCTAGGGCTTAAAAGCTTTATGTTGTTTTGTGTCTTTACTGACATCTCTTTCAACTGGTCATTTGAAGACAGTAAACTTCTTCAATCTCCAAATTATGGCTTAAAGTAAACAACTGAGAGGGTTTAATGATCAGTAAGTTGAGCCTTTAACAAGAAGCGTGTCATTACACAGTTCTCCCGCCTTGGCTTTGGGACCCTAAAAGTAGAGCGGGCCACATAATGAGAGTCAAACTTTGGTCACACCAAAGGTGGGAAGATTAAACAACATAGAATCATGATTACAGAACCAGAGTTTGCTTTATATCTTGAGAAAATTCCTGTTTCAAATGTTGTATGCATCCCACTTTCTCTGGGGTAAAGATGTTTACATTGTTATATTGCTCAGTAGCCTGCTTTCTTTATATTTAAGTTTCGCTGTTGTTTTAGTCATGAATCAGAATGACTGTTGACAGAGTCATACCAAACATTAAAGTTACTGCAAATGTTTTCCTGACTGCAGACTTTATTTCACTTGAAGAGAGAGCTTAGCGATTCTGTAATGGCTTTACTGAACCGCTTATGTACCAGTTGCAGGTATATGTCTCTCAAGAATGCCACACAAGTGTAAAAAGGTTATTCCTTTGTGATATGCCCCCAGAGGTTGTTAATCTTTGCCTCTATCATTACAATGTTGTGGTGATAAAAGTAAAATCGGTTTCACTCCCTGATTGACAGGGGAATGCCAGGAATGTTAGACGTCTGGTTTGTGTGTAAGTGGATGCCTATGGAAAGGTGAAGCTCTGGACCCCTGTTTCATTAGATATGACGTCTTACAGGAACGTAAATTGCTACTGAGGGTGTTGCTTCATTTGAAGCTCTAGAGAACAAGAAATAGCAGCAGATCCCATATTTTATTGGTCACGGGTATTGCTTTGTCCTTTTTAGGCTTGTCTATTATTGCCTTTTAGTTTTAGTATTATTATATAAGTAGAAAATTATATATATTATTACTATTATTTATATGTAATTTTGATAGAAGCATCTGTTGAATGAATATATGTAAATAGATGTTGGTTTATTGTGTAAGTTGCGTCTATGACTAATTTGGTGAGTAGGATTGAGACCATTGGTTTTTGGGACTTAAGGCCAGTCAATTGACGTTTATCGTTAAAACTACAGTTTAAATCCTTTGCACTGTTTGTCAGTGGAGTTTTGTAGTGGGCAACTGTGTGGTCTCACCTGGTCAGGTGGAAGGGATTAGGTGTATTAAATGCAATCCAATGAAAGTGACAATGGCAGGTTTGTCTGCGTCTCCTTAGAGGATCAGCTGAGCTGTGCTTATTTAAAAAGCTTGTGCTAATCTGTCCTTCGTTAGGTGCACATATTTGTCATTCCTGTGTTCCTTCATTTTCCTGCTGCTTGATGAAATATTGAAGAGCATTACAATCATTGACATTAGTCATAAGTAAAGAACAGCCTCTGGGCGGTTAAGGTTGTCTTCTGCAAAAGGAATTTCCAGAGTTAGCTCTCTCATGGGTCACCCTATCTGATGTTGTCTTTAACTTCTTTGAGTGTTTTTGCAAATGAACAGGCAGCATCTTAACAAAAAGCATCCTAGAGCTTAAGTTAAAAGCATTGGTTCTGTTTTTGATCAAGAGCAATTGGTGTCAATTTAAAGTCTTGATTTGTAAAGTTTTGTATAGCATTGACTGCATTTTGTTTGAAAGTTTTTCAAAGTCCTTGTTGATCATAGAGTGCACTCTAAAATGTTTGGAAATAATTGCTTGACTTGTTATTTTAGAGGGGTCGTGTGAATTTCCATTTGTTGTTTTTTCATTATTTGCTGTTTATGTCGTGACATTAATGACATTTCATTTAAGTTAAATGAAATTTTATTTATATAAAGCTTTTCACAATGTGGATTGTTACAGGAGAAGATAAGAGAAACAGAGAAACACAGAAAAGGTCAAAATACAGCACAGTGCATAATTTTTATACAACAAGCAAGATCATTCTTGTAAATAATATCTTATAATTAAATGCAGTCTCGCGGTAAGCGAGCCAACAGCCCTGTGGCAATGAATCCAAACTCCAATGAAAAATAAATGGAGAAGCTTTATGAAAAGCTTTATGAAAGCTTAAAGGAATAGTTTATCATTTGCTCACCCTCAAGTTGTTTTGGGTTGAACGCAAAGAACGATATTTGGAAGAATGTAAGCAACTGAGATTTCTGGGGCACCATTGAGAACCATATTAGAAAGAATTATTGTCAAATATTTTTTGGTCTGTTAAACACAAAATAAAATATTTCGAAATAAACAAACAGTTCTGGAGCACATTTGACAACCATCTTAATGGTGCCCCAGAAATCTCAGCTGCTAACTTTCTTCCAAACATCTTTCTTTATGTTCAACAAACCTTGTGACAACTTAAGGTTAAGTAATTTATGACAGAACCTTCATTTTTGGGTGAACTATCCCTTTAAGCCTTTAAGACTCTAAGCATTGTGAAAGAAGTCATAAACTCGGTAACCTCACAGAAAATCCATGGTGTGAGTACCTGCTTCTGGCACATTGTGTAAGGATTAATCCATGTGCTGACCCTCTCAAGACTGAATTAAATTTGACGTTAATTCACGATTATGCTGATCATCTGAATATACAAAGAAACAAAGCTACTTTTAATTCTCTAGCTTGGACGCTTTGTGTAAAATGTAGATTTGTTTGTGTTGCCTAAATATGGTATTTGCAAATTTCCAGTTATCTTCAATGTGTTTTCATTGTGTGTGCATGTGACTGGATTTGATACGTTTTTTAAATGCATTCAATGATAAAAACATTAAGGATCTCTTTTGCAGAATACATAGACTTCATTGCTACCAGCCAGAAGTCTGTAAAATGGGTTTTGGCTGCCAGGAGACACATCAGGAGAATAACAATGGGTGTGAGCTTTAATGGGCACTGGCTGCCCTCCAGAAGTACAACGCATCCTTGCCAATTCACTCTGAAGACAGTCACGTAGTGGCATCAAATTATTCCTTAAAGTCCGAAGAGTTATTTTTTTTTCAGATTTGTGGCGAAAGGGCAGAGGGTGATACGTGTTGACCTGACCATGAGGGGGAAATGAGAGATTTTAAACTGCGATTCTGTCGAACCGGGAGCGGTACCTGGCCACATTCCTTCCATGCATTCTGCTCCGCCAATCTCCCCTCTCTTACAGCGCTATTCAGTTACACAGTGTCATTCAATACACCTGATCTTTTCTAAACAGACCCCTGAAGATTTACACAGGAACTTATTTCGATGATTTCTCAACCACAAGCCAGCAGGTCCAGCGGCTCGACACTGTGTCTCGATGTACACGATTTCTGTGGTCAGCATCATGTCTTGTAAAGGAAATGCATCTAATTTGATTTGCATATGACCGTGTAGCATTTCAAAGCGAGCACAACTGTTTCAACTTTCTGGGCTTTGTGAGTCCTTGTTGAATTTTTAGGGGTGCACTTATTGACTTTGTCTCTTTCCATGGTTCTCGGTAACCAAATGTTTTTCCCTAAAGCAGAAACATTCCTGAAGAATTTGTTTGGAAGCTGAGGGAAGTGTTATTGTGTGGGAAACATCCTTGAGAAGAAATAAACTTTGTGATTTGTGTAATCTGGAAATATACAATCGTCTTGCGTTCTGTGACCTAGTTTTCTCTCATTGACATGAGATCATACATCATTTCAAGTTATTTCAAACATACGTACCCTTGACAGTATTTATTTTCATCAGTTGTATGTACACAATCACAACTATTTTATCAAATATAAAACGGGAAAAAACACAGCTACGCTGCTGATTTCGAACATATCGAATATTCACAGTGATTTGTTGTGATGCTGGCTGTAAAATATTAAAGAACATTCATACACATCAGAATGGCATGTGCTTTGTATTCAAAATCACCATTTCGTCTCATATGTTTCTGTGTCATTGCCTGAACAATTAAAGATATTCAGAAATGTATTTCTGCAAAAAGTAAACCGACTGAACTGTCTGAACAGCGGTTCTTTTGTTCTCTAATGAAATGATAGATTCTAAAGTCCCTGTTACAATTTGTCTCTTGTGTACCCTGCGGTTGTTGTTTTGTTTATTCCTTTATGAACGATGCATTGTTTGAGGTGAGGGGGAGAAAAAGAGAGAGTACGGCTCACACTGTCCATAGGGTCACTCCCCATTGCCTGTGATAAATCCCTGTACTGTGGGGGGGCCTGTCATACAGAGACCTGATTTCTGTCCATTCTCATGTTGAACAAGCGCCTTTAACTTCCTGCTGATTCATCTGTGCTCCTCAGCAGTGCTTTTAAATGCTTGTAAGCGCCATGGCAGAAGACCCAGCAAAGGTCAGTGCGAGGGGCCACTGCCCACCCCATAGGGTCTCCTTAGTAAAGCTCAGACAACGTTAGGAATGCGGCCGGGGGACAATAGCTCCCTCTCCCACCTCAGCACCAGACTGACTCTTCAATGTCTTGTCACAGCCAGGATGAGATCAGGTTGAAACCCTTTTAAGGAATTTAATATTTCTCAAAAGATGATCATTTGAAGAATATTAATAAGTGAACAACGGCGGTACCCATTGACTTGCATTAGTTTTGTGTCTGTATATTTAAAGTGAATGGGTACTGCCGTTGTTACGTTCAAAGTTACAGCTTTGAAATGACATGAGGGTGAGTATGTTATTTTCATTTTCTGGCAAACTATGCAATCTCAAACCAACAAACTTTGTTGTAACTTCTCACAGCACCTTAGAAACTGCTTGGAAATCCCTTAGCAACCATCCAGAACACCATAGCAACCACACAGTGCTAAGTGCTAAGCTTTGCCAGTTTACAAAAATATTCCTTTATCAGACATATTAGGTTTGTGAAGTAACACATTGTAAATAAATTCAATGTGTCTGCAACTACATTCAAACGTTCTAATGTCATAAAATTGTTGCAAACGTTGAACTTTAAGACAACATTTCATTTTTATTTTCTTTCGGTTATCCTTTTGTGTTATTGAATTAAGTAATTGTTAATTTTTTACTGAAGCCTCAAGTCTTGAATGCAAATATTTTAACCCGTCTTATAAAGAACGGCACAAAGTTTTGAATCTCAGCCTAAGGCTCACATGTTGAAGAACTTGTACGTTTTGGGTTTTTATAGTCACGCTTCATTGTAGGAGTGCTCTGTTAGTCAAGGCCAAGTGAAACAGGCTGGGAAATTAGTTTTTCTAAACCTCTGAACAGGAAGAGCTTGATATTTTATCTATCTGTTGGTAGCGATCTAACAGATGATATTGTTTTAGCTTTGGAAGCATGCTGTAGTAAAGCCAAACAAAGAAATCCTGCGCCTTTATGGGGATTTTCCTTCATGAACACTGTTAAAACGTTTGTCTTTTATGGATGTTAATTTCAATCTCGCTGAACACTGCGAATAAAAAGCAACAGTTTGTGACCTGCACAATATCGCTAATGTTCAGTCGACTAAACCGCATGTTAAATTGTGTCATTTTGGTTCTATCCTCCTCCGTGTGAACCCACACGTGGGTCATGCCTATCCTCTTGTTTTGTTTTCTCACATGTTCTCTTTTTGTTTGGTGTGGCTCTTTTGTTCCAGCAGGATAATTAAGTAGGAATGTATTCTCTTCAGGGGGTCTTTGAGTTGTACAAGAGAAAAGAGTTGAGGAAGGGGGTTTATGCAGAACTACTGTGCCAGAATTTGGATCAGGGACGATTTCTTTCCCTCTTTTCTCTGTCTGGTCTTTAAAAAGTGAGAGATGTCTGTCTGTCGCATGAGATTAGCTGACTGTACACTGGCTGTCTAGATCGCCCATTGTCTCGGCTCACTTGGCTCTCTGACTCGTAAGAACAGCGGCGTTTCAAAGCGGGTCTCTGATCATGCACATTAATTCTCCTCTCATAAGCTCCATCCCTCCCAAACACATCAAGGCGAACAAAGTGTGGTAATGGTTATGATAATGGAGTTATTTTGTGGACATCAAAGAAGAAAACTTTTTGAAAACTAATATCTCAAACGAACTTAAGCTGGTTTGCTGGTCTCCAAGCCTGTTAAGGTTGGTCTGTTGACTGGCTTTCGAGGAGTTTTGCTGACTTTCCAGGTTGCCAGGATCGAAGACTACCATAGAGACCAAATAGACCACTAGGCTAAAGGGCGACCAGCCTACCCTAGGAAAGACAAGCAAACCTGTGTATTGCCGCTGTCCTTATGATCTCCATATTTTCTGGGGGGTTTTTTGTTGCCATAAATCATTATTTATTATTAGTCACCCTTTATGTTTGTCACTGGGTTTTGCTAATATCTAACCAATAAAACGTGCTTGTCAACTTGTCAGAGTGAAGGATTTATTCATTTAAAAAGTAAAATATAGTCGATCAAATTTCTATAAAACTTGGACATCCGAGGCTTGGGAAGGACAGTGATGCTGTGCTGGTTCACGTTGTTCTTTTTTATATTTGCCATAGTAATGTCTTCAGCATATACAGGCTTCAAGATCTGGAAAAGCTTTTGAAAGTAAAGGCCTCCAACACTTGGACAAGAGGAAGCATGGAGGCGGGAGAGCATTTCTAATGTCCAAGGCAAGGGTAGCTTACTCATACTCATGTCCTAAGGGAAAGTGAGTCAGTGTGCAGCGTTATTTATAACTGAAGGTTGGGGCAGTGTTTTTGGCTGTTCTTTCTTTTTTCAAAAAGTTTTGGTGAAACGTCCACATTTACAATGTACAATTTAGGACTTTGTTCCCTTGAGCGATGTATTTACATTTACATTTATGCATTTGCCAGACGCTTTTATCCAAAGCGACTTACATTGCAGTAACCAATACATTTATACTTAGGTATGCGCAATCCCCTGGGATCAAAGCCACAACATTGCATTGTTAACACAATGCTCTTGCCCCTGAGCTACAGGAAAGCTGATAAGTGAATAAAACACTCACAGTTTCGAATCCTATTAAGCTTTCTTTGTATCTAGTGGAACAGCTAAATTTACAATTAACTCGATTGATTGACGTTTGGTAGATATATATACTGCTAAGCTAATGATACAACATTAGAAAAAAACGAAATGTTGTTTTTAGTATTAATACTTTTTTGTTATTGTTTTGTTGTGTGCCACCTTACTATGTAGCATGTTTTAGTGTATTATTATATACAGTGGTTAATTTTAAGGGATAGATATGATGCTCCCATAGATATTAGCCGTTCGAAAGTATCTTCACTTTTTGCACCAAAGTTCGTTTTGTCTGAGTGTGCATGATGCCTTAATGGTCCAATGCGTAATTTTTTTGGAGGATCTATTGACAAAAATGCAATATAATATACATAACTATGTCTACAGAGGTGTATAATGACCTTACATAATCATGCGTTATGTTTTTATTACCTTAGAATGAGCTATTTCTATCTTCATACACCGCGGGTCCCCTTACGTCGAATTCACCATGTTGTTTCTACAGTACTCCTAAATGGACAAACTCTACAGAGTGTAGTTTGTTAATCTGTTATCTTTTTCGGCAAAGAAGCTTAAACATGACAAAATTTTATTCCCTTGTCAGACACCGTAGTGCTTCGAAATGGAGGGGTTGAGTGAGCCGTTGGTTGCCTTTCGCTACCTCACCATTAGATGCCAATAAAATATCATACACTCGACCTTTAAAATACAAACGTAGTCACTAAGTCATATAGTGGCTTTAGCTCAAGCTAGATGGATCAGGTCAAAGAACAGATTTGTACTGTTTTGTCACGCATCAACACACTCATTCTTTAATAAAAGCCTGTCGGGATTATTTTGCTATGAAACGTGTTTGAGAAAAGTCAAATCTTTTCTTTTAAGCTCTTAGATGTGTTGAATTGAAGTGCAGTAGGGTCATTGAAAAGGGCCTGTTAGACAGACAAGGCTAAGGAGAAATGCACTTGTACATCACACTAGCAGCCTTCTTTTGATGTCCAGGCACAATGACTGTTGAATCTTGTTTCAGGATTAAGGTACAGAATTTTTTTACCCACCACGAAAACTCACAGTCTGGTCACAAGCACCGGTGCAGAAGCTTTGCAGTCACATAGCCTGTCAGGTCATAGTTGTGTGACCTGGGAGGTTGTGATAAGGGATTAGACAATCCTGTTCTCAGACAGCATTGAACGGAAAGGCAAGAATTTGGGTGGTGGACGGCAGGAGGGGCAAAACCAGCTGTAGGTGTTTTGCTGTTAAGGCAAAGTGTATACATAAGTTGTATGCGCATCTCTTGAGGAATAAGCCTTTGGTTGTGGGCTTCGCATGCAAAAAGATAGTTCAGTCCGGGTTGTATAAACACAGGACTGTGTAGGAGTGAATCGAGGGGGAAATCTAAATGATGAGTGACTCATATCATTTTATGCTGAATCACTGACTTGTGTCAACATCATTAATCCTACTAAACACACTACTGATTTGTAAAACATTTTTCTATTAGAATTCTCTATTGGCTAATAGGCTAAAAAGTTGTTGTTTTTCTCAGATCGTTCTAGGAAAAAGGCACGTGAAAAGTCCATGATGCAAAATTATCCGTTCTTATTTTTTATGGAATATCACTGTGTGTATAATAAATGATTTATTTATGCACCTTTTTTATTATATTGTAATATTCACGATCTTTAAATATAAACAATAAAAGTCCAGTTTATGAAATTTAGCAGTATCTGTGGTAAGGTTGTGAATTGCAACCAACCTCTCACTCACTCCTCCCCTCCCTCACCCCTCCCTTTCCAAGCACTATGATGGCTGACAGAGGACTAAGATCTTGTCACGTTTTTGGTTCTTATAAAAACATAGCGCTTCATTATCAGGTCTTTGTACACCACTGAAGACTTGGTTATATTGCTTATATTGCTATTTCTGACACATAAGTCCTCTCCCCGCATCAAAACGGTTTCTCTTCATGGCATATATCTTGCCGCAAGAGTGAGACTATATTGACTGGGAAAATTGGCCATTAGACAATTACAGCCACTGTCAATGATCCAATCAATTTCCAAAATCACAAAATTTTACAAAATCAAAATCCTGTCCTAACCTGTTTCAGTCAGATAAATGTTCTTTAGATAAACTTCTTTTTTAAGTTAAGATTTTAACATATTTAATTGTTGTTACTTCTAGAGTTTGTTGTGATGAAATGCAGAGCAAAATATCTTTGCCTAATTTGATGTTTATCTTGGAAAAACACAGTAGTAATTTTACATGTGGGCTTAGAGATTTCAAAGCGATCTCTGATCTCCATACCGAGCCTGAAAATGTCTCATTTTGTCTCATGCATTTTAAGAGAAGCACGTGAGATTAAAGGGACAGTTCACCCAAAAATGAAAATACTGTTACCATTTATTCACACTCAAGTTGTTCTGAACCTGTACACTAGGGAAGATATTTGGAAGAATGTCAGTAACCAAACAGATCTCATCCCCCATTTACTGCCATAGTAGGTAAAAATAAACACTTTCAGACTCAATGGGGAATGAAATCTGATTGGTTACTGGCTTTCTCCAAAATATCTGTTTTTGTGTTCAGCAGAACAAAGGAATTTATACAGGTTTGGAACTGACGATAAGTAAATGGTGACAGTGTTTTGATTTCATGGTGAACTGTCCCTTTTATTCTTCATTGAGCTTCATTGAGTCTCCTGAGGTCTAAAACTGTGCAGTTTTCCTACGGGTTGACTATTTTGAGATCCAAACTTGCTAAACGCGAATAGAGTTGTTATGGAACAATGGAAAAAGTCAAACTGATGAACTCGACATAAGCTGACAGCAGCAAAATTGGCCAAACATTGGTCATGTCTTAACACATCGGTAGCTGCTCCCTTAATTCCTCAGGTGCAAAAAACATTCTTCCTGTCTCTAAGATTAAAAACCATGCTTTTGTGTTTCTGGGTTTTCTTATCTTTTACTCTTTCTTTGCTGAGCCATTTAAAGTAGTAACAAAATGAGGGCGACAAAAGATTTTTTTGTTTGAACAGAGGCATCAAATGAGACTAAATTATGAGGGTAGATGTTCAACAAAACAAGGAGGTCAGGTGAAACGAATTGCTGTAAAACTAAATAAAACAAGGCTCTGCTGATTGACACTAAGGAAATCGCTCGATATGAAAGTCTAGCCAGAGGTAATGTGTTGGCTGCGTGCTCTTCAGGTTTAACAAAGTGAGGCTGAAGATAAACATTACATGTTACATGATGTAGTCTCCTGTAGACATGTGGGTCCTGTGGGACCGGCGGAGGTGAATGACTGATCCTGAAAGCGTTTGCTGTAGACCCGCCTTATTTCTACTTGATTAAAAGCAGCTTCTAGCTCTCATTATTAATGTTAACAGGGGAACTGACAGATTGTATTTTGTTTAGGCTGTAAGTCAATGCTGGTATTAATGTGAAACTTCCTTCGTTTTACCATTTGGCCCCTTTTTAGACATTTTGAACTTTCATGGAGGTCTGAAAGCCTTTTTGTGTTTTCTATTTGATAAATGGTGTCACTAAAATCTACTAGAGGAGTAAGTGTCTATAGACACTAGACTTGTTTGTATTATTTTTATTATGAAACTTACTGTTAAAACTAGGATGTGTTTCCAAATTCAGAATGACCACATAAAGGTTATTTAAAGGGACAGTTCATCCAAAATTAAAAATCTAAATCTGTATACATTTCTTCGTTCCGATCAACACAGAGAAAGATATTCGGAAAAATGCTTTTAACCAAACCGTTCTTAGCCAACACTGACTGGAAATATTACACTGGTAGTCAAAAGGGCCCCAGAACTTTTTGCTTTGCTTAATTCTTCCAAATATCTAACTCCGTGTTTCTCAGAACAAAGACAAGTATACAGATTTGGAACAACTCAAGGGTGAGTAAATGATGACAGAATTATATTTTTGGGTCGAACTGTCCCTTTACTAAAAGTTATTTAGACATCGACTTTGTATCTGGAATAACGTACAGTATGAATGTCCTTGTTTGAGACCGTTCGCAAAACTCTTGAACCCCTTTAAAGTAAAAGTTCGAAAATAAGAGACAAGGAAGTCCAAACTGTCTTCATATTGTGTTTAACTGCGTTGGGCTCTTGATAGATCTCACGCTCTGACCTGCACTACTGTTTAGTGGGAGGGCACACAGGACCCGGCTATTCGCCACCGTCTCACCCTGATGGTTCTTTTATTCTCCATCCCCAGAGATGTGTGGAGAATGCACGACTGGCCTTCAAACTTCTCTCGAGATGGCTTTTGAAGATCGGCACCCTTTTATTGTCAAAGCCTTTACTTATCTGCAACTACACGCAAAGGCAACAGATGATTTTTGAATAAACATATCCATCGCATGAAATTCTCAAAAGGATAAACACATGTTGTCGGTATTACGAGGCATCCAGTAAATGCGGCGGATGTAGTGTGTTCTGTCAAAGAACAAAACTGTGTTTAGGTTTGAATTAGGGTTTCTTCTGCTAAGGTATTTTTGAGTACAGATGTTGTGGAGCGACTCGAGTTCCAGTACGTTCTCTATTCCAGATGTTAAACCCTGCTATCACAACCTCCATTTCCTGAGGGTTAACGGTACTTGTAGGTTGTTTTGCGTGCTGAGGATTGTAAGTTCAGTAAACGTGTTATTGATGTAATTCCATTTTATCACCGGAGTCACGTGACACATTGAGACTGTAGAAAATGTAAAAAAATGTCTTTATGTTTAAAGGGATAATTCCCCCCCACAAAATTATTCTGTCATCATTAACTCACCGTAGAGTTTTTCCAAACCGGCATCATTTTCTTTATTCTGATAAATACAGAGAAAGATATTTGGAACAATGCTTATAACCAAACACATCTTATAACACCCCCATAGTAGGAAAAAGTAAATTTTTTGTTTGTTTTTTGAACACAAAAGAAGAGATTTTGAAGAATGTAGGACAGAAACAGTTCTGAGGCACTTTTGACTATCATTGTATGTTTTTCCTACTATGGTAGTCAATGGTAGATTTAGTTTGGGACATGATGTTAGTGGATACTTTGGATTTTCAGAAGGGTTTCAGATCCCTTTTGCAGTTGTTTTGGCTCATAGGACCAGGTTTTCAACAAACAGCTGTTGTCTGCAGTCGTCCCCACCCCCCCTTTCAATAAATGGATAGAGCTTTAGGATGGCAGAGGGCTCTTTTCAGGAAACAGATTGATGGGCATTTTAAAGACTGACAGGTGTGGGTCTCTGTGCAGAGGTCAGTGAAGTTTATTGTTGCAAATGAAAGAGGGCAAGACGTGGGTCACTGCATGGTCACAAGAATATTCAAGTTTCATTGCATTTATTTAGTGGAGGTAACCATTGTATTAGACGACGTTTGGCCATTTTGAGATTGTTTGCAACTGCTCAGTTCCAAATTAATGTTTTTTATTTTGGTATATACACAGCTGATAGGTATACGTTTACGTAAAATGATCATTTTTGTTTGATTCTGTGAACAACAGTGATATTTTTTACATGAATTTGGAAAAATTTCCAAAATATTTTTTTATCTGATAACCTTGATTTTTTTATCAAAATTTGCTTGTCTTGTCATGCTGTCAGTCTTTCAAATTGCTGTTAGATGTGTTTGTCCCTCCTGCAGTTTGATTTTGTTGAAATTCAACAGACACTGTACTGGAATGGACACGATACATCTAGAAATGCTTATAAAATGAAAAATCTGAATGGTTTCTTATTTTTCTTGTGGCTATATATTTGAAATATAGCATTATTTATTATCATTGTAATCAAAGATTCGTATCAAATGTCAGTTTCACCCAGTATATAAATCATATGGACTATTGGTCACCCTGTCCTCTAGACATACAGCACCTGTACCAGTTTTTGTGTCTAAGCATCCAAATACACGTATATACATTCCTGCTCTTGTGTGGGAAAGCTTTGGCTTGAGTTAACGAGTAGTCATCTGTACATTTTCAGCTTCGGGTTTGTTTGTTTTATCTAAGCCTCACCCTTTGCTCAGTTCATTTGACCCGATGAGGGACACAGACCGCCGCACCTCGCCCTTGACTCGGAAGTCTGAAATCTCAGCACAGGTAAATAATTAGCCTAAATGTGTTGCCCAGCCCCAATGTTGACGAAACACAGACATGAGTTATTCCTGCCAGACGTATCCCGTGTCTAGCAATGCGGTCAGTTCTCCCTGTGTGAACCGACATACACATGAAGGCAGTGTAACACAGCACTTTGGTTAAGCCTTGCTAATGATTGAGATGTCCTCTGTAACGAGGTCAATGTGGGAATATCTGCACTCAGCATCCAGAAGAGAGACCCTTAGCAGCGCCCCCTATTGGTACTTAAGAGAAGTTACATTTACTAGAAGCTTTTTAATTCTTTCATCTTTTATTCACCTTTAGGGGGTTACAAACCTGTATGTTTTTTTTATCTGCAGAACGCAAAAGAAGATTTTTTGAAGAACATTTGTAACCGAACAACATTGGACCTCTTTGACTTAAATTGCACGAACACAAAACCACAGAAGTCGTCTTTTCTTAAAAAATGAAAAGTAAAGATGAGTAGTAGTTTTAACAAAACTCAAATTTTGGGCCCTGTTTGGGAATATCTGCTTCAGTAAAAACGTTTCACTACTTTAATCTGATCCGACCTAATAGTGTTCTGGGAAATCAGGTTTATTGTTGCTATGGTAATTAAAGTGGCTGATCTCTTGTAAAAGTTGCAAATATAAACCAGCCAGTCAGCTGTAATGGGTAACACATGGATGTGGTTTTGATGGCGCTTTGTTACAGGTCAACATAGTGAAGCAACGGAGTTAAGATTCTGTTCTTTCTCTTAATGTTTTCATGGCCTCTTTGCTTGAGATAAAGTTCGTCATGGTGTTTTTGAGATCTAGCAAGACATCATTCAGGTGGATTACTATGTAAAGTGCAACACCGTTCTTTAAAGTATCACAGGTGAGCAAGCGAGTTTGCTGACCTTGGATTGTCTCCGTGCTGTTTGCATGTTTATTAGAATATAAAAACAACAGATTTTGATCAGGATTTTCCCAGGACCAGACGGACAAACATGTGCAGAGTCTATTTACTGACTGTCTGGTGCATAATGCACGCAAATAACGACACGGTCACTTCCAATCTGATTGGCTGACAGGCGTCTAGAAGCTAGATAGAAATACTGTATTTTATTTTGTGTTCCGAGTTATGTTGTTGAATAAATGAGTGATTATTCTTGTTGATCAGAGAAATATTAAGATCACAAAGTCACAAAATGTGTCTTTTTGCACGACCGCATGATTATTCAAATGTAATTTCCATATTGTTCTATAACAATTTTCCAGATATACCAAAATTTTAAAAGCATCCAAAAACAAAAAGGAGAGTCGAGACTCGACTGTCGAGTCCATTTCTGCCCATCCAAGTGTCTCTTTCTTGACCTGAATAAGCTGCAATGTTGACTTTATATTTGTTGACCCAAAAGTCAAAAGTCTGGCTACGCTAGACCAAGACATCTGATCCAGCTGATAAAGTGATGTCCAATCAGCACATTCTTGTAAATTAGTGTCGTATTGGTCCCCAGTGTGTTGATGTACATATTGTAAGATAAAAGGCAATAATGTCAACACTCCTTCACTTTAACAAGCAGATGAAGGGCGACCCTCTGTGTTTACGCCTACCCTCGTCCCGTCCCGCTCATCTTGTATGAACTGCGTGAACTGCAGGTTTTGTGTGAGGGAGGTGCGGAGAGCAAAACACGAGACGCTGACATATCTTATTAACAGCGTGTGTGCGTGCGTGTGCATGCATGTTTGAACAGGTGCGTTTTGGGCCGAAGGGGGTGATTTTTATGCTTTGGCTGTACGTGCTTGATCACCCCTCTCTGTGTTCAGGTGTAATCTGTATTAGATAAAAGGATACAGTGGAGCTTTGGAAAGTGTGTTGTCATGGAAGAAAAGTGAAGTATGTATGTTGAGGTGTTGTTTTCAGAGAAGGCTTTCCGCTTCACATTTGAGGTGTATATAACTGGGGGTGTAGATCGACATAAACTTGAAGACTGAAATCTGTACTGTTCCGCTTATTTTAGTGTGCAACATTATGTTTTCTTTTCACTTTTTTCTACTGTTTTCATTGTTCTGTTACTGTGCCCTCTAGTGGCAGTAATAGAGGAATAGTTTATTGAAGGAATAATTCAAATTCTAATCAAACCCTTTAATGTTGTTTTACAGATGTTTTTTATTTAAAATTTTTAATTTTCTTATACTATACAGAGTAGGTTAAATCAAGTGAAGTAGTGTGTATTCTGAATTTAATTAATTAAAAAAGTTTGTATCATTGCTTGAGAAAAATTACAGATTTGCATTTTTATGAGATTATAAGTCTTGTTTGTAATATAAGTATTATGTAGACCTCTCGCCTGCCAGCAGGGGGAGCAACTCGTGCATACTGAAGTGCTTAAAGGGACAGTTCTCCCAAAAATAAAATTCTGTCATCATTTATTCCCTCTCATGTGGTTCAAAATCTGTATATGACTCTTTGTTCTGTGGAACACAAAAGAAGATATTTTGAGAAATGTCTCTTTGGTTTTGTGTCTATACAATGGAAATCAATGGAGGCCTGTGTTGTATGATTACTGACAATCATTAAAATATCTTCTTTTGTTTTCTGCAGAAGAAATAAATACTGGTCTGCGATGACGTAAGTGTGAATAAATGATGAAATAATTGTCATTTAACTAGTATGTATAAAAGCATTCTCAGACATCTTTAAGATATGTTATTAAAAGAAAGCATGCCATTATCTTTACAATGGCCCAAATACAGGTGTGTGAACACCATGGGTTTTTGATGACATGTAATAAAATTTGATTTTGAAATCTGTAGAGGATGGTACTCATAATAACATGTTGCATTTAGATTTGTGATGCAGACTGCAATATTTCCATAAGTCCATTGTTAGTATGACATTCGGGAAGTCTGGCTGACATTATGTGGGTGAAATTGACATGAGCGTGTCTTAACAGGATATAACCCCTCCGGGCCTTTATGGGGTTGTCTTCACTCCACGTGTTTACCCAAGCATAGGACCTGATTGAGGCCTGAAAGATACTTGTCAAGAGGAGGCCCTCCTTATCTGCACTGCTGAGCCTTGACACGTCCCTGACAGAGTCCTGTGGGATGTTTTCCATCTTTCCATTATAGACATATACTCTGACCCATTACTTCCTGTCCTGTTTCTCGTTGGGACACTCCTCTGCATCTCCCAGCTGAGAAACGTCTGTTTGTAGCACTCGCTTCTGTCCGGGCATGTTCCTCGTGAGGTTCCTGCAGGCCAGAATGGGCTTTACGCTTGGATGATGCGCTGACCTCATTGTGCAAACCTTCTAATGCCTATATTGGAAGTCTGTTCTCACTCATGAAACCTCAGGCTAGGAATTCAAGCAAAACCAAGTGTCAGAGGTTTTAAATGCACCTTTATTTCCCATGGTGGAGTTTTATGGATTTGGTTTCAGCGTGATTGTAGATTACAGATTAGGGAATTGTCTGGCACTCCGAGCAGTTGTTTTATGGTCTACGAGACAGATTTAACAAAGTTTGCTGAAGAAGTGGAACTTTGCTGGGTTGGTATGAGGAGCAGAGAGAATTGTTCTTCAAAGTTTTAAACATATTTAAAGTAAATTCAAATATAGACATAAATAAAGTGTTTATTTTCAAAAATGGGAATCATAAGGAAACATTTCCAAAGTCATGTTTTTTATTGTGCGTTCCAATTAATATCAATCAAACTGAAATTGGGTGATTTTGATTAGGTAAAAATAACACAAAAAATACAGCTAGATAACACAATAAAACAGAACAAAATGTAATAACATAATAGATTTGAAATTGAGATATTAGTGATAATTCAGATAATATTTGAAAAACTTATTTCACTGTATTGCCAGAGCAACACTTCTAACTTTCCTTTTAAATTGAGGCACTAACATTTTAAACTTGAAAATAAATAAAAATCTAATAAAATAAATACAATTAAATTAAACTTGAATAGTAACCTTGTATAGCAATATAAAAATAAGTAATTATCAAAAAAATTATAAACATAAAAAAATGAAAGCAAACTTAAAATATTTATAAAACTGTACTAGAAGTATGGTGGAAGAGACTTTTTTACTATATCATTTTATAAAACGTATCCTTTAATTCGCATCTTATTTTAAATCCACTATAGTTTTTGTAGTTGTTAGTCTTTTGTTTTGGCAATATCTTAAGTACAAACAATCATGCCAATAAAGTTCCTCTGAATTTAAAATGAAAAGGGACATCACAAGGTTGAGGTAAACGTAACACAAAATGTGTTGTCCTTAACAAGACCGCCCCTGCATTCCAATTCGCCTACTTACACAAGCGCTAATAGTAGGTACTGTTTTTTTGTTGTAATACATTTAAATTTACATTTATTCATTTGGCTTTTATCCAAAGCGACTTACAAGTAGGGTGCAGTGGGCAGCTATCACTGCAGAGCAAACAGTGGTAAGGTGCCTTGCTCAAGGGCACTTCAGTCATTTCCTGGTGGTACTGAGGTTTGAACCAGTGACCTTCTGGCTACGAGTCCAACTCTCTAACCACTAGACTACAACTGACCCTAGTAGGTAGCCTACTTTTGAATGCATGGCAAAAGAGATTGCACACACTAGGACATACTAACAGGAAACGGAAGTGGCCTTTGTTGCCATGACAACATTGAAAATTGCACACACATCAAATACAGTTCTTCTTTCCATCAAGGTATTTATTCATTATTTCATATGTAATGTTTACTGTATACTTACATTTGTTAATTGAGTGACGCATCATATCATTTATTGATGCAGTGGAGCACCACTAAGCTCCGCCTACTCGCGGTGAGTTATGGGTATTATCAGCCGTTAGAGTGTGTGCATCGTTCTGTACTTCGACCACCGGAAGTAGTAGACCATCCGGGAATCTGAAAGTGTATGATTTAAAAATAAAAAAGTTCCCACCCAGCACATCATGACATACCATTGATGGTACAATAATTAAAACTGCCTACTGCAACCATGAGATGTGATAAAATCAGGACCACCCTGCTTTCAATGGGTGCCCCTTAACTAAACTCTCTCACCCTCTGGGTAATCTCATCCCTGCATACCCTCCCTTAGGAAGCAGCGTTTAGCATGTCAATGCTCTCCAGTGGTTCGCCTGCTGACTTCTCTACCCAGCGGAGAGCCAAAGAGATCCAGACAAAGACTGCTGGTCTCATGAAGGCATACCCTGCATTCCATATCATTGTCACCAAGTCTTTGAAGTTAAAACGGAGTATCCGTCTGTAAACCGTTAAATTCCTCAGTCCCTGCTGCTTTAATGGCTATCGTTTTGACATACTACGACAATATTTTATACGTTTGTACACCAAGACCACGAATTTCAGAGTGTACAATGTAAGACATTCAATCCTTTGGGTTTGAAAAAAGGATATCATTTAGCATTATCATTTAATATACAATAATGTCCTCATTTTATTAGTAAATTTAGAAGTGGCTGTTATATAATGTATACACGTTTCAAGTATTTTTATAAATATTGCGATTTCTTTTTTATAACACCGCTACGAGTTTAGTTTTACATATCCTTTTAACCGCTTTATTACATTTGTAGAGGTTTAGCAAATCAAAACAAAAGTCTTCTCAAGCTCCCCCTGTAGCCTGCTTAAGTGCCCCCTGGGGTACATGTAGACCTGGTTGAGAATCACTGGTGTAAATAATGGGTAACTTGACCTACTACTGTACCCGTTTCCACTTCCTTTGTATATTGACTTATCCCAAGCTTTCTCTTAAAGTGGCAGTTCATCCTAAAATGAAATTTCTGTTATTGTGTGTTCACCCTCATGTCATTTGAACAAGATGAACTCATGTGACTTTCTTTTATGGAACGTAAAAGCAAACATTTAAGAATGGTTTTTTTTTTTTGATGCAATGAAAGTGAATAGAGGTTGTCAGTCATACAGGTATGGAATAGCATGAGGGTGCGTACTTGATGACAGAATTTTAATTTTCTGATGACAGTCCTTGAAAAAGAAAATTGTATGTCCCGTTTTCACAAAGGACCGGTGTTGAAACGTCTGCAGCTTTTGTCGTCTTTACATATCATATTCACTCATTTTGTTGCATGCTTTTGTGTTATCCTGGATGTGCCGTTCACTGTATAGATGTATAGAAGAGACATGAGGAGTGAGGAGAGATGCAGAGGAGAATACAATACATAGAAAGAAAGAACATCGGACACCGTGAGGGACTATTGAATATCTGTAGATTTTTTTCCGCAGGGGTCTGATTACATGCTCAATTATTTCCTCAATGACTCCGGTGCTAATCGAAAGGTTCATTTGATCACATTAGTTAACCAAAGACATAAATAGAGTTTAACTAAACACGCAGCACTTTTTTTAAGCGAGCGCTTGAGTGACACTATTTCAAACTTGTTCATCGCATACTGTTTTGTATAGTTAAAAATAAAAACCTGTATGATGGTATTAAAGACCTACGGGTGATGCAATACTTATGTGATCTAATACTGAAATGAGGGGTTTGAGTGACATGGATGTTTGGATTTTGAGGCACGTGGCGAGCAATAAATAGTGAATATACTCTAAACTACACTGTGATCTGTAAACAGGTCACATCTAATCTATCTAATCGTAATCTTGTTTTCCAATTTAATCTGATCTAACCATCTCTTCTGCTTTATCGGGTAAATGATGTAATTCACTGAAAATTCATTCTTGTCATGAACTCTGTGCTGTGAAATGATGAAGTTTTTTTATTTGAGAAGAAAATGTTAATCTATAGCACAATATTGTCTTCTCTTTATGTCAGTTTCTAAATGTTGTACATCCATTGCAGCTAAATCAGTTTTTTCTGACTGCTCGCACATGCTTACAGGCCAGGTCAGATGCATCGAAGATGCTGAAAAAGACTTTACTTGTACGTTCCTCTGTCTAAAAGTATGCACACTTAAATTAAGGCAGGAGGGAGACTTTGTCCTTTGTTGTCATTGATGTTTGGTGCAGGACAAGAAGAGGAAGTATTTGTCTTCGTACTTTTCTGCGATGTCTGTTTTAAAGCTGTTAGACTTTCTGTAAGGGGGGAATCCCATGGAAAATATGAAATCAAGTCTTGTTGTTCTGTGTGCTGATGCAGTAAACCCGTGTCACATCTGTTTTTGTGTTATTATGGATGCTGGACACCTTGTTCACCAATATAACGTCTGCTTTTGGCATATTGACCTGGTTTGCAGGTTCAAACCCAGTCTGCAATGAAAAAAACGTGGAGAGCGGAAACAGTTTTGGATGCTGTCATTATCCCCGTATTCAAGTTAATTACCTCTCACTTGTAAATACAGAATGCTGTGCTAACATTAACAAGACCGTTTCTTTTGCACCGTTTTCCCTAGTTAATTTATGAAATCAGATGTGTACGCAAAAAACTTTTCTCTTTGCATTTATAGTGATTTACAGTGATCACAGATCTTAAGGATTTTGAAAAGGCTAACAAAAAAACGTAATATAGAAGTAGACCAAATGATATTTTAAATCTTCTGAAGCTACAGTGCACTAGTTCAGTGGTACATATATCTAAGGGGCCATTTCATTTCAGGCGCACAAGTTTGATACTTTTAATTTAGACACGCAGCAGGCACCATGCAATCTTTGCGCGTCGTTGTCGCATAGATATGGCGGCTCGCGTTTTTTAGAGCGTTTTTAGACCTGAAATATGAATAGCCTTTATTACAGCTGTGGAAAAAATTAAGCAACCATTCCAAATTTTCATTTCAAATCAGCATTTCCAGATGTATTGTGGTCATTCCAGTCCAGTGTCTGTTGAATTTTAACAAAATCAAACCTCAGGAGTGACAAAGTCATCCAACAACAATGTGAAAGACTGACAGCATGTCAAGACACACGATCGACTAAACGCTAAATTCTTAAAACTATGCGGGGTTCACGTAATACACATATAATTATTTTGTTGCTGTTTACTTTTGACACGTATGTGAATGTACAACTGCGGGGATATTTCCACGCCTCTAAACATGACGCGGCACAAAACAAAACGTGATTGGTTTCTTTACCTGTCAGTCATAGGACCTCTTGCGCGGGCCTTGGCCAAAGAAAGCAGCTATAAGGTAATAATAACTGCCTATTATTAGAAAATAAAAGTTTTTTACACATAAACTTGTTGTTGGACACTCCATAAACCAAAGTAGGACCTTAAAAATCACAAAATAATTACTCTTTAAAAGTGAATATGAACTTGTTTTCTTTGCGGTACTCGAGGTCTGAAAAAATATAGAGGATCTAATTTTCTGCAAATAAATGCAAAATAGAAATTATATTTTTACTTGATATTTGGGAGAAATATTGTTAGTAGTTCACAGGATAAAATAAAGTTTTTTTTACAACTTTACCTAAACACAAACATGTAAATGTTACATTCAGAAAAACGTAATTTATTTTTAAACGCACATTCTTTCTACGATTGTATATGAGTTTGTTTCGCATCGCATTGGATTTTTCAAGGAAAATATTAAAGCAAATATGATGGGAATAACATCAAGCTATACAAGTGATGCCAGAATTAATTTTTACCTATACCCAGATGATTTAATTTGCTCTTAGATGACACTTATGCACACTTCTTGTAGCTTAAGCTCAGCAGACCAAATAGTTTTAATGGATACTACAGGATGATCAAGAAACCAAACAGGCAAAATGGGAGTTGATGTTTTCAAACAATTGTTTTCATTCAAACATACCCAAGGACATTATACACATCACTGAGACAGGAAATAATTTCCTCACAGGAGGTTGATTGAAAGCATGACGTGTGGGTGTTGTTTTTGGCCACCCATGTTTTCTGGCAGCACACCACAATTACCCAAGAGCTTCGGACTCCTCAGGATTTTGATAGTTCTTTGTCTTTATTCACACTGTATTTGACAAATAGCAGCTTTGATGGCAAGCGCTACTCAAACCTTTAGATGCGGCAAGCCCAAACATAGCAAGAGCTTTTCCAAATCATTAAGTTTTTGGTATCTTCTGCCCAACGACAGCTAAAGGATATCCCAGTTCAGTCAGAGCGAATCAGGGACTCCCCAAAAGAGTCACAACACAAGCCACTTTTAAATCTGTAAGGGAAAACCTTACAGCCGCTTTATCTTGTAAAGTTCATGTTAAATCGAATCCGGATGAGAGGACAGCCTTCATTTACCATATAATCAGAGAACATGTTGGCCCTGAACACGTGCCAGGAAGGTTCACGGCTGCGCGGGAGACGCCATAGAGACTTGTAAACTACATTTCCCGTCCCTGCTTGACCTGAGTGATGTGGTCTGAGATTAACCCTTATGTTTAAGATAACAGCGGGACTTCAGCCAGTTATTGAATTATTAGCTGCCTATGCGATATAAGTGATGTTTTGGCTCAGTTTAACAAGAAGCATGTGTTGGTAATATGTTCTCATAGTGTCTTGTGTCAGTGTTCTTGTGGGTAAGGGAAAAGCTGTGTTTCCGGTTCATTAAACCTTGCTTTCTGCATAAAGAGACCATAAAAGAATGAAGAAAGTCACTGTCATTAACCTGCAGTGATTAATGGAGTCTCATCAACTTTACTATATTTCTTTCTTGCTTGTAGGTCATTTAGACTTTTTTGTTGGATGTAGATAAAATAAGAGTCGGTTTTTTTGCCATTTTTAAGGTTGCTTATAGTTTCATTGTTTTATTAATATTTTGAATTAGGTTCTATTTTTAATTTTCCATGTTATTTTAGTTTATCTTTTAGATTTCTAACATTTATTATGTGTTTAGTCTATTTATTTTTTATATATCTCTATATATTTTTTATTAGAGATGCAATGATGTATCGGCCAATAACACTTCCAGCTATCGGCCGTTTAAAAACAGCCGATGATCAAGTCCGACAGGAAAATGTAATCAATTTGTGCTCTGTAGAAAATCTTAAGAAACGTCTACAGTTTGATGTTCAATAATAATCATTATATGAATAAATAACATTTAGAAAGTAAGGAAATGTTCATTTAATCTCTAGAATCGGTATTGGCAGATATCGCTCTGAATAATCGGTATTAGTGGAGAAATTTTGTATCGGTGCATTTTATAGTTCATCTTATAGTCTAATTTTAGTTTTGTGTTTATTTATTTTTAGATAAAAAATATTCTTTCTTTTCCAAGTTGTACATCATCAGATGGTTCCTTCATGTACATTAATGTCATAATGCATTGTGACATAACAGCAAAAAAAGTATAAATATTAAAATTTGTATTAAAATGTGGAATATTGAGATGTATTGATTCTAAAGACACAAATATCCTTCCAATAACTTATAAATCAATATTATTTTAATATTTAGTAATAATTAGGGCTGTCAAACGATTAAAATTTTTAATCTAATTAATCACAAGGTTTCTTGAATTAATTTCGATTAATCACAATACTAAATATGATTGAAAAATTCACAGAAAGATAAATGACAAGAAGCGGATAGCCTATTACATTTGTCACTTCTTTTTTATTATTGACAAATCCAAATAACTATTTTAATTCTAAACAATTTTGGCAATTTAGCCATTGCTCTTAGCAAATAAGTGAATGGAACGTTTTTCTTTTCGAGAAATCTATTTTTTTCTTCAATTTCCCTCTTGTGAGCCACGATTCGAAACTGTTGAGCACATACCTCTACAAAGTGACGCTCTTCTGTTTCCATTAAGGTTAAAGCAAACGACATTACTTTCCAGGTTTTAGTGATGTGATGCGCCGTCACACCCAGATAATTGTTGTTACTAACGGAGCTCCAGTGGTCTCCTGTCAAAGCAACATATTCCGCTGAAGCCAAATCCTATTCCTTCGTTTTCTTTTTAGCGTCAGTTGATTTTTGTCAACACTGTGCCTCTCGACGGTAGCTTGTAGAATGCGTCTAAAGTTGCCGCTTTCAAAAATTCTGCGAGGGCCGTGTCCTCGACAATATTAATCAGTTTACATTTCTTGTCCATCCAGAGGGCCAACGGGTTCTTCCGACATCTCCAGCTCGCTCGTGTCACCCATGCTATTTACGCGACGAGGAATGAACGCGGCGGGGGTTGAATTGGGGGTAAAACATGGCGGGAATGAGTTAATGCGTTAATAAAATTATCGCCGTTAATTCCAGAAATTAATCATCTCGCGTTAACGCGTTAATTTTGACAGCCCTAGTAATAATCAATTTATTAAAAATTTTACTGATCTAACCAGTCGTGTGTTTGTTTGTGCTATGTATTTTTGTGCTTATGTTATTCCTTTTCTGCAAGGAGCGCTTTTAGACAAATTTAAGACAAACAGAGTTGCCGTCTACATAGAGTTCAGTCAACTATCTTGTTCCATTTTCCCTTTTTGTTATGCCAACTCTGCAGTATGTGTCAGGGGGCATTCAAAAGGTTTTTAAGCAGAGCCACTCCAGCAGTGTCCACTTGAAATACAATTGCTTTACATCCATGCTCGCCGTACAGCAGTGATTCATCACGTTCTTGGCCCAGGTTCGAGTAACATCCACCGCAGTGCTGCTCAGCGCTTGTTAATGGCATTCCCACACTCATTCTCTCACAGTCTCAGTCATTTTGACTGTGTCTCCTGAGGAATCTTACTGAGGGGTTGACTTATCCATTGTGCCTCGGAGGATTTGGCAGGGCTTGTAGTTTTCTGAAACATCTGCATGGCTCATTGTGTCCTTTGACTCGATGAGAGCTATAAGAAGTCTGGAATCAGTGCAAATCCCCTGCTTCAGCGTATTCATGCAGTTTATACCCTGAGGAGTGATTATGTATCTTTGTTGCATCTTAAATCCAGAGTTCTTTCAGCTTTAATAAAAACATAACGCAGTGCTTCATTGTGATTCTTTTTGGCTCATTGTGTGATATGGTTTCTTAAATATGAGCTTTTTGCCACTTTATTGTAATTTGAAAAGACAGTGTGAAAGACATGGAAGGTCAAAGAATTTGTTCAGCAAAAACGTTGGGATTTGATTTTAAAATTCTGCCGGCTGGGACAACATTGAAAAAGAGGTTTAGTTGGTCTGACATGTATTTGTTTGAAAGATATAAAATAAGTGCCCTCATAAGTGTTCATGACTCAAATACAGCAAATGCTTCGATTCTTTGGGAAGAAGTTTAACTTGAATGAATTCGACCATGTCATGTTGTCTGGTTTATATTTCGAGCTCTAGGCACCTGGTCACTTGAATTGTCACTGTCAAACATGATAAAGACACTTTGCATTCTTTGCATCGGTTTCTCCTCACTATCAGGGGCAGGTGTAAAGAAGATGGTTTTGTCATGTCTGATGATAAAGTTACCCTACTATTGATAGGCACATGTTAGGGAACTCAAGACAAGGCTACTTTAAGTAATACAGGCAGCAGCAGAATGCCCATTGATGCATGTAAGCGTTTGTACTTTCTTCAGCAGCATGACTTATTTCTGACAGTCCTCATAAAGACGGGTCAAACAACATGTCGGGGTCTCTGTCACCAGATCCTGAAGGCTTGTTTGTACCTGTCTGAACAAGAGCACAGGCTCAGGATTACTCTGTAACTGTTCCATTCATGAAGTTAAGGTGGTGGGTTTGTGAAAATTAAACATGAGGTGTTTTACAGTTTGTACCGTATGCAAAAGGTTAAGTGTTGATAATTGTTTGAATTGTAGAAAACATCTTTTAGACGACATACAGAGTTTAAAAAGAAAGTGTTAAAGGGGAATCTGACATAGTTTTTATGATCTGTTTAGCACCAAAGGCTTTTAAATAAGGAAATTGTTTTATGAGGTAACACATATTTTATGAGTTATTATATGATAATACATAGGATGCTTGCGAGGTAGCCCTGCCAAATAATTCATCCTGCTGGCTTCATTTATACTTGGTTGTAAAACTCCTTAATTCTATGGTATAACCCGATTGTATAACAATTAAATCATTATTTGGCGAATATAAAGCACCTATAAGAAATCAAAACTACGGTGTATTCTGCGGTTTTCTTTTCGAAAAACATTTAGCAAAATCGTGCAAAATCATTGGCCCCTTTTTCTTCATTATGTTCCAAGTCATCAATTAAAAAAATGAAGAAAATTTCCCTATCCTAATTATAGAACTTATTTCTGTAGACAAAATATTATAAACATAATTTCAGACATCATAATTTACCTTCTTAATCTTAAAATCTTGGAGATTTTCAAGATCATAAGAAACATTTCAATCAATTCAGACTTTGAATGGTGGTGTACAGTGATAAAATCTTGAACATACAGAAAGTAACAGCGATCACTTGGTTTTAGTTTTTGATTACTGAATTCTACTATTTTATTTCCGTCTGTTGACATACTGAATTGAGATTTCCAAAAAGTGCACTTTCCCCAGTCCTTGCAAGCATTTGTATCCATTCAGCAAATGTAAATCTAGCATAAATTCTTGACTTGAACTAACATCATAGGTGAAGGAAGTTAACTCTCCAGGTTTTTCTACATTGTCAAGGTACTTTGGGTATGTACACGGTTTGTTTCTATGTCACAGGGGATTAGACTGTGGAATTTCTTTGCCTCTATAAAGGCTGTAAAACTCTAAATTCCATCACTGAGGGCATTTAGAAGCTCCGAAAGTATACAAAAGAACGCCTCGCAGCCATTTTTGGTAAGAATATCTATCATCAGAGACACTCTTTCAGTACAAAGACAAAAAGGAGATGAAGCTACGGGGGAGGAAAGGTCCCGAGCTCGGCCAATAATGAGCCGCCCCCCTGCTCTCTTTAAATAATTTACCCCTCCTCTAAACTTTTTCTGCCTGGCTTGTGGGCTGTTTGCGGCGACTTTGCGGTGAGCCAGGAAAGAGTTGATGTGTGTGGTTTGGATTACTGGTGGAGGAGATGTCAGCTACAATATTCTACTGAATGACTTTGAACGTTATGTCTGAGCTCAGGATGTGGTACTGCCTTGTTATACTGATGTGCCTGAGGATTCAGGACTCGCATGGACGGTTTCGGTTGGATGAGGGTGCACAGACACCGGGATACCTGACTACCGTAAGGCCTACATCACCACTGAGCACGGAAGCACCCAGAACAGCAGGTACCAGTGCTTCTGTGACTGAGGTCCACAAAGTGGGTGAGAAATTAGGTAGGTATATGGGATATGGAGATCATTTTGAGGGGTCTACTGGGGAGGGTGGCTCTGGATTTGGGTCCAAAGCTGAGGCAGAATCTTTAAGTGGATCTGGATCTTCTCAGTTTGAAAGCCAGGAGAGCTTTGTTACATCGACCAATCTGTCTGGCATTGCTGTTGAAGGTACTGATGTGCATGCTGGAAAGTTTGAACCGGAGAGCAATTCTAGCCAAGTGGACCTAATGGATGGACACAACACCAGCTTCGTTGACAACCGATTTAATGAAAGTGTTTCTGTGAAAAACATGAGCCGTCATTTATTTGGTGATTATTTTACAGGGCATGATAATAATAACACAACTCAGTATTCTCCTGAATACTCTGTCTCAGATCATTTACTAACCAATAAAAGTGACCGCTCCCAAACCCCACACTGCTTGCCGGTTGATTCCGAATTGCCATTTTGCTCCAGAATGGGAACAAAAAGTATCGCCGTGCCTAATTTTCTAAATCAAAGCAGCGTGGATGAAATACATGTGGTCTTGACCGAATGGGCGTGGCTCTTACGGTCACGCTGCCATCATAGCTTGGAATGGTTTTTCTGCCTGCTGTTGACCCCGCGGTGCGTCCCGCCCGGACTGCCGCCACCGCTGCCCTGTCGTAGTTTCTGCGAAGTCCTGCGAGACAGCTGCTGGACTCTGCTGGATGAGGGACGCCTCCCCGTGGAGTGCCATTCTCTGCCTGAAGAGAAGCATGATGGGTATCAGTGCTTGTCAGTTAGTAACCAGAAAGGTAATAGCCGGTTAAAATGTCATCTCTTGGAAAAAGAGAGATGCATTTTCAACCAGTATCACCTGTTTGTCTGTTAATGGTCACCAGTCCCAATGGGCATTTGATTTGTTTGTCTGTATATGTGTGTGGTCTTTAATGGGAACTAATGGTATTTAAAATCAGAATTTAAATCAAATTCGTTTATCATTTACTCGCCCTCATTTCAAATCAAAGCTGTATGACTTTGTCTTCTGCAGAACACAAAAGAAGATATTTTGAAGAATGTTGGTAATCAAACAACATTGGCCCTCATTGGCTTTATGAACACAAAACTACTGAGACAATTTCTTAAATTATATGTTTATGTTCCAGGATTTGAACTTCAAGGGCGGAATAATTGATGACAGAATTTTGATTTTTAAGTAAAGTCTCTTTAACACAATCCCTTTGCATGCTTGTCTGAGCTGCATGGAAGCACAAAATGACTGCATGGCGGTACTAAATCAATTCTTTGCATGTTTATGTTGTTTATATCAGCACATGTGACCCTCAAGCCAAGGTTCCCTCCTCTATCTAAATATCAGGAAATTTTTACCTTTTTGGATTTTTTCTGTTACACCATCTTTAGAAGTTATGGCTAGACCCTGAGAATGTACAATTTTCAGTATAGTACAGTACAGTTCCTTCAAAAATTACATTAGAAGCTAAACATAATAGAAAACGCACAAAGGCTGTCATGTGTTAAGCACACTTTTCACACCTAAAGAGTGCATATTAGTACTTTTTAAGTACACATTGGTAAGAAATGTATACATATTTCTACCTAAATGGTACATATTTGGACATTTCAAAAGGGTACCTTCCCAGTACCAGTGTATGATTGTTTTCCCCAGTATATAGTTAGCATAAACAACTGCAAAGTCAACCGGGAAAAGTCGACTGGAAATTATCTGGCCAGAAGTGTTGGGAATTTAATATGCTTCAAACATACATTTTTCTTTATTTATATTCAATAGAATTGTTTTTTGGTATGGGGTTTGCATAAACTATTAGAAAAACAAAAATGTATGAATGTGGTTAAACATTGTAAACTTAAAATATTAAATGATTTAAAAACTACCTCTCATTTTTCTTTTCCAACATTTGTGGGGGGTATCAAAGGCTGCCGCTTGTCAAGTATAGATTAATACAGAGAATTTCACTAGCGTTTACTATTTCTTATACAAAAATTGCATTCGGTTTAAATTGTTAATCAGCAGTGTGCAGGAAGTGCCGAAAATGTTTTATTCTTCTACACATTCATGGTGCATGTTAAAGCAGTGGAAAAACTCTGCTTTAAAAAAATATCTGCTTTGAAATTAATATCAGCGAATGTGCAACCAAAGCTGGTGTTGTGAGTTTGCATGCCGCAAGCAACATTGGTGTTTCTATTTGATAAAATAAAGATGATGTATGATGTGCTTTGCTTGGAACTAACAGCATTTTATTGAAACTTGAAGTCTTTATTGGAACTTGTGGTTAGGAGGCACACGTTTTGATCTTTTGATGCCGCTCACCTGATAGTCTCTCGATGTTGACTGAGTTTGCTCTTGACTGTTGTAGTGATAAATTTTGGTTGTCTCAATAGCTGGAGGACAGAACCATCTGTCTTGTAATAAGTACCTCTTTGTGCTGAGACACGGTAAATGCTGCTTTCTGGTAACACGTTTGGCAGCAGCGACCTAAAGCAGAATTGCAAGTCCATATGTTCTGGATTCAAATTTATGATGGCAAGCCTCTGCCAAGTAAATCTTGAGAGCATGCTGTTGCTATTTCTGTGGTTTAAACATCTAGACGCACGGATACGTAATGAACTGTCGGCTACAATGAACGTATACATGGTAAGCAAACGCAATCGTGATGAAAAGGAGATTGTTTTAGAAGATAAAAGAAGATGTACGTTTTTTCAGGAGTTCAAACATGATGCCCCTTGCTTTAATTTACAATGCAGTGCATTTTCTGTAATGCAAGGGCGCTGTGTTTGATGTGGTCAGATCCGCTTTATCTTAAGCGAGTGTCTTTTAAAAGACTTTATCTGTCAGACGGATTGTTAAGTCGACAGTCGTAAGTGGACACCATGTTTTAAAGCCTTTCTGATTCATCATCAAAGGGCACAACAGAAATAAACCTCTTACTTATCTGGAAAGTACATTCTGTCAATTTATATGTAAATGAATCATTCATGCTTCTTTGCAATTGGAAACATGTTTGCGTGTTCCTTTACATTTACATTTATTCGTTTGGCGGATGCTTTTATCCAAAGCGACTTACATTTGTATAAATAAAGTTGAGCATTAGTTTTTAAGTAAATCTCAACTTCCCAAATGCCGTATTCTATCTTCCATTGTTTGGACGAACAGTCCGGCCCAGACTTACTTCACTGGTTGAGCTTATTTTTATAAGATTTTTAAAGAACGCAGCAACGTTTAGTGTTTATACTGTAGAAATCAATCCCATGAATAGCTTTTTTATAGCTCTCTTTCAAAGTTAGGTTGGAGAAACTTTTTTAATATTGGAGATTTTATTACACTATAGCTTTAGATAATGAAATTTTATTTCAAGATTAAATCATATTAAATCCAGTTTGTAGTTTGAGCCAAGGCATACATTCCTTGTGGATGCCACCATCAAAGCACATATTGAAAGTTCTTTATAATGCAAACAGCATGTCTCATCTATAAAGCCCTTCACAGCCTCTCTGATAGCACATGTTGCATTTATGGTTCCTTTTGCTACATGGAAACTATTTGACATTTGTTTTATCAGGCTTATAGAGTGAGTTTCATTTGTGTTAGTTGTGTTGGAAAGCAAAAGTGGGTGAATGTGCTTTTGTCAAGAGCAGTAAATCGTATGTTTTGTCAATGTCTAGCCATGTGTTAAGACGGAGCTAATATGTAACAGGCTGTCTGGTCTCTCATTAACCACAATTGATTGGTTTGGTTGTTAATTAGCCCGTCGTTGTGTGTCGTTTACATTACTCATTAAAATTCATGATTTGTGTTTTTAACTTTCCTACAAATAGTTTCACATTGTAGATGGATCATTTTGATTAAAAATGCCTCTATGGAGCTAATTGTGCTACTTTTCCCAGCGGGTCAAGGGCCCTTCAAGGACCTTTCCTCAACAACGGCCCCCGACTGGCAATAGACAGTGTGCTCAATTCATTCTGTAATGAATCAACTGAGTAGGCGATTCTTGTAGTATATTAAGATGACCAACCAGCATAGAGAAAATGTCGAAGGGCTGTGTTAAGGATTTTAGCAGACGTTCTTTGTGTCTTTAAAGTGTCTCTAAAGTGAACTTGCCTATGTTTTGCAGAAATATCCTGGCAGTACTTATCCCATTGAATCTAACCGCTGTATTGTATTGGCAGGACAAGTGGAAGTTTTGCTGTGCAGGTTTTCTCTGGAATATCTCTAAACGTACCACACCAGACTTTTAGAGCTCTCTCGTGTCCCATAAATGGTACAGGTCAGCAAATCTTTAATGCAGGCGTATTTGGTATAGTGAGGTCAGGCTTTGAATGCTGAAGTTTGCTACATATAGACCTTATTATATATACCAATTTTACACCCTTGTTTTGAATGGTAAGATTCAAATGACATTGGTGATTATCTTTTCAGGCAGGATTAATGGCATCACCCAGTAAGGGGCCCTTAAAGTTTTAGGATAAACTGACAGAAGCGGCCATCTTGTTTGAAGTGCTAGAAATTGCATTCTGGGCTGGCTGCAGATTAAAATGCCAAACGTCTTGTGCTAACTAATCTGACTTCATGCTAGGATTTATAGAACAAGGAAACGTGTATTTTATTGAGTATACGGAAAATCTGTTTATACGGGCATGTTAGTAAAAATGAAAAGGTTCAAATTGTCTGGAAAAGTGCTTAAAAAACAAAATATTTCAAATTTACTTATTGTACTTCTAGAGGCTCATAAATTATACACCTCAGCTTTTACCGATTAAAGAATTTAAACATTTTAAATGTAAACTCAATATAATAACCAAGATAACTTCCTAAATGTGGTTATGTAATGATTTTCTTTTATCTGAAGAGACTTACAGCGTAATTGAGGTATACTTTTAAACCTTTTGTGATTCTCCTGTGAATCGTGATGGTTTCATGTATTTGGTTAACTAATATTTTACAGTATTTGAGGCCATTCAAGTTAGATGTTTTCTGAACATCTGTCTTTATTATAGCAGTTTTTCCCAGAACCCATGTTTTCAAGAGGTCAGCAACATGAGCAAAGTTTCTATACGTAAAGCCGCTTTAAAGCTAAAGTGATCATTTTTAACCCTATACTGCAGAGTCTTTGACAGATTAAAGTGGGTTTGTAAAACATTGACCACGCTAATGTCAAGGTTGGTTTGTTTGGTGAACATGCAGATTCTACAGGTCATAAGCAGCATGTGACATGGAAAGTGTAGCGATTTTAGCTGCATGTTGAATTAAGGATGAGTTTACTCAACAAATAAGATTCTCCACCAGATCTATCAAGATCAAACATATATGAAATGAGTTATTTAAAACGTCAATTTCAGTCAAGGAATTAGTTTAGCTCAAAGGAAAATATGTATAATAATCGTCATTACACATACATACTTTACAATTCTGATAAGCAGTATAGTGTTGAAAATCCTAGATGTATTCGTCCAGCAAATGCATCAATGATTTTATACACCAACGTTATCTCATTACTATAAGTAACGTGACTTTAACCAACAGAATTAAGAGCAGAGGTAGCATAGATCGAAACACAGTTTAAGTGACCAAGTTTGTAAGCCTGAACAAAGAGAACTCATCACAAATGCCTTTATGGGTTTTTATTAAACTCTACTCTACATGGTAAACAAAATGACGACAAACAAATACATGAAACACAAGCGCGCTACGAAGCGCAGAGAGAGAGAGAGAGAGAGATAGAGAGAGATGGCTGCGAGGCAGGTAAAACATGTCTGAAAACCAATAGAATCATCTTTAACAAAGAGGCACGCTCTTAATGCAGCTACTCTGTATTTAGAAACGGATACTTGCAATCTCGATGTTGGACCAATATCCGTATTCGTGTGGATGGAAATCTTGAATGGTTTCAGAATGCAGTCCTGTTGAAACGCTGAGTTTAGGTCCTGAGTTCGGAGTTCCATGGCTTAATCGGGGACCCCAGAGGGGGGCCCCAAGCGGGGGTGTCCGTTAGATTGTCCTCTTTCTTTTCCCTTCCAATTCCTAAATCAAAAGACGCTCCGAAGTGGATCGGTGATGGTGTTTTAAATGCATACCTGCCCTGCCCCCAGATGGTCTGTGGGCCAATGCCACGAAGGAGATCCGTGGGCCAAAGAGAGGTCCTTTCTCATGGCGCCTCATTTGCATGGCTCTGACAGTATGGTCAGTTAGCATTTAATACCTAAACTTAGTTATGGACAAAGTATGATGCATGCTATGTTTTTATAACATAGCTCATCATATAGGGAATTCAGAGATGTGTAGTTACATATGAAACATGCAAGTCTTTGAGCTGTGAATCCTCCCAACGTATGAATACATCAAATGAACCCTAAATCAAAACTTGCATATCTAACAGTTACAGAGTATTTATAATGGCACGAGCGCCAACATATAACCAGACATTTAGATAAATTTTTATGAAAGGACAGTTTAAGCACATAGGTTCCTATTTGTCAGAGAAGTTTCTCTGGTTAGCTCAGATGTTAAGTAAGAGGTGAGACAGAGACTTAAAAGCAATGCTTTGAAGCTACGGAGTCGTAAATGTCCTACAGAGAAACCAAATGGTTATCACACTATCGGTGCAAGTTCCAAACGCAAACCCAGACTCATGGAGCCATACTTGCTTTGATCTTTAGATGATGGTATCTAGAAACCGGGACAAAAGGGAGTCAGGGGTTGAATGGCTTTTTTCACACTGATCCAGTCACTACATATCCCCCCTTTCGGAAGAGGAAGTGCGAATGTAAACTTCAGCTGACGATGGATAGTTAGATTATGATGGCGGGATCACTGGAGGTTCCTATTGGTCCACAGGATCTCGACATACAGGCAGAGAATGCTCCAGAGTGGTCAGGTATTGTCTTTAATTGGGTACCTTTCATCTTTTCGATCCTGCTTAGACATCAAGGGAGTGCACCCATGCACCTGTTTGCTGGTTCTTGCAACAGGTTGGTTAGGATGTTTCCTGCCTCCACGGAGATGCACAGAAGCAGTCCTTGATGAAACAGCAGGTGGGATGGCATGATTGGCTTCCATGCAAAAGTCTGTAGTCCTGTGTCATGGAGAAGGGTTTTGTCTACATATTCCCCCCCCGTCTCACTTAGCTGGGCAAAGATATGATACCAAATCTTGTTACTCACATCACTTTCCTATGTGAATCTTGCCGGGTGCAGCATGCTCTCTGGCCTTCAGGTGTTCTGCAGTGATTGCTGGGCAAAGGCTGGTGTCACACTCCGGGGTCTTTCATTGAAGTACTGGTGAGCGGTGTAGGACAAGGTTGGGGTCTCATTGCTGGCCCTGGCGATGTTGTGGTGGTGCTGTCTGAACTCAGGCTGTGGTAAGAGCCATGTTTTGCTGGTGCTTGGCTTACCCCCCCTATCGTTCTGGTCACGCTGTCAGTGTAGACCAGTGTTAAGGCAGTGTTTGGCAAGTCCAACATTCAGATGGAACTCCGTTCAGCAAGGGTCAATCAGGCATGTGGTGAAGCGCAGGTGCCATTTGGTGTGTACATGGCACCGTCTTGAGCGCTCATTTACATGAGTGGGCAGTTCTTTTAACATTTCACGAACCTTGTAGGTGGTGTCCTGTGTAGCCCAGGATGCAGCTAGCTAGATGGGGGCCACATAGTTGACATTAGTTCTGCATCATTGTCTTTTGTGACGAGCAGCTCTAGCACTGGCAGTTGATGGCAGGGCGTGGTCCATCTCCTTGGAGTGGTAATCCGCTGTCATGCTCTTCATAAAGACATTGTTCAAAATCTTTGGAAAGTGTACTCACTTGTACAGTATGCACGCTGCAAAAAGATGACTTATTCGGTAAAAAGGGGGTGTGGCTTCCAGAGTGGGCCATGCTCCACGTATTCCATTGAATATGTGTGGTTGAAGGCTTGGTCACACTGTGTGTTGAGCTGAACAGTGACCCCTTTTGGTGAATGCAGTTACAACAGTCTCATTTATTTACCAGAGGTCAAAGCTCTGGGCTGTTCTTGTAGGTCTAGTAGAAGGTTCTCGCACTTGAGAGGGCCCCCCATGGGGCTGTGAGATTTGCGAGAACCAGGAAGTAGCATGTTCAGCATTGGTTATTCCCTTTCAAGTTCAGAGCACAGGTGTCCTAGGTCGTTGCTGTGGTTGACAGGCATGAGTCCAATGGATACTGTGCGCACTTGAGGGAAGAAGAAATGTCTGAAGCTGGTGTTGTTGTGGAGAGCGTGTGAACAGTGTAAAGCTGATGTCTGAGATATCTGCCCATGGTTCCTGTAGGGTGACATGCTCATCTTGTAGTAGAATGTCTCTGTGGTCGACCAGCAGGTTACAGAGATCTGGAATTTTTTCTCAGAAAAGGGGCATTCAAGAGGGTTGTTTGTTTCAAAAGCCACTCGTGGTGAGAAAGAGTCTGATTTGGATTTAAATCCTCCTGTTGAGGTTTCTTGTACAATCAGCTCCTTTGATGTCTCCAGGATCTCTGCTGTCTCAGATGCAGTTACACGGTTCTTTTGCTCTTTGTACAGGTGTCATCCATGGTGTTGAGATGAATTCCTCGATGACTGTTGGGCCGGAACAGGTCAATAGCTCCTAGGTTGCCAGCTGGGTTTCCACGGGGCGTCGTCTTCCGAGTTCGACGAAAGTGGTGACACTGTGTTGTCTCAGGGCCTCCTGTCTGGTGCTTGGCTGTTCCCGGCAGGCTGTAACATCTGCTGAGTCTCTGTTGAAGATCTGCTACTGTGGTGCACCCTACATAGTCAGTTCTTTGTGATGTGTAGAGATAGGCAGGATTTACACAGTCTTTATGGAGGCGGCGCTATGTTCTCAGTAGGCCTTATGGGCTGAGTTCCGCAGATATCAGGTGATCGTGGCGGAAAAAGGCTGTAGCGCTTAGGTTTTGACTCAAAGTGTGATGCGGATTTCTGAGGGAGAAGAGTTTTGCTTTGAAGTCTTCTTCCCTTTCGGCCTGTTCTGTCGTCTGACGAAGGCTCGGATGCTGGCTGTAGCAGATGTGTTGTAGTTGCTGTAATCCGCTTTGACAGTTTCCGACTGCTGGCATAGGATGCTGTGGTCCTCTTGGCTGGAGGTGACCCTAATCAGTTGACCGGTCTCTTGTGGTCACACTTGGCAGTGTTAATGCCTGAGAGTCAATGTTATGCAGGTAGCCATTTGTTGTGGCCTCCTGCAGTGTTCAGGGTGACAGCATTTAGTGGTGACAGCTGTCATTTTTCTGGCCAGCTTGCTGGGGTCTGTGGGGCCATGCAGCGTGTGTGTCTGCAGGTTCTTCTGGATGGCTCCTGCCCCACCCCTATGTGTTTGCTGGCTAGTTAGGTGTGAACAGTGGGGTTTCACCCCCCCCCCTTTTCGCAGCTTTGGGCTTTTAGCTGGGGGACTCGACAGGAGAGAATCTGTTGCATTCTCCGGTCTGTTCACATTGTAGTCTGCAAGTGAAGTTCAGTTCATTTAGATTCCATTGCTGAGTCATGGCTTGGACTTCAGCAAGGACTGCTTGCAGAGGGCCTTTATAGGCCTTGGCCGGGGCATTGTGTTGCTGTCTGCCGGGGCCATTATAGAGAGCTTTTGCTTGTTGGAGTTTTCCTACCAGCTCCTCTCTGGCATCTGCTCCAATAGCTCTCTTTGCTCAGTCTGTGTTGCAAAGGACTCATGTATCTTTTCATCTCCTCCTGTAGCTCCTGGTCCTCTTCATCCACTGTCGTATGCAGGTCCAGCTGGTCTAGGCGGTTCTGCACGTGCTTCTGGCTCCTCCCGGCTTCCTTCGTTCTGGCTCTAGTAGGACGATCTGGTCGTGGGCGTGGTCACCGATGATCCTGGCTGTGCACTTCAGATGAGTTTGTTGGCTCTCTGTAGTTGTAGCTCTGGTTCAGATCGTGGTCCCTTCGCCGGATTAGGTCGTCCGACCAACTGCTCTCAGCGCAGTTGCCATGTGCCGATGCTGGTCCCAGGCAGGAGTCCATTGCAGCGCTTTGCCTGGTCTCTAGCTAGACTGGCAGGTGACAGGATTGGATCTTCTGGACACATTGAGACACAGGGGAGAGAGAAAGGCACAACAGCAAGATGCAAGTCCGTACAGATCTACTGAGATAAAAATGTGGGCTATGTGTTGAATGCTTAACTGAGTTTGTCAGTTAGTGACGCAAACTAAACGCTTATTATCCTAGCCGTGAAGGCGGGGGTGGATAATTGTGTGGGTGAAACACAGGAAAATAATGAATAATGTTGCTGAAGAGTGTTACCTATGAGGTCATTCTATGACTTAGGCTATTCGATTCATCAACATATTTACCAAAAATTTTACTGATGTTCAGACAGGTTCAGTCTCTGGTGATAAGAAGAATAAAAGTCAGATGAGTCAAGAGAAAGAGAGGTTAGGATAGAGAAGGAGGGTTTCTTCGTGCGGGGGTGAACTGGCTCCACACTAAGGTCTGCGATAGGGCCCATAGGTAGAGGGCGCTATGGAGTCTTAGAAAAGTCAGTAAAATCATTAAATGAATAACTGAAATAAAGAAAATAAGGCAATTGGGAGTTAATCCTAACACCTTAAAGATTGCAATCTGATTATTTTGATCAAAGTTTAAATTCAATTAAGTTGGTTTAATTAAAATTTAAGTATTATCAAATACAATTCTAACTGCCAGGCACAGAATGTAAGAAACCCTGATTCAAATAAAGAAAAATCAAACCATCAAAACAATAATGGAATAATATTAATTATCATTATAGTTTGTATATAATAACAAATAATAAACATTCTCATACAGTAAACGGTAAAATAAAACAAAAGAAGAGACTGGCTGAGACTGCACACAAAGCGTTGCCCAAACAAAATGGGAAAGTCGTGCAGAGATGAGACAGGAGAAGTGTTAAGACACTTTAAGACAAACTGACCTCTAGTGTTAGTAGAAGGTTATATGTCTTCTGCCGAACTTCCGGTTCCACAATTCTGTGTGGAATTAAACTTACGTTTACGCGCAATTTCTATGGCGACGAGTGTAATTTCATCGCGTGTCTAATGTGTCAGTTTTCTGAACACGGGTACATGGCTTTCCAACCTACACGAACAATAAACACACAAAACTACACTATAACTGACTAACGGGATTTCTTCGCCGTCCTGAAAGTTATTTGTGTACTTGGTCGGGATTTCTTCGCCGACCGTAACATAAAACAAAAACACAACTTGATCAAGATTTTTGTTAAACCCCCCTTTAAATAGTAAAACTGACCCGGAGTTATTTACTAATAAAATCCGCTGGGTTAAGCGAATGGGAGAAACATTATCAGTCAGCTACACTGATTGTTCACCCCAGGGAGCGCAATAGCTTAGTTAATTTGCACTGGAATACACATCAGTTACACCTAGCTATGCATTAACAATAAGGCCTTTAGATAAGACGAGGGAGGAACATCGCTCGCTCTGTCTTCTTCGCGCTAAAAGAGGATTTCTTCGCTCAATGTAGGCGGTAAAATAATAATATAGTGCGTTATAAAGAGATTTCTTCGTCTTTATATTGTCACTAAATCTTTGACAGACGCTGAGGTTTTCTCTGTGAGAAGCTCAAGAGTCTTCCAAGGATAGGTGGGCGGGTCCACACCTTCATTCATACATATCAAAGTGCCATTTAAAAGAGTATTCGGTTTCAATAAACACACGTAAAAACACACATGAATAGTCACTGAGTTCTACTCACAAAACAAGGTTTAAAACTGTGCCCGCATTCCCTCCACCAATTTATGTAGCGATTTTAGCTGCATGTTGAATTAAGGATGAGTTTACTCAACAAATAAGATTCTCCACCAGATCTATCAAGATCAAACATATATGAAATGAGTTATTTAAAACGTCAATTTCAGTCAAGGAATTAGTTTAGCTCAAAGGAAAATATGTATAATAATCGTCATTACACATACATACTTTACAATTCTGATAAGCAGTATAGTGTTGAAAATCCTAGATGTATTCGTCCAGCAAATGCATCAATGATTTTATACACCAACGTTATCTCATTACTATAAGTAACGTGACTTTAACCAACAGAATTAAGAGCAGAGGTAGCATAGATCGAAACACAGTTTAAGTGACCAAGTTTGTAAGCCTGAACAAAGAGAACTCATCACAAATGCCTTTATGGGTTTTTATTAAACTCTACTCTACATGGTAAACAAAATGACGACAAACAAATACATGAAACACAAGCGCGCTACGAAGCGCAGAGAGAGAGAGAGAGAGAGATAGAGAGAGATGGCTGCGAGGCAGGTAAAACATGTCTGAAAACCAATAGAATCATCTTTAACAAAGAGGCACGCTCTTAATGCAGCTACTCTGTATTTAGAAACGGATACTTGCAATCTCGATGTTGGACCAATATCCGTATTCGTGTGGATGGAAATCTTGAATGGTTTCAGAATGCAGTCCTGTTGAAACGCTGAGTTTAGGTCCTGAGTTCGGAGTTCCATGGCTTAATCGGGGACCCCAGAGGGGGGCCCCAAGCGGGGGTGTCCGTTAGATTGTCCTCTTTCTTTTCCCTTCCAATTCCTAAATCAAAAGACGCTCCGAAGTGGATCGGTGATGGTGTTTTAAATGCATACCTGCCCTGCCCCCAGATGGTCTGTGGGCCAATGCCACGAAGGAGATCCGTGGGCCAAAGAGAGGTCCTTTCTCATGGCGCCTCATTTGCATGGCTCTGACAGTATGGTCAGTTAGCATTTAATACCTAAACTTAGTTATGGACAAAGTATGATGCATGCTATGTTTTTATAACATAGCTCATCATATAGGGAATTCAGAGATGTGTAGTTACATATGAAACATGCAAGTCTTTGAGCTGTGAATCCTCCCAACGTATGAATACATCAAATGAACCCTAAATCAAAACTTGCATATCTAACAGTTACAGAGTATTTATAATGGCACGAGCGCCAACATATAACCAGACATTTAGATAAATTTTTATGAAAGGACAGTTTAAGCACATAGGTTCCTATTTGTCAGAGAAGTTTCTCTGGTTAGCTCAGATGTTAAGTAAGAGGTGAGACAGAGACTTAAAAGCAATGCTTTGAAGCTACGGAGTCGTAAATGTCCTACAGAGAAACCAAATGGTTATCACACTATCGGTGCAAGTTCCAAACGCAAACCCAGACTCATGGAGCCATACTTGCTTTGATCTTTAGATGATGGTATCTAGAAACCGGGACAAAAGGGAGTCAGGGGTTGAATGGCTTTTTTCACACTGATCCAGTCACTACAAAAGTTCAGTCATACGTCAACATACCGTATTAGCTTTGGGTTTAAAATAGCTTTGCATGGCTTTTCTACATTGTGTCCAACTGTCCATTGTATTGAATCATCATATTTTTAAACAATATCTGCACTTCTTATTTTGTTGGATGTGTGGATGTATGTGAGTTAACCTAACGAAGAGTGTCTGGATAATGTAGGTGAGGCAATGTGATGCTTGCACCTTGCAGTGAAGTTAAATTTGGTTAATGGGGTTATCAAAATGGAAACACTTTAACAAACTTTTGGGTGTTTTTATGATGTCATCAGTGTCAAATATCTGGATTATTGTGGTCATGTACGAGAGCAGACACACAATGCCTCGGGGAGCTCTTTAATTCTCATCCTGTCTCTGTGGCAATATGGATTCTGTCATTAGAATTTATTGCTTGCTGTCAGTAAAGTCACAGTCAAGGATTTTGTCTTCCCCAAAGTGATTTTCATGAGCCCGGCACATCTGTGAGAACTCTGAGTCTTGTGTTCATGTGCCATTCAGAACTCCGGTTTAGCATGTCCAGCGTTTACACAGCAGCACCTGAACATGTGCAGGAATGCAAACTCTCCTCCTCTCCTAAGCTTGTCATTATCCTGTCATGATCTGAAGACGTACTTCACTCTTTCAATAGTGAAATTCTACCGTGTCTGCTTAAACCACCCCAAACAACACGTACCCAAACTAGAAATTATCCACTAGAAGTGCACGTCACACTAAAGCCATGTGTAAGGTGCTTGTTTTCTTTTCTAATCCTTTCATGTGCAACAAAGACTGTAGGGATTTCGTTTCGACTCATAACAAAAGCACCATCTGAAGAAACTAATGATAAGTATGTAAAGTCCCTGAAAGACTCCTTGTTTGATAAATAAGACCATGAGTCAGGGTTTTGGGTTAGGGTTTGAGGCATGAAAGCAACTCATGGTTCATGCTTAAAGGGACAGTTCACCCCAAAATAAAAATTGCCATCATTTGCTTACCCTTGAGCTCTCCCAAATCTGTATAAATGTCTTTGTTCTGTTGAACACAGAGGAAGATATTTGGAAGAATGCTTGTAACTAAACAGTTCTTGGCCACAATTAACTACTGTAGTAAAAAATCGCTTAGCGAATTTCTTTGTTCTGTTGAACACAAAAGAAGATATTTTGAAGAATCTCGGAAACAGTTCTGGGGCACTTTTGAGTACCATTGTCATTTTTCCTAATACGGTGGCCAAGAAAGGTTTGGTTCCAAGCATTCTTCCAAATATCTATCTCTGTGTTTATCAGAACAAAGAAATTTATATGGATTTGGAACAACTCAGAATTTTTATTTTTGGGTGAACTGTGTCTGTAATATTTTTTGAGTTTTTATTTGTATTTAATCTTTGTTTGTTTTTGTTTATTTCTCATTCATATACATTTTTAGTGAGGTAAACTTTGTGTATTCTTTCTTATTGTACATGAATAAGCACAAGACGGTTCATGTGTGTGTGTGGGCAGGAATGGCGTCCAGCTGTAATCTCACACCTTTCTCTCTCATGACATGTCAGCACATGGGGCCTGTTATGTTTCCATGTCTGACTTATCTCCACCAACTAGCTAAATATTGCCAGCAACCGATATACTTCTGTGATGAGTGACATTGGCACGAGGTTCAAGCTTTCCATCTTTTCTGTTGAGTAGTTTTAATTGAACAATTAAATTTATATACAATTGAATATTAAAATACAAATAAAATTAACATAAAATAACTATAGATTACAACCAAACATAGACCAGGAGTTAACCATGGGCCAGGCACTTGCATAGGTGTGAAACCACCTAAAAACAGGGTTGCCAAATCTTTATTTTTCAATATGCATATTTTAGAGGTTAGATTCAATGCCTAAACTGAGATCTAAAATAAGACATATACTATAATTATTGTTATATATATAAGATAACAATAATTATTGGACTGGAAAAATATTGAACATTGGATTGTCCATGGAAGTAAATTGCTGAATAATAACCACACCAAAGGATATAATTGAACAGAGGGGGAGCTAAGCAATCAACCCGTTTGTATCTTGAGTTTTGGGAGGAGTTTTAGGTCGATGGCTAGTTTATAAGCTTCCCTGTAGCTCAGTGGTTATAGCATGCGCTAGCAATGCCAATGTCATTTGTAACGAAAATCTTGGAACCCTGAGTATAAACTACTTTCCTCACATGGGTCTAATTTCTGAAGGTTATTTCAGAGTGTTCACATAGTGTAATGCGATGCATGTAGTTAATTTAATTATTTTTATTGACCTAAGAGAATTCCTCTGGGAACAATAAAAAACAATTGCAATTTCCAATAAAACTAGAAACATTTCCTGGCCTATGAATGTGCATAATAATGAAATCCAAACACATCCCCACCAAGTATCCCAGAGCGGAAATTACCTTCGGAACAGAAGATTCAATTGAATTGCTTAAAATAATACACAGGTGCTTCACATTTTAAGCCCAAACTCACTGCCTGGTTCCCACCAGAGCTGCGGTCTTGATGTTGTGTGTGATCACACTAATTAAGTGCTTTCTAACCTGGTCCCAGCTTGCTGCCCAAACCTTTCATTGTGTTGCTTCTGTCTTGTTCTCATCAAACTCTTATTACATTCTCTCCTTTTTTCACAGAAGAAAGTGGAGTATCTCTGTTGCAGTTAATCGGTGATCCTTCACCAGATGGCATCACTGAAACCTACGGCCCCGATAACAGCCTCGGCTATGCGTTTGGGCCGAACTCCAACTTGGGCCAGTCAGCTGCCGCCCACCTGCCCAACCCTTTCCACCGTGACTTCTCTATCATCTTCAACATCAAACCCACATCCACCAAGCCAGGTGTCATCTTTTCCATCACTGACCCCTCTCAGAACTTCATGTATGTGGGTGTGAAGCTGTCGGGGGTTCAGAACGGCAAGCAGGACATCATCTTCTACTACACCGAGCCGGATTCACAAAGCTCATACGAGGCGGCCAGGTTCTCCGTACCCTCCATGCAGAACACCTGGACGCGGTTCTCCATCAGTGTTCTCAAAGAGCAGGTGTCCCTGTACTTCAAGTGTGACTCTGACCCTCAAGTCCTCAACTTTGAGCGCTCCCCAGACGATATGGACTTGGACGCTGGGGCCGGAGTGTTTGTTGGTCACGCCAGTGGATCAGACCCTGATAAATTCCTGGTATGTGCGCCTCCCTTTTTGTTTCACAACATTTTTATGAAATCGGGATCAGTCAAGGCTAGGTCGGGCCACACTGTGGGTTTTGCAGCCAATGAAAGTTTGTGGTTGACTGACTCTTGCATGATATGATTGCCCAAATTGCCCTAATTTGCAGAACATGCATTGTGTGGTCATAAAGTCCATCTTTTTTTTTAGAAGCAGAGTAGGTAGTTGCTGAATGGGATTGCAGGGGAGCAGTTTGTTTCTATTAGTCTTGTGTGGCAAAGTCCAGCCACTCGCCCCACAGCTTGGTCTCAGATCAGCAAGAACCAGCAGACTGTTGCCCTGTTTCTCACCCCAAAACCAGTCACATGAGACCTGAAGCACAGACATGAGGGCTTTCAAATGATCATGAATGAGAGAGCTTTCATTAAAGATAATAGTGGAAGTTAAAGGGATAGGGATTCTTTCATTTCCTAAATTCTTTCATTGTTTACTTACCCTCGTGTCATTGCAAACCTGTATGACATCCTTTCTTCTGCAGAACACAAATAAAGATTTTTAGAAGAATGTTGGTAACCAAACAACACTGGACCCCATTGACTTCCATTGTATGGACACAAAACCACTGAGACATTTCTCAAAATATCTTTGTTTGTGTTCCACAGAAGAAGGTTATCTTATACAGGATTTGAATGACATGGTGGTAAATGAATGATGACAGAATTTACAAATAAGAGTGTTCACACAAAATGCATGTTATTTTTTTATTTAGTACAGTGCTGAGTAACAATAGTTAAAGGAATAGTTCAGCCAAAAACTCAAATTGGCCGTTTATTTACACACCATCAGGCCATCCGAGATGTACGTGACATTTTTTCTTGAGTAGAACCAAAAAGAAGATTGTTTGGTAAATCCGCATCCATCTCTGCTCCACGTAATGGGAGTTTATTGCGTCCACCTGTCTATGAGTTCCAAATGTGCTGTCAGTTTTTGGTTCTTGCATTTGTCTTTTGTCAAAATATGCAAATGACAACCCAGATATGTAGTGTCTCTTAAACTGAGGACACTCGCATGCAACGGCTCACATGACACTAACACTAAATTAAGACTTCAATGTTAATGTTTACACTGTCTGGATCATCCCCTATCTCCCATCTAGTCCATTATGTGTCTTTCACCATGTAGGACATAATAAATGTGTGAACAAGTGGCTGATATGAGGCGCTGCTTCTGCAGCTCTGCTAGTGAACTCTTAAGCAAATTTGATTGGACAAGAACATTGATGAGAGGCCGAAGTGTAGCGGGATATCATAGAATTTCTAGATTTTTTTGAGCGCATGTGCCAAACTGTCAGTTGAATGGTTACTTCTCCTAGATGCAAATTTATGCACGCTTAACTCATTCCCCGCCAGCCTTTTAAAAAAAGTTGCCAGCCTACGCCACCGTTTTTTAACATTTTCACCCAACTTAAATGGCTCACAGTAAATTTTCTGTAAAGAATATATGGACAAACAATATGTCAAATTAAACAAAAGAAACCGTATTCTTCTATCTTCATTTTATTGTTTTTATCACTCCGTAGATGTGGGTAGGTTTCTTCAAAAATGCAGCACTTTGACAGCGCCACCTTCTGTACAACAGTAAAAACACTGATTGCCGTAATAACTTGTCTTTGGCGGGGAACCGTTTTTTTTACATGACAAGATAACTTGTCAATGGCAGTGAAAGATTTATAACCATATCCGTTTATTGACGTCCTTTATGCTCACTCAATTTTAATAAAAGGAAGAAACTTTTGTTGTGATTTCACTGGGTCTTTAATGTTGAATCAATGTAGAGAATATTTACCATTCATTACATTTCATGAATTATTTTAGCTATTTGGGACACAGAAAGACACAAAAACAATACGATTCAAAGCTATCGACATGTACATTGTTTATGTATTGACGTTTTTTTTTTATTCTGTTGCAGAACCTGTCTTTACCATGTAAACATTCACAAAACAATGCAGTGAACGTATAGAATATGAGACCGTATGGGTAAAGAGTGCAATCGATAAAGTCTAGCATAAATCTAGAATATGTAAGAGAGCAAGTCCAAATTATGTTTAATCAATTCAATGCAATGCCTGCATAATACGAGATGTTAACAGAACTGATATAAACCAACAAATTCCTCACCAACCGCAAGGGAAAAACAAGTGGCTTTACTGATCTGTGAAGTGACATGATCAAACATTTGATAACCATATTGAGACATCAAAAGAAGCACGGATGTTATCAATGACCATTCAGAAGCAGTTAGGCTTTTCTGAGGTTCTCTATGTTCTCTGCTGCTTCTGTTTCCTGTTTGGAGATGGTCATCATAATAACAGGCTTTATTAAAGAGGATATGAATACTACTTCCTCCCACAATTCTATGATCACATGCTTATCTACAGAACTGTGTAGCGATCAGGTCTGTAGATCTGACCCTGTGTGTGGACTGCGGGAAGGTCTCGGTTCAGGTCACGCTGGGACACAAAAGGGCAATTAGGACATTATAAAGCTTCCTTCACTGCATTCTGGTCTTGAACATTTGACCATGCATTGAGACAAAAGAGGGAAAGTCAGGACAGACGTTACCAGCAACAGACAGTCTTTGCAGCTGTTATTTAGTTAAACCAGGTGCTATTTTCAGTTTCCAGACTATTATGGTACCAACCATTAAAAGCAGGTGGTGATTGGGATTTTAATGACTTCGCTGCGATAATCTAAAGATGGAGAAGTGTTGTAAATCCAGACACACGGTGCTTCTAGATGTGGGGTCGAACACGCTTCCCATTCTTGTGAAAGTTGTTTTAAAAGTGTTACAAATAAAATCTAAACTGAAGTTTAACCCCAGTGCTTTAGTGAATCACGCTAAAATGACGCAGACAGTGAGAAATAAATGGTGGGTAATTTGTTTTGGAAAATTACCCCCTTAATGAGACATTAAAGAACAACTGTCTTTGTGCGCCAGCCATTCAAGGTAGAACAAGGCAGATAACAAACTGAATGCTATCAGCATCTGAGTCGTAATTATGCCGAAATCTGTACAAGGGAAATCCCGCAGGAAACAGATATCTGTTTGTTTAAAAGTGAGAGCTCATTCCCACATCGACATCATACTGCCAAGGCAGGAAAAATAACTAAAAACATTCTTAATGTTTAATGCCCTACAGGATGGACGCTGTCACTACAACTGTCATTGCCATCAAAACAAGCTTACCAACCTGTGTGTGTGTGTGTTCTAGGGTGTAATCGGTGATCTGAGGGTGTTGAAAGACCCTAGGGCTGCTGAGCGTCACTGCGAGGAAGATGAGGATGACTCTGATGCGGTAAGACTGTATTCTGATTTAAATCATCACTTTCACTCACGTCTTTCAATCTCACGTCGCTGCAAGACTTTGCATCTCAGTCGCTTTGGATCTCAGATAATTTATGATTAGAGAAATTGCAACATAAATGTTTTACATTTGCAGTAAAAAAATGTAAATGAGCTGGAGGCCATTAGATCAACACACTTATTGTTTCTTAAGAGGTTCTGTAAAATGGGTGATAAAATTCAAAGAATGGCTAATGTAGTGCATTGAGAAGTACAGAAATTATACTTAATATAGATTAGACACAAAAATTACATCTTTGAATAATTTATTTCTTTTTAAGAAGGCTTCTTTTAAAGGTTACTAGAAAATGAGTGCAGTTTTTTGAAGGGGTTATTGTGTCATTTATAAATGAGGTAAGAGAAAAAGCTCACTTTAAAGTTTGGATTTAGATTCTCTTATTGGTCATTTATTTGCTGTATTTAAAGATGTGTGTTCAAGGAAACCTAGTTTCGCGTGGAATTTAACGCCGGTTTTATCAAGGCCCGCCCAAGCGGCCAAATGACTGACAGGTAAAGCAACCAATCACGTTTCGTTTTGTGCCACGTCTTGTTTAGAGGCGTGGAAAGTCCCCTCAGTAATAGACGGGTGTACATTCACGAACGTGCCAAAATTTAACAGTAACAAATTTATTATGAGTTTACGCCGTGAGCCTCGCATACTTTTAAGAATTGAGCGTTTGGTCGATCCTGATGAATTCTTTTAGTCATGGATGTAAACACGACTGTTTACTTCTTAGATCAAACGGCTTTGTGTTGTTTCCAAGTGGACCATTAAAGAATGCGACACGCACGTCTCCCAGAAATCCTGTGAAATTCAACCAAACCACAGACTTGGTCACATATTCTAGATTTTGGCATAACTTAAAAGATGCACATTCATTATAAATTATGCAAATAATAATAGATATTTTCCTTTTGAGTTGTTTTACCTTATTTTAATATTTGTTTTGTCTTATTTAAAGTAATTTAAGTCATCTTGTGTCACCCTTGTTTTGAAACACAGTTTTTTTGTGTTTTTGGTTACAGTAAATTTATTCTTATTATATTCAAACCGCTGCTGTCCTTCTGAAACCTCCATATTTAGTGATTTTTTTAGGCCTGTTCCACAATGAATTGAGATTAATCTCAACCAGAATATAGTTATATGTCTGGTCACTGTGCATATACATTTTGTATTTATAAACATATATAAGTATATATTAAGGAAATATCTTTGTCTTTATTCATATTTTTATGTCATTAAAATTTTGTATATATAATTTATAAACTAATATATACAGTATATATCAATATTGAATCATTTTTATAATTGTGTAACAAATTTATTTTTTTCATCATTATTATTTGTAACCTTTTGTCACTGGGACCTGGAAATATATAACCAACAAAAAGTATTAAAAAGTGCTTGTCAACTTTGACAACACATTATTTAATCGTTTAGAAAGTATAGTGATTTTTTTTTTATTTTCCTGAAACATCAATATTAAACGTCTGAGGTTTCGGAGGTACAGCGACAAAATATTACTTCAACCAAATGAAACAATTTCACATCATCTACTTACCCCCAGTTTTTGCTTTTGTTCATACAACAAACGTAGATAAACTGAGATTTATAGCTCCAGCCTGACACCTGTTGTGCTTCATGAGTGATGGACTGATTGTTATTACTCTCTCCATTGGAATTTACATCCATTCATTTCAAGAAAAGAATCTGTTGCCTCCAGTTAAGTTTTTAACAGGATCAGCCCATCGATATGATGCATGATCGACACATGCCCCCCCCAGCTGTCTAGATAACATTGTTATGTAGATTGTTAACAATCAAAAGGAACTCATGCTTTTTTTCACTCATCTCCCTTCTAATCTTCAGACATCAGGTGACGGACCAAGTGGCTATGGAGAAAGGGAACCACCAGTCCAGGTACGAAGATCATTTTTACCAGACTATTCCATACATTTATTTTACCTTTGATTATGATGTGAGGTTGAACTCTCTCTAGTACACTTCACTACTGCAGTCCACTTAACCTCCCCACTTAAAACAGCATCTAATGATGCGATCCGGAGGTGACGGGTTATTTAACATAAAACAACAGTCTGTGAGTTTCGCTGAATCTGCTGCTGTACACTTCTCATCTTTGGGTGGAAAGTCCCGGATGTACACCGGATCTCCAGACCAATCCCAGATGATAAAGCCCATCTTCCCATGCCTTGTGTTTCATATCCAGAAAAGGCCATGTGAAAATTGAAATGAACCCTTGCTCCTGATATGCAGGGCTTGTGTCTGAGTATGCCAGAGCTAATTACAACGAGAAGAAACCAGGTGGTGCCGAAGCATGCACTCAGGGATCCTCTATAAAGAGCCTGCTTTTTTATGTGACTGGTGTATTTATCCATAGTCTAGTTTAGTTCTATTTAGGTCACTTTTTAAATTTCTGGATTTGAATTTGATTTCTTTGTTGTTAAGTTTTTATTCTCTTAATTTTTTTAAGTTTTGTTTAAGTTGTTTAAAATATTCAAACAGCCTTATGCAGTACAGAGGTGTCATTTCATTTTTTTTACCTGGTAATTTTACATTTTATTTGCAATGTGTTCCAACACGCTGTGAAAGACCGACATTTTCCGATACGTTCTTTCCTTTGTCCTTTGATGGATGCCCCGTTTCCCCCGGGATATTTTCCATACAAATTCGCAGTCAATTCAACTGTGCTTGGATGTTTTTAAAGGCATCTGAGGCGAGGGCACCTGGTGGGCATGAATCATTCGTAATTGCCTCATGTGTAGGCTTCTGTGTGTAATCCAATTGAAATTATTATATCAGTGGGGCTTGGAAAGTCTTGTGATAGATGGGAAAACACGAGTCATTCAACGTTAAAAAAAGAAAAAGGAATGTTTGTATGGTTGGTCATGTGGTCTGTATACAGAGAGGCTATACTGTATACGGAGAGTTTCATCTGACTTACGTGCTTGGCCCGAAGTTAACATCTGGTCTGTGTTTGTTGATTGGTTTGGCTACTGGCTAATAATATAATTTCATATTTAATTAAATATTAATATTCATTCATTTTAATATTTAATTGTAGAATACTTTTATTAAACAAACCATTTATTGAATGGGTCGTGTTAATTTGTCACATTTAAGTTTAGTCAAGTAATGGTTCTTCTACTGGTAACCCAAAATGATACTGGGTGGAAACACTTTTATCTTGCTAGCCAAATAATTTACTTTTTAATAGTTTTGCTTATTATCAGAAATTATCTACAGGGACTCAATTCTTTGCTGATGTGTACCAGAAGTTTAGTTTGGGCCACAAAATTGCACATGCAAAGTAACGGTGATTCGGTTGTTGCTTTGTAATCGTCTTCATGCCTTTCAATGCAAAAAAATGTTTTGTCGTTTTTTGATGCTTCGACCGTCTATATGCCTTTCACTGTATAAATAGGTTCAACTTAAAAAACATTAGTTACCTTGTTGCGTTAAAATTCAACTTAAAAATATTAGTTAAATCAACGAACCTGATGAAAACTTGTTGTGTTGACTAATATTTTTAAGTTGAATTAACTCAAAATTGTATGGCAACCAGACTATTTTAATTCTTTACTAATCTTCACAAATTTGGTCAACATTTTACAACTAAATGAATCACTATACATCTACATTTTTGGCAGGTAGTAATAATAATGAGTAAGTGTGTGCAATCATCCAAATCCTATTGTAAGCTATATTTCTGACAAACTCATGAAGAGCACCAGCTGTGGAATATATCCAAATGAAGCCATTACATTCCAATTATGATCAAATAGGTCTCAAGGAAGAACAGAATGCAAAAAACACGTGACGGCTAAGAATGGCCTCCTTTTCAGCACATAAAGAAATATCATCCTGTGTTTTAGGACCCTCCCTCACCATAACTCAAAAGTAATGCCTTCAAGGTCAGTAAAGAAGCTCAGACAGCCGTCATTCAGCAAGTGGCTGCTGAGATTCTTCCATCTCCGCAGTAGTGTTGGCAGATGTTTAGCGACCCCTCCTCGTCTAGCCCCACAACCCTCCACCTGCCCGCCCCTGACCCGTATCTTTATGCCCTGAGACCCACAGCCTTAGTACGTCCGAAAATACACACTGTCAGCATCCCCTTACACTTGCCATCAGAGCACTCAGTCTCTCTTCTCGCCAAAGTCTCCATTTTCCCAATCCCTGCATGAAATATGAGGATCAGAGAGTCCAAGAACCTGATGCCGGGGATGTCATCAGTCGGTTGTGCTGTTTCAGCAGTGCATGTTTCCCTAAGTGCAAGGTCAGGACATCTTTGTGTCTGCCCTGGCAGATCATTACTGAGATATTGTGTTAAATGTCAACGCAAAAGGCATTTATTTTAAAAGAAAAAGAGCACCGATAAGCAGAGAAACATTTAATTAAAAAAAGTTTAAAAAAAAAATGAAATTTGGTATTAGGCCAATGTTTTGCATTAGGGGCCATTCACATTTTGTGCCTAAAATCGCATGGAAAACGTGCGGCGTGCTGCTTTTTTATCCAAAGCGTTTGGGAGCTCATGTGCTCCTGGCATCTGACAGCAACCACGGGCCGTGCTTGCGCTTAAGACGAGGAGGCATTAACAAAGGATACATAACTTCTTGGGCAATATTGGTTGGTTCTTGTCACATGACCTGCGGTGATCTTGTGGCATTCTGGAAAGTCGAAAATATTTTCATCTCTATGCATGCGTGTTGTGAAAGCGTCGCTCTCTATTTGCACGCATCTAAATGTAAAATTACGAACTTATGCGCACAAATGATGTAAAATGTGAACGGGCCCTTACTTTGTCTATACATGCGCTAAAATTACAATTAGAATTAAATCAGTCGGTTAAAATTTCTGAGAAGAGATCTGGTGTCGTTTTTTTAACAAATGTGACTTGTTTTTTAAATTCTGTTTCTAATTTAAATTAATCTATTTTAATTTTCTAACTTAAGTGTTCATTTTTTTATTAGTCCAATGTATCTGTCTTTCCTGGTTGGCTCGCTGTGATGTGCAAGTATACAAACCCATAACTGTGCAACCGGTGTCACGGTGCTGTAACTTCCCATTTCAGAGCCTGAAAGGGATTGTGTAAATCTTCTATAGTGCGTAAAAGATGGTCACAGAAATATCTGAGGTCACTGGAAACCAAAGTGTTCAAATTTGTACAAAGGCCCTAAAATCACATTCAACCATGTTGGAAAGAGTATGTACAGAATGAGCACGCTGTATAGATTTGTATAAATTGCTAAAAGTGTTGCATGTCTGATTTAGATGATTTATATAAATGATATTTATCATTTGCAGCCCACACCTCCCTCCTCTCGACCAATCCAGCAGCCACCGGTGACCATTAAACTGCCAGACACTAGAAAGCAGCAGACAGGTGAGCATCTCATTGTCAGATCTCATACGCTCACATTTTCTGACAAACAGCTTTTCAGTATTATTCACTGTTCGAAATTTAATTCACATTTAGTTGGATAGTGTTTTTCACATTGTTTTAAAACAGCTTTTCAGGAAAGTTTCTGTTATCAGAGGTGACTATATGTTAAAGTAATGTCCTTAGTACTGAAATGTACACTTAAGATAAACTCATTTTTTTTAAGATTAAATAGTTTTAAATAGTTTTTTTATCCCAAATAAATAAACCAATTAATTCTCCAGAAGGTTTAAACACTGTGTCTCTGTGGCAGACAATGGTGCAGAGGTTAGACACTTTGCCCTAAAGTGTCCTCTCTTCTTCATCTTGTAAACCTGGACTCAACTTGCTTTTCATTTGTGTTTTTGCACGCTTTCATAGACAAAATGAATGCATCAAAAATTACACAGACGTTAATCATGGTAATATTCAATGGTCCTGGTAATGTTTATCATAACTTTTCTTATATATTCTCTCAGATACTTGTCAGATTTGTGGACTTGACTGGCTTATTGGAAGCCATGAGTCACCATTATATTTGGCTCCCTCTTGTGGCAAACAAATGTGAAATGTATGAGTGGTTCTTTACATTTCATTGGTTTATACATTAGCTAACAGTGACTTCTACTGCATTTATTCATCTTCTTTATGTTAATTCCAACATTTACAAAATGTAACTATTACATTTTAAAAATAGAAAATTATACGTTAGTTAATGCACAATGAACTAACCCTAACTGGCATTAACTTTCATTAACAAGAATTAACAAATGGTAAAAATTTTAGTTGTCATTTTAAGTTCATGTTAGCAAACGCATTTATTCATGTTGTGAAATACAACCTTATTGTAAAGTGTTACAAGCTGATACATTTTAATAATCATTAGGCTCTGTTGATCACTCTCGCCGAACAGTCTGGTTCATATGGCGATTCTCCAAAAACATCTGCGTCACACAGTGGGTCTCGAAAAACTGTCTCGCATGGTAATTCCTGGCAAACATCTGGTCCTACAGTGATTCCCGTCAGACCCTCAACTCAGTTGATATTAGCAGGCAAATTTCAGGCTCATACGATGATTCTAGACAAGCTTCAAACGCAGTTGCCTACTCTCTCGAAACATCAGGCTCAGCTGATGATGGCCTGCAGTATTCTGTGGAGTCCAGACTCGCTCCTGCAGGTACAGCAGGTGGGTCACCGATGAGGAGATCAAATAGAAACGGATAGAAATTCTCAGCAGAATTTCTATATTATGCTTTGCATGAATGCTGGCATAAATGTCTTGTCTTATGGGAATGCCCGAACTGGACGCCAGCATACGGTTATGGGAGCGAGCGCTAACGTTGCTACATATGTATGTTGAGTGCATACGTATGTTCATTGTTTATTAGACAAGCATTATTGTTATGTCTTTAATGGGTTGCTTAATCCAAACGGACTATTTATTCAGCTGCTTGTGCGGGTATATGCTTTCTGCAGCAGTATTCTCATACAAATTTGTCTTTTGAAATGCAACTGGAGCAAATATTTGAAAACCTCACACAGAAACATGTATTGTTCATATTTCACCCTGAAATTAAATAAGGGGTTAAAACTTTTTTTGCATTGATTTAATCTATTTAAATCCATCTAATATATAAATATTTACATTTTCCACTGTATTGATAAGATTTAGGGAGGGTGTCACAATGCAAAAAAACATATTGGTTTTCTTTAAGCGCATAATATATATATTTTGTTATTGGGGATGTAAAATGACCCAAACATGTTCCTGATATGTTTTGTGAGATTCACACATTCACACATTTATTATTTGTTCACATGTACGGTCCTTTTGGTGGAAAAGGCGAAAAGGGCGACAGAGGAGAGAAGGGGGTCAAAGGTGACCGGGGCTCTGTCGGGCAAAAGGGCGATTCGGGATCTGCCTCTGCGTCTGGTGGAAGTGCTAAAGGAGACAAGGTGTGTTGAGTTCTGTGAGCCTCATGAGTGATCGTCTGCTAAAGCTATGTTTCAAGATTGAATTGAAAGCCTTTGTTGTACATCTATGTATACACAATGATTTGGAGTGTTCCTCCTGTTGGTTTAAAAAAATATATAAAGTGTAAAAAATTAAGAGAAATAATGTAGAAATAAAATGATGTTGGAAGATAAAATGACCAAAGCACATAAGGGGCCAAGTGTTTTTAATTTGAATTACATTACTATATTGAACAGTGATATGATTGACAAAAACAGATACATGCTGTAGACTATTTACAGTTACCACTTTCTATTGCAACCTTAATTTATAACGATCACACAGGTATACGTCTATGAGCATTTTACAACTGATTTAAACACAGCTCATAACGTTAAAATGTATATCTGTCTGCATATTTTATGTCATTCAAAATTTGCAGTATAGTTTGAAGTCAAAGATATCGGGGAGGTTACCGTTCAATAAAGCAACAACCCACATGAAGCAGTGGGTTAACAGTTATTTTATAACGGCTTAGAACGTGGCTCAACCAAATGTTTTATAATATTTTTTCCCCTCTGTTTTTACAGGGTGGTGTAGGAGAGAAAGGAATGAAGGTTTGTTATGATAATACTCAGACAGAATACAATAAACAGAATGCAATAAACATGGCGCATGGTGACAATAGGCCCTTTTCACAATGACTTCACTTAACTTCCGCATTTTCGCAAAGCAGTGTATCATAAAGTCCGTCCGATTAAATGTTTGGATCACTATGTTGTGTCGTTTTTTATCGGCAAATTGTCAATAGCTATAAAAAGTGTAGTTGTAATGTTTAAGGATAAATGCTGGGAAAAGATTGCACAGTTAATGTATTTATTTGGCATTAAATCTGCTCTATCTGAACAGTGGTATTTATAATATATATATACTTTGCAATGTGAATGAACCTCTAATTAATTAAAATCCACATTATTGTATGGTGTCATTTTATTGTCGTTAAAATGTATGAAATGTAATCTATGATTAAGACTTAACCTTTAAAAAACAGCATTATAAAACGTATTAGGAGGTGAACTTCTGCTAATTTAAGATCTGACATAAAGAACCACATTGAAGCATGTTAACATCACAAACAGGATTTTTTGAAGTGACCACCCTAGAAATAGAAATAATCTACCATCTCCGCACGTAGAAACGCTGTTTTTTGTCTGTTCAACAAAGAATTTGTATCCGTAATCTAGCTTTGATCTCGTCGTAAGCGAAAATTTGTCTGCAAGATTTTGAACATCATCTAGCCGTATTTGTGGCAGCTGTGCAAGAGCCTTTGTAAACTCCATTCTGAGGTGATAGCGGAAGTAAAGACACACTGCTTCGGGACAGAAAGGAAGATACGTGACGTCCATGAGTAAAGGGCTTATTATAACAATATAATCTTTGTGTGAACTGATGCCTGTTTTCTGTCCTTACTGCCTTTTGGTTTACAGATGTTGTTAAGGTTTGCTTTTTATGTACGCGAGACTTAAATGTGTTTTACTTTTGATTTAGGGCAATTCTGGTTTTGGTTATCCTGGAACAAAGGGAGACCGTGGCACCCCTGGGGCTCCAGGTCCTCCTGGTCCTCCAGGACCCAGTGCTGAGGTAGAGGTAAGGGGCGATGGGTCAGTAGTGGAGAGGGTGACAGGACCGAGAGGACCACCTGGGCTACCTGGACCCTCAGGACCTCCTGGAACTGATGGAGAGCCAGTGAGTAGCACAGAATGAAAGATAAGATTCAATTACAAAAACATTTTTACATCATTGTCAAGTCGTATATTTAATAGGTGGCATTTTATTTGCTTTTGGTGCATTAGACATTAAATGGTAATCAGGGTGTTAACCAACTTCATTTTATTCTTTCTGCTTTTATAGGGTGACCCTGGTGAAGATGGTAAGACGGTAAGTGCCTTAAATATATGCACTTTAGGAAAGAACAAACTCATGAAACCTGTGCATTTCCGGAGTATTTTTATTTTTTGAAATAGGATATAAGAATGGTTTTGACCGTACAAAGTTTGTATTATTGTTTTATTTGCGTGTTTGTTTGCATTCATAATGTTTGTTTATCTTTGTAACAGGGTCCTGTTGGAGCCACCGGATTTCCAGGTACTCCAGGGAATTCAGGACCTAAAGGAGACAAAGTAAGTATACAGGAAAGGTATATGCCAAAACATTTAAACGTAGTATAAAACTAGTATAAAAGTGTGCACTCTTTGTAAGCAGTCTAAAATTGACTTTCTTGTAGCTCAGTGGTAAGAGCAAGGTTGTGGGTTCGATCCCAGGGGATTCCAAAAACCTATGTATAAATGTGTAGGATAAACCAATGTAAGTCGCTTTGGATAAAAGCGTCTGCCAAATGCCTGAATGTAAATGTAATGTAATATAATCTCTTTACTGTAGTGAAAGCTCATACTTTTAGTAAGATGCGTTTTTAAAATTTTGACTTTGTTGTTCTAGGGCGACCGAGGTGAAGGCCAACCAGGACCCCGTGGGCCTCCAGGACCTCCTGGACCCCCATCTCGCTCTGACAGACCTGTGAGTTCATTCAGATACCTATTTTATTGATCTCTTTTGTAAGTGTACATTTAAAACAAATAAACGTAACTAAAATCATATCTGTTTGTTTTCTGTAGACTTTCGATGACATGGAGGGTTCTGGTTTTGATATGGATGTTATGCGGGTAGGTCCAGTAAACACTATATAGTCCCCATTTGGGAATGCCACAAACAAAAATAACTTCCAAAGTGTTTACCTCACTTGAGTCATTCAATCATTAATGTTATAGACTTTGGATGTTACATGGTAATTGGATGTCAAGTTCAACATTTTTGGTGTGTTGTTTGTCTGTTTCTATTTACAAAAGCGAGCAGGTCATGATTTTGACACCTTTGTGTTTTTTTACAGGGAGTCCCAGGTTTGCCAGGCCCACAAGGTCCTGCCGGTCCGCCTGGACCTCCTGGCAACACGTCTTCAGGTTCTGGTGGTTTCGGGCCTCCTGGCCCACCCGGACAAAATGGGGCTCCAGGTCAACCGGTAAGTATAAAGAGACTGCACACAGTCAAATCCATCTCATTTTCTATAAAAGCCAAATTCTTGTTAAAACAATTGTGTTTATGTTTGCATTATAGGGACTTCCAGGTGTTGCAGGTGCTGATGGAAAATCAGGCTCACCTGGATCAAGAGGAGAGAAGGTATAAGCTTAGTTTTCATTCAAAAAGAACATTATGCCTTTAAGTATCATCAGTCTGTCCATTTAGATTCTTATTGTGGGGACATTTGTATCCCAAGCGTAAAATTTCAGTTTTATTGATACAAATGATTAGTTCCTGATATATGGAAACGTATACACTAATTCAGTAAACGTTTGGAAAGGACTGTGTTAACTGTCTACATATAAACATCTGCGCTAGTCCTTTAATGGATTTGGACTTGCATAATTCAGTTGAGATCTCTGTAATGGTATCTATCTTTAGACATTGGACTGATTCTGTGCTCCACAGGGTGATGCCGGTGAGCTGGGTTTGCCTGGACCTGTGGGAGTGAAGGTGCAGTATGCTTTCGTAATGTGGACACTGACATGTAAAACACCTCTAACACACTTGTACAGTAGACACGTGATGCAATGTTACAAAATTGAGTGTGCAGCCACTTTTGGTAACATATAAAGGCAGCATTCTGTATTATGCAGAATTCTTTGATACCCTGTTTCGGCCAAAATCTAAACCAGCATCGCACGTGTCTTTCTCAGAGAAGGCAATGCCATAATGTATAGATGAAAAGATATCCAAATGATGGTGTGATCAAGATCATTTTTTTTTAATATATATTAAAATATCAGCTCAATAAGTTTAAAGTTGGCATGTTGGCAGGTAGAGTTTTTTAGTATTTTGTGAAGCAGTCAAGTCCACTCAGAGTCCTTTGTTTCCTTCTCTGTTTCAAATTTGCCCAGATATCTCTCTGACCTCTCTCAGAGCTGCAGGTCTTGAGCTTGCGGGAACGATTTTCTTTTTTCTATGATCATTTACAGCACTCGCCACTAGGGATTGAACAATTCTCTCAGCTCACGACGCGATTCACGATACTGCTTTTTCTATAAGCCCCAAGAAGAAGTGGGTTATAGTGGGTTTTTTACGCGGAGTGCCTTAAACCCCCTTAGCTGTTATAAAATACACTGTAACCCACTGCTTCACGGGGCTTATTGCTTTTATAAAAGGGTTATTCCATATGCGTGGCGATGTTTCATAAAATAAAGTAAATAAAAAGATGTTTTGGCTAAGTAATGCGGTCGGCCTTTATAAAATGATTCAGAACTCTGCTCAGCCAATCAGAATCTAGGACCAGAACTAACCGTTTTATAATATGTTTTTTTTCACGGTATTATTTTTAGTCACAAAATGAATTATAAATGAACAAGGGCCCTTTTATTATTTCGAAAAAGATATTTGGAAGAATGCTTATATCTAAACAGATTTTTTCCCCCCGTGAATATGTTTTTCCCTAATATGGTAGTCAATAGGGGGCGAGATCGGTCTGGTTATAAGCCTTCTTCCAAATATCTTTCTCTGTATTCACCAGAAAAAAGACATTTATACAGTTTTGGAACAACTCGAAGATTCCATGTTTTAGTGAAGGATCCCTTTTACATCTCAACCAACTTGAATCGGTACATATTACAAAGATTTTCAACCGGCTCACAGTGAAACATTACAGCCGTACTCGCACAAGCATCTATATTAAGTTCTCTGCAATTGTACTTATCTAACATCCTCTTTAAACTTATCAACTGATTTTTAATAAGACTGTGAAAACCTAGTCACAAAATGGCCTATAGCCTTGAGAATTTCATTGGACATTTCAAGTGTTCAGGAGTGCAGTACGAGTCATTTTTTATTAATATTTCAGTTCATGGAAGATACTGAACATTTTAATTGTGTATTTCTGCTAAAAAATAATTTTGTGTAGTAGATCATCTCACAGCTAATAGACTTGGACCAATGTCTGTTTTAAAGGGTGCTCAAGGTTCTCCTGGTCTACCTGGTCAACCAGGAGAGACTGGACTTGCTGGGCTTCCTGGACCAATGGGACCTGTGGGACCATCCGGGCCACCTGGTCCTCCCGGCCCAAGCTATCATGTTGGTTTTGTGAGTAGTAGTACTTAAAAAATAAACAAGAAAAACATCATCAACTTATTTTAATCAACAAACATCCTTGGACAACAGTTTCTGACGATGTTTTCTGTACTGTATGTATTCAGGATGATATGGAAGGCTTCTGCTATTCAATTCGGTTCAATGCCTGGAGTAAGAGGACCTGCAGGGATCCAGGTTAGTTTTCTTTTTGGACATTTTATTTACCCTGGTTCCACCTTGAGCGGTTCATTTATTAAAATCCTGTTTCGTTTCAGGGACCTCCTGGTTTGCCGGGACTCCCAGTAAGACTGCATTTATTCACATAAGAATCATTGCCCATTATTTTCAGCACAGGCTTTGTCATCTATAAATATATTTTGTTTCAAAGGGTAAGCCCGGTTTACCAGGACCTCCTGGTGGGAAAGGCAGCGAAGGACCTCAGGGAAAAGATGGACGTCCTGGGTTGGATGGCTTCCCTGGACCACAGGTACGTTTCACATGTTGCCCTATATTTTTATCATAATGGTTGATTGACAGGTGAGTTTTCGAGTGGGTTGGAATGACCTGATCACAAAACGTATTGGAACCCATTTATATTTAGTGGAGTTAGAAGAGTCCACATTTTGTATTGATGTTTATAACACATGGAAATAGGAATTTGTGTACGGATTCCTAATAGTAACATTTTAATAACAGTGTTTCACATGTGTCTGCAGGGACTGAGGGGAGACAAAGGTGACAGAGGTGATAGAGTGAGTTTAAGTTCCTTTTTTTACACATCTTAAGTATAAAAGTTTCCCTCTGCTGAACACTGAAATGTGCAGTTTTGATCATTGTTAAATGTGCTCGTCTTTTTAGGGTGAACCTGGTAGAGATGGTACTGGTCTTCCGGGTCCACCTGGTCCCCCTGGCCAGATTGTTTATCACGCTGAAAATGTAAGTCTTCAAAATTGTTGCTTTGTTGCCAACTGTTGTTTGATTTTATTAAACTGTTCTTTATTTCTGTACAGTATGATGGAGACAGAACAGGACCTCAGGTATGAAAACCGTGCTTCTAATATAAAAAGTATATGGGGTGAGGAAGGCGGTACGAGAGCCTTGAGGCGGCCCGGTGGCGTGAGTGATACCGGTCCCGCATATCTCACGGCTCTCGTCCCGCCTTCCTCACCACAGTATAATATAGTGTTTTTAAATGTATAGTTCACCCAAAAAAAAATCTTATTTATTCACCCTCATATGATTTCCAACACCGTACATCACATCCTTCTATTTAGCACAGAAGGAGACATTTTGGAAAGCATTTTAATGTTTTTAAATACACAAGTGAATGGTAGTTGAGGCAGTGAGTCATGTTTTTGTGTTGTTTTTGGTTTTTAGGGTGGACTTGGTATTCCAGGTCAAGCTGGATTCCCAGTAAGTACATAACTCCCCTATTTTTGCTTCAATTTCTTCCCAAGCTGAGCACCTTACTCAATTATACAAAGTGCACATAATAAAAAAAGTCAAATTAAGTCATCAGAACTTAGCTTAGGGTGAATTCAAGTGGTTTATCCAATCCTTTACATTAACGCCTTTGACAAATGCTTTTGTCCAAAATGCTTTTTTATCCAGCAAAGCTGGAGTCATCCATTTTTGGAATCATCCAAGTCTTACAGTCTGTCTCTATTTCTTCTTTACATCAGGGCCCAATCGGACCCAAAGGTGACAGAGGTGAACCTGGAGCACCAGGTTATGCCATTAAGGTTTGTTTTTAGCTGCTTATAAAAAGAGTTTATTATGAAGCACACAAAGCCTTGTGAGCTGAAATTTGTATTTGTTTGCAGGGGGAGAAAGGAGAACCTGGGCTTATTGTTGGACCTGATGGAAACCCATTTTACCTCGGTGGATCGACAGGCTCGCAGGTAAGCTTGCAAGGCTGTTTGTATGGTGTTGCTTATATCTGTTTTGTCATTTTTTACGTTGAAGTTAATATGTTGTTTACTCATTGTAGGGTGAGAGAGGGATCCCTGGACCAGTTGGACCTTCTGTAAGTTTATGTTTAGATTTTTTGTACCAATGCTATTGCATCATGGCTTTACTTTCTAAACCATATGCAATTTTATTCAGGGGCCAGCTGGACCTCAAGGTCCAAAAGGTGAATTTGGAATGCCAGGCAGACCCGTAAGTCTTTACTTAAGAAAAAGCAACAGGACTCTTATGCATATTGTTGTCTGGTTCACACACGCATTTGGATAATACTTTATTCTTCATATTCTTCATTTATAGGGCCGTCCAGGAGTGAACGGTTATAAAGGTGAAAAGGGAGAAGCAGGGTCAGGTTCTGGATATGGCTACCAGGTGAGTAGACTACACACTGTTGAATTGGAAGAAAATGCTTAATTTGTTTATAACAGTATTTTTTATATTGATATCATGTCCTGATGAGTAATTTTGTGACTTTTAAAGGGTCCCCCTGGTCCCCCAGGACCCCCTGGTCCCCCCGGCCCTCCGTTGCCCTTGGAAAGATACAGCGTAAGTGCTTTTTGTCTCAAGTAAGCTTTAATTCATGCATGACGTTTTACAGCATGAGCTCTGTATTCTGTTCACGTGTTTTGAAGCTTTCTGAGCCCCTTCATCTTTGTAATTTCATTTTTTACGTTTCAGGGATATGAAGATTTGGCGAGAACTTTTACAGGTGGGTTTTGTATTGATAATGAAAGTCATTCAAGTTGACATGAACTCAAAATACACATTACATAATGCGTTTTTGGTTTTCTTAAGCTCCTAAAGGAGACAAAGGAGACCCTGGCGCCGCTGGCATTCCTGGATCCCCTGGTAAATGACTATTTTAGCCACTTGAATACAAAAGCACTCATCAATATTAATCATCATAGTACAAGACGTGGTCATATTTAATGTATGAATGCAATGTTTTCTCATTTGTCACAGGTTTCGGAACTAATTTTGATATCTACACGCTTAAGGTTTGTGAATCAACCTGACAAAATCCACACATGAAGTATAAACAATGTTTTCAATGTGATATCAAAACGGTTAAATAAAATATGACATCTGGTTCATCAGGAGGAGATGAAGGGAGAACTTGGTGAGCCTGGTCTTAAAGGAGAGAAAGGGGAACCAGGCGGTGGATTTTACGATCCTCGTTTAGGAGGTGTACAGGGACCCCCAGGAAGCCCTGGACTTCCTGTAAGGATTCATGAGAGAGATTAAAAGCAAAATTTGTTATATGAATGTTTAGTTCATATCAAAATCATCTTTTCCAGGGACCTAAAGGAGACTCCATCAGAGGTCCACCTGGACCGCAGGGCCCTTCTGGGCCACCTGGAGTTGGTAATGATGGTCGCCCAGGAACTCCAGGAGCCCCAGGACCTCCCGGTCCTCCAGGGACACCATCTTTGTCAGGGCCCTATAGACCATGTAAGGAAACATTCTTCGTATACTCATGATGTCCTTGAGAAACTTGTTAAAAAAAACATGTTTTTGAACTATTTGATATATTTGTGATGTATAATAAGCCCGTTTTGGGTGTTTCAGCACTCAGTATTCCCGGGCCCCCAGGTCCCGCAGGACCTCCTGGAAGCCCCGGTCATGGATCAGGGGTGAGTGAGGTCTTCCTTTGAAAAATGCTTTATATGTCTGAACACAAAGCTTGATACCGCAGTCATGACCCCGGTTTGTATGTTTAATGAGTTTTATAGCATGGTGGCATTCATATGACATTTATTGTTTCTGTATCACCACTTTAAAATAAATGGTATGTTATAAAATGCACTATTACAATACTGTTAAAAATATATGGCTTGAATGCACTGTCGCTTAGGTTAAAAGCATTTTCCACAAGCAGAGGTGAAAGTGTTTTTATTGCTGTTTACAGGTGAATGTGCTCAGGTCTTATGACTTGATGCTCGCCACAGCACGGAGACACACAGAAGGAGCTCTTATATATATTTTGGACAGAAGTGACCTCTACGTCAGAGTTCAAAATGGAGTCAGACAAGTGATGGTAAGGTTCTGGTCAATGATGTGACTTTATTTATTTTTCAAGAAACATACAATGACTTATGCACCTGTTCTTTAGAAATGTGTGAAGCTTTTAAATTAAAGTCAAAATCAATATGTCTAACTTGTGTACGGTACCCATATTGGCATAGTATGGCTTTATTATCATTTATTTTTAAAAAGAGCCGCAGAGATCTATCTTTTTTAACATTTTTAATTTATTGATTGAAGATTTTTGATTTAAAATTTTAATTACATTTTAAAAACCTTAAGAATGCTAATGCTTCCCCTTTTTTTCCAAAGATTTTTCCCATCATCCTTATTCACCGTTGATCTGTTTCAAGTCTATGTTTCAACTAATCCACTGCCTTCCCTTAAATTTATGCTTTTTCATTTTATTTGCAGCTTGGAGATTATAAACCCTTCTATGGAGATCTGGTAAGCAGTGTAAATAAAAGCCAGTCTTAGTTTTCCTTTAATATAAAAAAATGCACCCAACACTGAATCAAAGTTAGTTTGTAGATATGCTTATGGATTCCTGAATGTGATATAGGAGAGATGACTGTCGCTTCCTTGTTCTTCCTCCAGGACAATGAGGTAGCAGCTGTTCAGCCACCTCCTGTTGTCCAGTATTCCCAGGACCACACGTCCAACAACGGTGCAGAACAGATTTCCCCACCGCACAATCCCATCGAGTTGCCGAGGGAGTCTGAAAACAGGAACCCAAGCACGCCTGACTCCAGCTACCCAGATCCACGATACCCCCCTCAGCCCGACCCTAGATACCCACCCCAAACCGACAGCAGATACAACTCTGGTCATTTACCAATCAGATTCCCTGTGACCCCTGCTCGCCGTCCCAACCCCCCCGTCAATCAACCTGAAGGCCACACGCACACATCTGGGCCAGGGGTTAGTTTAGTAAACTTGTCACAACTTTATCATTTTCTTTGATTATACCTTTTCTGTATTTGTTGACACATTTGTTTTTGGCGCAGTTGCATATTATTGCCCTCAACTCTCCACAAGTGGGCAACATGAGAGGCATTCGTGGGGCAGACTTCATGTGCTTCCAGCAGGCTCGGGCCGTGGGGCTGACAGGAACGTTCAGAGCATTCCTTTCTTCCAAACTCCAGGATCTCTACAGCATCGTGCGTAAATCTGACCGAGAGACACTTCCGATTGTTAACCTCAAGGTGCGCATTCTGTACATTAGTCATAAAGTAGGCCAGTTAGTCCATTAAAGTTGTCAGCCACACAATTCTTTAATCCCAAAACCATCCCTCTGCAGGATCAAGTGCTGTTCAAAAACTGGGAATCTCTCTTCAGTGATTCAGAGAGCCGGATGAAGGAAAATGCTTCCATTTATTCGTTTGATGGTAGAGATGTCATGAGAGACAGTGCCTGGTGAGTACCACTGATGTGAGCCATTGGTTGCAATACGCAACCTCACCACTAGATGATGCTAGATTTCATACACTGGACCTTAACGTAGTTAAAAAAGCTTTAAAAACTTTGATCTTTTTTTTCCTATGAAGTGTAAAATAAAATTGTCTTTTAGTGTTTGTCAAATGCATGTATGTTTAATGTTAAACATTTTTCCTGTCCTGTTCTGTAGGCCAGAGAAGATGATCTGGCATGGGTCCAATGGTAAGGGTCACCGGCAGATGGATAACTACTGTGAGACGTGGAGGGCTGGAGACCACGCGGTGACAGGCCTGTCCTCGAATCTGCAGTCGGGTCAACTTCTCCAGCAGACCCCCACCAGCTGTTCCGGGTCTTATATAGTGCTGTGTATCGAGAACAGCTACATGACACAGTCCAAGAAATAAAGCCGTCCGTGTCTTCGAGGTCCACACAACTGCTTACACAGGCTCAGACCCACTCCAACAGACGCCTGCTTCTACGATTGGAAAAAAGAATGAAAACAAAATGTAAAAGAACTGAATCTGCCTTAAGAAGAATTTGCTAGTCATGTATGTTTTCCCTCATCACAATGCCAAAGAGGCAAGTTGAACGTGGAGGTTTTTGCTCTTTCTCAGGGCAGTGGCACATAATTTCAGGGGGTTAAACTAGAGAAGTGAGGCCAACTGAGGCAGTGTTTTTACAGTAACTGTATCCATATAAAATTTTGTATATGAATTGTTTGTTGTCTGTGTTGTTCTGTTTTTATTTTTTGATGTCAATTGGTATAGTTAACCAAGTTTAGCTACATATTTTTGTGTAACATTTCCAATTATTTGTCCAGACTATTTCCATTTTCATCCAAGGTTTGCTGGATACCAAGGAGCCAAACTTGATATAGTTTTAGGATTAAAAGAGAAAATATTTATTTTGCAATGAAGAGAGCTAAAATATGATTTAAAACTGAAACAAACAAGATTTTTTTTCTGTTTTAGTAAGCACTTTATACAGAATCTGTTTAATACTTACACAGATACAAGTGCAAGACTAAAATAGTTAAAACAAACTTTTGTGAAAAGAAATCATTAGGTAAAGCGATGTGCCTTGAAAATTGCAATACTTATCCCTAAAATGCCTTTTGTACAATGATTTTAATTCTCTCGCATCTATAGGATCACTTGTGTTTTTCTATTGTGATAAATGTGAAATTTCATATAGACATTTTTTATTTTACATTTCTGGTTGAATCCAGAACTTTTGATAGACCACATAAGAGGGCGATTTGCATTTTTGTGACGTAAATATTGATGTAGAAAAAGTTGTAAGCTTCTCGCTGTTACTCCATAACAGTTACACATCTAAGAATTCATTGTTAGACGTAAAGAGTTGTTGTTGCGTTTGGTGCTTTTCATTGATGAAACAGCTGATGACAGTGTTTGGAGAGATATGTTTGATAAAGACACTTTATCTTTGGTCCATATAGAATTTCAGACACCTGATCCACTGTAGTGCTACTGATGTGTACAGTACAATCATGTGGACTTCTAGTTTTTTTATGTTTTTCATTACCACTTCAGCACATACCATGTTCAGAGGCACTGAATAAATAATAGTTTTTATTTGCCACAATGCATTCGCACAGCTTTTAAAACTATGACACATATACACGTTTTCTCTATTCATGCACAATATTAACATTCCGGACATTATTCACAAGCGATTTCGTATCATGAATGTGCTTACTGTTGACACTGTTATTCATTGTCTGATTACTGAAAATAAATACATTTTTTCCTCTCACAATTATGTTTCTTAAATTTTGATTTGAGAAACAAATATGTTTTACCCATTGTATTATTTGAGATTATTTAATAAGTATATAAAGACCAAAATCATTATTTTATCCACTCAACACACAATGTACATTTTCTTTATGCAAATGTTTTCTAAACAATAGTTTATTGTTATCGCAGCTGTCAAGCTCCAAAACTGCAGCTTTTTCATATAAAACAATAACTTTTTGTGAGAAACAGACCTGTTTTAAATGCTTCTCGGCATATTCAAACTGGCACGCTGTTTGTTAACGATAAAATATAAACAATTTTGTTTTCATATGGAGGTGTGTAAAGACATCACTTTGTGCTTCACAGAAAAATAACCGCACGCAGTTTAGAAATGACATAAAGGTGAGAAAATGATGAGAGGAACTCTTCCTTTATGGTTGAGTTAAGATTAAGTGAAGTTCAGTTTAATTCCCCTCCTCAAATTCTTACAAAAGCCATCTTTGATAAGCATAAGTGCTCTTCGTTGCATTGCTTTAAATTGTGAACTGTGCTTTTCTACTAAATGCTGTTTAAGCAGCGAACAAGTCTCACGCAAACGTCTGCTCTGCGCTTATGGCTGAGGGGCCTGAAGTCCTGATTCATGCATGTCTCTAAATTGCACAGCATGCCCCTTTGATGACATTGCAATCCCTCCTCTGTCCGCCTGAAGGGTTTTACGGCCTGTTCAATAGGATTTAGCGAAGTAAGACACAAATCAGAGACTGCTGACAGGAGCTGGTGAAGCGACCCCTTTTGTATCCCAAGACTTAAAGGTCTTCCGCAAGCATTTCAGGCGAGTAATCCGAAGCTGTGGTAAAATAGCCCATGGTAACAGCATTTGGGAATGTCAGAGTATCCAAAAGAAATGAAAAGAATGATATGAAAATGACAAAAGAATGTCCTGCGTATCCAGGAGGTTGAACCATGTTTTTTCCTGACAAAAACAGCATAATTATACAAGATTTGATTTATGGAGGCTACAGCAAGTTACACTGCAGGAGTTCGGCAAGATGACAGATGGATATGTTTTTAGTATTTGTGCTTGAAACAAAAGAAAAGCACAAGTATTCATCTTAGATCAGAATGGATGTGCAGAATATAGCCAGAACAGAGGGTCACCAAAAGACATATTTACTGTAAGCAAGGTACGTAAAACACATAAATACAGACGATTTCAGACGTAACAACATAAACGTTATGTGGCACAAACCTAACTTCCGGTAGACCTCAGCAAAGAATCAATAACTGTTGAGTAGTTTGAATTTAATTCAATACAATGAATATACAATCAAATATTATTAGTATTCATACTTGAATCAATTAAATATAAAATAAATTGTTATATTATAACCAAACACAGACCAACTGCGTCCGATGAAACTGTCCATGGATGGCAAGTTTAAAATAGTGCATTCATTAAACATGTTGGTGAAAAATTATTAGGCGTAAATTAATAAGCGAGTTCGACCCGATGCGCAGACCGATCGGCATATGACTTCAAAGTACCGCGAGACTAACGCTTTTGCATCCTTTTCGCGGCATTTTGATGTTACTCCTACGCCATCGTACGCAGCGACGCAGCCGTAGCCTGCTTGGATATCGCTGGCTTGTGTCACGGCGCAAATGTTATAAGTTATGAAATGAAAAACAAATATGATAAAACGGTGAGCATGAAAACTCATTTAAAATGTAGGCTAATTGTTGTACCGGGTGTTTATATCTCTTGTAGTTTAATTATTTTCGCGGCGGTTGTCAGGCCATGAGCGAACCATACGGGTCATGTGACAATCGAAAACATGATGTATATATTATTCGGAAATGTATTTATGCTTCACAAACAAGGGATAAATAAGTAGCCTACTTGCTTGTGTTCTCAGAGTTTTATTGTTGTTATTGTTGACTGCATATGAATACGATAAATTATTATCTGCCTTAAATACTCTGATGATAAAAACCATAGAAAGCATCACAGAAATTCTGATGGATTTAATGTACAGTAATGGGATTATTTTGGTTTCAATGTAAACTATAATGGTCTATGTGGGTTCTTCTGGTAATATGTTGGGGTTTTTAGTGGGATTTTATGTTGGATGACGGGAACCAAGAGGACATAATTAAATCCTACGGGGAAATACTTAAAACACACTAGATCAATTGTATAATTATGTAACGGTTTTAATAGTAAACAGCTGATAGTTCATAACGATATATGATTTATTCTGGAAAAGTGTAGACTACTCATCTGTGTCCGTTCACAATTCAATTCTTTCAACCTATCCATTTTCATTATAGCTGTGCTGACTTTTAACATTTACCAATCAGCCGACTTTACTTTTTTGAACCCTATTGTTATTTGAAAATGTACTAATAAACAAGGAGTAGGTCCTATTTATTAATATTAATTGTGAGGTTGAACAGTTTTTTCAGGATAAAGGTTAAAGCATGTGTGCTCTGTGCTCAACGAACTGAATCTTTTCTCTTGGGCATGAATGGTGAAAATATTTAATTGCTTTTTGACTTTAAAATGGACTTTTGGTCAATCATTTCTGATTAGAATGGACCTGTATGCTTCATACAATCAAAATACAATAAAACATGTTTTTTCTCCAACTTTGAGCATTTAACAGCATAGCACAAAAGCAGTTTTCTAAATCCAACTGTTAAATAGAAAATTTTGCTTAATTGCCCCCAACCCCCTCTCCAAAAAAACATTATCAGATGGGGGCCCGGAGTCAAATCTGGCTTCTCCCCTCCAAGAGCTTGTTGCACCCTGCTGAGTGATATAGTGTCTACGTAAATCTTCGTGACTGCAAACACGACGAACAATCTGCAGCTGACTGCAATCTCTAGCGCTGGCACAGGAAATCTATATTTAGCAGCAAGTAAGTAATAACAAAGCGCATCCAAATGGTCTACAGACGGTAATGATACGAGAGCGGGACAAGATGTTGGCTTTAATTACATTGGTAGCGAAGGTAAAGCCATGTCTGGTAGACGTGCTGTGTTTATGCTGTCTTTGTGAGTCACTGAAAGATGTGTTGCTGCTGAATGCTGTTGGCTTCATGGAGCTGGTTAATACTGCTGCTTCATTTACTCTCTTGCGTTCTCGTCTTTGTATTCGAAGGTGCCATCAGACAAAGCTGTCAATGAGATTCAGCCTAAATTAGATGCCACACGAATGAATCGGCAGCTCTTGTGTTTCAGAAATGTGTAAAGGACAGCGTAGTCTCATTGTTGGACAACAGAGAAGGAAATTCTCAGATAATTAGATCTTCATAGTGATTGGAGGGTCATGATATACAAATCATGAAAAAGTATAAGCTCACTTTCAAAAATACAAAGGATTGATTTAGCGTTTTTTTTTTATTTCTTAAAACAACAGCAGGATATCAACATTTAACAAATGGCAATTTGAGGACATATTTCAGTGCTATTGTGTATACTTTGGAAAAAAAATATCAAAAATATTTGGATCACTTTTTTATTTTGTCGATGAATAAAGTTAAAGGCCAGTAACCAAAATCTTTAAAGGGACTCTTCATCCAAAAATTAAATGATCTCATCATTCACTCACCTTCAAATTTTTCCAAATCTGTATACATTTCTTTGTTCTGATAAACAGAGAGAAGATATTTGGAAGTTGCTTATAACCAGAAAGATTTTGCCCCCCATTGACTACAATAGTGGGAAAGAATACGATGGTAGTCAAAAGTGCCCCAGAACTGTTTGCTGTCTTCAAAATGTCTTATTTTGTGTTCAACAGAACAAACAAAAAAATCTAAAGTATTTTTTCCAACTATGGTAGTCAATGGTGGGCATTCTTCAAATATCTTTCCCTGTTACATCAAAACAAAGAAATGTATACGATGTGGAACAACTCTAAGGTGAGTGAATGATTGATGAATTTTCATTTTTGGGTGAAGTATCCCTTTAGCCAACTATGCCGATGCCCGATGTTTATTCATGCCGTTCATTTTGCACCCTTGCATATGACCTTATGAATCCACTTAACTTTATGATATCAACTGTTTATCGGCAGTTTCAAAGACAATTCACAAATATATCAAACCTTAAAATAATGACATCCGCTTATAAAGTGCCAGACGTTATCAATCCTCATGTGTAAGCGGGGTCCATCTTCCCTGCTAAGCATGACATTTAAAGCACGATTGTACTCCAGAATTAATGAATAATTGATGCTATCTAACCGAAATTGTAAGCGTGGTATGCCACGCTCTCGTGGTAAATGTGTTTATAATGAAAGCGATCTGTCACTATAAAATGCCTTACGCCAAATGTAAATCAGTGGGGCAGGAAATGTAACAACAGCCTATCTACAGACTAAATAAATGTTTGCTTTATACAATGGTATCCCATGTTTACCCATCAAGCCATTAAATCTCTTGCGCATTGATGGATTTGTGTCTAAATCTGCATTATCGCTGGCACAGCGTGGCAACAGTTTTGGCAGGTTTTAGCCGTGGAAGTTAAGTGCTTTTCTCCTCACTTCTTATCCCCGACTTCACCTTTCAGACTCGCAGCTCTCCACACACTGGTGTGTCTGCAGCCGGAAACATATCCAATGTGACATCTCCTCCTGTTGCTCATGCATTTTTTATGGGCCCTCTCTCTCCTACTCAGTCCTCTCAGAGGAAGCCCAGCACTCGGTGCGTGCCATAGTCTATACTACAGTCCCTTTAAACTGGTTTTCTCGTCTATACTGACAGGCAGACGTGCTTTGTATGTGTATGTGCTAGCAGGGCATGGGTGAATACAGGAGTCAAGTTTTTATAGGCCTTAGCGCTTCTTACAATTTACATTGCTTTGAAGCAGCTGTACAGAAAATACATGTTTAAGCAAATAGACGATACAAATAAATGAATTGATGGTTATAATATATAAATATAAGAGGAACCAGTAAACCCCCTGCTGAATCATCACATGTTTGTGCTTGCTCATGCTACGCATATCTGCCCATGTTATTTACCCATGGTGCACTTTGTTATTTATAGGTGCATCGATTTTGCTCCTGCATGAAATTCACCGAGCCGGCATGTGCCTGGTGCTTTTCTGAGAAGCTGAGAAAAGCTTGGAAGCCCCGACCCTAAAATATTCCCCCGTCACTTGGACATCTGCGGAATCTGGTGCTAGAGAAGTTTCTCCACTCTGAGCGCACGGATAAGCGCTTCCAAGGTACATTCATCCTGTCAGACTGAGAGTGTATTGAGCTCTCTTCGTTGTGGCTTGTTAATAGGACATTATTACATTAGGTCAATATTACATCTGTCTCCACATCTGTGTTCATGTCGCTCAGTAGGTAGAGCATGTCTTTAGAAATGCAAGCGTACGTTTCCCACAAAAAGCATGCATACTGGGCACTTCCTGGGTTATGGATGTGTCATTTTCAGTCAAAACTTAAAATATAAAATTTCAGAGAATGTATTAATTATCAATATATCGAATCATCTGTGAGAAATATATTTGAATCATATTTGTGACCCTGCCTGTGAAAACCCAGCTAAATTCATTTTTGGTTATTTACTGTTTTTATATAAAACAATTATACTGTAGATCGTGTAAATTCTGTGAAAATGTGTCTTTAATATCGGGGAAGGCCATGTGAAAGATTGAAATCATATTAAAATTGATGGTTGAAATCCAACTTTGATGGTCGTTATCTCAAAATAAAAGCCTGGTTTTAACAGACTGGCTCACATTTTACGGAACCCCCGAAGAGACCAGACATCAGAAAAATATTAGTCTAAGGACGAGTTTCTATTTTAAAACAGAAAAAATAAATGCGCTATTGATTTGACAAAAAGAATGCACGTCTTTGAGACGACATACTTTGGAGGATTTCTGAGAATTAAAATGTACAAACAAGAAGCAACTATACCCAACAAATAGAGAACGCTTGGCAATAAAATAGTTATTTTACTTAAATTTTCCTATGTCCAATTATGAGGAATATTGAGAGTTATGGATGTGACAATTCACCGACCCATTTTTCGGAAAACTATGCTTCAAAAACTTTAAGAGAGCATAGTGAAAACCTTTGGTAAAAGCTTGATCTTAGTTGACATTTGCACGGAATTGCCCTACTTTTAATATGTGTATCTATTTTGCACTTTATCACTTTGAAGGAAAGTGTCTAGCAGATGGATAAATGTAAATATAATTGAAATCAGCCTATCCTGCTGTTCAGAGAATCTGGCTTTTTATTTATCAGTTATACAACAGTTTCTATTTCTCATTCAGCGAGCCTGAATATCGATCTTTAGATAGAAAAATAGGTCCTTATGAAACGAAGTGTTCCGGCTCTGTGGTTTCGGCTATATGTGGTGGTTAATATGGGGAAGTCTCAAAGTGTCAAAATCCCATAGAGTGATAATTGTGTCCATTGATCACAGTGGCAGAATTATTTTTTACTCATTTTCTTTCTTTTTAGGTATCATTTCTGCCTGTTTAACTTCATTGCAGCCCTTTCTGGTGTAGCCCTTGCCTCTGCCATTTCTGCAGTGAAGCTTGCCGAGTTATTCTGCTAGGTTAAGCGCCTCACAATCTAATTACTCTAATGTCGGCTGAGGTCTTAAATCACACTTATTGGGTAAGTGCGCCCGTTTGTCTGTCCTTCAGAAGAGAACCTCCATGCTGCTCTCTGACTAATTATTCCAACTGGATATGAGCAATTGCACTTATTGGCTAGGGCATGGCACCGGCTGCCTGCTCTCCTATTCGCTGCCGGTGATTTCCGCATGTGATTGGCTCCCGGGAGGGAGCGGGAGGGGCTTTCTCTCTTTCCTCCCCGTGCCGGAGCGTGTGTGGATGTGAGGACTCTTTCTCTGGTGTTATTTGAGTGGCTGCAGGTACTGGTGTCTGCCTCTGTGCCGGAGGGTTGACGAGAGAAAAAAAGAGGACTAGTGCTCGATATCCCCCTCTGGCCTCCCCATCTCCCTGCTCCCTGTCACTCCATCCTTCCTTCCTCCCTCCCGGACCACCCGTCAGCGGCCGGATCAACCCGCCCGCACCCTCCTCCTACAACCCCTTTGACTATCCTCACTTCACCGTCCCGTCTCATCAACTCTGTGCAGGTAAGACACGAGCTAAATGGGACTCTGCTTTAGTGCTTTAAAGATGTTCTTTCCTCTTTGCATGCCTTGCTTTCTCTCTTTCACACACACACACACACACACACACACACACACACACACACACGCAGGCTCTCTCACTCGTTCTCACACACCCATCTTCACACTGTTTAGCTTTCAAGTTTTTTCCCTATGGCACTTCCTCTCAAAGGAAGGCGTGCGGAGAGAGATGAGGGATTACAATCTGTGAGGTCACTGTTTTCTAGCCCAAACTTAGTTCACGCGGAGTGCTTACTTTCTTTATCTAACATCTCTGCCTCCTCTGAAGTCTCGTGATGCCTAGCAGCTACAGAAATCGATGCTGTGGGTCACAAACCAAAGTAGTTTTACACATTTCAGTGTTTATTTTTTGCATGTCCGTATTTTAGTAAAAATACGGTTGAGGGAAATATTTCAAATAGGTTCTTGTGCTTCTTTGGATTTGGCACAAACTGTTGTCTACAGCTAACAGGACTGATTTAATCAAACAAGTTATTTTAGAATGAAATTTTGGCATTTGCATGGTCCATATAGTGTCAAAAATGCACTCCAACACTCTTAGAAATAAAGGTGCTTAAAAGCTTCTTCACAGCGATGCCATAGAAGAACAATTTTGGGTTCTACAAAGAACCGTCTCTTTCTTACCTTTTTAATAATACCTTTTGTTAAACAAAGAACCTTTTGTGACACAGAAAAGTTATTTTGATGTAAAGGTTCTTTACGGAACCATTAAGACAAACGGGTTCTTATATGGCATCGTGAAGCACCTTTGTGTTTAAGAGTGAAGTATTTAAATGCTTAGTCAACGCTTTGCATGCACACTGTTCTGTACATTGTATTTATATGTTGTTTTATATTTTTACTATGCCTGGTTTCACAGTTGAGTCTTAAGGGTAGTCCCAGACTAAAATTAATGTTTGAGCTGTCTTAACTAAAAATAATTTGCCCCGGTATCTTAAAATATGTCAGTGCCATTGTTTTGTCTCAAGATGCACAGACGTAATGTTTATTCTTCTAAGACATTTTTATAAAAGGGACTTAAATATGCCAATTCAACTAAGGCATAGTCCTGGTTTAAGCCAACCCTTGACTGGAAAACCGGGCTTTGGTGCTTAATTATTTTCTCCTATTTTAGTATTTTTAGAATTCCTATTAAGTGATGGATTTGAATTTTCCCAAAAATGTGTGAATACTGTGGTGCGGTTTGTTCGCAGTATGTCGGTAGCACAACACAGCAATATCGGGAATTGGCCTAGAAGTTTTTGCGTGAGATACTGTATGTGTCAGGTCTAAGGATTTATAGCCCATATAGCAAATAAAACAAAGTGGTCCTGTTTGACAGCCTGGGGATGTAAATAAGTGCTGCACACAACCATCAATACAGTCCAGTGTTCGACAAGGTTTGAAACTCAAATTCACAGCTTTAGCTCTTGGCCACAGACATTTTCCTATCTGTTTGAATAACAGCATCTCAATAATTACAAGCAGATTATACTTATATATTTTATCAGCTCTGTGTCCATACCTTAGACAGGATAAAGAGGCACTTGATCAAGCAGTTATGAGTTGTTGAAGGAAATGATCTCATGTCAGTAAAAGTAATAATTAGGTGTGTATATTCAGAACAAGTGTCTTCATTAACACTATTATCCCACACTGGCATGTATCCAACAGTGGGGCACAGAAGAGATTGATCAAACAATAATCAGATCTTTAGCTAACACAGATGTGCGACAGGAACACGGCAGGACTTGAGGATTTTTACCGTTCTTTATTTAACACCCTTTTAAGAACCGAGCATTGATCTTTCTAGTTATATCGCACCCTGTGTCCTGGCAGTCCTTGTAAAGTGGATTTCACTAAAGCCACGGGATGCATACGCCATGTTTAATGTTAATTGATTATTTGGTGCATTGTTTTCTCACATTTGCTCGTCTCGACTTAGCTCACATTTTCTTTAGTTACAAACTCAGTATTCCAGTGCCATCACCTGGCAGTGGCAAGTGAGCTAGAGAAATTTACTATCCGGGGATATTTGAAGAGTTCATTTGCAAAATCAAATAACAGATCAAATCCTGTTTTTTTATTTAACATCAATCAAACAGAGTTGGGTTGTTTTGTTTAAGTAATAATACCCAACACAATAAATCACAATAAAACCATGATTTTTTTAAATGAATTAAATTATACATTTCTCAAATATACCCTTCATTTCTTACCAGCCATGAAACTTTATTTTGCACATATGTTTATAAAAACTTAAATATATTCCCTCCCATGACAGTGGGATTATTTATCTTTTCTCTTAATTTCATTTTCTTGCTGTTTAGTGTCATTGCACCACTGGCTGCATTGATGAAACAGTCTCCATCTCCTGATAAAACTCTAACAAATATATTAAGATTTGTACCTCATTTTTTTCAATCGGATATGATATGAAGTTTTAATTTCTTGAATTTGGGTTACACACATTGTAACATAATGTTATTAAAACTTATATAAATCATGTTTTTTTGCAGTTCTTAATATAGTTAAAGGGCCTTTTATTTACTTGCATAAAAAGCCAATTTCATGCATATTTGGCACAATTTTACGCATATTTTGCGCTAGACTTTTTTGACCCTGATTATAATTTGTCCTTTCGGGAAGGGCATTGAATGTCTTCATTTAATGGCTTCTATGTTTACTGAAAAACAACTCAGCGTTTTATTTTGCTGATTTTATATCATTGCTAAATCATTGCACAAATACTGGTATTACTGCAACATAAACAATTTCAGAGAGCGAGAGTCGAATTGCTCAAGTTATAAAGAGCTGTTACTTTTAGATCCACTTGGTTCTTGGATAAGAAAGTTGTTTCACTGACAGCTCAAGTGTTCTGAAACGTTTCTGTCAGTCTGGATTTGCTTTGCATCTCAGCATATCGATGTCTATTTTAGACATGCGCTCACGGACTCATCTGAAAGCCGTGTAAAAAATCAGTCCAGCTTATCACATATAGTATGACTACAAATATAGGCAGTTTCTTAAATAAGAGTAAATTGGAAATGTCATCGATGACGACTTATTTTTACTAAACCACTTTAGATTAGTTTTAGTTGCATATTTACCTCGCGCTACATTTTCATCAGCGTAAAACAGATGCGTGAAGTTTTGGGAAAAGCTATTACTTGCCAGACGAGTTCAATTATATTCTCACTAACAAGACATGTTTTTTCCGCTGACGCCCGTGATCTAGAAGCAGCTGGTCTTTTTGTGCTTTGGCTTGTTTTTTTTTCCTCCGGATCTCATGCTGTCCTGGCTTCCGAGTTGCTGGTTCGGCAGAGTTGCGCTATGAAACGGCCTCTGCTATTGGCCTATACCGTATTTGCCAGCAAGCTACGGGAGTCTGGATATCACTTCGGACTGAGTTCCAAACAAAATTGTAGGCCTACATCAGATTTTGCTCATCTAGTAGGATGTGGAAAGAAGCCAGCTTGACTTCAGAGAAAGGGACAGCTTTTATTTACAGTATTAAATTACTCCATTACAGGCTCTTGGCACTAACAGAGAGTCAGCTTTCTCCCATCCTCCCTACGGCCTTATTGGTACACAGTTCTCCTCCGCATGGTCTTAGAGTAAGTTGAAAACGTCATGCCTGTGTCATAACTCATAAGCGATTGCAAAGTGTTGTTGGGGGCTGAAATTGAACGCTGCACCTTTTTGAAGTAAGGCCGGAAAGAATTATGGCCTGTGAAATCCCGGGCCCTTTGTCTCTTTGCAAAACCACTCTGCAGTGTAATTTAACCCGCCTATGGTCCGTGAGATCAATCGGTAGCCAGGATGCTCGGGGGGGGGGGGGGGGCGGGGACCCCCGCTGCAGTCGTTGTTAATGCTTGGCTGGTTGGTGATGCTATTTTTATTGTTTCCAATGTATGATGCAGTGGAGATGTGCTGGGAAAGGTTAGGGAAACATCGCAGGATTCTCTGAATTCTCAGATCCGTGGGTCACCTAAACCCAGCTGATACTGCTTGCTGTTTGATTAAGTCAGGTCGTCCTGTTGTTAATCTGTCAATGATCCACTTTAATCACTCCTGGAATCCAGGCTATATACTACGTCTGGAACGCATGCGGTTGCAAGTTAGTGCTTTCTTTTTTTTCTTGTGGGAAATATGGAAACTTATTTCTGAGAATTTGGAGTTAAGCTCCAAAAAGCACATACATCCAATATACTGTAAAAGTAACCCATAACAACAACAACAACTCCAGTGGGTTAGTTTACAGTTGTTGAAAAATGAAGAGAGCACTCCAGTTTTGCCTCCGATCAATGTTTCTGGTTGTATTGCGTCTATTACAATTTCAACAGAAACCTAAGGAATGCCATAATGTTCCCCAAAAACAATGTGACAGACTGACAGCATGCAAAGATATTGTAAAAGAAGTTGTAAAAAGATCAGTCATATTCCATCATGTTGTTTAAACATGAATATGAACTTGCTTTCTTTGCAGTATTCAAGATCTGCAAACATTGCATCTTTTTGTTATTTTGACCATGTTTGTTTCAGGTTTCTGCATATAAATGCAAATATATATATATATTATTTATTTGAGAACTTTTTTCAGTAATTTACAGAATGAAACAACAATGATCATTTTTCTTTGAACAAGCACCTGTAACTAGTTAATTCCGAAAAATTGAAAATAACTATAGTCCAATTAAGTCGTCTTTTGTTGCTAAAAATGGAGTAAAGTAGACTAGGAAGTATTTACAGGAAATATTGTTTTTTTTGTGAAAAATGCAACTTATGCATCTTAGTTTTATTATCTCTTAATCCATGCCTTTGCAGGTTTGTCTTCTGAAGGGAAATGATAGGTTTGTAATCTTTGTTTTTGTTTAGCAATATTGACAGCAATACAAGAACATCCAGGAAATAATAAACAAAAAGGCAACTCATTGTTACATGGCTAGTAGTCATATGATATTATGATTTATTACACGGCTCGTTGGAATGCTGGATTCTGATTGGCCAGTCGTGACATTTGCAGGTTTGTTATTCCCGGATAACAAGTGCTCAAAACTCAAAACACACGGTAACCCGGAAGCAGCAAATCATTTTGAAAGGTTTTTCTTGACAAATTAAAGGTAAATTTATTTTTTAAAAACATATATGTTTAACATACAGCTTTCCTGTAGCTCAGTGGTAAGTGCATGGCGTTAACAACGGCAAGTTCGTGGGTTAGACCCCAGGGGATTGCACATACTTAGAAACGAATGTATAGGATAATGCAATGTAAGTCCATTTGGTTAAAAGCGTCTGCCAAATGCATAAATGTAAATATATTACATTATATTTACAAATGAATAAGCTTAATTGCCTGTTCGTTACATCTGAACGTCATCTATTACCTTAAAACCAAAAGTAAAAGACTTTCCTCGAAGAGGGTTAGCCTTCAAACGTTTTTTCAAATTCACATTTCATGTCCAGTTTTATTCTCATGTGACAGTTCGCGTCAGGTCCTGATCACACTGTCGGTGCTTACTTCTGCGATAACAACCGGCCGCCTGTACATAAGGTACGCAACAACCAACAAAATTCAAAGCTATTAATATGTTGACATGTTAATATTGCGCATAGATACTTGAAGCTAGTCTTCATTTTTGGCTGAACTATTCCTTTAATAGTAAAAACAAAACAGGAACAACTAAATATATCATCGTTTACTCTGACTTGTGTTCTTCTGTATGACTTATTCCCCTCCATGGAACACAAAGATGATGCTTATTGGCACAATGAACTCTACATCTCAGCACCTGTGCGTTGCAACAAATGTGATGTCACAATACATCTTAAAGAGACAGAGAAGCCTGTCTTCTGGCTCTGTCTTGGCAAGATGACTGGATCTTAGCGTTTTTGTTTGATTAAAAGCACACATGAGTTTGTAAGGTGGTGCAAGAGAAGGGCTGACAGCTTAACCACTGATTATTCAAGCCTCTTAGACTAAGCCACGGCACTTTACTGATGAACGCCTTCTCCACTTCACATTTTTGCTTCCTTCTCTTTTTTTGGAAATTGCTTCTTATCCCCCCCCCTCTCTCTCTCTCTCTCATTCAGCAGTGGGATCAGTAGCAGAGTGATTCATGCAGTGCTGAGGCTTTATTTAGACATAATCCGCTGAGTGTCACTGTGGCATAAGGCTCCGGTCAGGTTCTCCTACCAGGCTCTCACTTTCCTTTACGCCCATCCCCTCCCCACACCACCAGGATAGGATTGTGCCTGCAGGTCACATGCTGTAACGCCCAACCATGCATGATGCAGCATTTTCCCCTCTGCCTCGCCCCACTTATGGCAGCATCACCAGAGAGGGTACATCCCATTACGTGCAAATGTGTACTAATAAAACCTACAACCTCACAAGAGATTTTACTAAAAGCTCCAATTTTTGTTCAGTGTACACTGAGGCCCTCCCACACACTCGCTGGCAAAGGCCTCCGATCCGGAGAGTTGTGACCGCAGCGATGGCCAGATTGAACCCAGCGGGGCGGGGTGTGAGGGAAGAAGGTGTGTCCTGCTGCTTGGAAAGTCTTGTTTAGCTGCCAAAATGGATCTCTGAGCGCGCCTGCCATCTTAAACCTGTAGACATCAGGCGTGTTTTGACTGCGCGTTCACCTTGGGTCTGTTTTGTCATCTGTTTAGGATAGATCTGGGCTTGTCCTTTCCACAACAAATACGCTTGCCTGACACACTTTCCCGGGACGATCGCTTTCGCTCATCCGAAGCATCTGTACAGCTAAGTCAGCAGGAACTATGCTGTGTTCTGCGGGATGCACAGATTGAGGAAGGAGGCTTGAGTTTCTCTCAGCTCTGCGTGGTTTAATGTAGTGTGAGCTCTATTAGACAACAACAGTATTGGGCAATGTATTGAATATTTACAATATATTTGTGAGTTTTGATGAGGTATGGAGTGCATTAAGTGCTAGTGTTAGAATCCCTCCTTATTTTGCAGGCTGCTACTATGAGAGTGTTAAAGGGACAGTGCACCCAAAAATAAAATTTTGTCTTCATTTGTTCATCCTAATGCTGTTCAAAACATATATTTCTTCTGAAACTAAAAAGAAGAGATAAATGTTTCAGTAGTTATGAGTTCATACAATACAATGTCGTTTGGTGACCAAATATTTTCAAAATATATTATTTTGTGTTTTACAGAAGATAGAGTCATACAGGTTTGCAGCGAAATAATTGCAATGAACAATGAAGAATTTTTATTTGTAGTTGATCTATCCCATTAAGACTTTTTAATAGTATTTTGTTAATTTAAGAAAATCACTTTTTAAACAATTTTAAATATACTATATAATGTACACACTGTATATAAATATATGGGTAGTTGACAAATGTGTAAAAAAAATGTGTACCTTAGTGAAATGTAATTTGCTTTGGATAAAAGCGTCTGCCAAAGGCATAAATAAAAATAATATAAATAAATGTGTAATTGTGTCGTTTGGTGTGATAGCAAAAATGTAGCAAAAAACAAACAATGAAGACAAACCTCTTTAATGCTATTCTATATTATAAATGTAAATAATATATTATTAGTCGAAGTTGTTTTAATACATTTTTGCTATGTAGGAGGAGACATATATGGTATATTTTTACTAACCATATACTGTACAGTTGTCCTTGGCGATGTGGCCTAAATTTTCAATAAAACCGCTTATTATATGCGCACGTTGCATTCACTTGAGCAAGTGTAAATAAGACCAGTGTGACGCATCCCACGCCGACACGAATGACGAAGACCGTTGGTGATTGTTAGAATAAAGACATTCTCTTTCACACGTCATTTGTTCGGGTTTGAGAATTTATTTCAAAATTAGATTGGAAATTAAGCAAACACATGTCGTGTGAGAATTTCTTGCGGGATCGAAAATATTCAAGCCCTGCTTGGAAACGTGTTTTTCCCTGATCGCTGCCATGCTGTTTGTGTATTTCTAATGGCAATGCCTGGGGGAAGGGCTGAGCCCATTCGGAACTACGAGAGGAAACCCGATTCATTCAAACAAATCGATGTAAACTATACATTCGAGTACATCGATTTATCGCCCAGCCCTACTGTAAAAACTAAAATATCAAAATCAAACAGTTGAATAATATAGGCCCGGTTTCACAGACATGGTTTCACAGACAAGGCAGCTAGAAATATATGCCATTGTTTTGTCTCGAGATGCATACCAGAAATGTATCCTTCTAAAGCCCTTTTATAAAAGCGACATTCATATCTTAATCCAACTTGTAAGTCGCTTTGGATAAAAGCATCTGCTAAATGACTAAATATACAGTATGTAAATGTATCTAAGGCATAACCGGGCCATAAAGTTATTAAATACACATTTAGCTATATTGCCCAGTTGAGAAATGCTGAGTGTTAGGCCGAATACGGAGTTTCTGGGTTTACTAAACTGTTAAAAATTGTTGAGTAAAGTAGACTAGGGAGTATTTGAAATAGTGAGTTTTTAGTGAATAAAGGTTTATGACCTCATACAATGCTTTATCAATGTCAAGTTCATATTGATTCTTCTTGTTAAACTCTATGTAACTATAATATCTCAGCAAAAGAGGGAAGAGTCATATCGAGCGTAATAGGACCCTGAAATACAGTTTATACATTACACTCGCATGCATTTTCTGTGTCATGACTGATAGAAACATTATGAACAGATTTTTAACCATGGAATTAAACTCGAGGCGTGGGCAACCCATGAATCATTTAAGTGTAATGTAATTAACAGGGTCTATTTGATTTCTGACACATCACAAGTCGAGACTCAATCTTCTTCCTGCAGAAAAATGTGAGCTGCAGATTAGTTAGCGCTCTGCGATTTCTCCCACAAGGTTGGGGGATTTGATCTATCGGTTAATTCCCCTCTATCTTAACTCGATGAGAGCTGTCTGTGACATCACAGCAGCATCCCTCACTTCCCTAATACCTCAGCAGTGAAGGTATAAAGCACAAGATATCACTATCTATTCTTTTCTGGAGGGGGGAGGTACAGAGCGGAGGAGATATTCAAATCTGCGACGTGCCTTTGAATTTCTGAAGGAGCATTTTTGCTGGATTAAGACTTGAAGGGCTTGAAAAGGAACCTCTGCAAGCATAGAGGTGTGAAGTGTCAAGCATTCCTGCTTGTCTCTCTTCCTTTTTATGTATAGAATAACACATTGACGTTTACCAGCTTTTTTAAAGCAGTTTTAAAAGCAGTAAAATGTATTACTTACAACTTACTGATTGTGGAAAAAAACACTTTTTTTAAAGAATAATAATGTGCAGTGATGAGTCATTTGCCTACGCAGGCATTAGGCATTTAGCAGACACTTTTATCCAAAACAACTTAAAATAGTGAGGAAAACAGTGAACTGTCTTATCAGGAAGGCTGGAAAATGTCACCAAGTTTTATAGTAACAATCATTTTTAGAGACATGACCTATTAGAAGATTGATAGAGAAACGACTTAAGAGTTTTGTTTTTATTATCTTGCTCAATAAGACCAGAAATTTGCATATTAGAATGTAAAAAGGGGCAATGTTTACTAAAATGTTGCTAAAAGTTTTGCCCTGAAACTGTATTTAACCGTAAACTGTATTTGTATTTAGGGATTATGTAATGCATGTTTGCGCATTTATGTAGCATTTATGTACCACCATATTGACATTTAATTAAATCAAATATATTAATAATATTAATACTTCTACTAATAATAATACTGTTAAATGTTATTATTATTATAAGTTGTAGTAGCAGTAGTTTTTTTATAATAATACATAATACAAATAATTAAATATAAATAAATATTATCAATATAGGAACATCCAATATATTAATATTAATTAACAAATATAATGATGATAATATATTAATACAATATAATTATTAATTATAAATCTTAACAATTATAGTACTTTTAATAAATAATAATGTTTCAATATTATATAATATAATTATATATAATAATACAAATTTGTGTGAAATGTGTGCAAGCACTTACTCAGTATTTTATAGCAGCAGATATGAGTATTAAAAACTAATTTACAGTCTTGTTCTGTAGTGTACTCCTCATTACTTTACTCTAACCTTTCACCAAGTGTAGGAGAGACTTGTGCTGTGAACGCACACCGTGAAGGGGACTTTGGGACAACTGTCTCCCACAGGCATAAATACCCAGGTGGAATAGAGGCTTCTGGGGGATTCATTCTTGTCTGAGGCTCAGAACAAAACTGCAATATACAAAAGGAGTCCGGCACAAAAGAGGTCGACTAAAGGATATCTATGAAATGGCATTAGCTCTCTCAATTAACGCCAAGGGCATATAAAGTGTAATGACTCGACTGGGTAATATGCATGTGTCCAGATAGGATGATACAGCTATTGAAAATTGCCATAGATAAGAGAGCGTATTTAGAAGACTATGAAAAGGCTCGGCCTGTGTGGCCCTTATGCTGTACTTGAGATCCTTAAAGGCATAGTTCACCCAAAAATGTAACTTCTGTCATTTGCGAAACATAGCATCATATGACTTATTTCTTGTGCTAAGTCGTATGTCATTTTCCTAAACTGCATAATTTTATAAGAGTTAATGAAGCTTCTGCACAGCATTTATTGGCCGACTGAGTTTCAGTGTTAGATATTAAAAGCATCACTTCATATTTCACAAGCTTTGGCTCAAAGCTATATTGCGTTGTCTCACTTTATTCTCTAAAGAATACATTGACACCTTGGCTTAGTTTGCCTTTTGAGATTTGGATATTTGTTGAGACAATTTTCTAATTATTATCATCTTTCTTTCGTGTCTTGCTGGACAAAAAGATCAGGACCTGTAGAAACATATCCCGGCATGTACCGTACCACCGTGCTTGTCTTAAATATTTCATAATTTATTGTATGGATCATGTTGTGTTTTGGTAGCTCAGGATTACTGCCACACACTTCGTTCTTTTCAGTTTGTTGACTTTGGCTGTCTAAGAGGTTTATTTAATTTTTAAAGTATGTCACTAAAAATTTCCAAGTACTGTAATATGTTTATTATTTATTTACTTTTTTCTTTATTGCTTGTAATTTTAGACATGACAAAGGCACATTGCTCTTTGTCTAGAAATGTATGTGGGTCAATGACATGAGGTTTGTTTTTTCCTTCCGTATATAAATTATTTCACAACACATTAAAAATACAGTACATAATACAGATGATGACTTGATAACACGCTTTATAATTATGAATATGTTTTCAGGTTCTGCATTAACTGTAGCGTAACTCTCAGAAGTCTCATTAAAAGCCTGTAATTCATGGGTGAAGTATGTATTAAGGCAAATAGTAAAGTTTTATCTCAATATTATTTATTTATGAATACTTGTCAGTTTTGTTATTTAAGTGAAAACAATCCTATTTGATCCTCAATGAATACTTTTGACTGTTTTATTTAGAAATTTTGACCTTTGACCAAACATTCTTGATATTGACCCATACGCGCACACACACACACAAAATCCTAATTATTGATTGGTGAGTACAAGCTGTCCAACAATATGCCAATGTTTATAATTATGCTGTACACTTATTAAATATTTAATAAATATATTTAAGTCACGTGTCTTGTTTACTAAACCCAGTTCTATTACAAGAGACATTATATTGAAGACGTCTTCAGGCATGCTTATGCATTAATGTCTACAGTTTGAACAGGTTGTCAATGCCGAAAATGAAAAGAGCTGTCAAAGTCATACACGTGAAGCTGGAGTTGGTGAACTGCTTTTAAAGGGCCTTTGATAAGCTCCTTTGCTTGGTGTTTGTGTGGAAGTGACAGGCCCTTCGCAGTCCTGTCAGACTGTTTCTGCACATAAGCAGTTCTCCTAACATTATGCTTTCTGCTTCTGCACTTGTTTTGTTCCTCTGTAATCCCTCCGCACTCGCTCGGCTCACTTCTTGTGCTTGCGCTGCTGAAACTGCGGCTCTCTTTTTTAACGCTCTCAAGTTTTCATGCTGACTTTCAAAGCATCCTGCGATGAGAATCCGAACGCACTCAAGCACATATTCTTTTCATCACATTTCATCACATCGCGCTTTTGTGTTCGTTTGAGTTGCATACAGTTACAGTAGCAAGAGTGTTTAATGATTGCAGGAGAATTTATGTTTGATATAGCTAGGGTGTCACAAATCTGTAATATTTGTATATCTCACAAGTAAGTTTGTGTGGTTTTGTAACGTGTTGAGTTTTTTTAATACTGTTTATCTCACATTTTGCTCGGCTTTGTTTTGTTTTGTTTTTCATCCGTTTGCTTTGTGTGGCTTTATGGTCTGTTTACAGTGTTTTAATCTAGTTAAGCTCAGAATTAAAGCCTCAGTTTACGATTTATCATCATTGTGATCTACTCTCAGCTTTCTGAAGGTTGCACATCAAACCAGCTTGGCACAAATTCATCCGTTCTTTGTTTTACAGTATGTATTATTATTACATGTTTATGTTTATTTTAAATCTTTATGTTTAAATTCTGTGTTTTGGTCAGCGGTAAATGTCCAGTGCAAACCTGGTACCTAGATCAAAACCCACCTATAGCTTTCCTCTGTGGCCTGGGGGAGGGGGGCCATCCCATAAAAATGGAGTCCTGGGCCCTGTAAATTTAAGCAACGTCTCTGGTTAAAATTATTGGAGACGTTTGATTGATTAGACCCGCATTTCACAGAGATTCCTTTGCAAATCAGTGACCGCCTCCACGTAAGCGCTAATGAAATTGCACACCGGCACAACTGAGCTGACTTTTCCATGACAGAGTAAAGAGTCTGCAGTTTCTCTAAAAGCCCTGCCGTGGTCTTTCTTCATTTAATGTCTCCATCAAATTGCCATTTGATGCCCAAATTTTACAGCCAGTCTGTGTTTATTCATTTATTTGTTTGTTTCTTAGTAAACAATGATATGTTTAAAGTAACACCATTCACTTTTGAGCTGTTGGAGCTTTATTGCCTTCTGAATGCCCATCAAGGTTTACTTGTATTTGATTAATACATGAGGTGCTTTACAATATTTAGCAAAGTTAATTTATAATCCCCCGGCTGTATGGAAATGAAAAAATATTGGCGTTCTTCAAGCTTGATATTACGTTTTGAAGCACAATGTTAAAAGGGGTGTAATTTATTATTAATGCACACAATATAAATAGTTTAGATCCTATTAATATTTCATTTATGGTAGAAAAATATTTGAGTGACTGCTGCAGTATTGGAAAAACTGTAAATATATTATAAAGGCTGTTCGTCGGAAAGGAAACGCTAAACATGTTCATTTGCCATATGTGTTTGTCTTTGTTTTTGGATTGAAAGCTTCACTCACCGAATCTGAGTAGTATTCAATGGCCGTAATAAATATGCATTTGCGTCATAGCGGGGACTTGTTTACTGTATCACCAGCATGCTGTCATATCAATAAGTGGCCAGTGGCACTACATCTAGTGCGCCTCACAGGGATGTGTGTCTTAAAGAGATAACTTATGTATTTTATGGATCTTTTGATCTCCATGGCCACCACAACTCAATCAGGAAAGCAAGCTTTTATCTTGCTGATTTGTGCTCTCCATCACAGTCTCCTTGACTGGGGGTCAGGTGACAATCTGTAAACGCTGAAGACGGGACCCTGAACGGGACCCATGTGGGAAGGAAAATAGGCTTAGCTTTTTGAAAGCATTAAACATTAATATAGTGTGATTTGTGTGTCGAGCCCCTATGCTGAATTTCGTCAACATCATTATAGAATTTCATCTCGGGAGCCTTTGAAGTGGCTTCATGTCAAACAGGAGATCAGATTGTAACGTCTTTTGAGGAACTGATTAACTCGGACATACCAGAAGTGTTTTTATCTGCATCCACACAAAGACTTGAAATACATCGGCCAAATTGGTTTTTGGGCCAGCTGAGAACTGCAGAGTATTTAAACTGGGCCAATATTTAACAAGTTTTCTTCTGATTCTTTATATAGCTTCACATATATTAGATAATTGTAGTATTAGTTTGTGTGTTCTGGTTTTTCTGCAAGTTCTTGAGACTTCGAACAGCAAATGAAAGTTCATGATTTGGCCAATAGATGGCAGTGTTGTCCAAGTACTCCGGACTGTTTTTATAGAGGTCAAGGTTCAAAGCTTTCAGTATATTTACATGGCATCATATACAATAATGTATCAAATAATTGAATTTGGTCAAATGTGTTCAATTATTTTAAGTACTAGTTTCTTGATATTTCATTTGATATTATGATGGACGCATTAATTTTTATTTTGTCAGACAAGCGGCTTATTATTACTATTCAGTGAAACTAGAAATAAATAAAACAAACAATTTAGTGTTTTTTATTAATAATTTACAAAAGGTGCCATACATCAACCTTTTTTTTCCATACTGACATGTAACGTACTTTTGTTACAGTCATTTTAATTATATTTTTTACTGATTTATTTGCATACTCTGATAATCACATTCTTCTCTGTTTAAAGCAATCCAACATTGCTTGAAGTTGAAGTCTGGATTTGACGGCGCAGTTGCAGACGTAAGAGATGATCCTCATTGTAATAATGTGTTTCAGATGTATAATACATCCTCATTTTATCCAGCTTACGTTGAACAAAGGATGAGAATGTGCTATATTAGCTCAATATCCAAATTCCCAAAAGAATCTGCTTTGGAACAATAAAGCATGTATTGTGAGAGGTGTTACACAAGTGAAATTGAAAATGTGACACCTAAACCAAAGACATGAGTGAAACATTTTATGTATGGATATATAAGTATGCAAATATTTAATATCCTACTCTCTTCTTGCAGAATCTTGTTAGGAAGAACAGAGAAAAAGTCATCTTTTATAGAGGGAGGAGTTGCTCAGGTAAAACCTCATTTTAAGCATTTGTCATTGAATGTGTTATCGTCACATTTTTGTAATGTTCTCTCATATTTTTGTATGTGATGGAAAGGCAGGGTACACTGGACAGACACAATTCTCTCAAGTCTTCTGGTAGTGTGACGGCACGTGGTCACATGACCTGGAAGAGAAAACCCAAGAGACTTCTGGGATCCCTATCTGGTTAGCGGCTCTACCATTGCATGAACACTACGTGAAGACAGTAGATAAAACATAGAAATAAAACATTTCAGTACGTATGTGCAGTATATGTCCAAAATACATACAGTATGTACAATTTCAAGCATGGAAGTTTGTTTGGTTAAAAGCATAACATAAATGAATCCACATTAATTTAGACTTAAAAGTGCTTTCGGCCTGTCTCTGTCAGATGTTCCAGATCAAGGATTCATTTAACCATGTGATGAGTAAATCGGTACACATATGGCCTGTGTTTTCTCACCCGTGATTTTGAGGCAAACCCCTTATGACTACACAAAGACCCTGATGTGGAAAAGGTGCAACGTATGGCGGTATCACATGACTGACAGTACGGTTATGACGACACGGTGTGTTATTTTGATTTGCCCTCCTGCTTACAGAATGGGCCGCTTATCAACCTGGAAAGAAGTCCAAAGGCTGATGAACTGATCCGCACAGCGACACAGCTGCGCTCTCTTCCCCTCTTCATCTGTCCAATCTCTCCATTTATGTCCTGAGATACACAACTTTCAGCAACTCTGGTGAGTACAGTCCTCTTAGAAGCGTTCTAATCCATTTGATCTCGCTGAACTAGATCTTGCAGGTTTATTGTAGGCCCGGGGCCCAGTTTTGCACTGAAAAATACCATTAGTGGAAATGAGATGACCTTTTGCGTTGGGAATGTATGGATGAATCAGTACCCATTCATCTGGGTGGTTTTGCTGACGGGTGTACTGTAAGTTGGTGGTAAATTCATGCAAACTGAAGTATAGTATAGATTTGTCCCTGATTGAAGGTCTTTCCATGTTTTGAGCGGCTTTGTCTAAAATGCAGCTGTATGGGATAATAAGATTATGATAAATTTAGCTGGCACAGTGTGAGACGGCAGTGCTTTTAGTTCTGTAGGGCTTGTTTGGCTCTGTCGTTGTGGATGATGTTGAAACTAGACTAGGAAAACATAGTAATTGTGTATGTGTGAGTTATGCATCTATAGGGTAGTTCAAGAGGTCTCCGAACGCTATCCTCCCTTCATGTGACATTACGTCACGGCTATTCGCAGTCCCCCCGACCTGTCTTCCCGACCTCAGAGGAAATTCTCAAGGGAGTTTTTGTCCTTTGTCATCGCAAGTAGTTTAACCACATTGGCAGCTTTTGCTCAAGGGCGATCGGGGATGGTGGAATTGTGCATTAAAAATATCACACAGAAAGAGTTGTCACACGTTGGCTTGTGAGGAACTGAGAGGGTCGGTGACAAACGGGAAGACCTAAGCTCTGTCACGACACAATCATGAGCTCACCCGGGCAGTCTTCTTATGATTGTGTGGTAGACAAGCATTGTCATCATTGTTCTCTTAGATGTTTAAGGATGTTTTAGATTGAATGATAGGAGATTGTGTGGTACTGTAAGCAGGAATTTTCTGCGCTGATTTTTATACTTAAAAAGTAGAAAATCCACAAATTTTTGTGGGTAATGATGCTGGTGGGTAGGGATACCCAATACATGTTAGTGGTGCTTCACTTTTCTGAAAATGTCACAATGTTCTTGATAGTCCTAAAAAATATAATTTTCAAGCCGCAATTTGTAACATTATTGGTAAAATAAATTGTGGCCAAGGGACTGCACAAAAAAAAGCCTTAGGCTTAATCTGGTACAATTCATCAAATATAAATATTAATGTTAAATGTTGGACATTGTTTGTCCCTTTCCGCATGAATTCAATAAAATATGTACATAAAATTAGTGTTAAAAACGATAGTAAATAAATACATTGTCAACTTGAGCTGTTAGGTGGAATGATTTCACTATGAATGTCAATTTGAACTCTTTTGAGTCAGTTTGACTCATTTAAGTTATAGTATGGATTGCATCTTAATATGTATAAGAGTAACTTTGCAAAAGCAGATCACTTAGTTTTAAAAAATGTTTGAAAGTCATGTTTTTATTGTGTTATTATTTAATTATATAATTATTACTTAATCAAAACAACCCAGTTTGATTGATATGACTTGTAATGCAGAGTGAAAAACGTTGAATTTTTTTTTTATTGTATGTGTTTTTTAGATGAATTCTTCATATATGAATTGAAACAATGTGTGTTCCTAAATAATGACAGCTGTCGAATATGTTGTCTTTTATGACGTTTCTCCTGTGTGAAAGTGAAAGTCGCTTGAGGAATAGATGTAATATTTACCATGCGTATAGATTTGTGGGTAGCAAGAATGCCGAAGCACTTCCTGTCATTTGGGTGGGCATTAAAGGCAGGCCTGTCTGCGACTGCATGGCGCGTGAATGCAGGGCACATGCAGATTACCCTTATTAACAACTCCAAAGCAACATTATCAGCTCAGCGGGAACTGGAGTCTCCTGTTTGTCACTGTTAATGCTTCCAGTCCAGTCAAAGCATAACTTAAGATGGACTGGTTCACTGCCGTGTAAAGTCGTCTTTGTCTGGTGTGTGTGTGGTCATAAACTGTAATGTGTTCTTCTTCAGTATTCATGTATTCATAGTGCACAGCTTGGGCACATTGGCTTGTGTTTGTCTCTGGGGTCTCGTAGGCGAGGTTAGATGTTTTTTCCCTCCCTTGGCGCTTGCATACACATCCAGTGATTTCTTAAATCATTGAACTTCTCTCAACATATGCGCTGCATGAAGCATACAGACTAGGCAGCTTTGGTAAACATCAACGAATACATAACATATATTACAGAACACATTTCATGAATACTTTTTTTAATGCAGACTATTGCACATGTAAGAATAACAAAAGTACGATCAAGTAACAATGCAAAGCTACGGTAGTCAACTATCGGACAACTTTACTGACCAATTGGGAACGCATCTTTATTCTTGTCTCAGATGCCCTCTTTTGATGCAGTATTTACAAATTGTTGACCTAATAGGACACTTTTTTATGTTGATAACACCACTGTGCAATTTTGCCCGTGCATTTGAGCTCATCAGCCCCACATCCTCTACCGACCCTGCATTAGCTTTTAGAGGTTGCGAGCCACATTGATCCAGTCTTGAGAAGTGCAATGCACTTTAGTATTAACATAATTCACATTTTTAAACAGTCACGTTTTCAACAGCGCTTGAATTGCTTGTTTGTGCCTTGCTTTGCAGTACTTCCCTCAAGTACTAATGATTCACTGTGACGCTGATGCATACTGACTGATACTTAGGCAGGGCACTAAACACACACACACATCTCAGTTCTCGAGATATCAAAGGAATACATCTTTTCTCGATTCCTGGTTACTTTTCTCGTCTTTTATGATGAGGTTATTACTGTGCTGTTGTTGTCTTACATGTCGTGGGTGTGCTTGTACGTATGTGCACAATCTCTCTTCCCAAAAACCCCTAGAAATACAAGAGCATATTGGCATCATGCAACAGACGTCCCCATTCCAGACAGAACATTAAAAATGATGATGTCTGCCAAAGATTTATCTTGTGTCTGAAAACTGAGTGCAGAGGATGTTATTTTATCATTATGGCCAGCTCAACGTAACATGAGGAAGATTTCTTACTCACAGCTACCCTGAGACAAAAGTCTAGACATTGATAAATGAAGGTTGACTGACTTACACTCGTTCGACAGACGTTTACAACTACATTATATACAGATTTTGAGGTAATTCGTTAGGTATTGGTAATGCTTCCTTTGAATAAAAACATCAGCAGGTTATCGCAGAATTTACACAGCGATCTTGTATATTGAATTGAAAATCGTATATTACAGGATTTTATTTGTGGACACAACTGAGATAATGTACACTTTGTTATCACTTAGTTAGTCACCTGCTTTAAATGGTTTAAATTAAAGTAAAATCAAATTGGCTTTTTAAGTCACTTGAATTTAAATGATAGTAAATAAACCCCCAGAAATACAAGAGCATATTGGCATCATGCAACAGACGTCCCCTTTCCAGACAGATCATTAAAAATGATGTCTTCCATAAAAAATATAATTTTACCAACTGCAATTTGCAATGCAAATAGACTTTTAATCCGTTTAATATAATTCAAATGACTTGTGAAACCAATGTAATTTTTTTAAAGTTTAAGTTTTCCAGTCTTATAAAACTAATGTATGCTTCTGTATGAAGCCATTTCATTGTCACTGTTGCATTTTCATAAAGCATTACAAATTTTGCATTGCGGTCTTAATTTTATTTTCCATTTTTCAGTTAGTATTGTAAATTATAAACTGTGTGTCGATTTATCATATTAATTTGTATGCCAAAGTTGCCGACATGCACTGAAGACTGTGATTCATACATGCGGTAAAGAATAGCCTGGAGTCTATAGATGGAAAGGGAGGTTGGCAAGATAATTCCACATCAGAGAGTCGCAGTGACAACATGCTCTGCCTCTTGTGTCTCTGGGTCCCGGCACCCTTCCACATAAACCACAGTTTTGAATTCTGCATCGGAGGGGCTTTGGTGCTGTGAATGAGTGTATGTGATAAAGCAAAGGACGGAGAGGAGAGAAAGAGCCAGAAGACACCAGAGGTCTCTGTGAATCACTGGTGGGGTTTGAAGTATGATGAGGCATTGCTTTGAGGAAGGCTGAGCCGTGTAGAGTTTTGCTGAGCTGACCTGAACAGACATGCTGGTGGATGATGCTCCAGATTAACATGAGATGCTTGTTTCCTCCTCGTACAAAACAACCGAATATCTTCTGGCTTTGCATTAAGTTTCGTGAGATTCCCCTTTGCTTTTCAATTTATTTAGAAAATATTAACTCGTTTTTTAGACGAGTGACTTCTGAATATTTTTACTTGGAAAGCATTTGCTGTTGAATTGCTCCTGTCTTTTATAGGAGCTTTATAGAAGATCATAAGTAGAATGTAAGCAGAAACACTTTTTTTATTCTCAATTCTGCATCCGTCATTCAGAGATGTTCATATGTTTATAGTTTAGTGTGAAGATTTTAAAATCATGTGGTTTTCCACATCATTCAGTTTAATTCATAGGACTTTGAACTATTTTATGGATACCTCTCTGTGCCCAGGGGTCCTGTTTTCTCATATTGTGTTATTCAGAAGAAATAAAATGAATGCCGTCTGAACTGTCTGAAAATGAATGAAGTTTTCTCTTGTGTAGTTATTTTATGACAACAGTGATCACAGGATGCAATTCAATTCCTTTCTGAATGAGTAACATTGAATGCAACACACGTATTCAGTGTTCCAGTGTTTAGCATTCACTTTACTCTTCTTTGAAAAACCTAAAGAATCTCTCCCGGCAAAGATAAAGTTAGTTATTCAGACAGGGACAGATGATACAGTCAACCGTGTGATAAACAAATCGCACCCCGAAACAACTAAGATCAGACACAGTACTATTTGTTCTTGTTCATAATGAAATGTTGGGGAAGGATACAAACTTTGTCCTCATGTTAAAAGAAAACCTGGATTGGTTTGTTTTTATAGAAGTGTTATCATTCTTCAACAGAAGCTAATTTATCAGCCAATTAATATGTTTTAAACATAGCCTTCTTATTCAGTTCGGTTGTTTGTTAAATGCTGAGTGTTGCTTGGTTTGATTTCTGAAAAAAAGATGAAAATTCTTTCAAAAGCCTTGAAATTTCAAGCAAGTAAATTACAAAGGAGGCACATTGATGAAAGAAATATGATTTGATCAGTTCTAACAAGACATACATATGCATAGTTATAAAGCGCATCTCTCTTAATCCAGTTGCATACTATAAGTCTGGCTTTGATGTGTTTAGATCTCTCTTGGGGTAGTATGTTGCACAAGGGATAGGATCCTATAGAGACGTGGTTCAGCCAAACGTGAAACTTCTGTCATTTACTCACCTTCATGCGTTTACAAACATGTATGACTTTAATCTTCCACCAAGCACAAAAGTGCATTTTTGAAGAATATTTTGGCTTTTATTTGTTATTATTATTTTTATAAATGTTTGGCCTTTTGCCTTTATTAGTGCAATAGGAGAGAGAGGACAGGAAGCAAAGTGGGTGAGAGAGGGGGTGGGATGGGATTCTAGCTATTCTATTCTATATAATAAAAGTAAAAGGTGGAAGGTGCTGTCAAATTCCAGAAGGACTGCAAAACAACATAAATAACCCTGTTCTGTACAGTATATAACTCTTTCTTCTGTGGAACGCAAAAGAAGATATTTTGAGAAATGTCTAGGTGGTTTTGTATCCAAACAATGGAACTCCATAAGGACGCATGACCAACATTCTTCAAAATATCTTCTTTCGTGTTCTGCAGAAGAAAGTCATACAGGTTTGAAATAGGTGGAGTGAATTATTAAAAAAATCATCTTGTTAGATATTTCCCTTAAGAAGGCTATTTCTAAGTTATTATTTGATATTCATCAGAATTTCACCTGTTTTGTTCCATTAAAGATAGGAAGTCGTTAGTGTGAGTAAATAATGAAAAAATATTAATTTTCATGAATGTTTTGCTACGTTTTTCCAAACAATTATGGACACAGCATTATATGTTTTGTTAGTTTGATCTTGTGTCTTATCTGTGAACTGTCAATCACCAAAGTTGTTCAATCTACCACAGAGGTGACAGATCCACCCCGAAACTTCCATTTCAGACTGTTGTCCCCAGCTATTGGCTTTAGCCGCTGGGGTGTCCTGTTATTGAAAATTCTGACTGCAGCCAAATGGAGAGTTGGGCGAAATTTTCCATTACCACTCATAGCTGCGTCTGGGTGAGAGGACCAGCGTAAAAGCTTTTCAGAGCAGAGACCAAATGCCTGTCCGTAGCGGTTCGACCGAGGCCCTTGCGACAGAATTTTCCACTTATCCTCAGCCTGTGTGTGAACGTGTGGCCGAGGGATACACTTAAACAACAAAATCCCGCAAAACATCCAGGGCAAGACGTCTTGAGCATCCACTTCCTCTTTTTACCCTTAGAAAGGAAGACGCTGACCCCAGGACAGGCACTGATGTATAGGACCTACTTTTCAGTGTCAAAAGAAGTGAATTGTCATAAAGGGACCAAGCACTGGAAAGTTATTTACTATTTGAGGACCCGTGCGGAGAGATAGTTTCCTCAAGCATGTGAAATAAGAGGCTAGTAGAGTGCGGCACTGGCTTGGGCTTTTGGTCTCTCTTTACACTCATAGATTTATGGATTTTCCAGTGCTCTCAAAGCAAAGGCAGTACAGCAGTCTTCGTGTCACAGCCCAGCCGTGCAGTCAGTAATGCGCTTCTTAATTAAACCCTGCAGGCTTGCGGCTCAATTAGTGCTTACAGACAAAGTTAAACTGATCAATTCAGGAAGTGCTTTGGCAGAGCATGACAGCTTTGTCAGGCGTATGGAGATCTGGGACAGAGAACAAGGGGGTTGGTGTTACGTAGCCTTACTCAGAAAAGTCATTATCTACTCTATGAATTCAGATCTCATCGAACATACATCTCTTTACGATGGTTTCATTTTTGTTTTCAGTACTGTCTCATGCGGGAGATGACATCCTTGCTGACATCCTATTTAGGCTATGTTTTCAATTAGCCCAATATGATTTGCTATGCCTATTCCATCCTACATTGTCAGACCTTCGGCTATTTTGTGCAACAGATCATTATTACCAAGATATTATTAGACGGGTAAAAATAAATAGATAAAGGATTTAAACAAATGATTGCCGTTGTTATTGTTAATGCCTTGTATGTGTATTTATTTAATAAAAATAAACCAAATAAACTCCAAACAACTGCATGATAAATAATACATCTTTTACAGTAAATATTAAATAATTAGGGTCTTGTGAACTAATTCTTATCCACATGTTTTAATGTCAAGCTGTCGTGTGAATTAAAGTTCTTGAACTTGAGTTCAAGTTTTTTTGCACACCATTTTGGCACATTAAAAGTGACAACTCTAGCTTTCCTGTAGCTCAGTGGTAAGAGCATTGCGTTAACAACGCAAGGTTGTGGGTTCGGTCCCAGGGGATTGCATATACCTATGTAAAATGTATAGGATAAAGGAATGTAAGGGCTGTTTTTACTCTTTGACTGGTAGATCTTGCCTTTCATCAAGCACGAGGTCGGGTATCTTGGGCTCAAAAAGGTCGGTCACCGCTGCTTTAAAGGGATAGTTCACCCATTAAAGAAATTATTTCCTCATTTCCTCACCTTCATGTCATTCCAAACCTGTATTTCTTTTTATCTTATGAGAAACACAGAAGAAGATATTTTGAAGAATGCTGGTTGCAAGCAACATTGGCCCCCATTGAATTCAATTATAGCGAAACAAAACCATGGATATGTTTCTCAAAATCTTCTTTAGTGTTCACAGGGTAAAAAAATATTGACAGAATTTTTATTTGGGTTTTTAATTAGGCACATTCACACCAAGGACAATACGTGACAATATTAGGGTAGTCGACAAATACTGCACATGTGTCTTATGGTGTGACAACAACAAACAAAACAATGAAGATACATCTCTAGAAGGCTATTTTATATAATATATATACAGTATATACATTTTAATCATATTGAATATTATATTATTAACATGTACTTTTCAAAATTTTTGCTATATGTCACACCGTAGGACGTATGTATGGTATATTTGTCAACTACTCATAAACATATTGTGGTTTCGTATCATATGTCTTTGCACTTTAAGTTTCATGGATTTTGATTGGCTTTCAATGTTTTATCATTTTACAGCTAGAGAAAAAAATTCTCAAATACACCCCAATGATAATGTTTATTGTGTTATATAAAAGTTGCGTTGTGGACTCTGACATTGTGCTAAATTCAGATAGAATTTCAAACCATCTTTATCAACATTCTTGACGTGAACTGGCCTTTTATGCACTTCGGCGCTGATCAACTTAATCAATTGATGGGTGTGCAGTGAACCTATAGCTGTACCCAAACAGCCCAACTGTGTCCTTCACCCCACCCTGTATAACCTTGCTGGGGACAATCTCTGAGTTTACTTATAGAACCGAGAGCTTTGATATCTTGTCATTGTGCCTACTGTATTCCATCTTTGGTCCTTTTTCAGCCTCAGGAGCTTTCCCTTGATCTGGTAAGAAGACTAGATGAGCTGCGATGAAAAAGTATGTGCAGATACTTTAGGAATCCTTGAAAGTTTGTAAATGTTTGACCTCTTGTCTCTTCCAGTCAGTGTGTCTATGTTTTTTGGTTCCCATTAGTGACAGGACAGAATTTGGAGTAGAGAACGGAAGAGGCTTCCATTTGATGGATCTTGAATTGCTGGTACCTCAGAGAATACAATGAAATGAGGACTGACGTCTATCTCTATACTTAAGCTTTTTTCTTGTGTAGAAGGTCTTTGTAGTTTTGCTCAGGTGTTGCTTTTTTTAAACCTCATAAAGGGATAGTTCACCCAAAAATGGAAATTCTGTTATCGTTTACTCTGCCTATTGTCATCATGAAGATATTTTGAAGAATGTCGGTAAATCAACAAAGATGGTACCCGTTGACTCGCATTGAAAAAATAATACAAAATATTAATTTCTCTTAATAATATCTGTTTAGATCTCATGAATGTTATGTGATGCCGGGTTTTGACCTCAATGATTCATGATTAATTCTTCTTTTTCTTGCCAAATGTAGCGAATTAGCCGATGGAGTTGGTAATCCATCTTTTGCCAGCAAATCTGCACGTAATTCCTCACTCTCCCAGATTAAAATGAGACACAGCGACTGTCAGATAATGTGATGTTGATCGAAAGTCGCCCCCTCACCCATTTAAACCTTGTGGTTTTCAGGCCATGTTGTTGTTTGTTAGGTCTCAATCTTGGAAAGAAAACGAGGACAGTGGGGGTGAAAAAAGGTGGAAAGGGGCATGAAAGCATATGAAGGCTGAAATGTAAATGTCACAACAGACAAATATTCAGCGTTGTGACAAAGTAACTGATGTATGAGATTATGGATGCTAAGTAGACCAGACAAGCCAGGTTAGACCAGACTACGGGATAGGTGCATGTGCAGCGGTGGGTACGGCTTTGCTGACGTGTCGCCCAGATACCCAGACGGCTGGACTAGTGGGTGCCCATTCTACCCCCAATACCCCTGGGGCTGCTCAATGAGCGTAGTGGCACTCCTCTACCCTTAAAAACACATACCACCAGACAAGCAATGACAATAGGCGTCAACAAACAAGAGACTTACTGCGGGGAAATTTGGATTTAGGCGATTTTTTGCGCAGTCGTGTTCGGTTCAGCATCACGTGTCCAGCGCCTTTCCCACATGACCTCGTACTAGGACCAATCAAACGGAGCCGTTCCATCGGGGTTGAGCGAGAGGACAGTGGAGAAATCATTTTCCCTTTGTGGTTTAATTTCAGTCCTTTCCGAACGTCAATATTGGTGGCCGTCGGTTAGGAGCCCTGTGAAGGTAAATCTACGTTTTTAAATATTATTTTAAGCATATACTTCAATTTAACATCGTGGCCTAATATTTGTAGCTATGATATCTATTTGCCATAGAAACATCTTTTTTTATGGTAGTTCAGTGAAATACAAATCTTAAGATGTACAAAGGATATTTCTGTTAAAGGATGAATGGGTCGCAAAGGTTGAATATCTGTCGATGCACAAGCCTAGAATGTAGTATTTTCATTTTAAATGGTCTTTACGTCATTAGAAATTTTGAGATGTTCTGGTCTTGCTCAGGTTGCTTGTGATTGGTGTCATGTTAACGCAACGGATTTGTTTTACATGCTTTTGGTTCAGACGTAGAACGAGCCATTTTTACGTAAAATTCGTAAAGCACCCGACAATGGTCTGGATGCCGCAGACAGAATGGCGTGGAGGATTGTGACCAATGTGTCAGACTCACTTGCGATTCCGACCTTGATGGCAGTTTGTAACATTTAATGTGTCCAACCTTTTATTTTTTAAGTGCATGTAGGGCGAGACTCAAATTTCTTCATCGTTACTTCAATTATCATCATGGGTTCCTTATCTGTCATGATGAATATTGGCACAGGTCCTCCCAATATCAGCTTTAGAGCAGACTTATGTATGAAATGAACAAGTTGATGAATTTATTTGACAAATTCTTAACCATATAAGCGTGCACTGACCAGAGGGAGTCAATTTATTGCTGTATTGTGATTTTTTCTTAAAAAAAATGTAAATATGTTTTGTTGGTATCGTGGAAATGTCTCAAACTGGTTGGGAGTTGGGTTTATAACTGAATGTATTTACGTGTTTAGATCAGTTTAGCACATCACCGATTTATTTCATTTCATTGATTTCTAAAATGGTCTTCACTGCCGTGCCTTCAGACGACCAGAGGTGTCTCCCTTTTGGGCTTCGGCATGCTCATCCTCCTTCGATCGGCAGGCCAACAGAGTAGCATGGCTTGTTGGTACCGATATCCCAGCGTTCCGGATCAGTTTTCTACATCTTGCATTGGCATTGCCGGGCAACTGTGCTCTTGATTATAATTTGGGTTGAGATCCAGGCAAGGGCGACTGATCTGGGATGACAGTTTTCTAGCCGCCTGTCAGACTGAGGAGGGGAGGGTGCCCCTGCAGACACGCGTGCCGCAACAAAAGGCTTCCACAGAGATGTTCACGTCTGAATGTCCGAAAAGCCCCTCCTCTCTCACCACACAGCGGCCAGCCAAAGGGGCACAGGCCTTGGTGATGCCGCATGGCCTCAGGACACGATTGAGTCAGAAACGTGCGTTTTACAGTGGAAAGCTACACTATCACTTTTTGTTAGTGTAGGATGCTTGCCGTTTGTGTGTGTAGGGTACGAACGTTTTATTCGATACTTAATTTTAAGAAAATGACTAGATCTGTATCAAGAATTCTATGACTACTCACTTTGTGGGCAAACTCGACATAGAAAGAAGGGACCTTGTGCAGAATTGGCCGGGTTATAACCAATATTGTTTTGTTTTGGTGGTTTGTAATTTGACTTCAAGAAAAACAGATAAGGATGTGAGTTGGAATAAATCAAAAAGATTATTCAAATTCTCAGTTGTAACATGGTTTCATAATGTCTAGTGTTTATTTATTTTCTGTTTGTTTGTTTGTTTGTTTTTACCAGGCAGATTGAATCTCTGTCAAATGATGAGATGCATGGAAAAACAGCAAGCTTCTGTTGCATTGTGTGATTGTTTCCAAGTGGCACCTCTCATCAGTGTCTGTATTACTTAGATTATATAGGTTGTAGGATCTGATGAAGATCGCCAGTGTTGACAGTACTCAACAAAAACTCTCACAACAGACATATTTTTTATAATGCATGTGTGTATCTGTGCATGGAGAGATTTTTTTGCCATTGCATATTTTGGAATCATTGTAGCCTTACAGAATAGAGTTGTTCAGAAAATAACGGTGAAAAACCATTTTGCAGCTTTACAGCGGGCATTTAAAAATGGAAAAATGTGCACAGGAATTATAAACAGAAGATAATATTAACAGAAGGTATATCCAAGACATAAAAACAAGCCTAGGGATGGGTTTTTGTTGTTGGGTTTTTGCAGTGTAAAATACATTTGGCAGCGAACATATTAAATTTTTTCATAAATTTGGCTTAGAATTGGCTTGAATTAGGCTTAGCACACATTTTGAACGTCATGGTATTTAATACATAACTATTGCAGGAATCGCAGTGTAAAGTGATGGAATTGCATTTGACGTGCACCAACTACTGCAGCTTCTGAAGAACATCTTTTCAGACAAGTCATAGATTATCTAATTTATATGTAATCACCTAAATCCAAGAATAGAAAAAAACATTAAGGATAAGTGGCGATCGACCACTAATCTTCATATTGGAAGGAAGCCATCGCCCCTTATGTGCTTATCATATATTTAGGCCATTTAAGTAAGATTCATTTTAACAGTTACATTGTAGTACTTTCAGCTCTGTTTAACACATTTTACTGCGTTTAAATCTTTGCAGGGTTTGGCAGAAAATCATTTCCCATGAAAAGGTCAACTTAATAACGCAACATAATATGAATCAATTATTACTCAGTTGTGAAGAATACATCATATGTGTTTAGTTAATTGAAAACATCAGAAATGGTTTAAGTTCTTTCTGATCACAATACATTGAATGTAAACACTTTCTCCTTTCTTATTTTTCTCATGGCTTTGAATTACCCAGAAGGCTTATGGTCGGTTTATGTTAGAATGTAATGACTGCCTCGGAAGATTAGTACAGGCCAGATGACGATGGATTATATTTAGTGTTTTCTCTATCTGCCTGTTATATTGCCCTGTGTTTTCTGTGCTTTCAAAATTGCTACAGACTCCAGCATTATTCTAGGACATTATTCCTTCGTTGTATCTGTAATGACAGAAGATGAAATGCTGTACCCCAGATCTGTGTTCGGAGGTTTAATTGAATTCCTCCCCACAGTTAGCGCATTGACCCTTCAAGGACCTCATCATTGCGGCAGCGATCATAATACACATCCTCACATCCCCTTTACCCGACCCATTTACATGTATTATACACTTCTTGTGGAGTCTTCATCAATGGCGAATCAATAAATTAGATTTACTGGGTGGTCTGTAGTTGAGGATGTTGTGATAAGAGACAACCTTCCCACCCCACTCATCAATGTTTATATATATGTAGGGTATATATTTTATTGTTGTTGATGTTGAGATCAGTTTTCTGGCAAAAGAAACAACACTGTTGGTATAGATGGACATTTGTTTTTTTTCTGCATTGAGGTAAACCCTGCTTTAAATCTCTATGAAAGTGTCCTGTGATGGTTTCATAATCCTGTTTGGAATCATGTTTTTCTTTTGCGCTACACTTGTAACATTAATCCTCTTTCTTAGTCTCCGGCCACCATTCTTTTTTCTATGATGCACAACCAAATCAAATTCTGTGAGATTTTTTGGCAATACGGCACAGTACCAAAGCATTAGAGAATTAACCATAACATTCAATATTTTTTTGGAGATGTAAATAATGCGTGGGCCTGTTTACATCCAACATAATTGTAATCTTAAGCATTCATTTGTAGATTTGTTAGATTGTTTCAATTTTAGACTCGAAGGGTTATTGTATACCAGGACAGGAAGTTTAAACAAGTAAAGTAAAAATAGTTCGGACAGCGTGAATAATGCAATTCGGTTCTTCTTTGGGCTTCTATGAAAATAGTATTTGACAGAACTTCAAGGACTGCTTCCGCCACACTATTGTGACGATTATTTCTCTCTTACCTCCCTCGTTCCTGGTTGCTTTTTGTGTTTCATCTCCGTGCCGCCCATCAGACAAAAGGCCCCAGGCTGTAATTTGCCCTGAAATCTGGAATGAGCCCGTATCTCCAATAAACACTGTCGTGTTTCGTTAGGCTCTCGCGCATGACACACTGACAGCACTAGTGATGTGTTTAACACAATAAAATCATGGGGCTTGATCTGTGCAGAACCCTCTGCAAGACCCTCTGAACAACTCACATCCACTTTTTCGCACTTGGATTTGCCCCTCAAAGAGAGGTTGTTTCTTAATACATTTCATTATTAATGGAATATTACTTTTTTTCAATTGAGGAATTGTTTTTTAATTACACCCTTTCAACCTGTCATACTATATGGAAACAAATTGAGCTTTTCCCAAATGGATTAAATCCCCACAACACTTCATAAACACATAATATATATTTTTAAATACATCAGATTACTTTTTTTTTAAACGCTTTTGTTGTTTGATTTCTTAGTTCATATCTAATAGAAAAGTGTAAGGAATTAATGAGTCAATGAGGAAAGTAGGTAGAGTGAATTGAATGTACAAACTCAGTGGCATGTAACTCACCCACAAGAGTTTGATGAGTACTGTGGTGCTGGTGGATGGTGTGTCAGCACTTTGTGCAGACGTGCCGGCAGTGATGGATCTTTTTGTCGCCCAGTTTTTGATAGGAAAGTGTGAACAAGAAAGTAAACAATTGTACGTTTCATCCATGATACAGTAGGTGAAGCACAGTTCTGAAAATAAAATGTGTACAATATCTATTAGTACTTTAGTATTTTTATACAGTATTAAATAATCTTTATAATAATATATACAACTACAAATTTATATTTCATTGTTTCAGAAATCTTGGGTGTCCAAATTCACTTATTTTCGAAAAATAAAAAAACTGTACTGATTAAATGATTAAATGTTGTTTTGTCAAAGTTGACAAAGACCCTTTAATATTTTTTATTGGTTATAGTTATACCCAGTGACACAAATAAAGGGTGAATAATAATAAAGATTTATGACAAAAAAGTAAAATTTTAAATGAACTGCAGCAACATTTATAATATAGTATTTATAAACTAAGTATTCTGAAACCATGGAGTGAGGAACAGAATTTAAAATATTTAACGACAATTTTCTCTTCTGCCAATGCCAATGCTAAAGCAATTCCTCAAACAATTTTACATTTTTGCAGCACAGTTATTTTAAAAAGCATGGGTGTGAGTAAATAATGACAATTTTCTTTTCAAGATTAACTTTTCCTTTTGTATAATTATTTTGTCAAAAGAGAAAATTCAATGAATCTGACCACAATGTGCCCATATTTCTATCGTGTTGGTAAATACCTTTAAGCAGTTGACAAATGGCTTGTTTGTTCAGTCTTTTCTTCTGATGTCGAAAGATTATTTTTGTTTCACATTAATTAGAAAAACAGCCTGTGGTCTGAAAAGGCGTTTTGATTTATATTCTCACTCCAGAAGTGCTTTCAATTGCAGTGGTTATTTCAGAGGAAAAGGGGTGGGCTGCTTTTACCTCCTGATATTTTTTCATTTTGCGAGGTCACATCATTGAGAGCAATGCCGTATTTTTCTCCTCGTATTGTTCTAGAAGTAACCGCAAATGCATATTCCTGGTTTTGGTAAACTTAATGTATCTACTATCCTAACCTTCTTCTCAATAGGGAGATCAGCAGCAATCCGCATTTATGCATTTTAGTCGTAGGCAGCAATTTGTCCTCTCAAATCTTACATGGCTTAAAGCAATCAGACCAGCTTAAATGATTATTCATATTTATTTATGCATTCATTCATTTTCAGTTCATGCAAGTTCACCTGCAGTTCATCTAATATTTAAATGATTTTTGGGGTGAGGTGGTATTTAAGGACATTTGGGGCACATAAGGTTGGACAGAGAGGCTGTAAATGTACTTTCAACTTTATGGAACCAAAACAGATTAATGTCATTAATCATTATTTATGTTTTTTAAATATTTTGAGTTCAAAATTAGTGTTGAACTAATCATTTGATAAATCAGTAAACTGTGTCATCCCACCATTGATAAAACATATTAGACTGTTGGTCATTAATATGATTTAAAACGAGATCTAATACTGCGCTTGTACCGAAGTTGTGAGATAGGGAGTTAGAAAAAGGAGCATTTTGGGAGCGCTGCTCGACCAACCGTAAAGCGTGATTAATTCAATAGGTACTACAGAGGAAAAGGCCAGAAGCTCTTTAGAGGAAGACATGACCCACTTTCTCTATCCTGTGGTTTAGCAAAAACTGAGTTTATCAACCTCCAGGAAAATTTCAGATTTCAGATTAACATAAAGATGAATTAAAATGTGAAGTTTTTGTAATTTTTTATCTGCGAATTTACACGCCTGCAAACACACACGCTTCAGCATGTGTGGTTCCGAGGACACATGCCTAGTAACATTGGTTTGTTTTTGTAGCCATAGGTCTTTTGGATAGATAGTAGCTAACAAACTCCCATTTATTTTCACTGGTTTATTAAAGGTTCAGTGAGTAATTTTTCTATAGGATCTAGTGACAGAAATACAACAAAATATACATAACTATGTCTTCAGAGGTGTATAAAGACCTTATATAATGAGGCGTTATGATTTTATGACCTTAGAATGAACTATTTCTGTCTACATACACCATGATGTTTCTATCGTAGACCTGAATGGACAAACTGCTCTACAGAGTGCGTTTCGTATAAACGTTATCTCCTTTGGGAAAGAAGCGAAAACGTTACACATGTTTGTCCTGTGTTAGTTGGGGTAGTGCTTCGAAAGGGACGGGAGCTGTTGGTTGCAATTCGCAACCTCACCACTAAATGCCGCTAAAATCTCAACATGTCTCCTTTATATTGGTTTGCTAACAATATCTCTTTTTTAAAGTGTAGTTTTCATCTTCATCCAAATTATGTATTATATTTCGCATCCTGTTCTATAAATTTTATTTATTGAGAATTACGTTTATTAATTCTAGTGTCTTGTTATGTCTCATTTCATAGCCATCATAGCTATCATTGTTTATACAGTTTTTTGCATAATTGAACAAAATCTTGTTTGGAAACACAATTATCACAATAAAACACAATAAAAATGTTTGATATTTTTGAAATCTAAATGCTTTTACTTTTCTGATTTTTTTCTGATTAAGACCATATTTCCTTCTTTCAGAGAAGTGTTAAATATAAATCGTTCACAGTTTCTAAGACATTTTAAGAAGAATAACTTAAATCATCCATAAACATACCTGAGGAAACTTCATTTTATGTAACCTCAGAATATACAAGGAAAGTTCTGGAAAGTCCTTCAGGCATCCTTAAATAAACATGATAATCCGAGTAATATTCATGTAATTCATGCAGCGTTTTATTCAAGCAGCAGAACGGAGGCATAAACATCACAGCGATAAGAGTTCCCCTTCCTCAATCCATATTGAGTGCATTCGGCATGTTGCCAGAAGGTTTTAGTACCTCGCCCACAATCTCTGAGTTGTTTGCTGTCTTACAGGCTGATTTAATTAGATAAGATTTCGTGCAGTCTTGAACTTGAAGGCTTTTGAGGTTTATGTCATCTTGTGTGGATAAAGAACTTAACATTACGCGAGTCATAAGAAGAACTGCAGATATTGAAATGCACATGATTGTCTCTCTGGTTCTGCGTATCTGAAACAAGTGTTTTATTCAAACTAATTTTCATCATACGAACCTTACATTTGCATTCATTGTTCTTGGTTAAATTAAACCATAATAGCTTAAATTGCTTTAGAGTTTCTGTGAACCCATTACGACCACCCTCAAACACAATTTTCTTTAGATTTATGCGCAAGTGTATTTGTAGATGTGCAGGCCTTAGCGGGTTAACTTCTGTTCATTTATTTTGCTGCTTCGTAGCCTTGTGAGCTCTTAACGCAGATTAGAATTTTATGCAATCTGTATTAAGCAGAGAGATTGATGGACAGCTGGCGGCTCATCTCAATCACCCATCAGAATCTCTCTCTCTCACACACACACACACCCTCCTTCACATACACCACACTTGTCCTGCACACATGCCATCCTTGAACACACATGTTGTACATCTCTACAGTCGCCATAATTCTCCTTTCCTCTCTTATTATCCGGCTCTTTTTATCCGGCTCTTTATTTGAAGGTCTGCCAGCTGCACGGGAAGGGCTTAATCTTTCAATCTCTCAATCGTTGTCGCTCTCGGACCCACATGACAGCGCAAAACACTGAAATCTAGATCTAGTTCTGTAGCTGTGAGAGATAAAATCACTGTCCTCAGCGCTCTGCTGAATCACCTTTACATAATGTATTTTATAGATTGTATATCATTTATCATTATAAATCCTAGTAATGTCTCATTAGAGTTGCTTTGTTTTAGAAAACTTGGCACAAATGAGACTGTTTTTATTTATTTGTTGACATACAGTATAAGAGGCATACGTGGAAGTTTACATTTCATGTATAATTTGGTTTTGTACGAATTTAATACATGTTTAAATGTGTATCGAAATCTCTTATTTTGTTTGCATATTGATGGCGTTAAGTGTCTTTGCAAATCGGAGCACAGTTTTGCAATTTGAACAACATTTTAAAAATTTCTTATGAAACTGATGACACTAAAATCTGGAGAGAAACGTAAGCAACCAGATTTAAAGTTTCTCTATATTTGATCTGCTTTCTAGAAGAAACAACTGAGACATTGGTTGAGATGTTTGTTTTATAAAGATTCTGAGAAAAATGGAAACTATTTCGTAAACATATGCGCAATGCGGCGCAGCGCAAGTGTTTTTTGCTTGTTTTCCCCTCCGGTGCCGCGTTTAAATAGCAAATGCATTTGCGCGCCTTTGTACGCCCGCGTGCGTGCTGGTAAACAAATTCAGGCGCATTGTTGTCTCGTTTCTTTTTTGAGGAACTGAAAATAGACTGCGCCATAGACCAACTCAAACCTGGTCTAAAGTCAATTGTTTAAACAGCGCTTTAGTAGAAAAAGCGCCTGTGGGCGGGTCCACAACTTGCTTTAACTTTACTTATTAGACAGACGGAAGCGCAGCAGAACATTAAACATGTAAAATATGATATGATTATGTGCAAGAAATGATGTCATCGAGTCAAAACCACCTCGGAATTTACTGACTCATGTCATTACGTCACAAAATGTGATTCTGGAATCGCATTGTTACGATGATTGTTCCGTTTTCTGCTGTTTGTTCATAAAGGCACAATATTGGTCTGAAACCATTTGAACAAGTGTCTTTATATTAAAGCCAGGAAAAGTATTTATTTGCGTTGAATATTCCTCATATGATTATTAACTTCACGCAAGATGTGTTTCCTCTCTGGAGAAGCGATCAGTCTTTGCCCTTGCAAATTGCGCCGCTAATAGCGAATCCGCCATGGCGCAAGCGCAACAAGCGCTTTAAGGGAATGAGAGATGAGACTCTGATTGGTTTACTGCTCGTTACGCCCAAAAAAGACTCATTAAGAGAATCGGGACAACCTGTTAAGACCATGCGCCCGGGCGCGCCAACTGTTTCCCGTCGTTAAATGAGCTAAAGTGGATTAAGACACGCCCTGAGTGCACCTGCTCCGTGCGCTTTACACCACGTGCTGCTTAGATCGTTAAAATAGGCCCTAAGAGGGAAAATGTGTGGAATGGATGTAAACATTGCAAATGTATTAAATGGAGACAAAAGTGCTACACTCCTTTTGCTGAGCAAAATAGTTTATAAATGATTAGATAATGGATAAATGGCAGATAATGGATAGGATTTTCAAACCATAGCATTACATGTTACTGGCATTACAATAAGACATGTGCACATTATACGTGTGCAGAGATCAATTTAACCTTTTACATTTTTCTCAATATTTGTATGACTGTGTGTGTTGCACCGGCAGCGTGTTCATGAAGTGTTCAGCTCAGCTGTGCTACATATGCTAAAAGCTGCAGGATTTTACAAGCTGATATTGAAATTCATTTTGAGATTACAGCATGAGAATGAATGTGATGTTGACTGATTACATGTGAAGTGCTCCCCCTTGTGTTCCAATCTTGCATATAACATATAAATGATGTCATACTGTGATAATAATGGGTGTTCTGACCGTCGATTGACAGAATGTTTTTTAATATTGTTGATTACCACTAAAAATAATTCAAACTCCTCTTTTAGTTCCTTTTTTATTACAACTACTTACAATGAAATGTGGGGCTATATGGGCTAGAAAAAATAGTAAATTGCACACATTGAAAGCAGACTGTTCATTAAGGAACACGCTACATAAATTACCGTATACTGTACATCCTGCCAAAAAGATAATCCCACCTCTTAAGTTATGATTTAGACTCTATTTAGTGCTATTCAAGGTTTGACTGAGTAAATAATGTAAAAGCAAGTGTTTTACTCTAACCATGATTTTTGTTTTAACATCAACTGATCCAATAGTATTCTGTTGTAACCAAAGGCATGCGCATAAAGCTGTCTAGTGTTGAACACAAACATGTTTCATTCCAAGCTATAAGCTCACTGCAAATGGCTTCATTACTCATTTGGAAATGTATGAGCTCTTAATGACTTCTACGGTCGTTCCATCCCCCTCACGCAGGTGACTGGTTGGCTGCTGAACCATCATTCTTGTCCTGCTCCTGGGAATTTCCTGTCACGTGACAATATTCACACTTCACCTACACTCTTAGTATGGAACCCAGCAAAGTCCAGTCCGAGGGCGGGCTGAATGTGACCCTGACCATCAGGCTTCTCATGCACGGCAAGGTAAGTTGAGCCCGCAGAGTAGTACAGTGATGAGGGTTTCTGGGTAGGTTGGTGATGTCACTGCAGTGTGCCTGAGGGGCGTGTTTTTAGTTGATTTACTGTTTCAGGCCAAGGTGAATAAGGGATACCATCGGCCTTTTAGACAAGGATTGAATATTTAAAAAACAGAAATTGGTGTGGCAGTTGTCATAGAAATTCATAAATGTTTTGCTTGTGCTTTAAAGATTGTGTTAAATTTATTCCCTTTTATTTTGCAGGAAGTCGGAAGCATCATTGGAAAGGTATGTTAAATATATTGTCCTGCTAGTAAATGTATACAAATCCCTGAATTACAATGATGTACATTGAATTTGTTGTGTGTAGAAAGGTGAAACTGTGAAGAAGATGCGTGAAGAGGTATGTAGTCTTTTGCTCTTTCATGCCAGATCATGTTACTGCATGCAATTGCAAATTTGACATCCGTCCATTGCAATGAATGCAGTTTTTTGAAAGGTTATTGTTTTTCTGTAAAGCACTATTGTTCTGATTGAACACATTGTGGGTTATTCACAAAAGAAGAAGAAGAATCAGCTGAAGTCTATTGCATTTATTCCACAAGATGTGTGTTAAATGTTTTAATGCTATAATAAGGAACCCCAAACATGACTCTTGACTTTGGCATCCTGCAGAGTGGCGCTCGCATCAACATCTCAGAAGGAAACTGTCCTGAGAGAATCGTCACCATCACTGGGCCCACAGATGCCATCTTCAAAGCCTTCGCTATGATCGCATACAAGTTTGAAGAGGTGTCGTATTCAACATGCATCTTTGCAAACATAAGCACATATAAAAACAATACTAAAACAAAACTAGCAGTAAAACAAACCAGAAATTACAATAGAACAGGTCACACTTGACAGATGTGTCACACTTCACAGTAGACATGGGCAATATGATCTAAATCGGAACAAGTTTAATTTAGTTTACTAAAATTAAAACTTTGAAAACATTTCGGTTCATTGAAATCAAACAAAATATTGACCTAAAAATAATTGAAACTAAATGAAAAATTTAAATTTTGCCTCAAAAATAAACTGAATTAAGTTTAAAGCACTAAAGTTATAATAATAAACAAAAACTAAAATACAATTAATAAATGTTTTAAGCAACATAAAAGATCAACAAATACTTTATAAAAAGACAAAAGCATTTAGCAAAATTGCTTAAACTTAAACTAAATAAAAATTAAAAACAAATCTGAATTTATAAAAGCTATAATAACAGAATATGAAAATATTCTTATTTTTTAGTTACGATTTTTTTAACATTTTCTTAATCTCTTTTCTAATATCATAAAAAAATACGTTATCTAAAAGATTATTCATACCAAATGTTATTAAAAAATATGAAAAGAAATTGACGTTGTTCAAAACTTGAGGTAAAACAAAATTACAAAACAGTAATTTATAGTCTAAAGGTCTTTTCATGCTGTCACATTGCTGTTGGATTTAAAAACGTTAGATTAGACGTGGCACATTTAAAATCGGTATTCTGTATGTTCGGTATTCTCACATAATGTTAACTACATCCAGCTAAATAAGTTATTCTTCATCTAAACTTGTTTGTTTTAGTCTCTATTCTACCGTATACGCTATAGCAAAATCTCATCTGTCATACAATATCATACAGCTTGTCCGTCCTTAATAGTGTTCTATCACATACTTTGTGTTCAGCATTCTATATAACAGCAGATGGAGTTGTACATAAGAGCACCTGTTCTGTTGTTTCAGCCTTATTATAGTTTTATTACAACTTGTTTTACTACCTTGTGATATTTCTTTAGGATATAATCAACTCCATGAGCAACAGCCCAGCCACCAGTAAGCCCCCTGTCACCCTCCGACTCGTGGTGCCCGCCAGTCAGTGCGGCTCTCTCATTGGTAAAGGAGGCTCCAAAATCAAAGAAATGAGAGAGGTACAACATTCAGCCATTATTTTTGGGTCTAACACGCACTATAACTTTACCACAAACCAAAAAAATGCATTTTGTCGTTTTACAAATGATGTGAAATGAAACGTGTGCATGCACCCAGATGTGTCGGCAGCATTTGGCAAGACGTTCCCCAGAGAGCATAATGCATCCCACTCTTTGGTCTCAGAACAAATCACACCTTCAGCAGCAGATTCGCTCTGATTCAATGTTTTTTCCACTTCAGTCCACAGGGGCTCAGGTTCAGGTAGCAGGGGACATGCTGCCTAACTCCACAGAGCGCGCCGTGACAATCTCTGGCACTCCGGAAGCCATCATCCAGTGTGTCAAACAGATATGTGTGGTCATGCTGGAGGTACAGTATGGATGGGAAAAAATAAACATGTTGAATAAGCGATATCATTTTTAACATCGCTTTGATTGCACAAATGGATTAAAGATATTGTGAATGGATGACGCTCGCTGAAACAAAACATGATAACATCATGGTAAAATATAGTAAGGTCATGTCACAACAAATAATCATACTGCAATATACATACAGTACATTGTTGTATATAATGAATATTGTTTCACATGCTTTTATATACAGCCGTGGAAAACATTAAGAGACCATTTCAAAATTATTTTCAGTTTATCTAAATGTACTATTTTTAGGTGTGTGTTTAGGCAGAAAGATCATTCTTGTTTCGTTCTGTGAACTACAAGCAATACTTCTCCCAAATTTTCTATTTGCAGAAAATGAAAACTGGAGAAACGGGTAAAAAAACTGAAAAGATGTTATGTATTTTTTCAGACCTCAAATACTGCACAGATATCAAGTTCATATTTACTTTTAATCTATACAAGTAATATTTGTTCATGTATTTATTTATTTTCTGATTTTTCATGTGTCTTGTCATGCTGTAGTGCTTTCACATTGCTGTTGGGTGACTTTGTCACTCCTGAGATTTGATTTTGTAAAAATTCAACAGACGCTGGACTGGAATGACCACAAAACGTCTAGAAATGTTGACAAAATAAAAAAAGTAAATGGTCTCTTAATTTTTTCCGTGGCTACATAATGAGCTGTATACAGTATATTCTGCGCACAATCTGTGCATCCTTTTTCCTCCAGCATCTTGTTGCATTAAGGTGACTTCCACACCTTGGTTTCTTGCTTTCACATTTTTCATATTGTAGACACTTCAACCTCGAGTCTGAACCACTTGCATACAAATCAAGAGGAGTCTCACAAGATCCTTGCTCTCGTCTGACCGTACCGCACAATGTCCATTTATTTTTCACACATCTGTTTACATTATCCCAGTCTAACGCTGTTTCTGCCTCTTACCTGTTCCCCTCTCCTAGTCCCCACCGAAAGGTGCCACCATCCCCTACCGCCCAAAGCCCGCCTCCACCCCCGTCATTTTTTCAGGTGGCCAGGTAAGAGCCGACCCGCTGGCGGCGTCCGCAGCCAATCTCAGCCTGTTACTCCAGCACCAGCCACTGCCTGTTAGTCTACTCAGGTTTCTCACCTTCTCACTTGCATGACGTCATGCCATCCTAACCAGGAAAGAGAGGAGAGGAGCTTTAGATTGCAAATGAGACCTGGATGCGTTGTAGCTCCTTTGAGTGTATTTTTATTCAAGATGTTGTTAACTCAAGCAGCCTCAGTCACGGCGTCTCATTTGCAAACTCTTTTTGCAAAACAAACTCCTACCTCCAAGAGCAAATATCATATCCTTTTAATATTTCACAACTGGAGCGAAGTGCAAGTGTATCGCCACGAGATGCTGTGAGAAAATACTTGGACCGTGTTTGTTCATCTGAATTTACATTCGTTTGGGGAGTCCAATAAAACCCGAAAAGTCAAGTTATAAATATTAAATGGATATGCTATCAGACATGGTTTTCAAAGTCATCCCCATTCATTTGCTAACCAACACAAAATTAAACTTTACACAAATGTAACATTTCTTTGAATGGTGAATGATAATATCCTTTTGCAAAGCTCTCAATCTTTGTATGATTTATTCAAGTGCACTTCATCCACCACAATGGCTTTTACATAAAATACAAGCACTTTACATTTAAATCCAAGTTCTCAGAATCACACCACAAGTTAAGTCGGTTCTGAAACGAAATGCTTTCTAAAATGTGGTTCTTTCTGAATCAAAAAAAACCTTGACAAGGGATATTATATATTCATCTACTGTTCATATTGGCTCTATTATGTCACAAACTGATACGTAGGCAAGATTTAATATAAGAAGTCAAAATTATGCCTTTAAATAATACATTTACTGAATATTATTGCATAACTATTCATGGAAATTATGCACATAAAATATCAACGAAAATTCTGTAGCGCTTCCAGGATATTTCAGCTTTTGAATCCTGATTTTCCTCTAAAATATGAATAGATCTTTTAGTGGTTATAAATGAATCATGTCTTGTGTCTAATGGTCCTTGCAGCCTCGTGAAAATGTTTGTGATTTTTCTTCTCTTTTGTTCCATCTTCACAGGCCTACACAATTCAGGGACAATATGCCATTCCACACCCAGATGTGAGTCCCCAGCCAGCCCTCAACCCTCCACTCCTTAGCTTCATCAGCGTTCTGCATGCCTCTGTAGTTTTTAGCGTTGACCTCTCTATTAATATTAACCAGTAATATTAATATGACGTTTCTGATGTGTAACTTTAGAAATTGTTCTCCCTTCGAAATGTAAAACTTCTAAGGACTTGGCCTGTTGGAGCAAATGACGGCGTTATGTTCTGTTATTACATATAAAGTGGAACGTCTCCACGTAATTCACAAGTCGTTCGTTAAACGTGGTTCTAATGGAAAACAACAAAACTAATTGAAATGAAACTTCTGTATTTTTAGGACTTTGAGAACCACTGACCCGATCATAACGGGAACACCATTACAATCCTGATGGTCCATAATCGAGATAGCGACGCCTTCTTCATCGATAATCTAAATGAATATCTATCGGAGTGAAAGAGAGATGGCGTGTGTCAGTTCTTTTCATTTGAGATAGGCAGTGATTGATGCGTTCAGACGCTTGGGTTGACGACGCAATAACTCAAGTCGAGGTTGGATGTCCCTTTCAGCCTGCTTTAAACTCAGATTTAGAGGCTTCCAAGGCTTTTAATAAGGGAGGTTGAGATGGACGAGGAACGTGCTCTCGGCTCGCGTGTACTCTCAAGGTTGCCCAAGCGCTTATATGTTCATATTTCAGATGGATAACATTTCACATGTGGCTCAGGCGTGTGAAAGGAATATAATACTCTTGGTGATAATCTCACTTTCGATCCGTTTAGCCCCCTTCACATCGCATAAGATCCCCAGCGAAACTCTCGAACAAAGGTAGTGTTGTATGTAAATGACACTCAAAATAAATTCAATCCAGTTGACCCTACAATAAGCCCCGCCCCTTTAGGTTTTTTATAAAATCTGGTCAGTTGGATTGATTTTAAGTTTTTATTGTAATTTAACATTGTAAAGCATTTAAAGCTGCTTTTTTACAACGTTTAAAATATTGTGAACTTAAACATTGTTTGGTCAAACAAGGCGAAGAATCACGACGAATGTGTCATTAACTTAAAGGAAAAGCTTTATTTAAAGGGACAGTTCACCCAGAAATAGAAATTCTGTCATCATTTATTCACCCTAATGTTGTTTGAAATCTGTATATTCTTCTGTGGAAGAATGTTGGTATGTTCTTTAAATATCTTTTGTGTTCTGCAGAAGAAAGAAAGTCACACAGGTTTAAAATGACATGATGGTGGATAAATGCATTTCATTGATGTGTAATGATAACATCATTAAAACCTTCCATTTTTAGTATGGTATTATATACTCTTTATTTATAATCACATGATCTAAATGAATAGATAAATGAGGTAGAATTTGGTTTGGCTTTTAAGGTGGGGCTTATCGAAGGGTCAATAAAAACGTCTATTTATCAAACACATATGAGGTTAAGCCACCAAGCCAGGCCAAGTCCTACTAAAGTTTCTATATCTTGAGCTTTCTACTTCTCTTCCACCACAGTGTGTCATGGCTTCTTATCCTTAATGTTTCTTTGTTCTAGTTTAGTTTCTTGATTTCTTGGTGTGACCTGTCTTATAACAATAAACTCTTAGCTCTACTGTCCCTCCGAACCCTCAGCAGTTGACCAAGCTCCACCAGTTGGCTATGCAGCAAACCCCCTTTACCCCCCTTGGACAGACCACCCCTGCTTTCCCTGGTACGTACCCACGAGCCCTTTTCGAGCTTCCTTCTCTTTTGTACCTGTAGAGACGCTCTCTTTGTCTTTCTCTCTTTTTTTCCTTCTCGTTCCATGTCAAGCATCATGACATGCCCGTGGTGGTTGCTCTTGCCCTTGTGGCATTCTTAGTTCACATTTTTGGTCACTTCTTTTTTTGCGTTTTATTTGCTTAAACAATTCACAAGCTGCTATTTCTTAATTTATTTTATTATTTTCTTTAATAAATTACATAATCCTAAACTATTCCAATTTGCAACTATGCAACGCTGTCAAGTACAAGAGACTGATGGTGTAGATTTTTGAAAGAAATTACAAATCACTTAAACTGTGTTCTTTGCTGCCCTTCAGAACCTACAAGAGAAGCATATCAGTGTTTGGATTTTACAGACCACGAGACATTAATAATGGATTCATCTTGATTCACTCGGAACCATACAAACCCAATGCCTGTCTGCCTTGCTATTCACAAATGCAGTATATCACATGCATTCAATAAATGTTTGTGTCAAACTAAAGACACTGGATAGTCGCCTTACCAGATGACAAGACGCTAGAAATATTTATGGTAGTTTGGGATTAAAAACAGGTTCCATTAAAACTCTCTAGAGACTAAACTCTCATCTATACACGTTTTAATATGCAGAGTTTTGCTCATCTAATGCAAGATGGTCTTGACTAGACGTTGTTTAAATTCAAAACTAAGCTATTGAAATAAGTCAACTAAAGAACCTGGTTAAAACTAGCACACCAGAAACACAAACTGGACTTTTATAGAAGGGGGGAATGTTTGTATATTATGTTGTTTTTCCAAGGCTGTGTCTCGACATTCCCTCTGCTTTCTGATTCAGGTCTGGATGCCAGTCCCCCGGCCAGTACTCATGAACTCACCATTCCCAATGATGTGAGTATACACATGAATGATGGTTCTATAGACCCCTTTGCAAGATGCAAACACTTATTATTTGTTTATTGCTTTTTAGTATAATGAAATCTCAGAGATAACTGTTTAACAAAATGTAAAAGAACTGAAACAGGATGTTCTTCTGGACCAGCATTGAACCAGCATTTTGAACGTCATCCGAAGAGGTCTATAGGAATTAAATGGACAAATTTGATCCCAGACATGTTCACAAGACTTGTATTCACTACAGGTTATTTGTTTAAACAATGTTAAATATCAAGACCCTTATTTGGTGTCCAAGTCTTAAGTCAACTTACTTGAGTCACTCAAAGTTCTTATTTGTTTTTAACCCTTTCACGCATAGAGGTACAGTGGACGGCTACAGTATCTCTTCAAACAAAAAAAGCACATATTTTCAAATAAAAAATTCCTTAATGGACATAAAAACACGTTCTGACTGAGGTTGTTATAAATTCATGAATCTTGTTTAATTTTTTAGCGTTGGAATGCTAATTCAATTGAACATTTTGTTAAAGGATCTCTATTTGCATGTCTTTGATTTGTCAAAAACCCAACTATACTTACCGTACCGCACACTTAAACATAAAGGTGCTTAAAAGGTTTTTCAAAGTGATGTCATAGAAGAACCATTTTTGGTTGCACAAAGAACCATTCAGTCATAGGTTCTTTAAAGAACCATCTCTTTCTTACCTTTAAGGTGGTTCTTGGCATCTTGAAGCACATTTATATAAAAGTGTACTCATACTGCACTATTGTGAATACTGCCAAAAGAATCATACCTTCTTCAATCAGTAACACAAATAAACCTTTGCTCTTTCTTCCTAGCTAATAGGCTGCATAATCGGGCGCCAGGGAACCAAAATCAACGAGATCCGCCAGATGTCTGGAGCACAGATCAAAATCGCTAATGCCATGGAAGGGTCATCAGAGCGCCAGATCACCATTACAGGAACCCCTGCCAACATCAGCCTTGCCCAGTACCTAATCAACGCAAGGTAGACACATTCTTTACATTACAGGCATAGAGACATTACAGTATTTCAAATGTGCTGTGAGCTTTAAGGATAGAAAGATGAATTGCCATCCCAGATGGATCGCCAACCTCGTTCCGACGATATCTTTGTTGCCACTTCCAGAGATTCCAAGAGATGTTGTCGTCAGTCACATCCACTTTTATACATCTTCATGCTTTACTGTTAAGGGCCATCAAAATCTATATGAATCTAAAAGACAAAATGGCAGCAATCCCAAGATTTTGGGTTTGGTATTTCAAACAAAACACAGTAATAAAATGTAACTAGTTTAGGACCAAACCATCAAATGCTTAACTGTAACTGTAATGTAAGTGGTCAGGGCGACACTAATGCATATATTGCTTTCCCACGGTTCTGATGGCAGGTTCAGAGATGTGGCAGCCATGTGGACTGACCCCTCAACCATGACTACATCTTGAAGCCCCAAAGCAGCTGATTCCCAATAAAGCTTACACACAGTATTCCCTTAGAACTCACCAGTGGTCCCACTAAACCCCATGGTCTCAAGTTCATCGGTAGCTACGCTCATGTACTTTAGGCAGATGACTGAAAAAATAAACCTAATGAAACACAGGAAAACTGTAGTATGAATTGTTTATGTTATGCAGTGTTTTAGTGTAGTGTTTTAGCATGCTGAATGCTCGGATCGTCTTGTATATTTATTACCTCGTTGGTCCGGATTAGTTAAGTACCGTTGCTGAACCTTGTAGATTGTCGGAAAAGATGAACATTTCTTTAAAAAAGCCAGAAAAGAAATAAAAAAGTGCGTCCGGTTGCTTTTTAGCAATGCTGTTGGCAAGAAGCTAGTGATGTGATGCAAGTTTGTGAGGATGCTGTTACATTGAGGAAACAGTTTCTTCAAAGATGTCGAAGAAATTATTTTACGTGTGAATTTGTTGGATTTCACTTCTACAAATATAAAGAAATACATCACAGTTACACAGAGATTTAGAGATTTACTAAACGTGGTGAGCAACAACGTGGAATAAGCTGTCGTTCCTATACAGAATGCTTTCTGATTATTTTGTTATGTATTTTTTCTATCTTTTCCTTTCCCTTCCCCTTTTCCCTCCTCACCTAACTGTTCTAGGCTGACGTCTGAGGTCACTGGAATGGGCACTCTCTAATTTCTACCCATGATCCTTCACTGCATCACATGACCCTTGAGCCAATGGCATTGCACCTAGTTTGTTTTTCTCTCTCTATTGAGCTGTCATGTATTTTCAGTCCTTTTAACTCGTTTATATTGTATAACGTGCACATATTTAAGATGTCACTCCTACTCGACCTCTGTTGTGATCCTGACGATCCTTATTTATGACTTTCTACCTGTTTATTTTAAAGTACAGTTCATTTTTTTGGTTCTCTAGTACCTCATGTCACCGACTTGTGTTCTGTTTTGTCATCGCTTTCACTGTGATTTCATCTTTTGCGATCTAAATGTAATGGTGTGCACTGATGGTACAGCTCCGCTAATCCTCCATTGAAGTTACATTCAAATTTGTATTTTTCAAGCAAGAACCCTGTGCTTCATTCTGAAACACAGAGCTCTGCTTACAAGGTACCTCATAACAGTGCAGCTCGTACAAATAGATGGCATTGAAATGCATATGCCCGTATATTTCTTTAAATCTGTCAATGTGGCATGTGGAGTTACTCTGAATCCATTATTAGTCTCTCGTATTCACTTTCAATACACAGGCTGTAAACAAATGCGTCCGAGATTCAAGGATTTGTGCTCAGAGCTTTACTGCATGCTCACAATCTGAGTTAATAATGGTTGAATATACTGCATTATAGAAGAATCGTTTATGAAATATTTTAATATGCAACGTGTTATTTCAGCAGTGTGAAAAACATTCTTTGTTTCTTTGGAAGTGAATACAGATTAGCTGATAATGGAATCCATCCCAACGCATTGCGCTTCATTCTAACAGCGTTTTCCATATCTCTCTCAATACGGCAACGTACACAAGCTCTGCATGCGTCAAGCCAGACTAAAGGTTGTTCTCCACTGACAGCTTCTGAAACATGCACATGCAGTCTAAACACCTGTGTGCTTTTCTGCACACAGAACGCTATCATCTGTAGGTCATCTCATCATTGAAGGGCTCTGGAATGTTTAGGCAGGATTGGAATGCGATGGCAGGTGTACCACCTTTGTCTGCCAATGCTCAAAGGTTGCTTCTTTATAACAGTTTTAAGTAAGGCCACTGTCTTTTTATGATTATTACCAGTTTCCATGATTCCTGTCTATACTACTCCTGCAGATGTAGCCTTACTGGTTTAAGAAGTCGTGAATGATTTTGATTGCAAACTCTCTAATTTGATCAAGGCTTTTTGTGTTGCATGTTATGCTGTGGTCAGAAAGTAAAGCAGCCTGCGAACATCTTAAAAGATGCATAGTTCATAATTTCCATCTATTGGCACCTTTAGAAACAATTCCTTACATTTTGGTTATGATTGTGTGACTATATCAATTTTAAGACTTAATTGAGCGATTTCTGTAGCATTACACTGGCCATAATGCTGTGGGGTGATGTTGTGGGCGGAGCTACCTGTTTGTCTAAAAATGGCCAATATAATATTTTTCTTCATTGATTTATTTACCCACTACCAACATTGCCATAGTTCGATTAAGCTCTGGATGTTTTTCTAAACCAAGCAGTGCACGTGTTAAGTTTTCCCTTTGCCCGAATCTGAACTTTCTCCACTGTCGACAATCAATATGTATTTCATTCTCCACATTTACATCAAGCAAATGTGGTACTGAGGTTAAACGTTGAATGTAACTGCTTCAACATGTGATTTACTATTCAACAAACAGACTAAACATTTCTTTTTCTCAATGCATCGCACGGTTTTACATGAGAATGTGTAATCATGCATTAGGAGAACTACTTCATTTTCCAGTCTCATAACTGAAAATGCATTCGCTTTAAGATAACCAGGTAAAATTGCATGTATTTGCAAAGCTCTAAAGAAATATTCTAGATTTATATTTTTGGTTTTATATTCGTTTACACTACAGCCAAATCAAAGATGCACTCAAGGGTTCATCTACAGTCCACAGTCAGGCCTCATTATAATATAGATCAATTCATAAGGTATGATTTAATATCATCTAAAGTATGAGCACAGAGCATTTGTAATGTTGGAATTCAACGTGCAAAATGAAGTATACACAAAATGATGTCATGGTCGTGCTTTAAATGACTCATTTATCGGGAATTATTCAAAACGTTTTGTTTGTGTTTTAGATTACGTTTCTTGTCTCATTTCGCATATGTTTCGCACTGCTTTGAATTGTAACATTCGTGTCAGTGTCTTAGGCTCGGTTAAAGATTAAGTTCGATTGTATGTTTCCACAAGGCCATGTCTTGTGATAACTGTACGGAATGTTTTGTTTAATGTTCTCTTTACTCCATAATGTGGTGTGTTTTAGATCATTGTACAGAGGTATAATATATAACAGCATGCTTAACTGTGACATTTCTTAGTAGCAGAATGCTTTACCAAGGGAGGCTCTTGTTATTTTTCATTGCTATTAATATTATTACTCAGTACTGTTTTTTCGTTTTTCACAAATGCAATAAAATAAATGCGTGTGTGGGACTGCAGTGATATGTTGAAAACGGTAAACTGTTTGGTGGAAAACATGGTAAGGAACTTCAAACTGCTTCTATGTTTTGGTCATATTTCCTCTTTGCCTGGCCTCATGATGTTGTTCTCATCCAAATCATGTGTTTGATTTGTACTCATAACTTAACACAAGTTCACACCATATACACTGAAAACCATTACATTGCAATCATTTTGTTGGTCATGCAGATTTGTAATGTACTAGAGCAGCAAAAAAAGAAGAAATAACGCCCTCGGTCTGTCTGTGATTCTGTAAATGATTCTGTTAAAAAATGTAATGAAGAGTAACTATTTTATGTTGAACGATTCGCTGCTTGCAGGTTTATATTAGATTTAAATTACTGCTGAGGTTAGGTTAACTTTGAAATGTTTTGTAAAAAGATAAGAATAAAGTTTGTTTTTCCCTTGAATTCCTTGTACTGTTTTTATTTTGTTGATGAAGAAAATACAAATCGCAAGATGCTAAATGTAAAACTTGGTGAACAACTCTAAAATCCTAAAACAAAATGTTATAGACAGTGCTGTAATGTATGAATCAAAGACGGTTTAATATAATCTGACAAAGTGTTTATTGTAAGATTAAGATTTGTAGATATGTCACACTTTTGACACACAGTCACACAAATTGACCTGAAAATCTATGGTCTCCATTTTAAGCCTGAACTATTCCTTAAATGTCTTACAAAACTTTGTCTTTTACTAAACTTCTAAGCGATTTATAAGGCTAAATAATTGAGTGAAAAGCATACTACAGCATATCAGGAATATTATGAATTTTATTTGAAGATTCAAAAATATGCTGGAAAAGCTAAAAGATTTGCAGAAAAAAAATTTTTTGCGATATATATTATTTAGTAGTCATTCTCCTAAATGTCTTTATAAACTTTGCAGATGTTTTGTATTTCATTTTTTGCCAAGCCTTAAATTCCTCAAGTACAAATATGCGACATCTAAATCAAATATTTAAAAAAAGCAAAGATTCAGTTATCCAAAGCTGGACACTTTTCCCCACTTCTGTATATCATAATATGCTGTTCGTCCAGTCTGTACCACTAGAGGGCGCTAAATATTGTAATTAGCTTGATGAAACTCGACCTGTGGGTGATCTTTTCTAAAACACCTTTCAGTGGAATCAGATGTTCTTCCAAAATAAATAACACAGCAAAGTCATGCTTGATTATTTATAATCAAGCATGTATCCTTGGGATACATTACCCATCATTATCGCAAGCAAGCACTGTGCAACTGCAGTTAAAAGTAATTGTCAGGACAGGTGCATTGTTCCTTCTGGGTGACCTACAGTAAATCAAAGTCAATAGCAGCCAGTGGCTAAAGGCCTCGTTGACACTTTCCCCCTGCAAAGACCTCCGAGTCTTAGATTCAAGGTTTCCTGAACCGTGCCATGAACAACATGCACAACCCATCCGGGATCCACAGAAAACATCCATTGTTATTTAACATCCTATAAATGTTTTTCCTATAATTTTTGATGCACAATGTTCTCCACATTGTGAGAACTCAAAGTCCTTGTCTTAAAGTTAGAAATGTCAGCTCGGCTAATTGCTGGCTACTCCGACGGGCTTTTCTCAAGCGCCAGGGGAAGGCTGCTGGAACGACCTCACACAACCGCCGTGCTTCGAAATTAGTACGTCAATTCAGGGGGGAGGTCACCCCTACCCACCTTCTGTCATTGGCCTCGGTTCATTTCCAGCCAGAAATAAACCGAAATTATAACAGCTCTTGATTGTCCTCCCCAGGTCCCTGAATACCTTTGACCGTATGTGTTCCCCCATGAAAACAAAATGCAAGGTAGGAGTCCAGATGATAAACAATCCAGAACTCTCGTGTTTGTTCTGTTATCCCTGCGGTGGAAGTTTCTCATGTCTTTCCTGAATGAAATGGACCATTGTTATTGGATTCTTCGAGAACTGCTGTTGTACAATTTGCAGCAAATCTCAACATCCAGAGGTGTGTATGTGTGTCTGTGAATCAGTTCTAATAAGCATTTATATAAATCAGACAAATTAAATAATTGTAGACCTGAAGTCTTTGAACATTTTAATGTATGGGAATAATTCCTTGGTAACTTAGTTCAACCCAAAAGAAAAATTCCTCCAAATTGTACCAAAGCTGAGTGAACACAAAAAGAGACTTTATGAAGAATATTCAAAAATATAAAAATGAGCCATATGACTCTTATCTTTTATTCCAAGTCATTAAAAAACACATGATACCTGTGTAAGAAATTGAGTAAAATTACGGTCATTATTTAAGACTCATTAAAGATGGAATGTCACGTTTGGTTACAATACCTGAGAACCAAAGTCCTCTTGAAACCGTTTCTGAATCTGAACTCAATCACGAATGAGATTTGTGACTCATGGTGGAGAGGAAGATTATAGGTGAATAATGTATGGGCTACAATGGTGCTTTAATGGTGCCAATTTAAAGCTTGACAGTTCTGCTTATGATGAAGTGTTGAGGAGAGAAAGAGCTGTGTAAACTGTGAGTCGCTCCGTGTTTGAATGCTGCAACTATTCCACCGTAATGTGATTTTGTTATGCTCATGGGACCTTTATCTTTTTCTTAATCTTGTTTTTCTAATCACCAATTGGTTTCATGTACAGCTGCGGGCATTTCTTCACATTGAGCTTGAACATGTGGTATGATAAAAAGCATCTTTGATGATGATTTTTTCTCTCATACATGCACGCATTTTATCCTCACTTCTTAAAGCCTGCACGCTGACATCTGTTTGAATTAAAACTCTCCTCCAGGGAACCTACTCCATCCTAAATATACTTCAAGCCAGTAATGTGTGAGTATTCCCATATGTACAGTACTAGCAGCCCTGTTTGAAGTCACATAAAACACAGCTACTAGAGGCAAAAACGGAACAAAGGCATGAATAAATAACCTATTATGCACATCGGATCTCATTTACAGTCATTCTGGACTTTTCTGAATATGTCGTGAATCTCTCTAGCGGAACGTTGTGCTTGTTGGACGGTCGGTTCTCCATTCCAATCAAAAACACCTCATTCCCTTTTGCCGGCACCCAATGAATGACACAAAAGGTTGACTTTAATGTTGGGTTAAGCAGGGCACGGAAACTAATGAGGTGTTTTTATCATCAATTATTCACAAGGGTAGGACATTTAAAGTGTATTTAAAAGATAAGATGCAGATCTAGTGCAGGCATGTAATCTTGTGAATGAAAAGGATGAGATCCACGAAAAGATATAAAGGGATCGAATGAACATTCTCTCATCATTTACTCGCCCTCTTGTCATTTCAAACCTTCAGAACACAAAATATGTGGTAACCACGGACTTGCATTGGTTGTGTTTGTATAATTGAAGTGAATGGGTACCGCCATTGTTCGTTTACCAACATTTCTTCAAAGCATCTTCTCTTGCGTTCATTTATTATAACTTAATTTTGTGACATAAAGTTATGTTCGAAATGACAAAAGGGTGTGTAAATGCTGACAGCCTTTTCACTTTCCCTTTAAACTTGTATTACATATGTGCTTGAATGTTGTATTAAACTATCGAATTGCTCGTCTCACATTTCATCATACTACTCCAAATCACAATCATAACTTATGCCGGACAATTGTTATCGGTTCCCATGCATGGCTTACGACACGACACAACACAATTTCTCTCTTCCACACTCCAGTTCCCCCCTAATCCACCAAACACTTGTCCTTACATCGTTTTACATGGTTCAGCTACATCAGTGCCACATTGTGGAGGCTTTACACAGACAGGGTTTTTAATTAACCTCTGAAACGCTCCTTTAATCTCTCTTCTGACAAAAGGAGCCGGCACTATGGGACTTGGTTTGGTGACAGTGACCAGCAGATGCTGACTGGACCTGCATGGGAAGCTAATTGTGATAAATCCAGATGGGTTCACAGCGAGTTTGAATCAGGATCTAACCCATCAGAGAAGATGGATTTGCTTTGTCGCAACATTGACACGCTTGAATTAGTGCTGTGGTTACACAGGCAGAATTTACTTTTGGCATCTGACACGTATAATTTGTCTATTAAACATACTCGGGCACAGGGAATTCATTCAGGTGAAGGTGTATTAAAAGAGAAAGTGGGCCGTATCAACAAGCAATTAGGTTCAGTTTGTCTATGGCTAATGACTGTATGGTGCTTACTCTCGGTCTCTTTGGACCCCCGAGAGCAGTACAGGACATTCTTTGCTTGGGTTGGGTGGGATGATCCAGTTTATATATGTGTACATAGTGAAGGCCGAGCCATTGATAGAGAGAGTTCTGCCAACGGAAGTCCAAAACGCTGGAGCATCACGTGATTCATGGAGCCTTCAGATAGTTACAGGAAGTTATGTTTTAATCTTTAAATGCTTTATTTCTTTCATCTTTTTATTCATTAAATGGCATTCGTCTTTAAATTGGTTAGAAGTTTACCTCAGTTGGTCGGTTCAGTTGCAGCTCCATGCGTAACTAGAAACTTCCGGGAACTATTGAGAGCCCGTGTCATGTCATTCATGGAGCCTTCAGATAGTTGCAGGAAGTTATGTCTTCTCTTTAAATGCTTTAAATGCTTTATTTCTTTCATTTTTTTATTCATTCAATGGCTTTCGTCTTTAAATGGGTTTGAAGTTTACCTCTGTTGGTCGGTTTCGTCGCAGCTCCAATGCGTTACTAACTTCCAGGAACTATTAAAACTGTTCCATTCGAGTCAACGTAGAAGACGCGACTCTCTCTATCAATAGCTCTGAGGAAGGCCTGATGCTGAAAAATGTAAATATTGGCTTATTATGAATAATACAAATATATGGCGGCCATTGCAAGAAATAAATTATTCATTTAAATTGAATGGGTAAAAAAATTCGTATTGCTTTGGTAATATTTGCGATACTCACTCTTGCCTTTAAAGCTCATGTAAATTCTATATTGAACCATATTATGCATCCATGAAAAAAATAATTAGACAATTTACAATTTCTCAGTTGTTTCTTATGGGCAGCAATGAGAAAACACTAAATGAAGATTTTCATTTCAAAGAGATCACACTATACTTTGAACTCTGGTCAGATTTGCCATGATACCAGGGCGTCCATAAAAAGTCACACATTTTATTATGATCTTAAAAATGTCTCATCAACCAAAATAATAAATTATCTGAGTTATTCTTTCCATATTTATTGTATAGATCTATACTGTTGTTTTTCATTTATGTGTCTTTTTCTCCTGAGGAATTTTATAAAACATCTCAGACAAAGTTGAAACTTATATACAACACCACTCAGAATTCCATGATTTATAAATATCTGTAAGCAACGATATTTACCTTTGGGCAGCAAAACAAGATAGTGATTTAGAACATCAAAACTAAAGCAGGACCTTAAACGTGGAAAGAAGCTGATAACTGGTTTATCTGAGACCTTATGGGTCTCCCGTCTGGATGTATTAGGCGCTTTACTTTGGAATGGCATTACCTGTCACTTCTTTATCGTTTCATAACTGTGCTCTTGGGCAGAGTTGAAAATAAATAATGTATAACACCAACCATCAGCTGAGCAAAAAGGTTGAAGAGACCTTCCCTATAAACACCATCTGACCTCATCATTACCTCAGAAACCAACATAGAATTAGCTCACCTCTACTCAGTCATTCATTCATTCTCAGCACAGGTGATATGTTGAAATATTCATCAATCTTTCTCTCCTCAAAGGAGCGACAATAAGTGATGTGCCTAATATTATTTTAATAAATTCCGAGTTTACATTTATCTTGGTTAGATGCATTGATGCTTTATGACAAAGCAATCTGACAGAAGTCGAACATCTCTTCTTGTGCAGAGCGACTATTGTCTGCACCTGTGTATTAATTCCTGTCCATTTACATAAAAAATATGACAGGCTGTGTATAATTTCTGAAATGGGTATTTATCTTCTTTAGTTAAGAGTGGGACCAACACAAAGCAGGATTGGTTTAAAAGTTTAGTTGGTTGCTCTTTACATTTCTTTCAATCTTATTAAAATCTCAAAACCACGATAATTTTTTACATTTCTTATTTTAAGAAATATTTTGCATCACTTCTTGTACTATGGTTCTTTTCTAAAGTTGAGATGCAATAATGCAAAAAATGTTCATAATGGCTTCATAATGTCAACATAGCATCACTTTTTTGCTGTATTGTTCCATAAAGAACATTTCACTCACAAAGTTCTTTGGGGAACCAAGAATGAACCTGAACCTAAATAACCTTTTATAGCACCTTTTAAAAATGTATAAGTATATATTTTTTTATTTTAAATTATCTGTAAAATTATATAAAATTATATGAAACAAGAATTTGTAAAGTATGACTGACGACCAACTGACTTTATATTCTTTTTAAGAAAAAAATATTAATCCTTTATATTCCTTCTCTGCAATATCTATATGTGCCACGATGCCACAATATGTATATTTTGATTTTGAGCTGCACAGAATTTAATTGTTTTTGTTTATTTCATTTAGGTTTTTGGGGGGTCTGTTTATCCCCACTTTCTACAAATACAGTAAGTCTATAAAATTACACATAAATAAATGTTACAGATAAACAACACTTTCTTTTCTCAACAAGAGACCCACCACTGCAGTTAAGTTTATTTGTTTACTCCTACAAGACATGGCTGGAGGATAAAGAAACACCCTATAATGAATAGCTAACAAAATGAAAGAGGAGTCTAACATTTCAAACTACTGCTGAAAATTGCTTAGAAAACGCACAACAACAAACAATGAAGGAGGTCAGGCTGTCTGCCATGAGCACAATGTGCAATAAAAAGCAGATTCATGCCAAACACTAATCTGGGGTCAAATGAGGGGAAGGGAGGATTGCAGCAATAAACAACAAAAAAGAAATAAGTAAACAATTATATCTGCAATATCCAGAATGGGTTTTTTAAATAAAAAGGACGGTATTGTGAATTTATATTGTTTGTTTGTGAAATGATTCTTAGAGATGCAAAGCCATGCGTTCTGAATCTGCCCACGGTTTCAGTCCAGACACATTGAAGGCTATTAAAGCTATGGAGGATAATATAAAAGAAGAAGAGAGGCTCAAGTTCTCCTGAGGGGAACAATTTGAACTTAAGCCCTGAAAGCAAGTTGTCCTGGTCTCTGTGGAAATTGATGCTTTAGACTGTTCTAAAAACGTATATTGTCCCAATTATCTCCATATTTTTTCGACTATAGAAATATTTAGCTTTGAGGACACCAGAGGACTGTAGACTTTTCACACTACCAGTTTTTTTTTTACTTTCTTCATGAACATTTCCAACACATCTTGATTGATTTATTGGTGTTTTCTTTCTAATATTAATTTCCTCTTTAGCAATATGAAACATAATTATCTTTAACTAAATAATATAGTCAGTTATCACCGTGACAAAATTACGGCTTGAGCCTCAATTAAAATCCTCTATGATATATATTTAGAATTTTGTTTACATAATTTTCTTAATTTTCATAATGTATACAGTACATCAAGTATTCATTTCACAAACGCATTTCTCTCTCTGGTAACCATGTTCTGTACATTGACCTTTGAAAAGTATTGAATCAAAATATTTGGTAATCATATAATCAAAACTGAAGGTTAGTTATAATTTGTGCTCAAATCTATATGAACCTTTTTAAACAATAATTATTAAAACGTGTGTTCACCGAGGATCCTCAATAAAGTTTAAAATGTTCATGATTTTAAACTACATTACCCAAAATTCAACAAGGCAATGCAAGCACATTTGTTAGCTTGACTAATGGTGGAAGAAACACTGTAGTGGTAAGTAATTTTTTTGACTTCACATTTGAATTTTCAGCCAAACTATTGCCTGGGGTTTGTTTGAAATAAGATTTATTGTAATTTGTACGAACTTAAGCCAAGCATCAAATTATAAAAAGAGAGACATTTTTTCTTCTGAAACACCACAAACGGTTGTGTCTTTTAAATAGAAAACCTTCACTAACATGAAAGACAGTCCGTAAACATTGGCCCTTAATGAGAATCAGAATCTATTCAGATACATTCATATAATACAAGGAATAGACATGCAATTTTTGTCTTCATTTTACATATAGCAACATACCCTGTTATTTAAGATGTGTGACATGAGTAAGGTTTGACAAGCAGGTTTGCCCTCCTGTGCTGTGTGAGTCTCATCCGTCAGCTGTCACTGACACACACACCTTGTTATCTTGAGTCATTTCATATGCAACAGTTCTGAAAAAGTGGCTATTCTAGGTCCAAGATATGAATCCGTTTCAGAAGTGTTTTACCAACAATCAGACTGTTGGACCTGCATAAATGTTTACACAATCCCCATGCTGTACTGACCTGCATCTCAGGAGGTCTTGAGGGACTAACCAACATCTCATGGATCAGTTATGCTTGTGGAAACCAAAAATAATGTTGAGACTTAGTATGTTCGGTTTTTTGCATCAACAGTGTCAAAAAGCTATTTATTTTTCTGAGTAGAATTTGTTATTAATAAGTGTTGATTGATACATTTTACAAACAAGGTTGATTAAGTCATAGTTTGAATGGTCATGCAAGGACAGACAAACGACCCCACAACACCATGAAGGAACCATTAAATGAATCCATATATGACTCCATTTGGCATGGAATCCTAATACCCTGACCTGCTTTGATTGACCGTGCAATATCAACTCAATAAGAAAACTGTCAGCATTATCCTAACATATTTTAGCCATTTGTTGGAGTCTATCACAAATCTATTATTATTATAGTACAGAAGAGTACAGCATGTGTAAAAACATATACAACTCACAACACCAACAAAAAAATGAAATAAATTAAACATTAACATTAAAATATAACTTGGGGTATAAATGTGAAAATATAAAAAAGACGTAGGTACATAAATTAGCATTACATATTACTATGGAATATAGTACATATATTATTTTTTGCTTTTTATTAATTCTTAAAGTTTGTCCATTTTGTTTAATTTCTCTTACAATTTGTTAAAAATTCCAAGAATCGATTCCTATAGCTGCTGTTTTCGATTCCTGCTCAATTCCCATACTACATATATTTAATTTAAAAAGTACACATTTTTAATGTAATAAAATTTCTAAGCTGTTACTTTTTACATTTATTAACTGTTTCCTGTTTCTATAACAAAAACCTTTACCAAATATGTCGATCTTTGCCTGCAATCCCAATGTATCATAAATAATATTTCCTATTTTTTTTTATTTACTAGCTGATTTCTAAATAAAGCAGAGGTCAAATGACTATTTTAAAGTGATTCAGCATTTTACACAAAAATACTTCGGAAATATAGATAAACAGATAATCAGTAAATTGTATTAAATATATATAATGTGCATATAAGTGTAAATGACAGACAGGTCTTAGAGATCAGATACTAAGTAGCTCTATTTTTCTTTACTGACGAATAGACTAACACACGTTTTTTTGATATTGCTCTTTCCAATCTTCTCTTTTAATGATATAAGCAGATAGTGCACACAGGTGTTGAAAAGCTCAGGCCAAGTAAATATGTTGTGAGACATATGTTGCGTGTTGCATGTATATAAAACTTTCTTCACACACATAATGAGCTCATCAGACGGTCCGTTTACAGTCCGTCTGACAAGACAAATGAAGGCTATTTATAGGCCTATGATTTGTTAAATGTATGGATACTTGTAATTATATCTGCATTGTTTGTGCAAACTAAGCTTTTGCTTTTATGCATGCTGAATTTTTTGTCACGTCACATCTTTAAACTTAATTCATTATTATTTTTCTGAGGTCTGTACGTTTAAGAAAATAAACCAATGTGATTTAGTTGGCCGACGACATCGACTAAGGGGTGGAGCTTGTGCCAATGAAGGCCTTTAAAGAGGAGTCGATTCCTTTAATGGAATCGACTCTCAATTCTCAACGCCTTGGAATCGATTATTTCTTGGAATCGATTCCCAGCCCTAGAGGGATCGCAAAGAGCTACATCACAAATTACATTTCTAAACGTAGGCCTACTTAAGGCATATTTCTCATGGTTTGAGCAGCACTTATATATTCAAGCTAACCAGTACATGCGAATCTGTAATAATAAATACAAATGTCAAAGCCAAATTTGACCAAGTTATTTATTATTTTCATGAAGTTTTCATTTTCAAACTGGAAAATTGCGCTTCTTTTCAGATCCGTTTCCCCCTCTGGTCATGAGACTGTATAAAATACATTTAAACATCTACCTCCACTACATCCCGGTCTCTATTGCGCTGCTGACGACACGTTCCCATTCGCTATAGATTTATCATGTGACACAAAAAGCAGGTTGCGAAGCAATCGGCGTCCGAGTCAAGCGTCGCATCACGTCACTGTCACGTACGTACATTCAAGGTCAGCGAGAGATTCATGTTAGTTTTGATTTCTTCGGTTTGCTAACTCTTTTAAAACTGTTTTATTTACAGTATGTTGTATTTTGGTGTAGACTAAAGTTAGCCGTGATAGTGATGCTACCAAAACGCGCGATTTGGTTACTGTTTCAACTTCGCCTTGAAAGTGTTCTCGATAGTCGATTTACATTTGTGTGACCCGACGACAAAACCAGTCTTAAGGGTACATTTTCGAAATTGAGATTTTAACATCAACTGAAAGCTGAAGAAATAAGCTTTCTATTGATATATGGTTTGTTAGGATAGGACACTATCTGGCGGAACAATAACTGTTTACAAAGCTGGAATCTGAGGGTGCGAAAAAAGCTAAATATTGAGAAAGTCGCCTTTGAAGTTATTAATCGGAGGCATTGTAGCAGGCCACCCACTCACAACAAAGAAAGTATTCATACATTTACGGAAGGACATTTATAAAATATCTTCATGGAACGTGATCTTTACTTAATATCCTAATGATTTTTGGAGAAAAGAAAAATCGGTCATTTTTACCCCAACAATGTATTTTTGGCGATAACTAAAAAAGTTCTCGTGCTACTTAAGACTGGTTTTGTTGTCCAGGGTCACATTTAAGCATTGGGCAGACGCTTTTTTTCCAAACATGACTTTTATAACATTGTGCGTTCCCTGGGATCGAACCCACGTTGTTAGCGCAATGTTCTACCAACTAAGCTACATTGCAGCAATATTTGCAAATTTCTCATGGTTTGATATATTCAAGGGATCCAGAACATGTGAATCTGTAATAATAAATACAAATGAATTGAAACAACAGCTCAACCATCTATTCCTAAGGTAGGAAGAAAGGACGAATTTCAACTTGCGTTCATATACATTTATTCATTTAGCAGACGCTTTTATCCAACGCGACAAGTAGGAGAGGATATACAATTTTTGTTTTGGGAACATTTTCAGTGGCTAATTGACATATGCCATAACGTGTTTAACATTTTAAATAAGCATTTATGATCCTCGGCGTCTGAACCACGCGCCGTTCAAAATGTACAGGGGTGGTTCAGATCCTTCGGTTAAGATTATGATCCATTTATTGGACGAAAACAAGACGTCGCTTTTATTTTAATATTTTGGCTATTAAGTTACGTGTTAGTTAGAATTAGCAGTGAGAACACATGCTGTAATTCGAACTGTGGGTAAAGAAAGCGCTTATATCGTTCTTTCATGCATGACAGTTTTTCTGAGTGGATGTTCAGCATTAGTCTGCTGCGGGTGGAGCGCGCACGCAGCGTCCTCGCCGTCCAATCAGTGCGAAGCTGCTTTCTTATTGCCTCTGTGTGCATTTCACTTTCACACACACACTGCAAAGAGACCGGAGCGCAGACGCATGCATCAACAAGTCTGGTAAGTCATGATGCTCCATACAATATACATATAAAAAGAACTTTCTGTGCTAAGCAAACCGTAGCCTTCAAGTTTTTACCCTTTGTTACGTCTTGAGGTAGTTGTGTTGTCCTGTAGGTAGTTTGGTTTAAGCAACAATAAGGTTGCATGAACATTTCGATTACTTTTTTGTGTAATTTGTTTGTTTTTCTTTAAATTACAAAATTGCATGTATTTATGACATTAACCGGTCGTATTTCTTCACTCGGTTTTATTAAGCTTCAAAAAAATGTTTTAATAATCCCTGGTTTATTCACCAAAATGTATGCCGGATATTTGTTTCTCTTCGTCTTCGTTTTCTCATATTCTGGCATTTTATAGAAAAATACTGGTGTTTTGTAACCTTCCTGTTTGCTTTCGTCCCACACCTTTATAAATGAACTGAAGCCTACATCACCCTTTCGGATTATAAACGCGCCTTGTAGTTTTCTAATCCATCACCATAATGAACTTCTGTTTTATAGCTGTTGTGTGTACAGTATACAGTTGTGAGTGCTGCTTGATGCTTACTGTATATAGCAGGTGAATTAATCATTATGTTTCGACATCCTACCTGTGACAAAGTTTCATTAGAAGATTGAAAGTTCACCGTAGCATGTGGTGAGCATATCAATGTTTTTTTCATGGCTGTTGGCCACATGTAAAAGGAGTTGCTGACATGTTGTTTCAGCTGTGATGTCGTGTTAGAGCTATCCGTGTAGTGATCTATCCACTGCATGCATGTATTCAGTGTTATGATCTAAAAAATTAAATCGAGTATTCCTCTGCCCTCTTTTGTGTTTGAATAAGCAGATTTTTAATATCATACCTAAATGCCCCATTTACAGTTGCCTACTTGACATTTATCAGTGAAATTTGTCTTGAGAAATCACACCTGTCTGTGCGACAGACTCTGTCACAGCAAGTAATAAATTAATGAAATGGCACCGTTACGATTTTAGATGAAGGCAAGAAGTATTGCATTATAAAAATCTGATAATATGAAGGACTTGATCTATTAGAAACCTGTATTTATATAAACGGGGCTTGTTATTTTCCTTTGTTGCATGGATGATTCAAGACCTTGTCTACAGCATGGCAGTTTTCTCTGGGACAAAATTGATAAATATGAAAACAATGCCTTTTAATTGTCGAGATTTGAAGGTGCAACCTATTGCGCTTTAGGCAGAAAATATTCCTGTAAACCACACCATCTCATTTTATGATAAGGGGGGTGAGGTGGAATAAATCATACGGTTGTATCATTGGAGGTTCTATTAAACATCAGTGAGCTATGTGTTGCTTCGAAGTAGATGAGGTGTTGGTTTGTTTTCTTTTTATAAATAAGTCCTTTTGAATTTGATTAAATTATATGAAGCATAACTAATAAATTAATCTGCAGGATTATGACATTTAAATTAGATCAATCTGTCATGGATGTAGCTATTTCAGTCAGAGCATGCTGTGTAATATTCTTGTAACATGCAAAGAAATAATGCCATGAAATGAATGTATTTGTTAATCCACAAACACTGTGTTTGCGATTCTTTTCTCTTGTTATTTCCATTCTCAGATGTTACGAGGATGTGAAGTACGTGGAGTCTCCATATGTCTTCTGGTTTCAGCTTCTACTTAAAACCCGGCTCAAAAACATCTCCCCACAAATGTTTAATCGCCTAAACAGGTCTTGATGGCCCCAGCAATGAACAGCTACGTGTACTAAATTGCGTTCTTCGGCTTTTGCTTTGGATTCATAAAAATGCCTCCAAATTCCTGCAAATTTTCTCTGTACTCTTAACATATGAGCCTGTGCATTTATGGGAAAAAGCCACTGTGGGAATGACAGGAAGGAATGTTATTTAATCATTTTTCCGTATGACATGGATTGATAATGACCGCCCTTGAACTGTAGAGCTTTTAAAGGAAACATATCTGGACATGACTTTCCCTGGGGGGGCTCATGTGTCGAGGAACGTCTTCATCCATCATGGCTGTCCCTTTTTCCTGACAATACTTTTATCCTTTACTTTTTTGAGCGTGATGGGTTCTTCCTGTCCCAAGAGCTGCCACTGTACTGAGAGGAACGGCTTGACTGTGGTGCAGTGTTCCTCACGTAACTTAGAGGAGATACCTCCTGACCTTCCGCAAGACACAGTGTCTCTCCTTCTGTCCTATAATCACATCACCAAAATACCAAATCAGGCTTTTAAAAACCTTCCATGGCTCCAAGAGCTGGACCTGTCCCGGAACGCCATTGAAACCGTGGAGGCAGGGGCTTTTCAGGGCATCTCGGAGAACTTGCGAGCCCTCGACCTGTCCCATAATCATATGAGGAGCGTACCCAAGGAGGCCTTCGCTCGACTTCATGCCAAGATCAGCCTTTCCGACAACCCTTGGCACTGCGAATGCCAGTTGCAGGAGGTGCTGCGGGAACTCAAGTTGGATCCGGAGACGGTGAACGAGGTGAGCTGCCACACGTCTGTTCAAGAAGAGCATGCGGGGAAGCCCGTCATCCAAGTGCTGGATTCGGGCATTAACTTTTGTAACTTCCATCACAAGACTACTGACGTGGCCATGTTCGTCACCATGTTCGGTTGGTTTGCGATGGTCATCGCATATGTCATCTATTACGTACGACACAACCAGGAAGATGCCAGGAGACATCTCGAGTACCTCAAGTCTTTGCCAAGTAGCTCCCAAATTAGTAAAGACTTTGACACAATCAGCACTGTTCTCTAGCATCAATCAATGCAGCGTGGGAGGAAATGTGTTTGGCACAAAAACGATGGCACAACAGCGAGCCTTATTTCCATTTGCTTTTCAAGGACCGTAATTGTCCATTTATTGCCTGTTTGGTTTCATGGGTTTTAGCACAATGAATGTTTTGACAATTATGCCATCATTTTGTTCAACGTTTCCATTCATATATTCGCAGTCGACCTACATACATTCTGAATCTCGGTGGTGACCGATTTGTGCCTCACGACAGATTCTGCAGACGCTCCAATTTCTCTGCAGGTGCTTAAATCTCATTACGTCCTGAACTGATTTCTGAAATGACATTGAATTATCATACAGACTGACAAGAGTTCTAAATGCTGGATCAAATGCCCTTTTCTTCTTATGTTGTAGTGTAAACGGGTGTGTCAGTTGTCGGGATACATAAATACTGCCAGAACTCTCTGTCTGACTTATTACCTGGATACTTGCCCCCTTTTTGGCAGACGTCTTTATGCTCAAGTGCCTACAGTAAATTCTGGTACCTCAACACCAATACACTGTGCATTGGGAGTTTTTGGCTTGCTTTCTCTGGAATCAAATAATATTTTAATATCAAACGTTAAACGATCTCTGTTGCTGTATGGGTTAAAGGGATAGTTTAACTAAATGTTTAATTCTGTTATCATTTACTCACCCTTAGATTTGAGAAACCAAACAAATCTTATCCTCCATTTACTGCCATAGTAGGTCAAATAAATACTATGGGAGTCAATGGTGGTTGAGATCTGTTTGGTTACTGACATTGTTCCAAATATCTTCCTCTTTGTTTAGCAGAACCTTTAAGTAGAACAGTGTTATTGTACGTATGTAATTGAGTTCTCAGATTTTTGGTCAGTGGCATTGTTGTGTATCACTAGAGGATGTCATCAGAATGGTAGTGGAATTTAGTTAAATGGGCTTGAATAGTCGACCCCTGTATTTCTGTCCACATGTATCAGTTTGTTTTTCAATGTGACCAGCCTTTCTGTAGCAGTAGTGTGTATGTCATAGCAACACAAAAGAATAAAATGGTATTGGCAAGAACTGTCTTGTTTGTAAACTTTTGAGTCATTACATTCTCAATGCTCATGGTGATGAAAGGTTTTCACTAGAATCATTACCGGGAACCATATGTCTTTACGTGTGATAGATGACGTAATTCTTGGTTTTAGCAGTTTCATTAGTAACATCATTTACTCTGTGTTTTTGAAAAAACGTTCTTCTCAAAGGCAACGAGAATCGCACAGGGTACTTCATTTTTGTGTCCGTGTGCACTAGGTACAAAACAATGCCTTGCAGCTATGTCTGTTGTACCTTGAGGGCTTCTATGAGGAATAATCCCGCTGAGAACGGATATTATGATTGCTTTCCTGTCCAGGGAGTCCAAGGTCTCGCTCTGTGTCTGTAGCTTCAGATCAATAGCAGATTCATTATATGTATAGGTTTGGAATACTGGGCTGAACTTTAAGTCGTGCTGTTTTGGGACTAGGTGACTTCTTCAATACAGTGAAGATTAAAGTATGGTAGAATCAGCTGTGGTTTGATTTGCTCTCTGCTCTACGAGAGAAAAACTATGAATATGTGTGGTCCACCGTTCTTGGCATCAATATGATTTGCATTTAACATTCAAGTGCTCTGTAATGATTTATTCTTTCTGGATGCTTGTCAAGAACCCTATAGGAAGGATTGCATTTGTTTAGCTCGGATGGTAGTTTTCTAGAAAACATCGTTGCTTAATGCTTGTGCTTTCATAGTTAATGAGGCTTAATGGATAACATAATCAACGCCGTCTAAGATGTTTTACCTAAAATAAATAATAAACATAATGGACAAATTATATGATAGATTACATAGAGTTACTAAATTCATTCTAAATTATAGCTCAGAAACTCTGTCCTTGAAAATATTTGATGTATGAGCACTTGCAGTCCATGCAGATACAAACACGAGCAACTGAAGACTAAATTTGGGTCTTTATTGATCATGTTATCCCTAGGAAATTGTAATTAAAATGCTAAAAAGATTTTTTTTATCATTTCCTTTTCTACGCAAAATGTTTTTCTATGTTACACTGAGTGTTTGCCAAAACTCATTTATTAATCAAATGATAAACTATGCACGTTGTACGAGAGGTTTTATTGGTCCTGCTTTGTTTTGCAAACCCCCCAATGTGACTATGTTCACTTTGCCTCTTCACTTTCCGCTTCTGAATATCTTCTTTATTGATTTCAGATATTTATTGACTAGGCCTATATCTGTGTAGTTCAATGGATAATGGACATGTATATTCTTGAAAAGTAGAAGCTTGGTTATTATACTAGACTTTAGACATTTACAGAAAGCTTTAATTTAAGGTATAATGCGGTACATATTAATAGAGTACCGCAGAGATGACGTATTTTTTTATATGCAAAACCTGGGAGCAAGTAAAGATTTTTGCACTTCTGGTTCCATCGCACCAGAGTCAATGTTTTTTTGTAGGGGTTTTTGGTTAAATGCCTTAAATAAGGTCTGTACATAATTATTATAGTTTTGATTTTAGTTTTATTCATATTTACTTACTAAAGTCATGATATAATTTGTTTGTTTATTTTTGATTCTGCTATATAAGATTAATTCATTTTTATTCATTTCAATGAACAGAAACCCTTCCTAAATTTTTATTTTAGTAAACTTAACCACAAGTAAGCTGTAACCCTTGTGTGTGTTTTAATGCTTTATCGTGTCTCCAAAATGGAGTTGCTAACAAGTTGCTAAAGTCGTCATTGCGCATACTACTGTCAAAAATAATGCAACATGGACAGAAACTCTAAAAACGTGGATGAAGATTAATTTACAGTCGAATTACCAGCAAACGCGTTTTTTTAAAGTTGTCGTAGGCTAGGTGATGGTATCGTTGATATCGAGCTAACATAGGGTTGTCTGTTTTAAGCATCATGTTAGCTTTTACTCCTGGCTATTGTTTTTAGGCTACAAAAATAGCTAATATTTTGTAGGTTGCAAAGATAATGTTTATCGACTTAAACATGAATCACCTTTGTTAGGCAAAGATCTTATTTTTTTTGCGATCTTTCTTAAGTCTTTTGGAGAAATACATAAGGTTTTGGTTGAGGGAACCAGTGCCGCGCTATCATCTGGGTTGCCCTACAAAAGTACGTCATCCATGCACCAGTCAATTGAGGAGTTTTTACTCCAATATAAGGTGTTTATCTGAACACGTCACTTTTGTCTTAGTGAAAAAGGTTAACTTATAGAAAAATGCTGTATATTTTAATTCCTTTTTTGAATAATGTTATGTACTATATTATCATTGTTCCATCAAGGTTATAGAAACGAAAAAATCCAATTGATGGAGTAATTTACTAAAATATCTCAGTACAGACTTAAAGAAACAGTTCACCCAAAAAATGGAATGGACCAGCATGAGGGTGAGTAAATGATGACGAAAATTTGTTGCTTTGTGTGTCTTATAATTTGTCAAATAATTGTATCCGAATGTGTTGTTGTTAGCTGTAGAATAATGACAATAATGTGTAATTTTATGTTTTTATTTGTCTGCTCTATACATCTTATGTAAGTCAGTAAACAAAGCCATGCGGTGTAGAAATTTAGCAAAACGGAGAAAGGTTAAATATTCTTAAGAGAGCATCAGCAACTTCTCAAACATCTCCACAGACCTACTTCACCTCTGTTTGAAGCAAGTTTTTTGAGCATTTCTCTGTGGCGGATCCATCAGTCTCTGTGACAATACAAATGACGAATGCTCTGTGTGCCCTAAGATGACACGCAGTGAGATGTGATGATGATTTTACCATTCTAAGATCTGCGCTGCATATTGAACATAAGCTCTTTGCTCCTGGGGAAATTGCTGGGTGTTTACTAATCATTGTGAAAATTCATGAAATCTTGCATGTCGCTTAGTTGTCAAAAGATTTTGCAGTAAAGTTCACCTTTAATGAACTCCAAGTCTGTAGGTGAAAACTTTTTGAGACAAAAGAAATTTATTTTTTTACATGCTTTTCTGGCGGCATTATAAAATAAACTAAGGTTATTTAAAAGACTGGCCATGAGGTCATTTAAAGTGAATAAGATTCAAGCTTTCAAGCGATTGATCTGCAGTAATATCTGACCAAAAAGCCCCAAGTGTTTATATGCATGTGTAGACATCTAAACAACAGGGATAATACCACTTGTATGTTAATTGTGTATTTGTTATGTATTATGAACAATTACAATTTTAATTTTCACGTGTCTTATATCAGCTGCATTATGTGATTCAAAAATAACATTTCTAAAATTGTATTCTGTTCATCAAAATTACTGAACCAAAGCTTTATATTAAATTAAAATTCTGTCATCATTTACTCACCCTCAAATTGTTCCAGCCATGTATACGTTTCTTAGTTTAGCTGAACACAGCAAGTAATTTGGACGAATTTCTGCCATTTTCTACTATAGTAGGGAAAATAAATACAATGGGTGTTAATGGGGGATGAGATTTGATATTCTTCCAAATTTCTTCCTGTGTGTTCTGCAGACGAAGAAATTTATACAGGTTTGAAACAATCTGAGGGCGAGTAAATGATGATATAATTTTTGGGTGAACTATCCAAATTCCAGGTATACTTTTACAAGCAGAAAAGAAGCATATGCACACTTTGGAGCTTTTAAAACTTTAGGACACAGCAACGATTTCTCCCAATTTTTATGTGCTCTAGATCAGGTAATTTACAGAAGCGTTATCTCTATTTAGCCATGTGTCGTCCCGCTGAGAAACTGATAGGCTGGTTCACTTGCACCACAGGGGTAATCTGTGCCTCCCAATAATACTTTCCTCCTAGACTGGCTGCTTTGCCTCCTGCATTCATCTATCGCCTCATGCTGTCACTCCTTAGTAATAATTGAAGAAATCGGTTTCTATTTCTGGTTTTTGTTACAGTGCCAATCAAAAGGTGAAGCACACCTGCTTGCTCTTCACTGGTGTTCTGCAATAATCCAATTGTAGTAAATTATTCACGCTTAATTCTAAAATCATTATGTTTCACAGTATATTTCCTCTTCAAAGTCGCCCCCTTTCTGTCTGGATTATAGGTAGCTATACAATGCTTTGGACATTTTCTCAAACCAGAAATCATGCGGATGCTTTTAAAATGTTAAATTCTCTATTTGTTTTATCATGTACAGTATGCTTGCTTTTCTTCTTTTTGGTAAATTAAGATGAAAAAATATTTAGTTTAAGATCCTTACTTATAAATGAATCATTAATATATTAACATAAAAAATTAACTAGCATATATCCTTATGTTTATTAGAATTATAAGGATAATGTCTAGTTTAATCAGTATTTTGACTTATGCCTGCTCCACTTTGCGAAATTTAGCGGCATCTAGCACTGAGGTTATGAATTGCAACCAACGGCTCACTCCACTGCTCACCCCTCCCTTTGTACTTTGACTGCCACGAGATAAAGATGTCGTCACATTTTCACTTTGCCGAAGGAGATAACTACGAAACCAACACATTATCACTTCTGACTCTTCACGTATTAATGCTCGGTCTAGCGCCCTTCGGCGTCACTTTTGAACACGCAGGGTACACCTTTGGCGTCGTTTATCGACGTGAAGGGCACGGGAATTTTCTGTCTTTATAAAAATGTAAAGAAGGTGCTACAAAATATTAAAACCATAAATAATTATGAAATTCTAAGAATTGCACGCATCTTGGTCTGGAGCATTTAGCCAACAGCAACGCAGTTCCCTGTTTGTCGAAAAACGATGCCAAAGGGTACCCTGTGCTTTCAAAAGTGACGCCGTTGGGCACTGACCGAGCGTCAATATGTGACGAGAAACACGCTCTGTAGAGTGGACACAAAAAGCCGAATTCCATGTAAGGGGACACGGGGTGTATGTAGATGAAAATCATTTTCTAAGGTAATAAAAACACATCGCTTCAGGTAAGGTCTTTATACACATTTGAAGACATAGTTATGTATATTATATTACATTTCGGTCAATAGATCCTCCTTAATATCACACATTGCGCCTTGAAATATAAAAGCAAATATATTTAACTTTTGTCCTGCATCTTTTATTGCCACCAGCATATTCCATTCATTCAGATTCATTTGTGGTTTTTAACTGACATGGTTTTAGGACATAATGATTTGCGTGTTTGCGTAAAAACAGATATAATGCAAGTACAAAGATTTTCCACTTGCTGACGTTCTGTCACTTTACCATGTGAGGGTCCATAAGAAACCTCATTATCCACTAGGCTATTATCATGATACCTGCAAGACATCCAGTCATTACACACATTCATTTACGTGAAGAAATGTGACCCTCTATCTGTGGTGGGTTTTCTTTTCTGGCCATTAGCCACACAGACCATCTGTTCATATCAATATAAACACTTCTTTATGAAACCCCTGTTGCTTCTTCCTGTAAGCCCACCGTTATTTGTCCTTGTGATGCTTTACCTTTGCTGCCATTATTTCCCCTGATGGCTTTCAGGTGTAATGTTTGCGTCAATAGGACACGCGGTTGGGCTGCACCCATGCTGTGCCCCTTATGACTTTTGTGGCTATTATCTGAGATTTCCTGGACCCGTGTTTGGACCGGCGTGCTATTATAACATGTTTCCTCATGTAAAATAGTCAACTCCATAATGTATTGCAACGAAATCTTGAGCCTGACTTTTTTCCTCAAATTGAGTTGTTATACCTTATGTTCTTATAACATTTTACCGCTCAGCAAGTCCTGTATTTTACCAGCAATTTAATTTATTAAACTACAATTTTGCGATTTAAAGGGAAAGTTTATCCAGAAATGAAAATTCTTTCATCATTTACAGAACCGACCTTCATGTCATTTCACACCTGTATGACTTTCTTTCTTCTGCAGAGAATAAAGATATTTGGAAGAAAGTTGGTAACCAAACAACATTGGACCTCATTACATTCAATTGTATGGACACAAAACCACTGAGACATTTCTCAAAATATCTTTTTTATGCACAACAGATATTGTTTAAGAAATGGCTTAGCAAAATATTCCTTTTTGAATATTTCGTACCTATTGTGTGTACCTTTAAAGATACAGCAATATGTTAGGGAAAAACATTCAACTGTACCTTAAGGTACACAATAGATCATAAGGGGTACAATTATGTAACCAAAAAGATACACTACAGTATTTCAGTATTTTATGTATGTCCAAAAGCTTCCATAAGATTTGAGTCTGATCAGTATAATTCCAATTATCATTTAAGGCTTCATATCGGAAAATAAACATCATGAGACTGGCATGCCTGGCCCTATAATTGCTGCTTCTAGCTACAATTGTTCCCATTTTTTTTTTAACGAAATTAGTTTGACAAATTCAGTTTTCGGCTCCAGTCCAGACTGTTTCTCATTTCACCCTGTGCCTGTTATGATGGAAAATAATTCCAGTTTGACTCTGGCAATCACGATAAGTTGTTACAACCTGTTTCTTTCAAAGCTTTTAAAAATTTGTATTAGAAACATAGCAACATCATTTGTTACGCAGTGACCTGAATTTTAAGGCATTAGCGCCACCACCTCCGATCCACATAACCAAACATTTTTCCTTTCTTTGTGGGTAAGGCATTGAGATTCGACTTAATTTGCTCACATATCAGTGTGTTCACGTGTACGCTGGTTTCTGCATTAATTTCTTGTTGAATAGGCGATGGGAAGACCTTGTTTGTTGATGTGAAATGCTGCATAAAATAAAGCCTCGCCGGCCTGGAGAAGATGGGTAAGATCAAACAGAGCCTAATGGAGAATACTGCTCAATCTATTGTTTTCTCAAGATCCTGTTTCACCAATGGAGCATCTTTCATGTGCTTTCCCATTCATTTAGGGTTTTTTTTTCACGTCAAGTACGAGTTGAGAGCTCTTCCCTATCTTTTATGTGGATCTGCTGTAGAGGATGAGGAGCTGTATAGTGTTTCAAAATTTCATCCAATGTGTGAGTGCGCATTAATTTCACTTGAATGTGGAGGAGCATTTGCTTCTATGCACTGATGGAAAGCCTCGTGCATTGACGACATCAGTACATTTAGAATGCATTTCCTTGTGATTCAGCATTTCACACCAGATTTCAGCCTCTCCCACCACCTCCTCCTCAAACAGGCGGTCAGTCTGCTTTCAGATGCACACTGTGCATGAGGGGAAGAGAGGTGCTGCAATATAAGGTGTCTGTAGAGCTTTCCTTTAGCTCAGTGGTAAGAGCATTGCGTTACCAACGCAAGGTTGTGGGTTCAATCCCAGGGGATTGCAAATGCCTATGTAAAAAAATGTATAGTTTAAAACAATGTAAGTCGCTTTGGATAAGAGCGTCTGCTAAATGCCTTAATGTAAATGTAAAATGTAGAGAATGGTGTGCTGTCGTCTACATCTGCCACTCACGGATGATTTCCTCAGATAAGCCTACACAAGAGAGGTCATCTATAAAAACATTCAGATCATAAATAAATCTAGAGTACATCCTTACAAAAAGAAGTATACTTCAAGTTAATTTTACTAAATGTAAAATTACACCGTGTGTAATTTTTTGTAGGATCTATTGACAGAAAAGCAATATAACATACGTTACAATGTATTCAGTGGTCCATAAAGACCTTACATAATGAAGCATAATGTTTTTATTACCTTAGAATGAGTATTTCGATCGACATATACCGCGGGTCCCCTTACGTGGAATTCACCATGTTGTTTTCTACAGTAGCCCTACTGTATAACCTATTTTGTAAATAAGCTCCTTCTACAATTGCATCTTATAAGTGCAAGTCGTGAACTTCGAGTTCTAGTTTACAACTATTTATACCATGGTCTATTTAAATGCTAGATTCTGATTGCCTGGAAAGTGTGCAAACCGTTTATTCCACGGCTGGTCAAAATACTTGATTCTGATTGGCCTGTCGCTACATTTGCAGGTCCGTTATTCCCGGATAACAACTGCTCAAAACTAATAACACACGGTAAGCCGGAAGCAGCAAATAATTTTTACAGTTTTTTGACTAATTGAATATAAATATGTCTTTTAAAAGCATTTAAAAGCATATATGACATTTTGTTTACAAGTGATTAAACCTAATTGTCTGTTCGAGATATTTGAATGTTGTTTCTTAAATCTCGGATTTTCCTTGTGGAAGGTCTACATTCAGTAAAAATGAGCTAATAAAATATTTCAAATTCCTATTTCATGTCCAGTATTTTTCCAGTATTTTTTTCATAAAGTCAGGGATAATGTACAAGCAGCCGGCTGTTATCACGAAATAAGCCTAACACTGTGATAAGTCCTTTTTACAATGTCGGGGCTTATCTCTGCGATGACAACCGTCTGCTGGTACATTATCCATTTATAGTTTGATCAATGTTTGAAAATAACAAATTTTCACCTGTCTGATGAGAAATTGCACTGTAAACATCAATAACAGCTTTAACTTGGCCATAGTATAAGCGGGATAATCCTCGGCTCGACTTGCATTATAGCATTTTGGAATGCATTTCCATGGGAGTCGCGGAGGTAACAACCCTCCGCTTCAGGTGGTTCTTGGCCTCCACGTTGTGCATTAAAATCCTTTAATGCATGCCTAGTTTTGGATTATCCCTTACATGTACAGTATGTTTTGTACTGCAACTATACTACAAGTGAATGTATAGGCATACTGTATACAGTACATAATCTTAAAATAATATTTATTGACACTTTAACAAAAAAATAAAAATATTAGGATTACTTATTTTTTGTTAATTTTCTTAATGTTTGCACTCTGTATTTACATCAATTTATTTAAAATAATTTTAGTACTAATACTTTTTAAACTGATCTGTCGGTATAAGTAAACTTTATTTTAACATTAAGTATAATTCTAGAAGTACATCAAATAGTAGACCCTCAGTCTACGTTCTTATTTTTATTTAAAAAAAACGAACAACTTATAAAACTAATAGCACATTAAACTAATATTTGTAGGTTTAAGGAACAAAATAAATACAATAATTGTGACATAAGAATTGTGTTGGACTTGTGTTGGACTAATGAGAAAACGAACACAGCAAGAAAAGTAGACTTCTCATTTCAGAGGTCTAATCCTCTACCTTACGCATTCATCACAGTTCCACAACCACACTGAAACATTTTAAATTCTTAAGTTTTTATTGATTTCTGGCCAATGAAATGAAGAACACATCGTGTGTTCTCCAGGGATTGTGCACAGTGTTTTGTTGAATTGTTGTATCAATGTAAACGCTAACCTCTCATGCATTTAAAGAGGATTTAAATCATTACTACTTGTGATGGTGGGCTCTTTTAGTTAACAAGCATGAGATTCAGCAGTCCATTCAGTGCTCCAAGCCTCATCCAGGGAGATTGATGACATGTTATGGGCGAAGTAAAAGTCAGCTGTAGATTCAGAAGCACGGGAATAAATCAATATCTTTCACCCAAACATCTCAGTCTGAAAATGCCCCCTGACAGACTAGTCTCATCTAATGTTCTCCCTTCTGTGTTAAGGAGCCTTAAGTTCCATCCAATAACAAGACTTTGAAGTGAGACTGTTGTTTGGTGCAGTGCCAAAGTATTAGTGATAAAATCAGCATCAGAGTGTCTCTGTCACTCGGAGAATTTTGTGTCAGGGCTGTGCTCTAAACAATAGAGTTGATGGTTTAAAACTTAGAATTGCATGACCTTGAGTTGTTTTTCACCTTACAGTGAAATTAGGTAATGACATCGATGCTGACGTTGTAACCTTAATCTAATTATGACAGGCACATGTTCCTTGTTTTCCCACAGCTCAATATCAGCACTGCTGTTACAGCATATACAAGAATTATTAGTATAATAAACTAATGTATATAAACACATAAATATCACCCTGCCTGTTAAAACCCGGCATTTTGTGAATAACTGGTTTCTGTATAAACTCATCCTACTGTAGAACATTCTGTGAAAATACAACCTTGGTATTGACGGAGTAGGGCCATGTCAAAGAGTATAATCATTGTGAAATTAATGGTTGAGATTACATTTTGATGTTTAATAACTCCTCATTAGATTGATTAAGTCTCTAGCTCGGGTGCAAAAGTATTTAGGGAACATAACATTAGACTTAATCACAAAAAGTAAAGTTTACACCAAAAGCCATTACTATAATAACTGTACTGTATGTGTCAAAAGACAAATAATTTACATATATTCTAAATGTTTGCACTTTAGTTTTACGTTTTGACTGTGTGAGCCATTCAATTTTTTATGGATTTTAAATGTGCCTCAATGTTTTATCGTTCATTATCTGGAAAAAAATATTTCTAAGAGTGATTCTAATGATATTGTTTCTCTGTATACAGCCCTGGTTTTGGGAAAACCATTTGAAAATTATTTTTTAGTTTTTCTGAATTAGCCATTCATAGGTAGGCTGTGTGTTTTGGTAAAATAATAATTTTTGTTTCATTCTGTGAACTTCCAACAATATTGCTCCTGAACTGCAAATACATTTTTTTTTTCTATTAGCAGTTATCTGAGAAAATGGAAACTGAAGAAACAGGTCAATATGGCAGAAAAAATGTTCTGTATTTTTTGAGACCTCAAATATGGCAAAGAAAACAAGTTCATATTCACTTTTAAGTAATACATCATACATGTATTTAGGAAAAGTTTAACTTCCTTATGTGATAACATAACAGATCAGTTTTTGTGTCTTTCCATGCTGGTGGTCTTTCACATTGCTGTTGATTGGATGCGTTTATGTGAAACATCATGATGTTGTATGTCTAGTGTGTTAAAACTTTTTCTTAACTTGTCTTTCACAATAGAAACTTTGAAAAAAAAAGTAATTTTCCTCGGATGACACGGTAACCGAGTTCAAAACATGCCGATCTCACCTCCGAAGATTGTTCAGAATTAATTTCACAGTTTCAGATTAAATGTTTTTGTCGAGGTTTGTAGGGTTATTTTCAGGGTCCTTTGATACCATTTAATAATTTCAGTCCATCTGTCGTGTTCAATTTCTCAATGTCTTGATGGGGTCTCAAAGGTGTTGTTCATTTTGACAAGTGTAGATTACAAATGTAATTGCATCTGCTTTTGGGATTGGTTTAGAAGTGAAATGTTATGTAGAGTCACTGACTCCCTGTTGTTTCTCATCGTCCATTAAGAGTATATTAGTCTAGTGCTCTGCTGTGCTTCCATTTAACTAGTGGTTACTTCGCTCGTGCTGCATCTGTAGAGGGAAAGATTTGTGCTTTTAAAGGAATCAGGAGGAATCAGACTTTCTTTGATCTTTGGAGATAAAGGACTTAATTGAACTATAAAAAAACATAACTTTCAAAACTCAAAACTTTCTCCCTAGTTAATAATTGAGCTGCAAACGTGGCTGAAATCCTATTTCTGTCGTTCAAAAAACTGAAACATTGTAAGGAAGTGTGATTTAGGTTTTTGTGCCTACGATTGATCCCTTTAAAAAAAATGGAAGATACAAGATGCAGAAATAAAATAAAATCGTGAAAAGCTAGTGTGTTTATAGGCTCTCCAACATCATTTGACGAAATCTTTTTTTTCTATGACCGATATATGAAGACTGCAGGGCCTAAATTATTCTCATTATCTATATTGTTGACTTTGTGTCTCATTATAAATGGGTCAAATAAATGATGGTATATGACCCGTGGCATTTACTCATTACAACCCTGGTCACGTTCCTTTGACTTACAGAGTCAATACAGGATTCTCACTGCTGGCAGCACATCTAATTATTATAAATACAGTGATTTTAACAAAGTGCTTTTCATTGTGTTTCTTTTCTAATCTTAAGTACATGTAGCTCATAAAATCCAGGAGAGATTTAACTGCTTAGACGTGCTTAACACATAGAATTAATTAATAATTTAATGTCGAAATAAATATCAATGTCCTTAATTACCCCTAATTAAGGACATTTGTTTTACTTCTTAAATCCTGCAGTGACAGTAGTATATGTATTATATACTGTAATAGTTCGACTCTGCTCTTATACAATATTGATGAATATAAGGTTTTTCATTATCTTGACATAAATTAACATAACATCTATCAAACCAGTGCTTTTGTGAAGTTAAATAATACAAATATTTCAGGAGGTATATAATTCCCAGTGCTGCATTAAGACTGAAATGTGTGGAATGGAGGTTTACTGTATGTTTAGGTATTATGAGTTCATAGTCCTCTCCCTATCCTTGGGTGTTGGTGAACAACATTATTTTCCATTTTCAAGACTGCTTTAACTTTCATGACCACCTGAGACAACCCAGCTGGCTTTTGAATGGACCTATTGTCAAAGATTGGTCATTATTGGAGAAGTGAAGCACAGAGGTCAGTGAACGGCCCTGAGAAGTACGAGCAATCAGAGACACTTCAGTCTATAATTATCATGTATTTTGTTACACATTTTTATGGCTTAGTGGTAAGAGCATGGCGCTACCAATGCCAAGGTCAGGAGTTCAAACCCATGGGATTGCACATAGTCTGAAAGAAATGTGTTATACAATCCAATGTAAGTCGGTTTGGTTAAAAGCGTCTGGCAAATGCATAAATGTAAATGTCTCCATCATGCCATATGTGATGATGACTATACTACTGCGCTATATACTACAATGTATAGTTTTTACTTCACTGTTGTACTATAACATTCTGGCTTTACATTATATAAAATAATGAGATAAATAAATGAGATAATATCAAACAGAAAAGCAGTATGAATGACCGTGTCTACATCAGACGCAACCGGTGCGATGCGACATGACAAAAGACATTAGAAACGCATTAGAACCCATTTTTCTTACACCGTGTCTACACCGGACGTGACGATCGCAGCATCCAGTGTGGACAAAAGGTAAAATAATGATGGGTTCATATGCGTTTCTAATGTCTTTTGTCATGTCGCGTCACACCGGTTGCGTCCGATTTAGACACGGTGTTAGGTTATTTGACTTCCCCGTTCAAAATATGTTATCCAAGACATCCAAATTGTTGGACAAAGGTATCTCAGTTTAACATCTTTAAAACTTATTTGTGAAATTTGTTCATAAGAAAGGTTTCGAATGATCCACACCGATGGAACACACATACTGATAAAACGTATACGTTGAACGCATTGTAAGCTACTTTGGATAAAAGCCTCTCCCAGATGCATAAATGAATTATATATAATCAACAATAACTAAGTTTCCTTGGTACTTTCTTTGTACATTTTCTGACTGAAAGAGCCTTTTGAATGGGTTTTATTGGCTTTTTTGACAAACAACTTCCTTTCATTTTTCTCTGATCGAAAGTGTCTGCAAGCCGAAGCACATTTACCAGCATTTTAACTTTTAGCACTGTCATTGACCGAATTCTGCAAGCTTATATTTCCACAGAGCTTCTTAGACACCAGGTGTCTTTTCAAAGGAACGCTTTTGTTGCAGCCGTTTAACAAAATTAGCCGATTCATTTACAGTCCATTTCTCCTCTGTGCACTAGCAAAGAAAAAGTAACTAACCCTGCTGTCCTTTTTAAAAAAATTCACCTTTATTGCGCTTAAATTCTATAGTATAAATGACTGGCTTGGGGGTCTAATTAAAACAGCGACTGCGCTTTCACGATCCTCCGAGCAAAACATCAGCATAATATACAAATTATGCTTTGTGTAATGACTCTCTCTCTCTCTCGCTCTCTCTCTCTCTTCCTCTCTTGCTTATTTTTACACACACATGCACTTGTGGTTTATTTGTGATCAGGAATACATAAAAACAGGTTGAAAAGGTGACTTAATTTCAAGGGCCATGAGGCACACTTACTTCATTTGCTGAATGTAAATTTGCTGTTAAATTAAGCAAAGTGCAACATAATTACATGCATTTTTAAAGCGAACCCTTTGCACACATATGCGCAGTAATACAAAATGTAAATCTTAAAGCGCTATAGGGGTTTGTTAAAAATAGGCAATAAAAATAGTGATGCTTTTCTCACCAAGGATGACTAACGTTGTACATGCACTGCATGTGTCTGATCTGGTGCAAAGCATCGATCACAAAAGGTGAGAGCCTTGGCGAATGTTGTGTCACACAAGACTGTTATACACTAAGTGAGAAGAGAGAAAAGATAAAGAAACCACACACACACACACACACGTATTCACAAGAATGAGGGAGATAAAACAGAAGGAGGAAAATAAGGTTAAGTGAAGTGGGAATAACAGAGAAGCTGATGGCAGTTGCTACAGACTCCAGCTCTTCTCAGACTCTGGTCATTATTCTAAAGGGTTGTCTTGACACTTGTATTGATTGGCCATGCATTTAACATGTGATCACCTCCATGAACAAAGCCTTTTGAACATTTTGAGCCCCTTAAGTAGCATCGTCACGACAGTGGCCCTATTTTTAGCTCTCTGGCTTGTCTCTCTGAACTGCAGAAGTCTCTGCACAAGTCCAAGTCTTCATTATTTTTCCCATCACAAAGATTTTCTTCTTTATTTTAAAATGGCTGTATTTAATGAAAAATAAAACTGGAACACAACAGGATTTTTTCAAAGAAAAAGATGAATAGAAACTTCAGACTTTTAAAGAAGAGGTAACACATGTAGTTTCAGCCAATCTCATATTAATCTTGAGTACCTATACAGTAGTTGCGTACTTCGTATCTGCAAGAGTATTTAGTTTGATCAAATTTATAAAAGAGAGTCACAGCTGTACGATTATTTTCGGAAAAAGGGCTTGCAGGGGGGAGGAACTACAGCACGAGCACACATCATCACATTGATTCACAATAAGTTTGTGTACCTTATAAACGTACATGCCAATTACCAAGAAATTATCTTTTATTAACAAAGTTCGTGAGGAGCATGTGCAGAAAACTTAACTTGCTATGACCAATCTCACAAATCAGATAACTAACCCGGCTGGTTTCCTATAAGCAATCTCACCAATCATTCTTTTAGCTCGGGAGATATACCTCTACAAATAGTGATTACGCCTTACCCTCATTCACTCTACATTTCTGCATTATCCCTACTACACCCAGATTCCTCACCATCGGCCCGTTTTCAGCGAAGTATAACAGGGGGAACAACCCGAATTCGGAGGAACTACCAAGTTCGGACCCCTTTCCCCAGGACAGCGAGCCCTTATTATCCGTACTTATTTAAGTTAAAACACACAGACATTTGACTTAGTTTGACTTGTGGCGTGCAGGTCATGTCCGGCATTGTTTAGTGCTGGGACTGTGCCATCTATCAGTTTCAAATTATCTCCAAATCCAGCGTTATATCCATTGACATCGTTAATATAACATTCATCATCGAAATGCAGTGAGCAAACAAACTCAGCTGAAATTCCATCAGCCGAGTAGTACTGCATTGATGGGTGCGTTATTTCTCACGCTAACTGGTTGACGCGTAGGCGTGCTCGTTCACTGGCTGGATGACGCTTGGGCTTGCTTTTCCGGGAGAATTGTCCAATAAGGGACTATGAACCTGTGTTACGAAACCGTAATCCATGTTCAAAAAAAACTTTCCGAAACAGGAGTGAATCGAGCACAGAAATAGTACTTCATATGTTCAACTTTTTTTTTGAGAAGTTGACCATGTTAAGCTTAAGAAGCCAGCAAGTCTAGAGACGGCAGATTGAAATAGCATGTTACCTCCTCTTTAAGCTTCAGTCCTCTAAACTATAATTGCACAGTCCAGTTCCTTCCATGGAAGGACACAACCTGAGATGAAATATTCCTTTTAAAACATGGATCATCATGTGGTCTTCTTTTCAATTTCACCATTAAAACCGATGAAGCAGTCTTTCAAAGAGGTGAATCTATAGACTCACACTAGCTGAATGTTCCATCGTCTGATTGCTTCTTGAGCACGCTCATCATCTTATAGAGGGATCAGAAGAGATAAGCAGGTTTGGACCAAACTTTATCTCTGTGCCGATCTCATCTTTTCTCAGCTCTGCATGTTTGTCAAAGCTTCTCTTTGAGGAGACATGAGGATTGACATCCAAATCTTCTAGAAATGCTTATAGGTTTGGAAATCATCAACTTTAAGGTAGTTAACTTTGCATTTGGATTTGACTGGATTTTATTAGATTGTGCAAATGAAAATTTGTTCGTCCTCATGAGACATTGCTTGATATCAATGCCAAGGGCACCTTGGCTATTAAGCATTTTCTGGGCTTCACACTGTGACCCCTTCAGATAATGTAATTGTACGCCAATCATGTGGTTAATTCAAGAATTCAATGTCTCACCACTGTCTCTGCGAGCCCATTCATTAGCCTTGACTTCCAGGTGATTGTACTTGTCTAAATTCAGCACTATGAAAACACAAATCATACCCTTCTAAAGCTGGGATGATTAAACGAAACGTCATTTTTCCTGATGGAGTTGGAGTCGGTCTTCATCTGTGTTTTTCGTAACAGTGTCCTGATTTAACTTAACAGGGAACTCTTCAGTGTTGTGCATATTAAAATCTCTTTTCAACTCTTTACGCAAATGATGTATGTATTATAGATTGCACCGTAAATCATAAAACATATATTTTAAAGTTATTTCATAAAGTGCTACAGTATATCCAGGCAATATTAATGCTGTGCTTTTAATGTAATTAAATTAAAAATTACGTTTGTGTTTTCTAGTGTTCATGCCAGCAATAATTTATCAAATGATGACTAGATGATAGAGACGAGCATGATGGCTTGGTATATACTGTTTCAAGACGCGTGATGTAAATATATCAGATGCTTGGATCATATAGTTACAATGGTACGGTTTATTTCAGGTTTCTGACAACACAGTCTCACAGTAATTTGTCATATAGTAACGAAATGTTATCTATTGATCTGTGTATATACACAGATATTTCCCTTTCAACGTCACTCAGCACGTCTTTAAATATAATGCATTGTAATATGAAGTATCTTTCAACTCAACTCACTTTTGTTGTCACATCACCACATGTGGTGAGTGGAAGTCTTGGGTGCGTATTCCATACAAAATAGAATGCAGTTCATACAGACAACTGTATGACAAACAACCGTATGACTTTACAGAATTAAGTGACAGTATGTAGTGGAGACGAACAGTGCAAAGTATAAATAGACAGACTGTACAAAAAAAGAAATTATACATTATACACATATGGACAGTATATACACAATATACACAAGATATTAGACGTTCAATATACACATTAAATGTGCAGGTGTACACATGAACGTGTATGTATAATGGATTAACCATATAGTGCACATAGTACAGATATAGGTATGTTTATGTAGGTATATACTGTATATGTTTTCATGTGTATACTAATATATACCAAGGCAATCTGATGGGAAATCGTACATATTTTACCAAGTGGCTCATTTGTGTGAAATCATACGATCTCATTTGTACATTTTATTTTGATTTGACTTTGCCTCTGTGACTCAAGAGTTATGGGCTGGGTTAGGGTGGTCCTTTATCGTTGCTTTGCCGGCTCGAAAAAAATTGCGTTTCATATACTTTCAAAATACATGTTGTGTGTATTCATATATATGTATTACCTGATATCAAGGGATTGATACCCCAACCCATTGAAATGTCATTAGGGTTTGGGTTGGGGTATCAATCCCTTGGCATCAGGTTATAAATATATATGAATGCACGCAATATGTATATTGAGAGTCATTCTAAGAGACAGACCAAAATTGGGAAATTCATTTCCACTCAAACGAATAGATTGTAAAATTTATGACTATGTCATGAACTGCTGTGAGACTGGGTTTATTGTGAAACCTCAGAACCGGTCTGCATGATGTTAAATACCATCAAATAGCATTCAGCACTATTTTTGAGGGTGAGATGACCAATATTTGCATGATTCCAATATAGACAAAACGTGTATATAATGCCATGTGTGGGTGCAATTCAATCTTTATGAATTCTCCCTGTATATTGTAAAGGCTATGTTGTACAGTATATCCAAGTAAACTAGAGCACACTGGTAGACATCACAAGGTGGCAACATTGATTTATTGCTGCACAGGCAAATCGTACATCTTTGCTTAGCTTGTTTTGACCAAGAGCTGTCTGGAGGCTTGTAATAGCAGAACCGTTTGCTACTTAAAGATGGCAAGTATTTGTTTTACTCTTTTCCTCTCTTTTTCTTCTCAGGACAAATGTCGTTATTAAATCCCAAGTGCACATGTGGCGAGGTACACGGACACTGTTCAGTCCCAGCTGAATGAAGCTGCGAGACCCTCCTGTGCCGCCTCACAGAAAGCTTCCCCTCAAGAGGACTCATGAGGATGGCTTTATTTGAGTACAGTGGGTCATGCTTCGTGCTTGGAGGAATTAATCAAAGAAATCTGACTTCTGTGTGCCCACAGGTTGAAAATGGCAAGATGTCTGGAAGAAGGTGATAGAGAGAGAGAGAGAATGACTGGCAGCGTATTGTCCTATTAGTGGCTTCCATGCATGCAAATTCAGATAGCAGGGTTCTCCACTACTTCTGAAATAATAGGAATATAAATAGCAGAGGTCTTCGACAGTCCTTTGACTTTTTCAAGTGTATTTCTATAGCATTTTTCACAATTTTGCATTGCAAAGCAGCTGTACAGACAATACAGTAGAGACAATAAATAACAGTATAAAAGAAAATGATATTTAAACATCAAACTTATGGCAAATTGTCCATAAGACTCTAATATTCAGAGTGCAATTATTAAATATAAAGTATGTGTCTTTGAGAACAGTCACAAAGCAAAAACGGGCATATCCATACTTGCCAAGTGTAAAATAAAAATGATCCAAGGACCTTGGTGACTAGGAAATATGACTTGAATAATTTGATGACTACATCACTTTTGAATCATTGCAAGAAATCGATGCGCCAAAAGTACTCCATTTCATCCGAAGGCGACCTACCTCGTTGCTTTATTAGAGGATAATGTATTAAGATAGCCTACAAAGAAATGATATACTTATTCTTAGACCGACCTTGTTTATTTAGAAATTTGCTGCAATGGTCTCAAAGCATTCCCTGATAAAATCTAAAAATGAAAAACCTCTTCCATGTGGTCATGCTACGAACACAATCATACATTTTTTTATCTTAAAATCGTATGGTTATTATGTTGTGCAAATTGCATCTTCCGGATAGATGCAAATTGGACAATTATTGATAAACAAAAGGAGTAAAGCATAATGAAATGATGGGATAGAACTTCTTTGGAGCTTTAAAATCCTGCTCTGCATGTTTGAGCCAGCGCATCATTGGTTATGCGCTAACATGGTGTTTTTTCATACATTATGTCTAACTTGCTGCTTTTAAGTCTGAGAAAGATTTCTGTGCTTTGGAGACGAGAAAGATTACGTGTGATTAAATGCACAGACACACCATTACAATTACATATATTATCGCTGGTTAATTAAATACCACCCTAGCATTTAAATATCTCAACCCCCTAATATTAAAACACATCGCTTATTTCTGTGTGACCCTGCAACATGAACCATACATTTCATCGAACTGAAAAAGGTCATTAGTGACCTCACGTTATGTCATGTTCATCAGTTAAATAATTCACCCAATAATTGACAGAATCCATTAACAGGACTAACCTGCTACACCTCTGATGATGCAATTTCCCCCCTATTGAAGTTGATAAATGTTATCTCTTAGGACATTAGTCCTGAGGAATAAAAATGTGGAACTTACTATAAATTCTTTTAGACAGAAATACTGTTCATCGTGAATCAGAATCACTCAATAATTGTAGCTTGTTTCTCACAGATATTAGTATCCTTCTCAAAGGGATAGCAAGTTATGAAATGCTGGAAATGTTTTGTCAAACTGCATTGTGGATCAAATAAAATTGATTTTTCTCAATTTGTTTTGAAACCCACACAGCAAAGTTAAACTGAAGTGCTTTATTTATTTTACAACATCCTTTCCTTAGACAACGTGGCAGTAATACAGACCTTTTCTCAGAGGCACAATTCTTTTTACCGAACTCTAATTCATAGTTTTTCTTCTCTCCAGATAATTTTCAGGACAGCTGTGCATGCGAAAGCTTAAAAAACGAATGCTTGATATTTCCCATATGACAACTAACCTTGCTCTACCCTGTTTACTTATTGATTCTTTTTATTCAATGCTACCGACACAGCAATTTAAAACGGCTGAATACTAGGCACATGCTGTATATATAAATATAGACAGCCGCAGAAAACAAGAGACCATTCCAAATTTTCATTTAATCAGCTTTATATAAAGCTTATTCAAAGTCCATCAAAGAAGCACGGTCACAGTACTATTCAAATATTATTCAAAATAGTCCTGGCAATTCTAAAAAGTTGTTCTCTACCATAAATCATCTGCTTCAACCTCAAGTTGCTCCGCTCACAGGAGCCACGGAAGAACAATGTAATAATTTTATGACATTTTTTTAGAACAAAAATTGCCAAAATTCGCTCCTCCTTCTCTGTAGTTACAAATCTCGGCGTCAGGTTTGACCCTCTTCTAAACTTTGAGGCCCATATCAAACATCTTTGCAAAACATCTTTTCACCACCTCAGGAATATAGCCAGACTCCGCCCCTCACTCGCCATACATGATGCAGAAAAACTCGTCCATGCCTTTGATAGGGGAATGTGCTGCCCTGAAAATGTAATACAGTTTATGGTCGATGTTCTAGTCTGATGAGGGGAACCAATGAGAATAGCTTCTGTTTTTGAACTGTTCAACTGGAGAAAGTTTTGATTCATCCACTCCCTTATCTCCTCAGGCAGTGAGTGTGGTTAGAGGTGTTGAAGATGATGACGGATGAATATCAACTTTCATATATAATTGTGTATCATCAGCGTAACAATGGAAAGAAATTCCCAAGCAGCTGATGACTTTACCACAGAGATGTATAAAGTACTAGAGACCCAGACTTGAGTAAAAGTACAAGTGCTCTATCAAAAAAGTAACTTGAGTAGAAGTTGAAGTGCTCTTTAAGCACCACACTTAAGTAGAAGTACTAAAGTATTCAACAATTTTTGTACTTAAGTATTGCAAGTAGTTTATTTTAAAATGTACTACTCAAGTACTGAAAGTGAAAGTACAAGTATTGTGTTATGTAGTTATTAAAGAAAATAGTCAAAAGTTTGAATATCATATTGTTTTTGTGTTTGTAACACTCTACAATATGGTTTGATTTGTTAACATTACATTAGTAGACTAATAACCATTACATTAGACTAATAACCAACATGAACTAACCATGATCAATACATTTGTTACAGTATTTATTAATCTTTGTTAATAAAAATACAGCTGTTCGTTGTTTGTATGTTCCTACAATACTTGTACTTTCACTTTCAGTACTTGAGTAGTAAATTTTAAAATAAACTACTTGCAATACTTAAGTACAAAAATTGTTGAATACTTTAGTACTTCTACTTAAGTGTGGTGCTTAAAGAGCACTTCAACTTCTACTCAAGTTACTTTTTTGGCCCTCCAGACTGGACTACTGTAATGCTCTGCTCATTGGGATTACCGACAAGAGCATCCAGAAGCTCCAGTATATACAGAACAGTGCTGCCAGGATTCTGATGAGGGTGCGTAAATACGAGCACATTACTCCAATTCTTCAATCTCTACATTGGCTTCCAATTTCTGCTCGGATCGAATATAAAGTCTTTCTCCTCACACATCAGTGTATCCATGGAAATGCTTCCTCCTACCTTAAAGAACTTCTTACTCCACAGATCGCAGCACGTTCTCTCCGTTCCACAAACACTCACAGGCTCCTTCCTCCAAGGACCAAGACTCGCACAATTGGGGACAGAGCCTTTTGTGCTGCCGCCCGTCGCCTGTGGAATGCCCTCCCTGAACATCTGAGGGCTCCACAAACGACTGATGGTTTTAAAAAGAGCTTAAAAACGTACCTTTTTAAAAAGTCCTTCAATGTCCCTTCTTGAACTTATGAGGGCTTCACAAATGACTGATTTTTTTTTTTTTTTAGTGCTTAAATTGTGTTAATCTTAGTTGGCATTTGTTTTTAATTGACTTCTTAAATTGCTTAATTAACTGTTTTATTTTATTATGACACTTTTGTAGCACTTTGAGATTTTCCTTAAAATATAAAGTGCTTTATAAATAAAATGTATTACTATTATTATTATATATGTATTGTGGCCATTTCAGTCCAATGCCTGTTGAATTAAAAAAAAATCAAACCTCAGGAGTGACATAAAGCAATGTTAAAAGACTGACAACATACATGTAAACTGTGATGAAAATCCTGGCTATCAGATAAAAAATATTTTTTGAATTTGTACAAGCATTACTATTATATTGCTTGAACTTGGGGGGGGGGGGGTATTTGAGGTCTGAAAAATAAAGAGCATCTTTTCTGTTATTTTGACCTGTTTTCATTTTCTGAAACAATATTTATTTTTAAAATTTGGGAGAAATTTCGTTTGTAGTTCATAGAATGAAACAAAATTGACATTTTCCTTAAACACATAGCCTACCTGAATAGTAAATTCAGAAAAACTAAATATAATTTAGATATAGTCTTTTTATTTTTCCAACAGCTATGTATATAAATATATATATATATATACAAAAAAAAACACTATAAGGTATTTCCCTGAAACATTGTAAAACCTTCAATCAAATGCATCTGAATAGCTTTTAGTGTTGAAATATGATTTCATAAGAGTGCCAATCACTGCATCTTGACAATGGCCCTGTTTACAGTTCTTGAAATGTTGATTTACTCGCATTGTGAGCAGAACAAATCAGCTCTGGCAAAACATCAACACTCCAGCACTTTGTATAACGATAATAAATTCTGAATGTGAGGGAGGTGAAAACAAGAAGGGCTGGGATTAATTGTCTACAGCACACAAGCATTTTGATGCGTTTCTGATATCATCATATTAAAAGAACTGACTATATTGACATCAGCCCAAACTATCACACATACAAGATCAACAACTGATAGAAAGGCTCTCTTTAAAATATGTCTGGAAGAAATGTAGTTGACCTTATGTTTGGAGGGTTGTACAATCACGTGTTGCTGTGAAGGCTGTTTGACAGAGAATGATAATACGAGAGGTTTGAAAGGAGAGCTCTGTTTGCCGTGCGAGGGCTTTGAGCTTTGGTACATAGAGCAGATGTCAGCAGACTATAGGACAGACAAAAACACAAGCCCTATAAATGCCGTCCATTTTCACATTGTCTCCCACAGAGCATGTAATAAAATCCTCAGCTAAAGCCATGAGCACACTTTGTCCGTCCCTCAAAGAAAAACATTATTTTAGCCATTTCTGCTGGTGATGCTCTTCACCTTTAAACATGGTTTAGGATTTCGTTTGCAAAGTTTACAGACAAATGATTTGGCCACAGACTGCATCATAAATCAATCGTTGTTGTCGTCCCATGAGCTGATTTGACAGAGAAGGACCTGCATGGGTTATGGCAAGATTAATATGTGTAAACAGTGTGTGCAGAAGCAGACTTAGCACACACAACAGTCCCAGCAGCCATATTTATGGGGAAAAATGACCTATTACAGTATCTAATTTGTGGATAATCGATTCTGCTATCATGCTGCATCATCTAGCCAGAGACGCTGTGATGTTTATGCTCCAACCGACCATTCATAGCATTTGTCAAGCAGGGGATGGAGCTGCTGGTAGAGAGGGAAGAGATGAGGTGATATCACTAAAGAGAAATATAGGCAAGATATTTCTACCGAAATATATATTTTCTTTTGAATATATATATATATATATATTTATATATATATACACAAACTGTACTATATTTATTTGACCCTGGATCCCAAAACCAGTCTTGAGTAGCACTGGAACATATTTAGAAAAAGCCAGATTAATTTTTCTTTTATGCCAAAAATCATTATGATATTAAGTAACGATCATGTTCCATGAAGATATTTTGTAAATTTTCTAACGTAAATATACACAAACTTTACTTGTATGAGTGGGCAGCCTGCTACAGTGCCTCTGATAAAAAAAAAACTTCAAAGGCAATTTTCTCAATATTTCAATATTTTTGCATCCTCAGATTCCAGTTTCACACTGTTGTATCTCAGCAAGATATGGTCCGATCCTGACAACCCATACATCAATAGAAAGTTTAATTCTTCAGATTTCAGATTATTTAAAAATCTCAATTTCGAAAAATTGACTCATAAATTTTGTTTTCCAGGGTCACATATACATACATAATATATATATATATACACACACGCACACACACACACATGGGTGCTCCCAGGGATAACACATACTGATCAAATGTACCTTGAGTTACTTTTGATAAAACCATCTGTTGAATATGTAAATATGATTGCTTAAAGAGCTAACATATGTTTCTTCAATGTCTTTTTGTCATAAAAAAATTTGACATCGTTTGTAAATCATTTCTGATATCATGTTGTGCTCTACTGAATGTCTCTCATTTCATAGTATTGAGTTTATTCTTGGTCTATAGCCCATCATCAGACTTCCTGTACTGCTTATCTCTCCAAGCTATTTTAAGACCCCAGTTTCCTGGCATTGTGCCGGACAGGACGACAAAACATCAGCAAAATAATCATCCTTATTCAGTATTACTAAATACACGATTATATACCCAATGTAAGATAATATTATAAAACCAAATGTCCCAAAATAAGATTTTTTTAAGTTTCACATGCGTCTTCTAACAGATACGTTTCCAACTGAGAATGTTGCCAGTTGCTATATTACTTGCGTTAAAAATAGCAAATTGTTGTCTTTTATGTTTCTTCTTTATAGCGGTGAAAAATCAAAACGTTGCTATGGTTGTCACCATGTCAACCATTGCATAGCCAATTCACACAATGAATGATATTTTAGTGTATTCACATCTGGTTATCACTTCCGAACTTTGTAGTGTGAACGTCTTGTCTCGCAGGAGCCATTGCAATGTTTTTGGTTTTCGTCCTATAAACTTTATGTCTACCTTAGGCAGAAAAGATAGATTACCACTTGTGTTTTGCAGGTGCAGCAAACAGAAAATAGGTCTGCCTCACAGACGTCAGTGGGGAAGGTCTCACAGAGCCAGTGTGCCATTTCCTCTTTCTGCTGCTTCATCTTTTTTTGTTATGAAACATGTATATTTGAACTGTGTAGCGCTGACAAAGCCTGCATGTCGTCCTTTGTAATAAATCACCTAATAATTGAGTTTACTGTTGCCTATAGGTGACTGTATTACGCTTGGATGATGGCTGAACAGGGAATTGCTGCCATCTACTGGCACGAAATGATGTCAACATTGAAATGTAATAACATGTTTGAACCACATAGGACACCATAGCAAGTAGCAAGAAATCATAGAAGACCTCATGGGACACCATAACCAACCGTTTCGCCAACATCCCTTTAAAGTGAATTCTTTAAGCTAAATACATTTACAAACTACATGAAAAACCGAATACCTTAACTGACACAACCCTTCGGTAGGTGATTTTCTAAACACTTCTTTTGCAAATCTAGCTTATTTGCAGTTAAGTAATCGTCCTGGACCTTTAAAAGGATAGTTCACCACAAACAATCCGAAAAATATATATTTAGAACAATGTTTGTATGCAAACAGTTCTGGGTTAACACTGATTATTTTTTCCTACTGTGGAAGGTGAACTGTCCCTTTAAAATTAAATGCATAGGTCTGATTAAACTGTTCAATCCTCATAGTGAACAGCAGATGGATGTAGAGAGCATCATTTACAGATAAAAAGTTAGCAACACATGGGGAGGCTTTTCTTGTAACTGTGCTTTTTCTGATTTTAATACAGTACTACTTTAGGGAGCGTTCCCTGGATGAGAGCCATTTGCAGGTGCAAGACAACTTTATTGTTAAATACAATCTTATTGAATCAGGTGCCACTGCTAACAAATTTGTTTGTTATAAAGAGATTTTTATGATCTCATCTCAAATCCTGATATAAACGGTCCTCTCACATTTGTCTATAAAATCAAAAAACACACACGTTTAGACAACAATAATACATGTGGCCTTTTCAGTAGTTAAAAAACAAAGCCATCCAGTGTTTCACTGTTTTAAAGTTATGTTTACAATAAAGTACTGTTTAACTTTATGTTGGGTTACACCACACAGAGGAATTTGTTCTTTAGTTCAGTGGATTTTGGTTGTCCCTGTTGAACATGCTGTGATCTTTCCAGCTAAATGATTCCCTCCTGATCTTGCCATCTGTAGTTTTTCACCAAACTAAATAGAGGTAGTGGATTCTGGAGACAATTAAAGGCATTGCCACAGAAACACCTTAATATTCTTTTTATATGAGCATTATTTGCATTCCCTTACAGTTCCGTAATACTGTAGATATTCCTATTCTAGGATTTTGCCTTTTCGAGTACAGTAAGGTTTAGTCTAGTAAAATAAATCTGGAAAGTGAATATATTTTTTCATAATCATTTCATATACATATTTATTCAAAACAAGTCTATACAATGCATCAGTTGCACGTCTTTAAAATAACTGCATATTTTCCTTTAGCTCCTGTCATGACATATTGTATTTGTGTCATAAACAGTGTCTGGTGTTGAACTAGAAATTATCTTTTACTTACTTTATTTTGTGTATTGCAAAAGGTTGCAAGCATGGCTGTTGTCAAAACAAATATGAGCCACAATCTTTGGCTTTAGGCTTTTTCATCTTGACTCATATTTCAAAATAAAATCACCAGGTGTGATAAAATGTTGAAATGGTATTAATGAAGTCTTTCCCTGACTTTAGCCAACTGATTTAAAGGTCTCAGTAATATCAAGAAAAGCAATTTCTAAGAGCCGGGCTTGACTGGAGAGTAGAGTTCTTTCTTTGCAAGAAAAATATAGTAAGCTGTCACTACTCTGGCTCATGGCAGATTTATCATCTGTCACACTGAGGCTGCTGAGGCCATTGAAAAATATTCATTGACAAACTCAGCAGCAGTTTTCTCTGGCAACATTCCCATTGTGCTTTGGCAGGAGTTTGTAGCCGGCATCCCAACATGACACCCTTTTACCTATGTAAAGACGGACCATCTTTGCACATTGTACTGTAGATTTGGCCTTAACATGAGCATGCTGTGCTTTAGCTGTATTAACATTTACATTTAGTCATTAAGCAGACACTTTTATCCAAAGCGACTTACAAGTTGAGTAAACAATGGAAGCTATTGGGTCAAGCATTAAGTCAACAAAAAGCATAAGAGCAGTAAAAACATGTCTCACAAAGCCTACCACAGTGTACAGAGCCAAGTTTAGTTTATCAAGCTTAAATAAGCATGCATTTTTTTCTGTATCTTAGGTGGGCTGTGCCTATTGTTCAGTAATCAGAGTCACAGACATGGAATTTGTCAAGTAGGTAGATGAATTTATTTATCACATTAGTACAGGTACAGGTGGTCTCTTCCTGCAGTTCGCACACATTATTTTGCTCTAAATAAAATGCGTCTGGAAAATGACTAGTAATTAATTCACAGATGGTTTACAGATGGTATGGAAATGACATGAATTAAACATAATTTCATTCATATCTTATAAACGTGGAGAATTACATGTGGCATGTAGAGTTCATTCATCAGTTTATAAACACTTACAAACACTCCATGGTAGGCCTAAAATTAACAATAACATACATTTTTTGGTAATGGCGACAAATGCTAACGGACAACATCTAGTTGCTGAATTAAAAACATAGTTGTCTTTTTAATAAGGGTTACATTGCTTTAACTGTCTTAGGTGGCCTTAACAGTCCTTCTAGATTTACACAGTAAAAAAGCTACAAAAGTGCTTTTGTGATACAAAAGCTTTTTCAGCATATCTTCTCTGTTGCTCTAGGCTAGAAGACAAAGGCTCTCCCTGATTTTTTCAAGCGGTTGATATCCTTAGAACAACATCATGTTGTCCCTGGGACAACATTTAAATCAACCAATCAGATTTCAGAATTAAATTTAAAGTTTATTTTAAATTTAATCTTCCAACCAGTATTAGGTGCTTCTAGACCATTGTTTTTCACTTATCACTTCCCTCTGATTTTAGGTGTAAGTTATGGTAAGGGTTGGGGTTTGGTGTGGGTTTTTATTTATGAAAATGTTGTCCTAAGGTCAACAAAATATGTTGTCCTGAGGACATCAACTACTTGGCAAAATTAGGTCGAGCTGAGAGAAATCCAATTTAAACAAAATATTTAGTTGCAGAGCACGCAGTTTCAATAAAATTAAAAAGCTATTTAGTCAGCCCTTCACTTTTATAATATTTACACATAATTTACGCACATGTCATTCCTAACCTGTAGGCCTATGACTTTCTTCTGCAGTACACAAAAGAAAAAAATTACGAAGAACATTGGTAACCAAACAAGATGCTGTTATTGAAATCTGTATGGACACAAAACCACTTAGACATTTCTCTAAATATCTTCTTTTGCGTTCCACAGGAGGAAGAGTTATATACATGGTGTGAATGACATGAGAGTAAATAAATGATGACAGAATCTTTATTTTTGGGTGAGCTATACCTTTAAGTTCATGTTACTCTGTTCTAGTTCTACCAGAGACAAATATTGCACAAGAATGGAGGACGTTTTAGAAAAGTTATTTTTAAGAGTAGATCGCCGCCTAGTGGTAAACAAAATATACTTTTTACGAAAGCGAAAGGAAAGCGAGTATTTCCTTGTACATGTGGCACTTAAGCGTCATAAGGGTTTGAAACAATAATCGTTATTTCTTTTGTTATTTCCCAAGATAAAAATAAATGGATAAAACCGTATTAAGAAATAAACTTAAACTCGTCAACTGGCTAAGTGGGGATCCCTTCTTTTTGCAACATGTTCAATCTCGAGAGTTTATAACACATTCGGAGTACGGTATGCTGAAGTCCATTCCAGTTGCTCAAAATCAGGTTATTGAGCTACTGGACATCATCTTAAAAAAGGGAGAAAAGGTGTGTGGATATTTTCTTGAAATGCTTTCGGAAGATGATGTGAACGCATTTTCCCCAGAACTCAGGGACTGGATTAAAACAGTGAAGAATTCAGGTATTTGTGATAACACAATAATATATCGTAACTCTATGTTATTCGTAAACTGGAGGACTAATGTATGTCGTTGTTTCTGCAGACACCACAGACAACGTCGTGGCACAAACAACATCACACCGTCAAGTAACAAGTTAGTGCCATTTTGTCTAAGTGAAATCATAGGGTTCATTTTCATAATTTGTCAGCACCTTTGTACCTTTTTAAACATGCAAACTATTACTACATGTCAAATAAACAATTGTGTGCCAAAATATTTGACAGGGTTTTTATATGAACAGGTCATGTCACTGCGTGTGGTGGTGGCACCACTGTATTTGCCCCTATCCTAGGATTTAATAGTGGCAACATTAACATGAACGTATATCCAAACAGGGGATTTTAATATGTAGCCTATTGTGAAAATACATCAAAGTGTTATTCTGTAATATAAGCAACATCATTTATTTCACAGGAGAATAATGGCATTAGTCGATTCAAACCTGTGTGCCTATACCCTGTTTAATTTAGCTATAAAATAAATAAACAAGTTGAATAACCTCTTGTTTTCTAACACTACAGGCCAAAAGAATGAAGAAGGAGCATCTTGTAACATGCCAAGAGGTTAGATTTCAAAAGACAGAATTTTTATTTAATTGATTTAACAGTAGGCCTATTGAATAATGTTTATCTACTTCTACTTTTCCCTTCTTTTCATATTTTCAGATTGTGAGGTGTTTCTGAAGGAGAAGAAGAGTCTCTTGGTTCAACGAGTGAAGCATATTGACCTTATTGTTGATGATCTTGATTTACACTCTGAATCATATGGAAGTATTAGAGCAGAGGCAACAGATCAAAATAAGATGAGGAAGCTGCTTGACTATATTAATTCTAAAACTATCGCTGAGCGTCTCGTTGATGCTTTGTTTAAGTATGAAAGTGATCTCATGAATGATCTATGCAGCTAAAAGTTGTAGGATGTTTACTGATTAACAACATTTTTTTTTACTAAGTATCTTACTGAGTCAAATGTGGCATTATGCAAAACAGCTCAAAGCCAAACGGCTTTTTTTTAAATATGGTATTGGAAAGTTTACACATTTTTTACTCCTGGTGTTTATATAATGCATGTTTTATACTTATATTACCCATTAGGGTGGTTTCAGGGATTCGATAAGCTCAGGACTATAGGCCTTATTTAAATAAAAACATTTAAGTAGCCTACTTTTTATAAACATGCCTTACAAAAATGGCCTGTGGGCATTTTGAGACCAAATAATGCATGTTAAGATATTTTAGTGCAAGCCATTCCGTTGTGTTTTTAATGACAACTGTTTTGTTATAAAAAATAAAGTTTCGGGTTTTCGTTCATGTTCTAGTTTTTGTTTGTATTTTATGCATATCTCTTAACCCATGTGTTGCCTTTACCTTGTTCATTAAAACAGACTGTATGTCAGAAATTAACTTTAAGGTATCAATGCACATGATGTGATATATTATTTAGTAATAGTCCTAGGTGTTATAGCATGAAACTAAAGTAACAGAGACATAAAATGCGTTAAGGTATTCATAAGAAGGTAGCCTCTCAAGGCCTCCAGCAGCTATAGCCTACTTTTAAAACTTCTTTTAAATGAATGTAATGCAAAAATAGTAGGTAAACTTTTAGGTGCTATGATAGCTTCTTCAGAGCCATGCCATTGAATCATCTTTGGTTTCCATTTACTCTAATGTTCTCATGAAACTATATTTCTTACTTTTCTCTATACAATCCTTAGGTAGTGGGTTTGTTGTCTATAAAGCAAGAGATGGTTCATTTGATAGGTTAAAAACAGCTTTACCAACGTCAGCTGTTTACCAATGTCAATACTGTTTAATGATTCTGTCTATTCAACAATTAAAACAACACGAAAGAAAAAGGACAAAATCTTCGGTTTTTCCACAAACTGTCAATTGACATAAACATTAAAAGATCTCTATAACCCAACAATTTAGTGTGCATCATATTTAACGATCGAGTCCTACTTCCCTAGCTACTTGCGCGGTCGAGTATGCGCACATGTTTACATTCTGCTTTCACAATTCCTTCACACTGTGCATGTAGATTTAGCAAAACTGGCCAAAAAATTCTGAAGCTGCAATGAAAGATTTAAACCACTAGATGGAGATGGTGATTCAGCGAAACAATTGAAGAAGAGGAAGGAAGGATTTCAATCGTGTAACATGGCACAGGTAACATTGAACAGTCGGGTACAATATGCAAGTTGTTGTGCGCATGGTATCGCATTTCTGACCTTATGGGTAATAAACGGATATGTATCCCAGTCATAACATTATATGCTAAGAGCTTTGTTATGCTCTTAAGCAGCCTATAGGCTTATTGTTTTGTTTGCTTTTGTAATGTGGGCCTTCTTTGTTGCTTTGTTGCGAAAGTAATTTAGACTCATTTTAACTTGTGGAATAAGGATTTATAAAGATATTTTTTTGTATTTTAGACCGTCTGTGTTTGTCCTCAGATGAGTTGACAAGATGTAGCTTAACTTGGCACACAAAGGACGACATTGTGTGTGCATTAAGAACCTTAAAATTAACTTAAGATCAATTTACATGGTCCCACAGGTTAGAAAGAAAATATAGCATATTACATTTAAAACCGATTAAATAGCGAGAGCTGGTTGTTGTATTAGAGGCACGATGCTGCGACCTGAGAATGTGACGTCACATCACCCTTAAAGGGATACTTTACCCAAAAATGAAAATTCTGTCATCTTTTACTTGCCTTCGAGTTGTTCCAAATCTGTTTAAATGTTCTGATGAACACAGGAAGATATTTGGAAGAATGCTTATAACCAAACATATTTTTCCCCCCATTGACTAACAAAGGAGGAAATATTCTTGTTGAACACAAAATAAGACATTTTGAAGAATTTAGAACTGAAAACAGTTCTGGGGCACGTTTGACTACCATTGTTTTTTTCTACTATTGGGGTCAATTGGGTGCAAAATCTTTCAGGTTATAAGCATCACTCCAAATATCTTTCTCTGTGTTCATCAGAACAAATATTTATACAGATTTGGAACAACCTGCAGCTGAGTAAGTGATGACAAAATGTTCATGTTTAGGTGAAGTATCCCTTCATTTTTTAAATGGGACATGACAGAAGCAGTCTTTCGATGTCTTTAGATGTATTATACAGATAAGATCAGAATTGGGTTAGTCAATAAAAAAACAAACTGAGTCCTGCTGTGTATTGAACTATGAGCCAGTGGAAATAGAGGTCATTACTGGAGAAATACTGTCCCTCCTCCTCAAAGCAGCGAGGTGCGCTGAGGGCATGAGAGAGATTGAGAAACTCCCTTTAATAATGAATTACGATGATCAAGTCTAGAAGGAATAAGGATGTGTAAAATAGCTGCCAAATCCTCAAATGATAGAAGTGATTTTAAGTTTAGCAACAGCTTCAATAAAGGTCTTCATTGCCAAACATTGCAAATTCTCAGTAGAGTAGCATAATCCTCAGTAAAGTGTAGTTTAATGGTATTGCTCAAAACTGGATTAGAGAGGACTGACATTGGGAAAGGCTAAGAGCAGCTTTGTAACTGGACGTGTCACTGTCATTCACTGATGGTGTAAGATTCGATTATCACCATTTAACATGCTCTGTTCCTGCCCAAGTAAAATAGCTCAATGTTATTAAAATTGACTTGACTATTACACTTAATCAAATTTTGTGTACGAAATGTATCTTTAAGATGATTCCAGTGCAGTCTTACTACCAAAGCAACATGCAAACAGCAAACTTTGATGAACTCTGTAGCCTAAAGTCTCCTCTGTGCCTCATGTAGTCACTGTCATGGCCTATTCATGACAAAAACTTTAACTTCAAAGATAACTATAACAATATGTTAGTGTTCAGTACCATTGACGCTATGTAAATATTATGTTTAATCTAAGCTGGCACATTTAGTTTCACGTTTTACATGCACAAGCACTTTAAATCTGAATGGATTTTGATTGGCTGTCAGTCAGTCAATGTTTTATCATTGATCTGCTGTAAAAAAAAGCTCAGAAAGTGATTAATCACGATTTTTAAAAAAAAATAATATACAGTGTGTGTGTGTGTGTGTGTGTGTGTGTGTGCATGCATGCGTGCGTGTATGTCTTGACTAGGGATTGTTGTACAAGGAACAAAGCTGAGTTAGTTTAATACACAAAAAGTCATAAGTTATACCTTAAATATACAAATTACAGTGTGTGTGTGTGTGTGTGTATATTTATTTTTAACCTATGTATAAATGCATTCACGTATATGTGAATGCAAAATATACTCACATTTTTATAATTATAATTTATTTCGATGTATAAATATGTATTACACATTTCTTTAATGTATACATCTATGTTTGTGTATTTACATATGAGTATACACCAAGCACATATTATATAAACACAGACACTTATTTCTGAATCGATTAATTATGATTTTATCTATACTTTATTTATTTTTACAGTGAGCTTTTATTGTGAAGTCGAACAGCCCTTTACTTTATTTGTTTGGTACACATGCAAAATATTAATTTAGTTAAGTATGCTGCAGTATCACACAGCTGCGTGGGCCAGAGCAACTTAGTAGATATCAAGGCAGATCAAACATTTTGGGAAGGGAGCCATTGTGATTTCTGACCTGTGACTGTCCAGATGCCACGACTTTATGGCGGTTTGATGTACCAAAGCTTTTCCCCATTCCGTCATCTTTTTCTGATGGAAGTGTCCTCGCTGCAGTAAGATAATTGTTATTCATCTTGCCTACCTGTAAAATGTTTTCAGCCCAGTATGAATCACTGCCAGGGAGCTTCTGCCTCTTATAGCAGACGTAATGGTGGCAGAGTTTTCTCTTGCCTGAGCAACTAATGTGTCAGTCAGGGATACCCTTCTGTGCTTAAGCTCCATCTAGACTTTGGTCAGTTCCTAGCAGGGTTTTATTTTGAGTCGTTGTAAAGACATGCTCTGAGTTGGATACATTATCTGTATTTAAGTTGAAACGTGAACTGGTTCATGGCAGAACCAGCGATTTGTTCTTTTAACTTCTCTTTTAACTTATTTTCATTGTATTACAAAATCCAGAGATAAGTGTTTTCTAGGTCGATTGTTACCAATAAGCATTCGGTCAATTTAAGGTCAACTTGCATTTCTCTGGTTTTCCATGCCAACATACGTTCAGTGACGAATATGAGCTGGGCTTCTCAGACGACATACCTTAGTGTGCGAGCATTGAAATTCACAGGCTTATTTCTGGCACATGTCAATTGCAGTATCTCCACAATGCTTCCCAGAACTTGTAGTCCTCTAAATAGCCTTGTTAAACTGAGTAGCATTCAGAAATAGTTTGCTTTCCACAGGCTGCAGCAGAGACATGGTGGACCACAGTGTCAGGTGGTGCCTACTTCATCCTTCATTTCTCTAAACACGCTACTGTCGCACTGTTTCCTTCCCTAGGGCATATTATGAAAAGGCCTTGATCCCCTCTCAGTGTGGGAACCCTGGTCTGAGGCTCTTTCTAGTAAAAGCGTTTCAAATAACAGTTTGCAAGTCTGCGGTTATAAGTAGACAGTCTTATGGGTTCCTACATTTCACTTCATACATTCAAAAACTGCCTGAATGTGTGTCTTAAGATGGGTTATTCGAAGTGGAACTGTTATAACTTGATACGACATTTAAAAAATGCAAATGCAAATCTTATTTTCTGTTCTGGTTGTCTGATTTCTCTCGAAGATAGCAGATTTGATGAACACTCTACAGATCTAGCAACCTCATCACAGATTTTTACATGAGCGCTTGCAAACTGGTAGTGAGCAAAGTAGCCTACTTGTATATTCTGTTAGTCTCAACAGTTTTGTAGGCTCTCGGTTGGTTGCGTTCCTCATTTTGAGTTTTAACACCGAACATTTTGATTATGTCTTGCCTGATAATGCTCTTTCGATACATTATGGATAGTTGTTTAAACTACACAGGCCCTTTAAATGACCAATACAATATTCTTATGAATTTATGAATTTATGAAATTATGAACTTTGGCCATTGCCCCTAAATTTCACTCAAAACATTTTTTAGCATTTTTGCTTTTTGTACAGATCCTCCACACTCACAATTTCGACCAAAGAAGATTTTCTAGAGCTCGGCATAACTAGAAAGATTTATACTTGTTAAACAATATGGGGCGGTTTCCCGGACGCGGTTTAAGCCTAGTCCCAGACTAATTGAAATGTTAGAAGTCTCTTGATCGAAAGCAACTTGCAATCACATATCTTAAAATAAAAAAAGTGTGATGGTTTGTCTCGAGATGTACACCAGTAATGTCTTTTTGTAAATTATGGTTTTAAAAATAATTAAACTAAGGCCTAGTCCTGGTTTAAACTAATCCCTGTCCGGGAAACTGCCCCATTGTGTATAAGTTATTATTGTATGTATTATTATTTGTATTTTTATTATAATTTTCTCTTTGTGTGCTGTTTTGGAGCTTGATCAGTTTGGACATTCTGTTTACACTAATGTCATATCAGTGTAAATAGAGAAAAATATATTTTTTAAATGAACAGATTTTTGAATTGATGTTATACTTGACGTTAAAGACATTAATGCATTTGACTGGAATATAACAGTTTTAGTCTTGAACTGTATAAGCTGATATACTGTACGCTAATGCGTATGTAAACATACAGGAAATGGGACACGAGTTCAGCCCACATGACCTCTTGTGAAAGCAGCCCGATGTCGTCTAACATCGCTGTGACTGCAACTTATGTCACAACGTGTCATTCAGAGCTATAATGATTATTGCCAGCGCTGTGAGTCTGCATCCGTTGGTTGTTTTGAATATTGCTGTGAATGTTGAATTGGAGATGCTGTGTCTTCCCAAAGGGTTTAAAATTATTCTTGATTGTTGTAAACGGAACAAAGCTGAGCTAGTTTAATACACAAAAAGTCATAAGTTATACCTTAAATACACAAAAACACAGAAATGTAAACATGCACACTCTTAAAGAAAGGGTGCTTCATAATGCTACAGAAGAACCAACTTTGTCTAAATGGTTAGATATGAATCTTTAACATCTGAAAAACTTATCTGTCTCACAAAAGGTTCTTTTTGGTGAAAAAGGTTTTTCAGATGATAAAAAGGTAAGAAAGAGATGGTTCTTTAAAGAACTTTTGAGTGATAATGGCAGATTTTTTCTTTTTTTTCGGCCGGAGATACCCTTTAAGCACCATTTTTTTTCTTTTTTGATAAGCTTCAAATGTGCTGTTTGGTACATGTATTGTATGTTTTTGTTGGATCACAAGCAATTTCTTTAATATGTGTTTAATCTTTGTCTCAAACTACCCAGTTTAGTTGATCAAATTTTCATGAAATTAGAGATCCCTTAATGGCATTATTTAAGTGGCCGACTCAGAGTACACGGGTTGTTTGAAACAGGATGGGTTCAAATGATACTTTGATAAGGTCAAATCCAATAATGTCATCATTGTATTAAAGTCACAACAGCCCCTTCCTGTTGGCCATCTGGACATCTTTGAACTTTTTACCCTTTCTGCATGACAAAATAACAATATAACAGATCAAAACAGCTTTTTACAATTCATAAGCTGCTATTAAATCACGGCAATGTTAAGCAGTTTTATGATTGGTGTGCCTAGATTTTGGATTTAATATTTGTGTTTCTGTTCTTTTGGAATATTTTCATTTATCTGTAAGTTTCTTCAAGTCTTTAATTCATTCTTTTTTTTGGTTATACCAGGCTACCTTTAACTCAATATCGTATAGGAAACCTGTATAGTGTGCCTATATGCTTCAACAGCTCACCCCTGGAGGTCATTTTTAGGTGTCTTCAGTATCTATTCAGCAGTCATTGTCACAAGGGAATAAGTAATTGCACAGTGTGCTGTTTTTAAAAGCGCTCACTGAATGTAAAAGCCTTATGTAGTGAATAGTGAAAGTCTTTTTAAATATGTACATGCATATTTAGTTCCTATTGGTACCAGCAATAGACTGTGCATTAGATTTTATTCCTTATCTAGCATGTTGCACCAATTTTTGGTATAAACGAACGTAAGTGTACTCCAGTATCTACAGTACATCTGTCAAAAGATCAAAAGTAAATCTATTATACAAATAGGCCATTACTAAGCAGGTTATATTGCAGATCAATGTTACCCCAAAACTGCTGACGTGTTTTTAACGTTATTGATGATCATATTTAAAAAAGGTGCTGGATGTGCATTATTCCGGTGTTTAGATTTTAGAGGAACTGCAAATTTCTAAGGATTCACTGGAGTGTGAACAAAACCAACCGCAGGTCTCTAGAGCCGAGTGGGACACCTGTTTCCCTCTTGTCCTATTTTTCTTCGTTATCTTATAAAATCAAGTTGTAATGTGCAGAACAGATTTGATAGTAATATTTAATCTGACCCTTAGTCCAGTGATGCATCAAACCCTTTTGTTTGTTTACTCCTAAAAAGAGGTGAATATTTTAACTTAGAGATGTGTGGCTGAAGATTATACTGTTTATGTAACACCATTACATGTTTACTAGCATAGCAGGCCATTGTCATTAAAAATTGTCCATTTTGTAATAATTTTCTTCTTTTTTAGAAGGGCAAAAATAAAAAAAACGTTACACTCCTAAAGAGAGCATGAAATAAACAACCCCCAGACCCCCTAATCCCAGCCGGGATTAAAGCAAAACCATAACATCAAATGTACAGTTTAACAGTTAGAGTTGAATAGCATCTCAATATATGTAAGATTCAGCGAAAGTCTTTTCAAGGTCTGTGTCTTATAGAAGTGATGGTAAAAAGCTAAATTTAGTTAATGCTTGTTCTTTTTGGGGAAACACATTCTGACGGAATCTTTCTGAATTCACTGTCCCAAGTGCGTGTCTACAACCATCCGTCCTTCGGATGAGACATTAAACCGAGGTCCTGACCCCCTATGGTCATTAAAGCTCCCATGGCACTTCTCGTAAAGAGTAGGGGTGTAACCCCGGTGTCTTGGCCAGATTCCCTCCACTGGCACTTGTCAATCATGGCCTCCTAATAATCCGCACCCTCTGAAAAGCTGGTGTGTGGTGAGGGCACGGACGCCTTGTGGGTTGTGGTTGCAGTCGCACCATCCAGATGGATGCTGCCCACTGGTGTTCGAGTAGAGACCTTCTCATATGACTGTAAAGCGATTTGGATTTACTGCAATAAACAGTTAAGTGCTATAGACTGTAAATGCCTCATTCATTCATCTGCAAGTTGTTTTGTATTCCAGTTATTAGGCATATGTTACGGCTTTGAGTCCAATCCACCTGCCAGTGTTAACATTGCTGCTTTTTACTTTGGGTGAAGATGAGTCATCTTTATATTGATCTGAGGGTTTTAGAAAGCTGTCTGAGCTAGAACAGAACAGAGACAATCTGTGCGTCTGAAATCGCATTATGTGACATCTTTGGTGATATCACTAAAGACACATTATGATATCACTTACACTTGAAAAGAGCCACACGGGTCAAAGTTTTCTGGTATTTTCATTTTTTAAATTTGGGTAACACTTTAGTATAAGGACCAATTCTCACTATTAACTAGTTGCTTGTTAGCATGCCTATTATTAGTGTATTGGCTGTTTATAAGCACTTATAAAGCACATATTCTGCATGACCATATTCTACATCCCTAATCCTACCCCCTACCTGAACCTAACAACTACCTTATAACTATTAACAAACAACAAATTAAGAGTTAACTCAGAAAAAGTCGTAGTTAATACTTTACTAAAACCGAGAACTGGACCTTAAAATAAAGTGTGACCTAAATTTGACCTCATGGCATAGAATATTGTCTATTAGATGCATACTGTGAAATTTTGCTGGAACCAGAACCATCCGAGTATTTCTCTCCCCCGTTTTTTCTCCGATGTCCAAATTTGTTGTACTTTCCAATTGATTAAATCGTGTGTTGTCAAAGTTGACAAGCACTTTTTAACAATTTTTATTTGTTAGATATTTGCAAAACCAACTGACAAACATAAAGGGTGACGAATAATAATGATTTATGTCCAAAAAATAATTATGAATTATGGAGTTTCAGAAGGACAGCAGCGATATTGAGGTTGTGGATAGATACTGATATTCACATTATATTAAAATATGGAATTAGTAGGTGTTGGACACAGTCCAGATGAGACCCGTGCATGAGGTAGTAATATAATAAATGGCGCTTGGTTTTAAATTTAATTTATTTAATGACACTCAGATAGGCATGCTGAAGCAAACAAGTCAGCCAAAAACAGACATTCAGTTCATAAGGACAACTCCCTATAGAGTCAATGTAAAATGTTACTGTTCTGTAGTCATTGAAATGACTGAGGTGTTATATAAGCATAGGAACTGGTTGAATATATGTGAATATAGATTTGCTTACCTTCAGAAGCTCAGAACCTAGCTTTCCTGTAGCTCAGTGGTAAGAGCATTGCGTTAACAACGCAAGGTTGTGAGTTCGAACCCAGAGGATTGCAAATACCTATGTAAAATGTATAGGATAAAGCAATGTAAGTCGCTTTGGATAAAAGCGTCTGCCAAATGCCTAAATGTAATGTAAATGTTCAGAACCCTTAGGTTTATACCATTAGGTCCTGTTGATTTTCCTATATGTAATCTACTTAACTTTCTGTTAACCTGTTTAACAGTGATGGAGAGTCAAGCAATGAAAGGGTTAAAGGGGTGACAGTGCTTTAAGAGTGCTGATGTTTTTGGTAGCCATGACCACAGGTGGTATCTGTAGTCTTCAGGGGGTGAGGGATGATTTTGCTAATGATAATGCTGGCAGCAGGAGAGGCATATAAAGTGGTAGGAAAATGACGCAGTTGTGTGGGGTGCTGCATTGGAATTTAAATTAAGTGATGAGTCAGTTGTGAAGCTTCATGTACTCCAGCAAGCTTAGTTTTGCATTGTTCTATACTTCCGTTTTTATATAAAGAGGTTTTTACTGTATTGTTTGCTTTAAGGGAACAGTTCACCCAAAAATGCAAATTCTGTCATCATTTACTCACCCTCAAGTTGTTGCAAATCTATTTACATTTCTTTACTCTGACAAACACCGGGAAAGATATTTGGAAGAATGCTTGTAACCAAACAGTTCGGGCCACCATTGACTCCCATGGTAGGTACGTTTCTTTGTTCTGTTAAACACAAAAGAAGAAATTTGAAGAATGAAGGACAGCAAACGTTTCTTGGCCACTTTTTACAACCCTTGTTGTAACTTTTCCTATTATGGTAGTCAATGGGGTCCAAGGACTACTATTTGGCTACAAGCATTCATCCAAATGTCTTTCTCTGTGTTCATCAGAAAAAATAAATGTATCGATTTGAACTCGATGGTGAGTGAATTATGACAGAATTTCTATTTTTGGTTGAACTTTCCCTTTATTTTGGTCTTGGTGAATGTGGAGCACTGGACCAGATGAAGTACTGTCTACTGTACATTGTGTTTACGGTACACAGCTCATTTAAGCTTGTCAAAATATTTACTGAAAGTGTTTCATTAGATGCCTTCACACCATTGCACATAATGGAAGGACCATGCCCGACATTCCACCGTGACACAATTACAAGTCTGGCCAGCTGAAATGATCCAATTATAGCAATTAACACAGTTTAATATCAGGGATGCTTAATTTATTTTGACTCATTCATGAGAAATGTCAAGTATGAATGTTTTCATACTTAGAAAAATTACTTGGAGTTTAATGAGGTTGAAGAGCCCATTTTACCACATCCATAGCCACAAGTGTTCAACTTTTGTCAAACAACTATTTATAGTCCAGAATCACAAATAAAATATGAAAGTTGTATTTGTGTTGACAACCACATGCTGAATCAATATAAACAATATTTGAGTTTTTAGACATTCTTCAGACATTTTTTTTAGTGTCATTTTGGATGGTTTCTGCATTATTCACTGAGTCTCCCGTGACAGTCTTATAAGTAGAACCTCCTGTATTATTTCTGCATAACATCAATGACGACTGAACCCTCCTGACTAGTGTGTGGGTGTAGCTCTCTGATTTGGGTTCTTATTATCATACGACATTTGTGCTGCCGTCAGGTCACTTTTTAGGCAGCATGGTTGTGTTTCAGAAGTCTTGATGATGTATGAAATCATGCTCTGCCGGATTTTAAGTAGCCAGGAAGAGATATTGGGATGTTTGATTAATGAGGCTTCTTGAAGAGAAAATATTCCTTGATTTTTAAAGTCCAACAACAACTGTTTGTTTCCCAAATGAGAAATTAAATTTATACAAATTTCAAAAATCATGTTTTTTTATTGTGCATTTCAATTAATCAATCAAACTGAAGTTGGTTTGTTTTCATATAAGCCATAATAACAAAATACAGCTAAATAACACAATAAATACAAAAATTATAACATAATGAAAAACATGATTTTTGAAAATCTCATTCCGGAACTAAACTCAAGTTTTTTTTTTTTTTCCAAGGTGAAAAAACACTATTATTTTGTTATAATAGGTAGTTATGTTTTCCTTAGTTCTTGTCTGACTCTAAAATGATTCGTTCAGCAAATCATCCGTCGAATCCATTCTTTCCGCCAGCTTTCTCTGATCTGATTGGCCAGATTGTTTAGTCTGCTATGATTGGTCTACATCGAATGAGGCTCAAGAGCTACAGTGGTCCTGTCACAAATGATGCAATCCGGCCTAACATTCTTCCAAATATCTTTCAAAAGATATTTATACAGGTTCGGAAAAACTTGAGGGTGAGTAATTCATTACAGAATTTTCACTATTCCTTTAAGAAAATAGTAGTGTTTTGTGCACTTGAGCATGTGTATGCCTTTAGATTCGTATTTTTTTTTGTCATTTTGCAAATGTCATTATTCATCTGTAAATATTCTGAATTGTGATTATAAGTAAATCATGTCCAAGATAAACCATACAATTAGTTCAATTTTATTCTCTTGTCATGTCTCTCTGTTGGCCATATAGCTTTCACCAAGGAATGACTTTGTGTAATTTAGGACAGTATTTCCATCCTCTGTTTAACAAAAAAAGGTCACATTTGTTCTTGCTTCGACTCAGCAAGTCGATTACAAAAAATGAGATTTCCTAGCAGCTGTAGATTTGCAGTATGGATGATTTCATGTGACTGTAGAAACAGACCCTCGAGAAAACACAACCTCCAGATAACCGTACACTGAAGACATTAACATTTCTAATGTCATATGGGAGCAGTTATTCTCCCGACATATGGAAGCAGAAAATTCTTCAGATGTTTCTGTTAATGCAGATAGTGAAGGCTCATTTACCTCAGTGAAATGTTCCAGATGTATGACGTTAAAGTGTGATTCGATGCTCTTTATTTTGCCAAGAACAACATCGGAGGGAGATTGACAGGTTGTTTGTGAATTTTAAAAAGTGTGCAGCATTCATCCTGAATATTTCGCCTTTCAAAAATGGGCATCAGCACAACACAGCCCAATTCTTCTGAGAAGGGGAGTATCAAATATTTTTGGTGTCCAACAGGCACACAATATGGAGATGGTTATGAAATCTCTAGCTGTCGAGTTTGATGTATTTTAATGAGATTGAGGCAGATGTTACCACACTGTTGAGTTTTTCTTGTTGTTGTTTGTTTGTTGAAAGTTATATATTTTCTTTGTTCTTATACAGTTGTATAATTTGAACAAAGATGTGCTGTGTTTGCCCATTATCTCCCCCTGTTACATATGACTCTTGGCCTCCCCTCTTCCCGAAATAATTTTGCTTCATTGCTATATTGTTTTCATAAGTTAATAAATATTGTTTGGCTTGGAAAAATGAACTGTTGTTCCTTTAAGCACTGCACCAGGGGAAGGGATCCCAATAGCCATTTATTACCTTTCTCTAAACTAGTCTGTGGAGGATGTAAAGCCAATGAGTTCTCCAGCGGTCTGCTTGTCTTTATTTTGTTTCAAGCAAATATATTGTTTGGAATGAATTGGACAGCTCAGAAATATTAGATTTTCTTGCAAATTGACACAAGGATCCCATTGGCCCATTCAACGCTTTGGGTCCGTGGCAAATTTTGAAAGGTAATGGTGGATATTTGGGTTTTATTTAGAACACTCTTAAGACTCCTTCCCACATTGTACCGTAAAACTCAATTCTTGGCACAGAAGTTTATGAACCAATCACCTGACTCATAAATGCGACCTCAGAACGAATGGAACCTCCCTATTGCTCAGATGACCATGATGCCCGTTAAAATTAAATTAGTGGCATGCATATAGAATGACGTTATAGTTCTATACAAGATTTATGTTTTAATGTTAGTACAGGATTTATGACAGGGAACTATGGCTCAGGATATACAAAATACAAAACAGTCGTCTTGTAAAACTAGTGCAAAATACAGGCTGGGAAGTTCTAACATACAGGGTATATTTAATGAGGCGGGAAATCGTTTTAATTCTGCCACTGTGGCATCACCTGCAATGCACCAGGTGGACCATGAGGCAGTGAAGTCTAAAGTGTGTGGCGTGTGGTGCAGTGCTCATGCGATGACAAATAAGGTGGAAATACGGAATGACAGCGAAGATGTCAGATTCACGTTTGTCCCATTGTTCTGCAGTGTTGTTACTGTCAGTTTTGTAAAAGACTTAATATCACATTTCTAATGAGACTCTTCTTTATTTGCTGTATAAATGAAGTTTTATTAAGATCTCTTATTTACATGTTTGCTCTAAAAAATCAAAATGTTCTTCTATGCCATTTTTGTAGTGAAAAAAATTCTTCAGATTATAAAAAAGCAAGAAAGAGACGATTTTTTAAAGAAACTTTGACTGTATGTTCTTTGAAATGGCTCTTTATGGCATCGCTTTGACTAAACTTTTAAGCACCTTTATTTTTACGAGTCTATGCATTTCTTCCTCAGAGTCCCTATAATGTCTTGTTCTTTAAACTGTAGTAAATGAGTTCCTCTCAAACTCCATGTTTCCTCCAGAGCACTTGATTTACAGTATTACATCATTGTACGTGTTGCGGCTATTTAGACTATTATTCATTGGACACGTGGGCATGGCTAATGCTTAAAACTCTTTGTTTAAAACAAAACACATTTGTTATTCTCTAGGTTCTCTACAAACTTGCTGTTTGCCCGAAAGCAGACTTGAAAGTGAATCTAAGTAAATAAATGTGAAGGAGAAATGGGGACGTGAAAATCTTGAAATTTAGGATGTTTCCATGTTCCTCCCCTGTGATTTTCTGGGTCGGTTAATTACTCTAAGCACTCTCTTTTACCCCCGTGAATGCCACTGAATCACACAGTCCTCCCGAGGGCACATGTTTCGTGAGCATCTGTGTATCTGATGCGTTTTGAACCTGGATTTGGTAGTTCCCAGTAGTCTTTAAACATCGTTTTCTTGAGTGGCTTATTTTCAGAATGTGATGCTAAAAGGTCCCTTTTGTTTCTCATACCTAAACAAGGAACTTTTTAAAATCATAGAGGCTTTTTTTTAAATATAGAGTTCTGTCAAAGGCCCCATGTTATGAAAAATTTATTTTTAGTATCACGTAAACTGTAACCTTCAGAATTCAAGCCCTTTACCCTCCAGTCCAAAAACACTGTTTATTGAAATCAAGATGCAACTTGGTAAACATGGATTGAACTGTGTATCTCCTTTATCAGGCTAACATATAAGCAGCACAATTTCCATTATGCAATCATTTTGACTGCAAATTTTTGGAAGCTTGCCATGTTTCTTATAAACAAACAAAATTGAAGAGATGCATCGATACTAAATTTCTCCACAGATACAGATAGACGATTATTTGAGTGATATCTGCCGATGCAGATACTATGGTGGTTATATTAACTCGCATTAAGTCAATTCTGAAGATTAAAGAGGTATATTCTGTCATGAATTACTCACCCTTAAGTTGTTCCAAACCTGTATAAGTTTCTTTGTTCGGTTGAACAAACAGAATGATATTTGGAAGAATGTTCGCAACTGAATTTTCTAGGTAGGGCTCGGTATAGTTTGATATTCCGATTCGATTCCGACTCACAAGCTCTCGATTCGATTCGATTCTTGATTCGAGTCAATGACTATAGATTCAATACAAATCTTATATATCGAAAAAAGATCAGTAAACATCAGATTAGAAATGGTAAATTAAAATATTTATTGAAGAGCCACAAACCTGTATTTTAAACTTTAATCACACTTGGGTATATTATAACAGAACTGTCGCATAAACATTTTTACCATACAGTATAAAAAAGATAATTCTCAAAATTAGCTGTAAAGAGGGGCTGCAATCATATGAACCGCTGTCTTTTATCTGAAGTTTGTGTTAATCCATGTTCATTAAGCAATGAATGAAGGACATGCTCCCTTTTGTAACATCCACCCGTTGTTAAAAGAAAATACCATGAACATTAATGTTAATGAATGTTCAGTGCTTGCAGACATACGAAAGAAAAAAAATTCAGCTTTTGAGAATCAATATCAAACCAACAGCATTTAAAAAAACGATTAATCTATTTTTTTTATTTTTTTGCCCAGCCCTTGCTTAAGTAATAAGTAGGAAAAATATTTTTGCTTTTTTGCTCTGTTGAACACAAAATAAACTATTTTTAGGAAGCAAATCGTTCTAGGGCACCTTTGACTACCATTTTATCTTTTTCTATGGTAGTGAATGATGCCCCAGAACTGTCAGTTGCTAACATTCTTCCAAATATCTTTCTTTGTGTTCATCAGAACAAAGCAATGTATGCAGGTTCGAAACCAACAGAGGGTGAGTAATTCATGAGAGAAGTTTCATTTTTGGGATGGTTTAATTTATATAATGACTCTTACTATAGAACATTAAACAAATTTTCTTCAAACATTGCATTTCCCTGTCCCCTTTTAATTGAAAGGATATATCAGCCCAGATCATCTGCTCTTTTTTACTATTCTCGGCCGATCTATTGGTGCATCTCTTAAAAACATATTGTAAAATCGCTTGCACTACGTGAATTGTTGCACAGCCATTGAAATATATCTGTTTCAGATGGGCGCCACAGATGTGAGTTGTGTAAAACGTGGCCACATTTTTTCTAAAGCACAGCCCAAAGTGCTTCATTTCATAAGATATATGTTTAGCTTGAGCCAGAAAAAAGTTTTAGAAAGTACAGTAATCCGTCAACACACAAAGGGTGTATTGTAGAAAGTCCATTAAACAATCATTGATTCTAACAAACATGCCTCTCCAGGAGTGCTTTTTGGCAAATAGTGGTTACTGTCACTTCATCATTCTTAACTCTGGCATTTTCTTTTTAAAAACACAGCTGCCAAGACCCTGTTTGACGACATCACTGTAGTGGAAAGCTTGATGAATCCCCACTGTGGCATAATTTAGATGCGTGACATTTCCTACAACAACACCCAACTGCATTAAAGCTGTCCGGGGCCGCTTCCTCTTGAGTCTAGAGGAAGAGGCCCCGGGCAGCTCTTAAGCAGATCTAGAGTCTAAACCAAAGAATTGTTTTCTTGCTCTCCACAGTGTTGAAAGCCCATATCTTGCCCCAGTTACTTGAGCTTGGTAATCAGCGTTGCCGCTCTTCATACATTTTTTTAGGCTCCTTACTAGCTTTCTTTGGCCATTAACACAGCTTAGCAAAGACCACATTCATGCCCAGTGTGAGCTTTGGCATGAGATATCTTCTGGCGTGAGCGCACAGGGAGGCATTATCTGCGTCAGACTAAGATGGAAATATGTGATACTTGAGCAAGCTCATCATCGAATGCTGATACGTGCCATCTAGTTTCCATGGCCACATACACACTGAAACTCAATACGGCTGTCATTCCTCTTCCGAGTCCTTGATATCACTATGCACAAACTCTTTTCATCATTGTAGATGGAGGAAAAAGGATTTATTTGTGCTCATGTTGTGGGATCTAGTGTGATGGTCCTTTGTTAATTTTTTGTGTGTAATTTGTAAATATTGATGCTACAATGCTGACATTTAAAGCGATTATTCTAATTGGACGGGACATGATGAGGAGTATTAAAATAAAGGTGAACACGGTGCTGTGACAAAGCAATAGGATTTACAAGTGGCTACTCTACTTTGCGTCGAAACAGCTTTGTCATCAGAAAGGCATAACTAAAAGCTACAAGCGTTGTGCGTTGTGCGTTTTTATATGTTATCATTTAGTCAGAACCTGTTTACCATTTTCTAATGTCATGTAAGGAATTATGTTTTATAACCAGGGCTGAACTTTTTTTGCATGAAGCATTCATGCTACAGGTTAGAGGTTAATTTTTTTAGCACAAGCCAAACAGTTGTAGCACAAGTATAAACATCTGTTATATTAGAAAACAATATACACACAAAATATTTATGTGTAGTTTAATGTTATGGGTTAATTAGGGCCATGTAAGTTTTTTCTGAGTTCTGTGTTTTCCATTATTTTAAAGTACAATAATTATATATTTGTCCACATACTGTAATATGCTATTATATTATTTACAATGGTAAATTGCAGTAAAATTCCTCCTTTTGCAGATAAAATGGTGTTTTTTTATATATTATTTTTCACACAAACAAGTTGCGCTGTCTAAAACACGTGCAAAACTGTATCGCACGTGCTACATTGGTACACATTTTCATAGCATTGTACAGCCCTGTTTATGCCCCCACAACGTATGAACAATACACCTCAAATATTTGTTAGTTCTCGTCGTGTTTTAAAAAAAGAATGAAAGAATAACAGTAAGGGTTCTTTTTGAACTCAAATGAACAAATGTAACGGTAAAGAGCAGTTGTTCACGTAGGCAGACTCTTCAAACCCACGTGTTTCTCACCTCAATGCTTTGAGTGGTTTTAGAGGCCAGTTAGTCACCGCTGCAGTGAATCATCCTTATCACAATGCATCGCTCGTCCTAACCCTCCTGGTGCATTATAAGACAATCACACCTGAGGAAACATAAAGTTATTTTTTTTACCCTACAGGTTTTATACACAAAACAACCCTTGAAAAAACCATAAAATTTATTCCCCGCAAGGGTCATCTGAAGTCAGCTCTTACTCATCTAGTCATAATAAATCCTAAAAATAATGTCATTGTAAATCGTTTTATTATTTAAAAATAGACTGTTGGGAATATTTTCCCATAATTTCAGATGACCCTGCTCCTCGTGTGTTTTTGTAAATATCTCGGAATATACATTCCCATGCATAATGTGTATTACCACATGTCACAATTCATCCTTGAATAAACAACAAGGAATTTCGGCAAAATTAAAAGATATAACTTTAGAATGATTATCTTACCAGTGGGGACTCAAAGTTTTCTAAATGTCCCCACACTTCCTTGTGGCTGGACTAGACAGCTGTGTGGTTTACTTATTGCTGGATCCCAAGGAGGATGATGTGATCATCACCATATTATTTATCTATAGAAACATTCATTTATCTTGTGTACATTTCCTGTATGTTGCTTACCAGTTTATGAAAATATATCCATGCAAACGGTCCCATTGGATTTGTCATGTTTTGCTTTAGATTTTCTTTTTATTGCAAGAGCACACTTCATTTAAAAATCTTTTCAGAATAAAATTATATAATAAGCTTCTGAGGGATATACAGTTAACTATAACCTGTTGTTTGTTTAATGTGTCGACTACTAAATAGGGACCTACTGTGGTGTTGGTTTCGGAAAACCTCAATCATCACAAATGAGGAGAAAAAGATCTTTGCTGGTGGTTTTACACAATCACAGGAAAGCTATGTGTTGCCTGCTCCCTTTTAGCTGACTGAGATGGACAGAAATTTCCTCTTCTCGATATGGATCTCCTTATGTGAACCAGGCTCTTTGAAAGTAAACAAAGGATCTTTGAATACCATGTTAAAGAATGTTAATGTATGTTGTTCAGGGGTGTTTTGTCATCGACAAGAGTGTGCAGAGACAAGCGAAGTCTGATCAATGGAATGGGAAAGGATGCTTTTAAGTTGTTCCTAAGGTAACAGTAAAATAAGAGTTCTTCAATCAAACAAGCAAAATGTTTAATTTAAGTCATTAGGATTGACAATATGACCAATATTCAATCAAACAGACTGTCAGATCTACTTCTGTGTTACATGTACCTCCTTTTTCTTAGCAGATGCTGAGGTATTGCATAACTGGCAAAAGAGCACCACAACGACCGCCTACTTTTTAAGCCAGGTTTTGGTTTGAAAGTATTTTCCCCATTCAAGTCCTACATAAAGGCTTGCAAAAATCTAACCAGCTGCAAGATAAATCCCATTTGGGAAATTTCATGCAACCTTAGGTTTTTCCAGAGTTTTTCACCATATTTGATCAGATGTGTGACGTCTCCCTTAGTTTTTAAAGGAATGGTTCACCCAAAAAGAAAAAATCTGTCTTCATTTACTCACCCTCAAGTTGTTGTAAATCTGAATACATTTCTTTGTTGTTCTGAACACTGATGACACAATTCTGTCCTTTAAGCAGTCTATAATTTCTTATGTTTTTAAAGCATAGTTTAAGAAGAAAATGTGAAACAAATAGAATGCAAACTTTTATTTATAAATGATACGTTGGAATGACACAGAAATGGCATTACGGTGCAGATCGATCTACATATAAGCAGTCGAGAAATGTCTATTTTGGTGTTTTGTGTTTATATTTTTCTGGTCCAATCCTTTTCAGAATGGGTACTGAGGTGGCAGAAACTGAACACAATTTTCTCATGATGGGTCTGTTTTTAAATGTTTGCATGTCTTCACAAATACTGGTTACCAATACACACTGTTAGACAAGCAATTCATCACAGGTTACAGATCTCTGGTCATTGTGTGGGTAAGAGTTTGTGCAAATCTAGCAGATCTATTTAAACTTGTGTTTTATTTACAGTTTAGAATGATGAGAGAGAGCGAGCACTCAAATGTACTGGATATACTGACGTCTCTGTTATGCAAGGTTCCCCGCAGAGACTCTGTTTCTCAGCTCAGCATCCACAAATCAATGTGCTTTAGAGTCTAACTTTGTTCAGACAGGCAGCAAAAAGGAAGGAAGCGCTTTGGTTACATACACCGAAAGCTATGTCCTGGCTTTATTCCTGCATTCTTGCTTCCAATTTAAGAGTGTCAAATATGATACACCTGTCACTACGAGAGGTCAAACCCCAGCAATCATCACCATGATCACCATGATGGCTGACGCATGTTGGCTCTTGTGATGAAACAACTTTCCATGTAAATTTGACAGCTGAATGGTCCCAGTTTCCAAAAATGTCCAGCAGCAAAGTATATAAGGTCTAAATTGAGCTTCAGAGACTAAATATTACTTCTGCAAGATTTCATAAGCATTTGCATTTGCGAGCATGAATATATTGTGATTCTACGTTTTGCAGACCATTCGCAATAAGGAAGCATATTTTAACATGAGCTAACAATGAACAATACTTGTACTTTATAGAGAAATGTTTTTTTAATAACTAAAATAGGGCTTATATTTGTTAAATTGGTTGATTTCAATTCTTTATATTTAATGTTCCAGTGTATCATTATAAATTGTATATGTCAAGTTTCTTTAATGCATTATGAAGAAAACCTATTTTTCATATAAATACACTTTAATGCCTTAGGTGGCATTAAATTGCATTTATTTATCTTACATTTTTCCCTTTCTTTCCATTTATCATGGTTATACAGTGCAGTATAACCTCCTTCTAATAGCCGTCAAAATCATTTGCATATAACAGTTTGAAAGTCATTGTGACATCATATATAAGTGACTTAACACGAAAACTTGAAATGTATGAGATCTGCAATATACTGCATAATGCAACATTTTGTCTGTCTGAGTTTAATTTGGCTCAAGCTGCACCCAACCGCTCCAGCAGGATGTTCCCAGAGGCATGGCATGTTCACTGGGCTCTCCTTCACAGCTGTGGCCCATAGACCCCGGGCTCTCAAATAACAGCACCTGTCCTTGTTGTGTCCACTATGAACTCTCGTGGGAAGTGTGAGAAAGAGGCACCATTCCTCAGAATGCATAGGTCAAACATCTGACAACAGCACGAAGCGTGTTTATTACTTTAGGACAAAACTAGAGGTGCAAATGGGCAAAAGTTATGGATGAATAAAATCTTATTTTCAGCCTGTGTGAGCGAGTCATTCTGAAAATGGCTCGGGTTTAATTATGTGCGCTGTCCATGAGTGACGCATTTTCATGTCTCTTGACGTCAGTAATGAAATTGCAGTGCAACTCCTTATGTATTTAATCCGTCAAGCTGTTAAAAGGGATGAATTAGTGTGGATCAGAAAATGACAAGCTCAGGACACAAAAGTGTACATTGTTTTTTATCAAATCCCTTCATTGTCACTCAACCATTTACACAAGTGCAACAGTGTCACACAAAACATTTATTTTACTTCTGGAGTCTTCAACTTCTGCATGTATATTGTTTAAACTGAGCAGATGATCATTTATCACTGTATACATGAAGTTTATCATATCTATCATCGACTCTACCGTAGTTTCTTATTCTCTTGAGACCTCTTAGCCCTGTTTTTCAAATTACTTGTTTACTTTATTGATAACTGGAAAAAGTGTAAATAAACAGTCAACTCCTTTTAAATTTTAGTTGCATTCCCGAGGATATTCGAGAATTGCCTCTATAGTCTTAGGGATCTGTTTGCATTGGGTAAGACCCCCACCCCATCTATTTCCTGTGCTATCAAAGACAGGGATTGATAAGATAAAACAAACACAAGTTGGGCGCCTTAGTTTCCGGAGCCACTTTGTTTTATCCAGGTCTGTAAGGGCGCAATGGGGTTCAAGACCATACTGTGTGCACTTTAAAGACAAACGTATTGTATTTTAAGTTTCTCTGAATAATTTATACAGGTTGGAATTGTCTGCCGTTAAACATTTTCCTCTTAGACAAAATACAAATATTTTTTTAAACAGAAGTCATGAAGTGTTGCGATGAAAACAGAATACAGATTTGAGTTCTGACCCTCTTTAAGGTTTTTGGTTGTCCTCAGTCATTGCTCGATTCGATGGCTGGTTTTCTCCAACACCTGATGTTTGCTTGGGAACTGAAATGACACAGTTTCACATGAAGTCGTATATTTAGCTTAAGATGACGTCTTATCAGGTTAATGGTTAGTTCAGAGTTCAAAAGTGCAGTTTGGGCTACAAAATTGCAATTTCCTGCTCAAGGATGTTCTCGTAAATGTGCCTTTAGGTACTTTGATATGTATTTAAACTAAATTTGTCTAATTCATTCTGGTGTCGTCTGGTATGTTTATTCAGTTGAGGTTATCTTGTTTACTCTTAATTGCTCTTAATGTACAAACGCAATCATTTTATGTGTTTCTTTTTATAAAATGCAAGTTTAATTTGCCTTTGCATTGTCATTATGCTTTTAGCATTGACAGAATGAGCCGTCATGATCATTTTAAGCAAATGTGCAATTTTCTCAACAAAACAATCATTTGGTCCTGTATGAAAGGAACAAGGTGTGAAAGGAAGGAAGATAGAAGAGAGAAAGTGTGTCTCACCTATCTTTGCGTTGGTGTGAAGCATGTTTTCATCACATTTTGAATCTTAATTCATGTGACTTTGGCCTCAAGCAACCTCTACCCTGTGTTTTATCCCATTAGTGTGGCCTGTCTGCTATTTAGGTAATTTATGGCAGTAATCATGAAACATGGGTCTTGTAATCGATGTTAACCATATTGCATTATCTTTATTGTGTACTGATCCGAAACGTATTAATATCTATAGTATTCAATTCAATGGATTAAATGAGCAGGCAACCCTTTAAAGAATGGAATTAAAGTTAATTTAAATATATTATCTCAGACTCGGACATATACTGTGTTTGAAGAGTGGACAGATTGATGTGTATATTGCACCGAAACAAAGGTATTGTACCCTTTTATATATAAATGCAGGTTTGTTGCATGGTTGCCAATGGGTCAAATATGGACAAGATCCATATCAACCATATTTTTTGTTAGGAGAACTTAAATATATGGTAATAATTTACATTAAGGTGCCCTTTATGAAGCATTTATAAATGTGTACATTAATGATTGATAAGTAATTTACAAATCCATTATAGTGCCGTTATGAATAACTGCATGAATAAAAAGGGGGAGTCTAATGAAATACCTGGCAAATAGTGAGCAGGTATTAGAAAAACAACATAACACCCTACAGTGTCCGGTCTGACAGCCTATATTGCAAAGAACATCAAGATAAGAATGAATCTACTTTCGAGTCAAATACTGTGAATAATGAATAAATACATTTATTTAGCATTTATAACATGTGAGTTAAAAACGACTCACTATTTGGCCCGTTTTTCGTTAGAATCCTTTTTTTATTTGTGCATTTTTAACTGATTCATAATGCATTTGTAAATGACTTATTATTGAACACATTTATAGATGCCTTATAAAGGCTACCTTAATGTAAGGTGTTACCAAATATATGTACAGTATATGGTATTTTCACTTAGTGAAAGATAATCAGATCAGTCGTCTTAAAACACTTTTTTGGGGTTGTTGGGTCTTTTCTCATTCACCTGGCAGAACTACCTCTTCATTCCTGGAACATGTTTCTGCATACAGACGAACACTGTTTGTTTAAGGCGCTGACTGCTGTTGAAAGTGCAGTCAAACTCTTGGAAAAAGCAAACAGTGAAACATAAGGTGAAAAACATTCATGTGGGCAGATGAACGAGGAGCTTTCGTCTGATAGTTCATCTTCATCACTAATGCATCATCTTCATTTTCAACCTTTTCCTATGACACCACACACTCTTAAAAATAAAGGTGCCATTTAGTAAAAAACCATTTAGTCATAAAGGTTCTTTAAAGAACCATCTCTTTCTTGTTATAATCTGAACATTTACATTTAGTCATTTAGCAGACGCTTTTATCCAAAGCGACTTACAAAGAGTTAGGGAGCAACAAGCGATATGTCATACTGGAGCCATAATATATTAGGTGCCAATACAAAGTTACTGGTTTCAACTAAAGCTAGACCACTACCTGTTGAGAGAAAGGGTTCGTTTTTTTTTTGTCTGTCAGGTATTCACAGAAGAGTTGGGTTTTAAGTAGTTTTTTGAATGTTGTGAGAGATGTGGTTGACCGGACAGAGTTAGGAAGAATGTTCCACCAGAAAGAAGTTGTGAAGCAGAATGAGCGGGAACGGGATTTACTGTCCTTATGAGAAGGCAATACAAGACGCCGCTGGTTTGCTGAACGCAGGGACCTTGATGGGGTGTAGGAGTGCAGTAGGGTGTGAAAGTAAGCCGGTGCAGATCCAGTGATGGTCCTGTAGGCAAGCGTTATTGACTTGAATCTGATACGGGCTTCTACTGGTCGCCAGTGGAGTGAGATGAAAAGGAGTAATAATACTCTGATCACATTCTTTACGAAACCATTTAGACATAAAATGTTCTTCTATGGCATTTTAAATTACCTTCATTTTTAAAAGTGTTCTACTTTCGTGCGAATTGCGTTATTTTCCTTTTAGAAACATAATTGACAAATTGCTTGTCAAATCCTTAACTGTTATATATGTTATGTTGCTATTTTATGCTTTTATTTAATAGGAATTTGAGAGTTATTATAGTTTTTAGCAAATGTGTTATGTGCTTTTAAATGTATTCCTGAGTTATCATTTCAAATTTTTTGTTAAGTGTAAGTTTCTTAAATAATATTGAAGCAGAACAGAACAGAAATCTTTTAAAAGTTCTAGTTTGAGTCATAACCTTAAAGCAATTGAACAGACCGTTACAGAAGCTTTTGAAGATATATTTATACTGATTAAAATCATCTAATGAACATGTTTTGAAGTCAATACAAGCTGGCATCTGCTCACGTTTCAGAAATTAATTCACATTCTTACTTATTGTGTAAGTTTACTAAGAATGAAAAACATGTATACTGCTTTCACCCACAAGGCTTTTCTTCACTTTATTGGTATGTTATTAGTATAGCATGAATTTGACAGAAGTTTCTCTAAAAGAGACATTTTTTTCAAGGCAAGAGTCATCACTATTGATCAATTTGCATTTAAGTTGATTGATTGCTTTGCCTCAATGGGTGTTAAATATATATTTTATCATCTCAGTTTGTCACAAATAAAACATTTCCTATAAAACAAAAAGGAATAAGAAAGGGGTACAAACATGTTTAAATGTTTCTTTTTTGTCTGGTCTGTTATAGACATGAAAATACAATCCACAACATGCCTCACTTATGTAAACACTCTTCTCAGTGTTCATGCTAAAGGAAAATGGGCAAGAAAACATGCCAGAGGAAAGTTTATGATCCCATGTGTGACCCAGTGAATCACTGAACTCGTTTTCCATTCAGATGTTTTATAGACAGCGTAACGTTACATTAAAAAACTCTCTGCAGTATATGACGTGATCTCATGAGAATTTTTATGTATTTTACGTAAAATATGGTCCTATAAAACATAGATTTACGTACATTTGCACAAACACTAAAACGCACAATACAATTACGTACAATCAGGGGCGTAGTTTGTGGGGGGGATGGGGGGGAGGTAACCCCCCCAATATTCAAATCCATCAGTTACAACCCCTCCAATATTTCAACATGAAAATCACAGTAGATCAAATGAAAAATAAGTAGAATTACTTTTTTTGTGATGATAATTGTGTTCCTAATCAAATGAGTTTGTCATAATAAATTAGACAAAAAATACTCCCCCTCCATTGAACCGATTGGTAACGTCCAACCAAAGATTCGCACTTTCACCAAAACAACGCGAGTGGTGTTTGAATGGGAGAGCACGCGGGTAATTTAACGTACGCGCAAAATGAAGAGAAGCGCTGCACAGCGGACTATATTTAACTGCTGGTCCGAGAGGGATGCCAAACAAAATAAAGCATGTACTGAGAATGAGGTATGAGAATATTGTGTAATAATAGCTAAGTACACACGATATATGTTAGCTAGCTAATCCATTGCAATGTATTTAGCTATAACTATCAGTATAACAAGTTACCAAAGCAGCCATCTGTTTTGTTAGTTCATTTTTCAATAGTTTCTGTAATTATCAATGACAAAAGTATTCACATTGATTTTTGTTTTCTTCCTAAAATAATCTGACTTTCGAACGAATTGGATGAATGAATAATTTAAGTGTCTCACTCATTAAAACAGTGAATCGCTGCCGCCTACTGGCGCTTTCAATGCTTAATTTCTTTCTTTTTATATCTCTTCTATGTTAGAATTTTATGAATGAGGATTATACACGAATTTCATAACGTTATGAGGTGTATAATCTCTTAACAAGTTTTTTTTAACAGATTTGAGGTAAATATAGCAGCAGGGTAGAAAAGTCAAATTTTCCAATAACAATACACATTAAAAAATAAAAATAAAATAACAGGCAGCATACAACCCCAGATAGCACATACGTCTGCAAGATGTCTGTTAAAGATCACTTCATCTGGAAAGCATCTGCTGTTTACTAACATCTGATAGACATCTATAAGATGTCAGTTTAACATACATTCTAAATCATTACATCTTAAAGACAGCTTCTAACAGGAAACGTCCTATAGACGTATTGCAGATGAGCAAACACTCTAAAAAATACGTCTTCAAGATGTAAACACACACATCAAATAGACGTCTCCGTGATGTTCGTGTGCTATCTGGGACGTTCAACCCCCCCAATGTTCAAACCAAATCTACGCCCTTGCGTACAATTATGTATTGACGACACGTATCATTACAAAAGGAATACATTTTATGTCAGATGTGATCCACATGTTCGACTGGGAAAACAGAACCAAATCCAAGCCTTTATTTTTTGATCTTCGTCTCCATCCTGAGCAGCCACCTAAAGCAGCAATACCCACCGACGCTGAAGCCCTCATTACAGATTTAAAAGTTGCCATGCACCGGCGCCGTCAGGTTTCTCGCCTGCTTCCTCACAGATAGTGACATGCCGTGTTTCTGTGAATGTGTGTTTGACTGAGAAATGTAGGCTTTAACAGAGTGGAAGGGATCAGGATGATAATCTGTATAATATTTTCTGCAATAAATAACTTAAATCCTTCTCTGTTTCTCACACAAAACCGTTGTATTCCACTAGAGAGGACTGCGAATACAACGCATTGTCATTTGGACTACTTTTGGTGTTTTTGAAATAAATAAAAGATTCTGATTACACTTATCTTGTCTGTCATGTTTTTATTTACACTGTACATATTTTAAATTAATAGTCATGGTTAGGTTTAGAGGTAGGAGTAGGATGCGACTGTAAAACATATATTTAATGCTATATTGTTACAAAAATGGTCATTTTTCCTCATTTCGATCTATTACATGTTATATCTATTCACTATAAAACGGGCGAGTTAAGGTAGAGGGGTAGGTTAAGGGTCTTAAAATTTAAATTGTTTATCGATACTATAATAAATACACACTGATGCAAATATATTAATGATATAAAAGGTCTGTAAATATTTTACGTTTTTTCAGTCAAAAAATACGTAGCAATTATAACGTTTTATACGTGGTCATACATCCAAATTTAACATGTCAGCATCAATAATAACGTAAAAAACGTATGTTTTGTGCTTGCAAACTGTACGTACAATACCTACGTGTAAACAGTGAAACCAGGCTATGTATAATGCTGTCTAAGATGTTGGACAGCATATGTTTTGCATTAAATTTTAAACTGTGGCATGACAGAGGAAGCATCTGGTGGCCAGTACTTCCTTTTAAGTCTTCACTCCCACGATATCCCCTATTTCCCATAAATAGTCTGTGGACATGCAGCAACATTTGAATTTTCTCAAACTAAAGCAAATACTCAGCAACATCGGCAGTTTGAAAAATGGTCAAATATAGAAGTGTGGATTATACAGTATATACACTGTGAGAGTTAATTTGACCCTTTTCAACACTGCTGTGTAGTTGCTTCACTGGGATTTTTTTGAGAAAATTCAAACGAGGTTAGTACCTGTTAGTGTTACTGTCACATGCTGTATCTCACATTTTGAAAGTAATCGCAGTTACACGCAACCATTCAGTCCTGTCAATCATCACCATCATGTATAAGCAGCCGTCTTCCTTCTGGCAGCAACAATCCTTCGGGCATGCCTCCACTTATTTCTAATTCACATCAATTTATGGCATTATTAAGACACTTGTCAACAGAAGTCACGTTTGCTTCGGGAGGTACACATGCTGTCATCACTGTGTGTATTTCACAACATCAAATCCTTTTTAACCGTTCCTAGGCTAAAGAAGATTTTGTGATCTGTAGATGAGGCTTGTTAGACGAAAAGGGAGATATTGTGTTAATTGAAATGCAGTCTCAGCCTCAGATGTCATCCCCACGGACCGTTGGCTAAACGTCTGATGCATTAGGTACACCTTTCTGAAAAACACTTCAGCATGTTCGAAGTCGTCATTTGATTGGTTGAATTTCACAGGATTTCCAGGAGACGTGTGTGTCGCGTTCTTTAACAGTCCGTGTGGAAACTACACGTTGAAACAACTATTTTGTTTCTGATAATTTTGACACTGTTCCTGCAGGGACATTTTCACGCCTCTAAACATGTCGCGGCACAAAACGAAACCTGATTGGATGCTTAACCTGTCAATCATATGACCTCTTGGGCGGGTCTTAATCAAAGAAAGCGGCAATAAGTTCAGTATGAAGGTCTTGCAACGCGAGACTAATTGAAATGTTCGATTTAAGCTGTCATCGGCAAGGCTGCCAGTCTTGTTCCTGAAGTATGTGAGTCTGTGTTCTTAAGCGTCTCTCCATATAATAAACATAATTTAATACATCTGAAACTGAAAGGTTTCCATATTATCTCATTGACAAACATTGTGAATAGACTTCATTCAAGCTTTGGATAATATGCAACTTTATGATTTTAATAGTCCAACTTTAAGATTTTAATGGTCCAACTTTATGCTTTTATGTTTACAATAACTTTTATGTCCCCATCCTGATGATGTCCGTGAAATGCACATTAGGATGCAAATAAGACACTTGAAGTGATCATCCGTATTTACAAAATAACGTGATACACATGATTGCAACACTGCCCACATTTTATATGATATGTCAGACAAATACACATCAGGAGGACAAAATACATAACATTCTTACAGATAAGAATGTTTGCAGTGGTTGGGTTAATATACATAATACAGCTTTAACATTCTGAAACCAACTTAAGCAAAGTTCACCTTAAATATCAGATCAGAAGAATAGTCGCAACATACGTAAACCTGTCCTGCAGTGAGTGTTTTCACTAAAACACACAAAATATCACAAACAACACAACAAAAACACAAAGGTTAGCCTACTGTATGATGCATCACGAGCACAGAGAAACAGCGAATGGAACACATTAATGAAAAGACAACAGAGATTGAAGAAGAAAGTATATTTTGGTTGCATTGAGGAACCTATTGGATACAAACATGTCTGATGTTTGATTGGCATTTGTGTACATACTGTGCATTCCTACGGTTTGTAATTTGAAATGTTTTTTATGAATCCAGAGTAAGGTTACATCTCTGTTGTTCAGAATGGAAGAAATAAACAATGCAAAGCGAGGCCAAAGCAATGCACACCTCTACAAAATATTCAAAGCTAAGAATATAATATTTACATAGTACAAACAAAATCCATGCAAAATCTAAACAAGCATCTTTTTGGACAAAAGTTGCATATTAGTCAGTATAATAATGTGGATTGTCCAAACCAAGTAGAGAAAATAAACAGAAATAAACACAGGCCACATTTTACAAATCGTACGGAATGTAAGTAATTTAGGCAGTTCGAGTTAGAAGTTGAATTATGTATAAGCAACTTTTAAAGTGATATCTGGGGCCTCATTAATAAAACATGCGTATATGCACGGATTTTATCGTAAAGCGTACACGGCAACATTCATATTTTCTTAAACAGTATTTGACGTGGAAGTGCTAAACGCCACGTCAGGGTCTGAGAACACTTTTTCTTGTCCAGGTGCTGCAGGTTCTTGGAAATATAAGTCATTTTTTTCCGCTCGTATAGGATTTGAACATTGACAGGTGCTCTTTCATATATCAATGACATTAATATGTCATCACTAAAAGGGGCGTAATTTAACGATCATTTGCGATTCATAGATTCCGCATCTGACAGAGAGACGTATTGTAGACACGTTTTCTGTGAGTACGTTCGTTCTTATCACACGCACCTTGAGGAATGATCGTAAAATCAAATTTAGGATGGTTTCTACGCAATATTTTATCAATGAGGCCCTTTAAAACTTTATTCAAAGTGTGACAGGTTGCTTTTGAATCAATGTCGCCGACACAAGAAAGCAAGATATTTCTTATCCAATGTTATGAGAGAGACTGCTGAGTTTTGTTTACTCTAGTGTAATATTGTACCTTATTTCATTAAACTTAATGACATCCACTTGTGACGCTGGGGAATAATGTGAAGTAAGTAAAATAAATTAACACTAAACGCTTGGCATTTTCTGTATAAACTTATTGTGAAAAAAGTATGCATATAAATTAGAATATGTTGCTAAATATATTTTAAACCGATAAGCATGTTTTCATAATGTAAGGCGTTCACATCGGGTTCATAAAGGTTACAGAAATAATGGTCCAATGTTAGGGGTCCCCAAAACAGATCATCTTAAAGAATCAGGTTGAGGATCATATTTGAAATTTGTGTAATTGGGTAATATTATATACTTAAATGGATACAATCGGTCCATACTTCGATTCACTTGAATACAATGTAAAATTATAGTCAATGAAAGTGAAATTCTATCATTTACTTTTATTTACTCTTATGTTGATCATATCTGAAATCATATGGTTTCAGATGTCATAAAGGGGAGTCTTTATTTTGGGGTGTCCTGTCCCTTTAAGGACCAAGTTGTTCAATACAAAATATTTTATCAATGTCTTTATGAAGTTGTTTTCCAAGGTAACAGATACAAATGGTCCATTATACCATTACAGTATTCAAAGGGCATTTAAAAAAAGTAAAATGAAACAATGACATTTTACATAAAAATGTATAAAAAATTATAAAAGACAATGGTGCAATGGTTAGTTTGGGCACTCTTCAGTTTTTCCTGTATTCAGACAGAAGTCAGATTGTCTTTTATTTTTCAGTAAAAAATATCTCTCTCTCATTACTGTGGTCTTCATTTTGCTTGGATATATTTACAAAAATTGGGCTGATCTTATAAGAAAAAGAAGTGCATTCAACATAATGGGCAGGTTTCACAGAGAAGGCTTAAGACTTTAACAGAAAATAACTGTTTCTCAACATGCACACCACTATAGTTTTCTAAAGCATTTTTTAAAATGGACTTAAATACCCTAATTTAGCTAAGGTACAGTATTTGCTTAAGCTAAGCCTTGTCTGTGAAACCGGACCACTATATTAAAAAAAATAGGAAAATATTTACATGTTTTTCTACCGCACACAGTGTAAAGCAAACGAAAATACCATGTGGTACAAAGATGAGGCCAATAGCGTCTGTCCATTTAATTACATTACTTTAAGGAAGAAAAATGTTTTTCAGTGTAAATACTAGAAGAAATGTGTCTGACTCCTTCACCCTTCAGAGAGCACTGTGAATTATGGGTAAAGGGTCAAAGTCAGCCATGTGACAGCTGTCAGATATCAGCAGTTTTTTTTAACGGCACGCTGCCGCGTTCAATGGCATCAGGCGAAGGGATTGTCTGGTTTTACGAAGTTGTTGATATCATGGCAGTTTTTGCCGTTCAAGTGTTCTGAATGACCATCGATGCTGTAACATCCCTGTTCCTCTGTGATGGAGGATGCGGTGTATGAGGCGGATCTCATTGCATCAGAGTGTGTGAAGGTGCTTCCAAACTGAATGCGATACTGATTCCAATATCTTCTCAAAACTGCTTGTACCTGGGAAAGGTTTGGACAGATTAGCTCTCGAGTAACCACAAATTACATAACGGACCATGCACACTAAAAAATTCAAGACATGCAATATGATCTTCTTGGTTTATCCTTTTGACAAGTTACTTTGAGTTCATTTTCATAAATATGCCTCTTAACGCAAGCATGTACGCCCTTCATTATAATATTGTTACTTGTTTAATCCATTAAAATACACACTTGATTTTTTTCTCTTTATTTGGAACCTGATTGGCATGAACAAAATATTAAATTATTCCTAAGCTTTATTATGTCACACTGAAGTTAAAATTATAGTTTCATATTGAATTTCAAACCTGAATGACTTTCTCTCTTTTGCAGAACACGAAAGAAGATATTTTGAACAGCAGTACCCATTGTTTTGCGCAAGTTGTGTATCTATATGATATAAGTGAATGGGTACCGCCATTGTTCGGTAACCAACATCTCTATTTTCAAAATATATTCTTTTGTGTTCTGCAGAAGAAGGAAAGTCATACAGGTTTGAAATGACAAGAGAGAGTTAACAGATTTTTTTGGTCGAACTATCGCTTTGATAACAAAAAAACTAAAACAGTAAAACAAACACAAAACTGTTGGTTTTGACTGTAAATTATGTTTGGATGTAACTGTAAGCTGCTTAAAAACAACTTTTATATGCACACCTGTGACCGCACATCATTAGGACTCTATATTAATGCACCGATATGCACTGTTGCTTAGCAACCATTCACAAATAAACCTCACATCGTCCTGCTCCGTATTTCGTTCATCCCTTTCACATATTGAATAACAGTGTTGTGAAAATATGAGAGATGCAAATACATCTGCAATGAGTTCACAAACAATTCACACATCACAGACGATCTGTGCATATTTAAAAACGCAAGTTTTTCTATGAATATTAAGTCACACAGAAGCAGACACAAAATTAAAATGAATAAAATAAAAAACGGGGTAAAGAAAGGTGGATAATGATGGTATGAAAATGTCACTCTATCAGCAAGGCCATCGCAGGCACATGCAGTGACCGTATTAACCGCTGAAATGGTAATGTTATGTAAAGAAAGCGATCGCATGCCTCATTATCTCAGTGCTTCTGAACTGAACAAGTTTCCTCTGTGTCAGGCTTGTCATAGCAGTACAGTTTTAGGTAATGGCCAATACGCCATGGTTAAAAATCTCTGATCTTTGCTCTCAGGGAAAAGGATGTTGTATGATCTCTGGAATTCCTTGAACATAAACAGGAAGAATGTCATTTCGGTTGGCTGAACTCTTACCTCGCCGTTGAAAAAGCAGAAGATTGTGGCCACCAGCAGTCCCTTCAAAACAAAATCAGATAATGTCGTTTTAGTACGTCAACACAACGGTGAGCTTGCATTGCTTGACAATAAATGTCCTACATTTTATCTAAACCCAACACAATTATTTGTGGGCTGGTGTTGAGTGTGGTTGTCTCTCGTGTTTGATGCGTTTTCGGCAGCAGGCGTTCTTGATGTGCATGAGGAATCATATGGGATGACAAGCTTGTTTGTTGCATTTTTCATTGTGCCGATTCAGCTAGTCTTGGCTGCACCAGTTGTCCAAAGCTTCTCACTTTTGCAGTTTTATTTAAAGTACAACACACTACAAATGATTATTTCCCTCCGGCTCAACATCTACTGGGGTGTCACGATACCAAAAAGTATGAGCACTCTGTAGCTCGTAAAATTTTTAAGGAGTGCAAAGTGCTAGGCATGCCATGTGCTGGGGTTGAAATCCAACATACAATCGCAGTGCTCTTGTAAAATTTAGACGAGCTACAGAGTCTTTGTCAAATCTTGAGTGTTGTGTTCCTTCCAAAGGGATACAAACTTTTTTTAATTGTATTGTATTTCTATTTGGAATTTGGGAGAAATGCTGTCTTTAAATCAGATAATAGAACAAAATAATAATTTTACCTGAACACATAGAAAAAATGAATTCAGAAAATCGTAAACTAAATGTTTTTTTCAATTATTTATACAGCACATGTTTTAATTATTCTAATATAATTTGTTTTAGTTTAATTCCAAATCAAATGAAATGCATATTATTATTATTATTTTTAATGTAACTTTATAATATTATTTAATAACATTTTTATATTATTTAGTATTGTTATATACTATTATTCTTTTATTTTGTATATTTTTAAAAAATTTTATTATATTTAAATATCAAATTAAATCAAATCAATGAAATATGGATTGAAGTTCACCAGTATGCTAAACAAGCAAACACTCAAGTAAACTCAATAATAAAGAACAAAATAAATAAAATAATAAAGAAAAAGAAAAGATCAGTACAAATGAAGTAAACCGTTTTTACATACTCTTACCTGATAATGCATTAGGATGTGCATGATGTAGTCGTAGATTTCTGCAGAAACACGTTCGCTAGGTTTGTATGGCAGGAGAACATACTGAATACCCAGAAGCGGCACCAGGATAAGGGTGGCCCGCACCGCTTTCATATACAGACTTGATTCTGCCTGATGGGTTACTTTCAGCTTGGTGATGAGGACCCGTACGATGTTCAGCAGGAAGAACAAATTCACCTGAAAAGACAGGCTAAGATGAAAGCAAGCAAAAGCCAAAACAAAGCATCCAGCTGTCGGGCAGATGTTGGAGAAGACATATTTTATGTTATTTAAACTGCTGCGGCGTGGCATTATTCTGTTTGATGTAGGGGTACACATTGAAATTGTTCTAGTGAGGCAAAGTAACTTCAGATTGACAAATACCCCAAACTTCTGAAAGTAATTGTACAAACATTTACTTGAGCCAAACATAGGATGTCTTACCAACAGCGCTGCACAGATAGGGCCATGAATAATGTATAGCAGAGAAGTATTTGAGCTGATCCAACAACTGTGGATTAGAAGAGGATTAACCAAACGCTTGATGCATATCCCCCAAGTGAAAGTTTTAAATCAATAACTACTTTAATTAATGTAGATAAAGGTAAGCATCATAACAAAAAGGATTTATGTGTTTTCGAGAATAGTTTAGAGTGTAAGTGAAATCACAAAACCGTTATCATACTAACAGTTATACGTTTAATCTAAAGATGGTAAAGTATACTCACTTATCATCATAGTAATAACTTCTGGCTACAGCATGTATTGTAGCCGGTATAAGTGGAAAACCTATTAATAAAAAGAAAAAATGAGGTGCAAATTAAATCACACAAGATTAAGACACACCGGCTATTGGTTAAAGGGATAGTTCACCCAAAAAGGAAAATTCTCTCATTATTTATTTACCCTCTTTCGTTTGAAAACTATATCACTTTCTTTCTTAACATAAGAACATATTTTGAAGAATTTTGGTAACCAGCAACGGTGGAACCCATTCAGTTCTATCGTATGGACAATGCAAGTCAATAGGTACAGGTTGTTCGGTTCATTCTTCAAAATATAATCTTTTGTCTTTTGCAGAAGAAAAATAGTCATAAAGGTTTAGAATGTCATGAGTGTGAGTAAATTATGAGCGATTTTTTTTATATTATGTACGAGGATATATGATATTAGGCTATTAATAGTAATTTTATGTCATTAATTTATTAAAAATAAATTATATAAATAATCAAATTTAAATGTTTAAAGTCACCATGAAACGGAAGTTGCCATCTACATATTTTTTGTAGCGTAATCTGAAATTAATAAAAATGTAAGGACTTTATTTTGCCAGTGGATTTTTTGACGTGGCCATCGGACAGTCAGTATAATTCTAACTCTTTTCTGTTGCTTACATCATGTGGTGAAGAGTTGTTGTTGAGAGGACCTTAATGTTTTGGATTAAAGATTACAAATGCAAATTAAAATGATGGTGTGCACAGATTAATCATGTATTATAATCAATGCAACACTTTGTACATTTTTTTATTGAATTTTCCTGTTTGATTTCATTGTGACTTTAAGCTCGGCCTGTTTGAATTCAAAAAATTCAAAAATACCTCTTAAATAAATAAAGTATGTTTCATTTACCAAAAGATTCAAAGTGTATTAAGCCGAACTGAAGTGAAACTGGTCAACAACTGTACCCAAGCTGTCACTGGGACGGTACCCTGGCATATGGTCTTAATATGAACCATTTGTAAAAAAAAATCTGACTGTGTATAAATATTCCAATGCTTATAAAAAACATTTGTTTAACAAGAAACTCACCCCATCCGAGAAGGTAGTACCACATTAAGTGCTGTTTTTCGGCAAACACGGCCACGACAATGAGCGTGTGCAGGTAAACCCCCTCACACAGCATCCAGAAGTAGTTGCATCCAAAGATGTACAGATGGATGAACTGTGACACTTTACAGCTGACCTAAACAAAAGCAACATGAACATCAAGATTATTAAAACTTCACGTGATATCAGTGCTTTTAATTTAAAGAAACAGTACAACCATTATTCACATGGTTGTTATTATTATTATAAAAAATTAAGTGAAGCGTCACTTTAAGTCACTGTCAACACAATCTACTCACTGGATTTTGTTGGACTAGCTCTTGATTGTTTGCCACTGCTGTTAACCAAATGATAGTGACGATGGAGTTTAACACAAAGGAAAAGAAGAGGTTTTTGTGTAGCGTTATTCTCTGGCAGCTCAAACTCCTATGGGCGCAAGAAAAGAAAGCGACCAAAACAATTGTTTTACAGATGAAAAAAATGAGCGACGCATACAATAGCTGAAAAGATATTTTCACTTACTTAAAATGGAAGAATATGGCAAGTGAGATAAACAAAGATGTTAGGGAGAGTCCGTGACCTATTAATGCCAAGTAGAACAAGTTCATTGCGGTCTGCAAGACAATAGACAATAGAATGGGATATTTATACCACAGGCCCATTTGGATTTGTGTTAATCTTTATCTCCATCGACTGCAGTGTTTGTATTCATACCCTTCGTCCTTCATTAGTGTGCAAATTACATCGGGTGAAATTTGTCCATGTGCGGTTGCTGTCAGGATGCGAGAACCAATGGCCGCTTTCTGTGCAGGTTTTAGTGACCGTTTCTGCAAAGGAAACAAATAGCGGGTATAAATTACTAGTTACCATACATGCACACATGTACAGTGTTTGTTGAATCATTTCAAAATGGTTTTGTGAATCTAATTCAAAACACGTGCATGAAATAATGAATACTGAAATACACCAAATGGCTAATGGTCTCTTATCAAATATTTTATTTTAAACACTTTCCAACAGAGCTGTTAGAAAAGATTACAGTGATGAATGCCTTTACCGCAAAATCAATTTCATTAGCATTCTGTTTTATGCACTTCTACAAGATTCACTTTAGCCCGTGGTGAGAGAAAAGTTAATATTCAAACCACATTCACACCAACTTAACGTCCTCCAGGCCAGATACATTTTCTTTCATCAAAGTATCAAAAGCATTTATCTTTCAGTTATTCACATGTTTTGACAGTAAAGCACAGTGGAATGGTGTAAAAATGAGAAGAGTATGAAAGTGGAAAGGTGTCAGGTTGAACATTGATAAGGACAACAGAACCTAATATTCACCTGTAGGGTCAAAGTCCATGAAATAATCCGGACATTGTTGCTCAGAGGTGATCCCGGCCTCTGTGTCGTCCCAACACAACCATCCATCCCATGTCCTGTTGCACACCGGGGTAGCTAAAGGAAACAAAATAAATAAAAAAAACATTTAATTGCTCTCTCCTGTCTGCCAGAAGGACCATATTATATTAAGAAACATTCCTCTTAACCCAACGAATATGAGTTACCTGAGGCATTCTGTGTTCTTGCTATACTAATAACATTGGGTGATACAAATAATGCCACAGTTGTTTTAATATATGTCAAGGGATATAAAAAATCTTGCAAGGTTTTAATTATTATTTTAGGGATGGAACATGACACAATTGTGCAATGTGCTTGAGGTAAAAAGCAGACACAAAGCTCATATGACATGCCATAAAACTTCTGTTATTGTGACAGAACTGCAAAAATAATGCTTTTATCCCCAAAGGTCTGTCTTGTTTCCGTGTCTTCTGTTTTTAGGTCAAATAGGTTGTTTTAATCTAAATTTATCCCATTGGTTTTTGCCACCGTTGCTATGTTGCTATGTTGGACCGCCTAAACTAAGCATTGCTGAAAGCCATATAGAGTCAAAACATACATTTTTTGTAATTTAAAATGTAAATTGTATTTAAATATTGCATTAAAAAGAAAAAAGTAAAAATTAGGACTGTCAAACGATTAATTGTTATCAATCAGATCCAGAATAAATGTTTGTGTTTACATGTCTGTGTACAGGGCATATCAATTTTGTATTTATAAACACATACACATACATACAAATATTTAAGAAAAATAAAAAATAAAAATGTAAATATAATTTCAATTATTAATGAATATAAATAAACACATATCATTTTTTCCTAAATATGTATACATATATGTGTATTTTTTAATAAATACAAAAATAATATGCACAGAACACAGACGTACATTATGTAAACACAAACTTTTATTCTGGATCAGAATAATCACGATTAATCACTTGACAGCCCTAGTAAAATATATTTTTTTAAGAAAAGAAATACAGCCGCGGTAAAAATTAAGAGACAACTAAAAATCCAAATCATTGGTTTCATCACGTTTCATCATTTTTGTTTCATTCTGTACAATTTTGACAACTTTACTTCAAAATGAAAATACAGTTTTTTTGCATTTATCTGCAAAAACGCTTAAAACTGCTAAAATAACAAAAAATCAAGAAAACTACTGTTTTATATTTATTTTTTTATATTTTTAAAGTTTAACTAAACTAATGTTTTGAGGAGCATTTAAAACAAACTTGATGTTTTCCACAACTTTATGATTTTGGGTTAGGTTTTGTATAACATTCTATTTAATCCTGTAGTTTATGGCTAGGTTATGGTGATCATCTGTGTTAAAACCAACAAAAGATGTTGACCCTGCTGGGTCATTTTGTCAATGCTAATATTCTAATATAAGGTGTTTACCTCTTCCGTTTGGACTGTTGTCATTGATGATCTTCTGATAGCATTCGAATTGTGCAGTCACAATCTTGTTTCTGGTAACAGTCAGGTCATTGTACACGTTGTTAGGACGCTGCTGCTGGCTATCGTTCACTTCAGGACTGGCTAGAACAATGAGCTACACACAACATGCGTATTAAGAAAATAGTGTATTTTTGTAAAATTAATAAAATGTTAATTTCCTTACATTTTAATAATTCTTCTGTAATCTAAAATAGGATTAAAACAGGACCTGCTTATCATTAACATCTATTATTTTAAAACTGCTCACAAATGCATTTAAATAAAGTAAGTATTCTGAGATATGTTATGCTTAATATTTAAAGCTACAGTAATCTCATACATGTCTATAATGTGTTATGGCGATTTTTTTTCACCTGTGTGACAGACCCCAGCAGCAACAGACAAATCATCCAAAAGCTACTTATCATCTTCTTGACATTTTCAATGATCCCGTATTGATCTGCAATGAAGCTGAAGTCAATAAAACACTTCACACTACACACGGCTCCTGATGTGCTATTTACCAAAGCAATACAGTAGGTTATTGTTTAATTTCTAGACTGTTGCATAAAAATCAAGACACATATGCATAATATCTTTGGACAAAAGAAATGCATGATTCCCAGTGGTTATTTGTAATCGTGTAAGCATTGATCATAACACATTCCATCAGCGACAAAAATATCTTGATATTTATGCATTTGATAAAAAATGTCTTAAAGTCGGATTGAAATCGTATTATTTTCCGTATCGTGACGTATATACGAGTGAAACAGCTTATGAAATGAGAGAAAATGTAGGGCGGGTCTTGATTTCTCAAATCAAGAAATGATCGGATCGTTGGAAGATGGCCGTTGCTAACATAATGGAGGCAGGTTTGAATGCCAGTTTGCAGTCAATCGTGGACGATTATTTCCGACCAGACAAGCCATCGGCACTCCTATGAAAGAAAGTTCCGCCCTTGTGCCCTTCCCCGTGAACAGGAAGTGAAGACGTTTCGAGGGGAGAGAGGGTCAATGTTCTTAATTTAATTATGATGGCACATGAATAAAGATAAGATATTTGTCATATATATATATATATATTTGTCATGTTCAAGATTATATTATGATTCCATATACGTATATCATGAATATTCCAGATATTTCGCTGAGCCATGCAGAATGAATATTTTTATATTTCATGAGTCAGGTCACGTGCGCACTTTCACCCAGATTTAGCATCCCCGGAGGAAGTGATCTTAACGTCACATCTCATCATAAAAACTATAAATCCTAAAAATCATTCTGGATCTCCAAAAATAACATCCCTCGGCTGCTCACAAGGAGGGTCTGGCGTGGATTCAGGTCTGTTCGTATCACTCTCTTGTTGGGGTTTCATTGCAAATTAAAAACAGACAGGGAGAAACAGTTGTACCGTTACACACAATACACTAGATCAGGAAACGGGCTTGGCAGATCTTCAAGACCACTTAAGGATCTGCTTGCTGCTGCGTCATTGACCGTCAAGTCGAATAAAGCTGTTTGCTTTTCCATTCGAGGGATAAACATGCAGGTTAAAGCCAGTGAGTGTTTGCGAGATGTTCTATTTGATGTTCTGCTAGGTATCTGCACCATTCGAACAAACAGCAGTTTTATCTTGCTCATACAGCTTTTCTATATGTGAGGAAATTATGGATGGTCATTTTGGTCATTTTCAGTACTTGAGTGCTCAAGGGGTTGTTTTTGTACACATGCATCACACCTTGCCTTAAGGGTATCCTACTTGTTCAGACTGAATGCAAAACCTGATGCAATCGTAGTTCATCTCAACACATTCGATGCTTAATGTTCAGTTGCAGCTTTTTTTGTCTCAAAATCAACTTAAAAAAAGATGTGTTGTTTTTCTCAAAAACGGAAATCCTTTGACTCAATTGGTAGAAAATTGCGTTGGTTAGCAACTCAAAAGGTTTGATCCAAGGGATCACGGCTTCATCATCGATAAAATGTATAGTTTGAATGCTTGAATGCACGTCGCTTTATGAATAGAAGCATCTGCCAAAGACATAATCTAAATGTTAAACTATGTGGCTAAAAGTATCTGGATGTCCAAACATCAGTGAGGTCGGATACATGAAATGCCATTTTGATCCATCTCAGAGGTGTTCAGGTCTGGGTTTTGTGCAGTGAGATTCTTCCATACCACATTCTGTAAATTATTTATTTTTGGACTTTTCAAGGGCCCTCCACAAAATGTGCAGTAAAACCAACATTTCCTAGCATTATAGACCATACTTTTTTTAAAAGGAATAAGCCCCAGGAAACTGATTTACAGTGAATTTAAGACAGCTCAGGGGAGTTGTTAGGCACAAAGCGAAGCGTGCGGGGGTGCACGTTTACTCACAAAATATCTCATACTATTATTTGCTGTGGGTCGGAGCCATTATTAATGAATAGAAAGGATAGAGTTTCCTTCTCTACAGATGACAGTGCACTGCAAACTCTGTCTCTTGTGTTTTGAAATCGATGGGCAAGACAGTCACTTTGTAATTTTGTTCAATACCTCATCAGGTTAACTACAGAATGATGTGGGATTATTAACAAGACCATACAGTATGTCGTACATATCTTGACCACTCAGAAGATCTGATTATATATATTGCATGTAACAATTTACAATAGGTTACAATGTCTGTCCTTCCGCTTCATCATAGCAATAAATGCGCCATGCTACACGACCGCATTAGGCTACGTCTTTGGGGATGGAGCCAGGGTCACTGATAGATAAGATAATGGTTAAAGGAGGGGAAACGAGAATGATGAACTAAATGGCCCGTTTGCGCAATAAAACATTTCTGTGCATTAAATTTATAATACGCAAAAATCATATATTGATCAGTTTAGCAGTCACACCGGTGCGACCATTAAGGAAAACTTCTTCGCACTGGCAGGAAAAATAGTCACAAAATGCGACCGTTTAGTCGCAGTCTAGAGCCCTGAATCATTGGACCATTAATCCAACTTTAATTAATCAATGTTATTGATTCTATAACCAAGACAATATATTAAAAAGTGATGTATGAATTTGAGCAACCAGTCTAGAATTGAAAATAAACGTTTGGCAGTGGTTAGTTTCAGGGTATCTGTGCTATTCTTTTGAATGCAGTTCTAGCTTGTTAACATCCTACATTGACCAAAGGATGTTGACTTGCCGTCCAAGTTCCTCCAAAGCCTTCACAATTACCTTTTCCTATTTCCAGAATAACACCAACTCGCTCAGAATTCCCCCAATGTGATCTGCGCCGATTTAATCATACCGCTCAACAACAAGCCAGTTGCATAAATGTGAAAATAAATATCTCCTATATGTAATTTAAGGAGGATCTATTGACAGGAATGCAATATAATATACATAACTATGTCTACATAGGTGTATAAAGACCTTACATAATCAAGAGTTATGTTTTTATTACCTTAGAATGAGGTAATCTATCTACAAACCCCACAAGTCTCCTTACATTCAGGCTTCGCCATGTTGTTTCTACAGTAGCCCTTTATGGACTCACTGCAATTCACAACCTCACCACTAGATGCCGCTTCATTTTATACGTTGGACCTTTAAATGTTTTATCAGCTCATTGCATAATGTAAGAATTTCTGCTCTAAAAGCAAAAATGAAAGTCATTTAATCTCATTAATGCACATTCTTTCTTGTGACCCTCGAGTATTTTCACAAAAACCCAGCAAACTAATTCCAGAATAAAGTCACCTAGTTTATCTAGAAATGATAAAAGAAAACAGGTGCCGTGGCACCAGATATTCCCAGCTGTAACCTGCCACCTGATTCAAACAACAGCCATAAAGCCACAGGTGCCTTTCAGTCCCTACACACCATTTCCACCCATTTGTTGTGTTGCTGAATCAAAACCCACTTTCACTCATGTGGTTTCTGCCTCTATGGCTGCGTTTATATTTGTCATTAACATGCAATCTCTGTGATCCGAACAAGCCGATAGGATCTTCAGACATTCAGGACACAGAGCAGTTACACTTGTTAACATCAGCATTTGGATATCTGATCGGATCTCTAGTTTCCCGCCCATTATTTTGTAAAAGCCTGCCGTTTAAAACCTCTTGAGGCACACTAGTTCTTGGACGGACGTCACTTTCTTTAACATTGTTTACAATGACTATATATATTACGGTCTAAAAAGGTTTACAAGATTCACAAACAACATCTTTTGAAAGCTGTAAGGGTTTACTGTCAGTATATGGTCTCTGTTTTGTGATACAGATGCTTCAGCAACAGTAATGTAGTTATTCTGACAGAAGTGCAAAAAACAACATGCAGAATTAAAAATGGCACTTCATACCTTTGTTGTGATATAACGACTGCCAGCCGAAACCTATCGCTGTGTAAACATTAATGAAAACTGGCTAGTAATTGAATACATAAAATGGCATTTTTTGTTGTCCACAAGAGCGTAAAATCTGTGAAATTTTGATATATATTCCATTGTTTACATCAATGGAATATGCATGTGAACGTTCCTGTAGTTCAGTGGTTACAACATTGCACTAGCAACGCAAGCCTGTGAACTTTCCTGTAGAACTTTCCTGTAGTTCAGTGGTTACAGCATTCCGCTAGCAACGCCAAGATCATGGGTTCGATATAAAATCAAATGTATAAAGCAATGTAAATTGCTTTGGATAAAAGCGTCTGCAGTGTAAATGTGAACAGCATGCCCTCCATCACTGTTCTTCAATAGAATTTACAATCTCAGCACTTTTTGTAGTACTAAATGGTAGACTCTTGTAAACACGCCACCAAAGTTTGTTTTAAAAACAGATTGACAGACAAAATGTGTAGAAACACACTCCCAACAGTGTGTTTGATGTTTATTTCCATTTGTGGCTTTTTTTAAATTTGTATGGCTCACTGGACCATTCACAATAAAAACAACCTCTGAGGCACCTGTTCCTCACGACTGACGTTGCTTTCGCGCATTTCATGATTCATTTAAATTTTCATTCAGCAGTCCTTTTCCAGCTGCGCAGCTGCCACTTCTGTCTCCTAACGGAGCCTGTAGGACAAACAGCAGCAGCGGAGCTGGAAAAGTAGCGCTGATTACACAGACTACAGAATATACACAAACACACGTATGTTAGAAATAAGATGGTATAGTGTTGCTATTCGAGTCTGTGACATGAATTAACATATGATGCGTTTAAAAAAAGTAGTTGTGTGTGCGAGTAAAACTCGATCATGGCAGCTTGCACAGTCAAAAATATGTGATGGTACAGCTAAAGTGGTCAAGTAATACAGCTTGTGTCTTTTGACATCATATGTATGTTGCAAATAATACTAAACTGTACCCGAGTCCACTTCGTGGGAAATTGCACAGTTTTTACAGAAAATTAATGATTTCTGGAGCAAGAGCAAACTTTCCGCTGTTTTTGTCATCTGCTCCGCAATCGGTTTACTCTGACAGGCTTCCGACAGAGGAGTGTAAATAATGATAGCGGGTGTTTTTTTTTAAGGTTGTACCGTTAAATGTAGATTAACTGTCTGGATTGCGTTTACATTACACTGAGATCCAATGTGTCCTCGACCACTTCCGGATGAGGACTGAAGCGCGTTTACACTTTTCATTGTGTATGTGGACAACATCCAGATACAGGTCCCATGTAGTGACAAATGTAAACGCAGCCTATGTTGGTCGAGGTGGATGTGCTGCTAACATTGGCTCACTAGCCCTGGGCACAAGCACATATTGAGCTTAATCAAGTACTGCAGATGCTGAAGAACACTTCTGGTGATGCTGTTAGAGAGAATGCTGCTGGGGAACGTGTGGCATAGTCCTGGCAGGTTGTGTAAAAGTGTGGGTGGATGGTAAAGATTGATTTGACTTTTTCTGAGATTCCTTGCCAATGCTATGTTGGCTTTGTAAGAGCCCGACATATGGCGATGACACAACATAGTGAAAGTGTTGTTTATTTTAAAGAAGTAAACAAAAGCAGCCTTTTTAATCAACTATTTAAGATCGGGTAACAGTTTCTCTCAATCTCATATTAATGTTGAGTATCTAGTTTTGCCCACATTGTATATTCGAAGAGTATTTAGTTTGATCAGATTTATAAAAGGGGATACAGCTGGAAAAAGATGAGCTACTGGAGGCAGGCAGGGGGACAGAGCTACAGTATGAGCACACAATACATCATCGCATTAATTGCTTTGTGTTTTATACATTATGTACATACGTGCCGACTGCCAACAAAACACAGACATATGACTTAGTTTGACCTTCCGCGTGCAGTTCATGTCCGGCACTGGGACCGCACCATCCATCAGTTTCAAACAATCTCCAAATCCAGCTTTATATCCACTGTTTATATAACATCCATCACTGAAATGTTGTGAACAAACAAACACACAACTTCTCTCACTATAGCAAGGGTAACAAGATGCAGCTGCAGGGCCACAGTGCAGCCAATCTTGATGCAGCGCAGCCGATCTTGCTAAGGGGATCTTCCTATCGCTCGTTGGTTGGTGCATGGGAGGGCTATTTCTTTCGCCTTGCCATCAGCGTGCTTTTCCAGGAGAAATGCCCAATAAAGGGAATAGCATCCCTGTTACGAAAAACTTTCCGTAACAAGTTGTAGTGCTGGGGGAGTGTATCAAGCACAGAAATACTATGTCATACGTCCAACTCGTTTTTGAAACAAGTTAACCATGTTAAGCATGAGAAGCCAGCACGTTCAACAGTGTACGCATGTTCAAATCATAATGCATGAAATAGCATGTTATCTGATCTTTAACATGCATAAATATGCAGAGTTATCAAAATCTTTTATGTTATGTTATTTTGTTCATGGTTGACGATAAATGCATGTCATTCAACTTGTTTCAAAATACTGGCAAGCTTCGACTGAGCTACAGACGAAATGTGGCAATTACTGACACATTTGACATTAGTCAACACCAAAAGATAAAGAAAGCATTTTATCTTTTCTTTTAATAGATGGAAAGCCCAATACATGCATGGTTTTACAGTTATTTTACGGCAATCTGTAACTTTTTTGGGTTAAAATAAAACAAATTCAAGAGCAAAAACTTTCAAAATCTTGGTTTAAAACGGTCTCATTACATTATAATGATTCACAATGCTTATACTTATTATTTATAAACCAAGCTGTCAGGTCAGATTTTGTAACATATTTATATAGGTAATTACAGAAATTAACTTATATTTCAAACATGTCTCACAAGTTATGAATGACAGCTTTAAATGCATTTTATTCTTGCATTTTGCATTGTTTTTTTCCGTTGTCTGTAACTCTGAACAGACCGTGACCTATATTAAATCTGCCAAACACCAGCAGTAATAAACGGCACAGCAGACACTTGAGCACTTCTACACAGTATACGGTCATTTCAAAGTCACATTATGACAATAATACTTTGAACAATAGCAGCTGCAGCAGTTACAAAGGGATTGTGTAAAGTTGAACGTCAGGTTTGTCTAGACTACTGCAAGATATTACAAAACAAGTTGTGAAAGCATCCATTGAATCACAAAGTCTTAAACTTAACCCAGATAATCTAACCTTAAGTAGTACCATAAAGTATAAATGTTTTATTTAGAACGACACCCACTGTGGTGAGAACGAAAGTCACAATGTAGCTTGCCATTTCATCATAAATGGTAAATCGGGTCACCAAATTGCTGTTATGAAACCTAGCAACTAACTTCCTGGACAAATGTGCTGGTGTTGATGTTCAGTAATCTGATCTGAAGTACCCTCTCCTGCCCCAGCTAGTACAGCTGAACACGCAATACACCCGGGGTAACAATTATGATCCTCTGCTATGGCTGCTGATACAAACAGATACACATGCTCTGTCCGAGAACGCAAATAAAACATTGAGGCCGATCCAATCATATACAGGTACCAAAATACATAACACTTGCAGGCTAAATAAATGTTTTGGTTATTATAAAACCACAATCTATCCTGGAATTAATAGACACTGAGAGATTAAATTATCTGAATATAGACACATGTGATGATGGTTCTTCAATTTTATATTAAAAGAACGTTTTGGAAATTCAGATTAGTTGTTTAGCAGTTTTTTTGCTTAAAAGTGTTATGGCTGTTTCACACATCGTAGGCGGAGCGGGAGCAGCGCGTAGGGAGAGAGTTGGCAGCACGTATCCATTGTTCTTTCACACCGGCGCTACTTGGCTACTGTGCTGTGAAGATTTAAACAAAAAATAGACATATTCTGAATTGAAATATTCTGCAGGAACAAACTTGTTTAAATAATTGTTAAGAACATCTCCTGTCCTTTCGCATGACTTTTCTAAAGCACATGGGAATCAGTTAGGAGATTCTCAACCACAGAAATAACCACTGCTCTCTTGTGATTCTGCACCCAGCAACAATTAACATTGTCTGCCATCTAACTCGCTGCTCGGAAACCGTACCAAACATGTGTAAATACATGTGCAATGTATTAAAGATCTTTGCAAACATGTACGATTTCTTCTTTCATGGAACGAGAAGAGATATTTACGTTAGCAGGTTCCCAGGACCCATCTGGACAGGGTTGATGGTCTACTTTGGGAACGCCTGATTTAGCCAACCGCAACACCCAAAGGACATTCTGCAACATACCTTATCCTACTGTGAGACCCTGATCTACAGTTGTTCCATACAATTAAAAAAAAATGACCAAGCTCTGAAAAGTACAAGCCATAAAAGCATAAGCTACTCTTTGCTATAAGAAGTCATCTGGATTACATTAAGGGTTGCTTTTTGTCCACTTCCATTGTATGGTAAGAATTGTAAGTCACACTGTAGATGCATAAGGGTGAGAAAATAAATACTTTTTTGGGACGAGCTATTCCTTTAAATCTAGACAGCTGAAGCTTGACACTTGGGAAACATTGTGTCTTAAAACCTCTCCAAAAACATCCTGCGGAGAACAGACGGCAAATTCTGTGCTGGAGATCACTTCCTCAGCAGACCATAAACCCAGGACCACAACAGTACTCCACCGGTCTACGCTCTTAAAATTCCTTGGAGCAAAATAAAACTAGAAGCCAGATCAAATTCACGCCTATTTTTAAACGTCCAGCCTTTACCCTTCAGGACCAGTGAAAGCATGTGAAGAGTCCTGAACTTGAACTGCTGGCTTCTTAAAGGAGAAGGACATCCTGCAAAGCCGCGGTCCAATGAGTTATGCAACACGGATCAAACTTTCAGCTAGCAGAAAATGACGGGGGCGGGTTGAGGGGTGGTTAAACATAAAAATTAGAAGAGGAAGATATAGTTCTATTTTGTGCTCCTAAAGCATTCTGTGATATATCAAATCTCACTTTAAAGGAAGCGTTCGGCAGACACATGATAACCTAAGAATGACCCACTTGGAAGAGGGTGGGCATAGAATCATGCACATAAATTCCGAGGATCCCCTTCTCGCTTCGAATGGTGGCAGAAGCCAATAAATCTTAAAGCCAAGGGCAGTTTGTTCAGTTTATATCAGCGCAGAACATGCCTTCTTAAACTCAATGTTTCCACTGTCCAACAAGTCCTTCAACTCCATGGTCCCTTATTCTAAATACAGTCCCATTCTCTCTGTCATCAGCTACATTTATAGTCCTGATTAATCACATGGCAGGACAATATGGCAGTTGACGTCTATAGGGATGTTCACACACTGCTGTTGTACTGTAGTGGAGCCTGTGTAAAGAGTCCTGTTGATATGGGTTTTTAATAGCCGTTGATGTCTAGAGAGCAGGGTGGCAGTTTAAAACTGAGAAATGTATTTTTGCATGTTTCTATTTTAATGTAGTTTTATCAGAATATAATTTTAAAAGGCAGAAATAAAAATGCACTTTCAATTTATGTACAGAATGCACATCATAGTACAGACTCCACAGTTTAGGTACAATCTGAGCTCTTGTATAAATGGAAGCAACAGAATCCGTATAGATTTTGTATAGGAACTAGCAAAAATAAGCAAGCAACCGAAATGTTTTGCATGCATAATGTGTTATAACATTTCTCAGTTTAGCATTTTTAGAATTCATTATATGATATTTCCGTGTCTAAATTAAAACTAAATCAAAAATATTATATGTAAAATGGAAAGACTTTTGGCCTCTACTGCTTAAACATTTGAAAAATGTATGCTTTCTTTATTTTTCTTTTTTTTCTAAAACATATTTCTTAATCGAATACATTACTGTACTATTTATATTTTGATTTTTGCTATTTTTCATAGAATCGCGCTTAATTGATTATTTTCCAAATATGAGGATTCTGTCAATGTTACTCACCCTCATGTCATTTCAAACCTGTGAGACTTACTTTTTTCTGCAGAACACAAAAGAAGATATTTCGAAGAACGTTGATACCCAAACAACATAAGCCCCCATTGACTTCCATTGTATGAACACAAAACCACTGAGACATTTCTCAAAATAGGCTTTGATCTTCTTTTGTGCTGCACAGAAGAAAAAGTCATACAGGTTTTCAACCACATGAATGGAAATAAAGCGTATTGAAAAAGATTTTTGGATGAACTATCCCTTTAAGTGTATTAATCTTGCACGTGATAATTAAAAAGATAATATTATATATTTACAATTATTTGTGACACTGAAAGAAGCACACAAATCTATGACGAGTTGTATGAGAATTTATGTCAAAGCACAAAAACCCCCACAAACGCAATATCGCAAATATCTGACAAATAATCATCAGCGACATTTCATAATCGTGACAGCACTGATGACTACTGTAAATATTATACTTATCAGCTGATGCAGATCATTCCAAAACGACTAAATATCAACCTAGACTCTGTATACTACACGCTTCTTCCATAAAGTTTTACTTTGAGCACTCGATTTCAAGAAGGGTTTCAAACAGGAATGACTTTATATAGCAGGTTACAATAAATCGGCTTGCCACACTTCAATGCTCATGAAATGTAATGAATCTAAAAGTGAGGAAATAATTGCCCCATTAGCCTGACTCCAGTATAATGGCTGAAACAAGATTCTGAAACCCCTCAATGAAACAACATAATCATCTTTTATCATTAATGCAAAGCATCTCATCATGAACTATAACATTGCTTGTAATTTAAAATGCATTACATATTATGGTCTCTCTTACAATCGAACTCTGGATATGTAGACAACATTTCTCAAACACTCACGGATTATTTTGCATTGCATGCACTTCGAGCAGCGTGTGTATATTTTATCAAGCCAACAAATGGGACTACAAGCAAATTGCTCAGAGATAAACGTGCTTTGCGTTTCCACCAAGGACAGGATGTAGATACCTATATTTACACTGAAGCATTCTGGCATTGTTTACTTCTGCATTTCCGTGACGGAGGTAAGCCGTGGTGATGGCACACTAACTCAATGCAATGTCGCCTGGGCAGAAACACAGCTTTGTTTCACTGACATTAAACCTTCAATGAATGCACCGCTCCACCTTGACAAACAAATGCTTTGGGCTCTGCACTGAGATCAATACGAAACGCTCTCACGGCTAAATGCATTACTCCCTTTATAAACATAATAATTCATTCACTTTCAAACTTGTTTTATGTAAAATGGGGTGCCAGGGTGGGCACCAGGGGCGTTGCTAAACCTAAAGCTCTTCTGTGGCACAGGCCCCCATTACATTTTCCATCACTTTTTTTTCTTAACCAATGTTCCTGCAGTGTAACAATGCTGGGAAAGGTAAACATTATTTATTTAAAAATATTAAAGTATCTTCAACATAGTATGGAATGTACGGAAATAATGAATGCAGAGAGAATTGTTTTCTTGCACATCTGCATTCATTACACATAGACAACAAGACATAATTACATCATTTCAAGAATTTACGATTAGAGTATTTCAAGAAACCAGTCGTTTTATGGCTCAAAACTATCATAATAGGCATATTTTATCCTAAAAAAACAATATTTTCTGGTTTTACAGCAAAGGACAAAAAAAGTTGTTTCATTTTTTAACCAACTGTAATGCATTAAACTTTACTTCCTATAATAGCACATAGTTATCTCAGTCATATTTATCGCCAACATTTTATTAATCTCCTAAACGAGAGCTAGTAAATTAAATATCAATTTAATTTCTCCAAATACAGAAAACAATAATTTTTCTAAGCAACAATGCAATTTTACAGACTTGACAAAGGTTTTCCCGAAACATTTTCGTGTACACTAATGTTTGAGATCTGAGTGCCTGGGGATGTACAGTAGTTTTTTTTATCAAGTCTTACCTCCCTCAAACTCATCATCTCCTACTTCAATATCCCTGCTTTGAAAAATCATTTACACATTTACATTTAGTCATTTAGCAGACGCTTTTATCCAAAGCGACTTACATAGAGTTAGGGAGCAACAAGCGATATGTCATACATACAAACAAATTCTGATGTCAATCTACAAGGGCCATTAATGATCGAGTCAAAATAAGATGATCGATACTATATAGAAACATACTTTAGTTTCATATTTTTTTCATAGCCTACATCAGTCACTTGTCGTCACCATGGCGACAGTGTAGAAGAGGACACACAGATGCACGTGGACAGATTTCTGCGACAAAATACAGCACGAGTTTGTGTTTTCGGACCCGTTAAAGTGCGAGACTGCGTCGCCGTTACAAAAGTAAATTAGGTGACTACGTTGCATATGGACTCGTTTTTGCCGCTGTTATCAATATAAGTGATTACACTGACAAATAAATCGTTAACATTTATTTATGTGCTGGGGCACAGCAGATTTACACTGGGGCACGTGCCCCAGTAAAAGGGGTCTAGCGACGGTTGCCACCAAAGCATATTATGGGGGGTTTTAACGGCATGGCTGGATGGCTGCAATATGTCCAAGTCTAAAGAACATTTTCAGTGGTTTTAATATCCAGTAAGTTTAAATTTTGTGTGTCCTTATTTGAAAGATTCTAATATGAGCTATGAACCTCTCCCCCCTCAACAAGCCACCAGATTTGAAGTGCCGTTAATTTCCGTAGCACCAATGTTGCAGAATGAGTAACAGAGTTAAATATTTCAGGATAGAGATTTGTACAAACTCTTAAGGGCAGTTTCCCAGACAGGGCTTAAAAGTTCCAGACTAACTAAAATGTTAGAGGTGTCTTGATCGAAAACAACATACGTTGACGTTCCTTAAAATATATCATTACAACTGTGTTGTATCAAGATGCACATCAGTAATGTTTTTTTGTGAAGTGCAATTTAAAAAACAACTTAAATATCCTTATTTAACTAAGGAGTAGTCATGAGATTTAAAATAATCCCTGTCCGGGAAACCGTCCCTTAAAGCGATAGTTCACCCAAAAATAAAACAACCCGTCAAGTTGTTCCAAATCTCTATAGAGTTATTTGTTCTGATGAACACAAGAAAGATATTTGGAGGAATGCTTAGAACCAAACAGTTCTTGGAACCCATTGACTACCATAGAAATTACTTTAGTTCTGTTTCACAAAAATTGTATTTTAAGGAATGTAGGACAGCAGTTGGGGGGCACTTTTGACTACCAGTGAAATTTCTCCTACTATGGTAGTTGTCCAATAACTGTTTGGTTAAGCATTCGTCCAAATATCTTCCTATGTGTTTAACCAAACAAGACCAGTATCTGGAACAACTAGCGAGTGGGTTATTCATGATAGAATTTTCATTTTTGGGTGAACTGTCCCTTGAACCCTGAGCAATAGCAATAGTGATGCTTGCCTTAGAAAGTTCCACTAGTGATTTGGGATTAAGAAGGCAAAATTCTCCATAAAAGATAGATCTCGTGAAGGTTGTAACGGGTGTCAAATAGAGAAGATGAGTTTTTGCTTCATTGCCATTTCAGCAGAATCTAAAAAAAATCATTTTAGTAATCCATCCCCCAACAACTCCACAGCATTGCTTATGTAACCTGGAAGCAAAAAAATAAAAACTAATTTCAAGCCTGACTGTTGGCTATTCGTTATCGGAGTTTATTTCTCCTTAGAGAGGTTGTCAGGATCCTTCTTTTCAGTAAGAAAGTGTCAACAGTCTTAGTATTTCTAGTAACATCATGATACTAGTATAGTATGTTATCTGCTCGGTTCCTGGCGCAGGTGGTTTTACTGTATTGAAATAATGAGTACAGGGAATAATGGCTTGAAAATGTGTCCATCCTTAGAGTTAACAATAAAAAACATTTTGATTTAATAGCACATATAGAATAGGTTTATGGTTTGACTTATTTGATATCCAAACATCAAAACTATTATGTGAGATGTTTTGACTTGTGCATGGTAATTACTCCCTCTTTTTTCTTGTCTTAACATTTGATGTGCAAAATAAAAATCTCAATAGATCATATTAAAATACTTAAATAAAAACGAATAACTTGTAGTTATTTTATCATGTACTATTTTTTCAGAGGCTTCTGTGTTGTAGTCTAATTAGGACCTCTTAAATATTAAACATGCATGCATACTTCAACAATACAACAAAAATTACAACAATAAAAAAGCCAAAAGACATTCCACGATTAGCTCCAGTAGACAAACAAACAAATAAATAAATAAATAGCGGTTCATATATAGGTTAATGCACACATTTACAATAAGCCTGAAACGTAGTTAACAAAATTTAAATTATTAATCCATGCCATGAATCCTCAATGATTTGCCATATAGGCTATATTCCGCCCGCATACCTGTATACAATTCAGCAGTCTGTAACAGTAATTTTCTTACCTGTATTTTAAATCCAAGGTGGGATCTGAAGATGTTCAGACAGAAACGTGCGCGCCTCCTCAATATTCAAGAAAACAAGCGGTCATTACTTTCCATCAGCGTGTGTATGAATGTAACAAATACGAGCGCGCTGGTTGAAAGAGCGCAGCAGAAGCGCGTGAACGACGACGGCTGTCAGCTTCTACACATATCTACTGTAGCAAAGACTATAGGCATTTACAAGAGGTCACAGTTCTGTTACTACGAATGTGAAAAAGGGCAATGCGCCCGGGTTTTGTTGCGAAGGAAGTCCCACCTCTAAGTAAAAAAACAACAATCGTCAGTGATTAAAGACCATCGATTCTCTAGAGATGTTAATTTGAGGAGAGTTGTGAGCTAACGTTGAGCACGCTCAGTAGCTGGAGTGACCTGGAAAGTATTTTATTTGCAAGGCTCGTGTCCGATTTAATTGTTGGTTGAAAATATATTGTTTTGTTGTGACCTTTGAGAACGATTTTGGTCTTTACCAATTTAAACAGATAGAGAGCTGTATTGACTCAAATAACTGCCCGAATGTAATGCAATATTGACCGCTGAGTGCGGAGACTTGTCTTAAAGGGACTCTGTTACTGTAGTAGCTTCCTGGTGCGTCACTGGTATCGCCGCCTCAAATGAGCTCAAATGGCACACTGCGTTTAAAAAAAACACCGACGCTTTTCCTTGTATTGTTTTTTATCTGTAACTTGTTTTTACTTTTGTAAAACACCTTTATAGCAGTATTGTCTACTTATATAAATCATTGTTAATCATAGTGTATTTAAAAGCGCTAACATTAGTGGTGGAGTCCCCAAATAATCTAAAGCATAACAGCACCACCTTGTGTTTTTATACTTATCGTGTACTCCAAAAGACGTTGTATTTTGTTTTAGTGTTTATGTATTAAACGCCCTTAAAACATGTGCAAATAAAATGTTTCAAAAAATTGTACAACTGTACAGTATTAATGTCTCAACTAGCTAAATCTGTCACTCATATATTATGTACATTTCAAAGCAGTGCCTTAATAGGCAAAGTAGTTTTGGGCTGATTAACAATGATATAATTTAAAACCTATAGAAACTAGAAGTTTGTGTATCATGATATCATAACCTTCAAGTTTTGGAGTTTAGTTTTGGAGTGTATTACAGATCCATATTCTGTTAGTTTCCTTTTGAAGTTGATTTTTGTTATTTTGGATTATGTTAGGATATCTTAAAACACCCAATACACTGTGGTTTATTAATGTATAAATTTATAGCACAATACCAATACAAGTATAAAGAAAATGTTTGTACTAATGTAAATACACAGTCAAAGGATTAGTAGTTCTGAACATAATATAATTATGACAATAATTACAGAAAGAAGAGTTTAGAATCCTTGGCGAATATTAATAACAGCTATAAATAGTCAATAGGGTTAAAATAGGCTAACAGATGGTAAAAACAAACTACATATATAATCTATAATGACAGGTTATTAGTCTTTTTATCCCCTGGGAACAATAAAATAGATTGGGTAAAAAATCTTGTGTTTTGCACACAAAATACAATGTTTATATTTAAAACCCAGGTTAAAATTCATTAATGCATTACAAAATGTATGAGTCAACAATATGGCTGATACAACGGTTTCTGAAGTGCAGTGTTGAAAGTTTTGTGATTTTGTATCTGTCACATCCAATGACCCCCTCTCAGGATATGATACCCAGATGACCTCTCAATTATGTCCTGCCTCATAGCAGATGCTGTCAAAGCAGTATCATGAGTAATGTACATCTTAGACAGAATGGAATAAGATGTTGGAGTTCCGTGTTTTTATTCGTATCTGCTTTCTCCGTCTGCTCTCTAAAAGAAAGAATAACAGTAAATGCAAACTGACACTGAAACAATACAAAAGTTTAAAACACTCTTAACTATTATAACTTAGAATTTAACAAGCCATCAAGCGCTAGAAGTAACTCACCTTTCGTGCACATCTTTATGCAATGTCTCTTAAGCACAAAGTTGTTTTTGTTGCCTCCACAGCCACTGTAATGAAACATCTGGCATCTCCCATTCCTGGGATTATAGAGAAATCTCCGCTCTGATCCATCACAATCACCCCTGTCGATAGGACTCATGCAGATGGGAGGAGGAGTAAACTCTGAAATACATTGATAATGCAAGATGAACTAGAGCCACTAGATGGCAGTAATGTCCTACAGAGGTAGCAGCCAATTAATTGTATTAAATAACAAATATCTATCCAAGCAAACATCAAATTGTGAATTGCTTCCTGCTATTGCAGACATTGATTTGTATTATTTATTCTATTTTGTTTTATTATGTTTTATATTTAGGGCACATATATGTATGCTGTTTAACATTAAAACAAAAGAAGTTTTGGATACATTCTGCTTGTTAGATGTGATGAAACATTAATGAACTTACAGCTAATTAGTTTGCTGATTCATACAGTAAACTTATGGAATAATGTCATGCAGTGACAGTGTATTTTGGACACTTAAGTCACCCATAAAAACAAATGTCTTTGCATTAGATATCCAACTGTTTCATTCTTTTTAATTCATAAAGCAATAGCTAGAATTCATCTGCGATTATGTTTAACTCCAGAAGTGAATTATAAATGATAAATTAGTTAAATTAAATCATGTCGACAATGGATGCAATATCTTATATTAAACATGCTGTAATTGTATTTTTGCTCCTGTATGACATATCGCTTATTGCTCCCTGAACCCTCTGTAAGTCGCTTTGGATAAAAGAGTCTGAGAAATGACTAATCGTTACTGTAAATGTAATTCACTCAATGCATCTCTTAACACCATGTTCATTTTAATAAGCACTGTGATTAATGAGGCCAATGCGCATTAACAAGAACAGTTCCAAGTAACACTTGATAACCATTTAAATACAGCAAAGTAGAAGAGTTTTTGTATTCCAATACAGAAACGTTAATTAATTAATTTAGCAAATGTGTTTATTAAATCAAATATGAAAATTCATTAAAACAATGTCTATTTGTGACTCTTAATTTGACTCGGTTTGTGAGTGCTATCTCTGTACTTGACAGTTATATAACCTGCCCTGAATCTGTAGAGCAGGAAACAGCTCAAGACTGTCAAAATAAGAAAGTACTTGAAAAAAGGGCTGCTACAGTATGGCCCTCTTTACTCCAAGGACAGACTACATGACATAAAAGCACAGCTGCCTACACTGTCAGAAAAAAGTACAAAACTGTACTTTTCAAATGGACCCTCAACAGGTCCTTTGTGTGCCTCTACAAGTACAAATCACTAAATGTTGTGCCTTTTTGGGTGTATAAGTGCACCCGTAATGACCTATTGTGTACATAAAGTTAAAGGTTTTGTTTCCTGACATTTAAAAGTTAAATAATAGGTCTTAAGGCTACATTGATGTGTGTCGAACATTCCCATGTATGGGATTTCTGAATAGAGTATTTATAGTATTATCTTACCTGCTTCCGGTGCAGCTACTGGTGACTCTTTCTGCGTTTGCAAAGGTGAAACATTTAAAGGCGCATCATCTAAAATAAAGAAATGCATAACAGACTGAGTAATCATACAACAATATTTAAAACAAAAAAGTCAATGGAGATGACGTGGGGCATGTTTTCTGACACAAAAACAAAGGTGCACCAGTGTCATCAATAACATTTGCTTGTGAGATCCAGCAGATGTAAAACAATAGCGTAAATAAATATAAACAAAATATGACTAGATATTAATGAAAGGTCAAAAGAAAAAATATCGAATAAAAACCAATATGATTACTGGCATGAATGTCAAGAAGTTAGTTCTGTGCTTATCTCACCGTGTTTAACGATTAATTCTTCAGCAGGTTTGGCTTCTTCCACTGGCTTTGATGGAACATTCAGGTCCTTGTGTTTCGAGTCAGCTAGAGAGAAGTAAGAACATAATAAAATAATAAAATATAATAACTGTTGTCTACAGATATCTTGCTTGAACATATTAATATCTATATCCCAATATAAGCTTGACTGTGATCACTGTACAGATATACAGATAAATTATTAACTCAATCTCACTTTAATTCCCCTAAGGACTGGGCCAAGGGATATTTTTTTCTAATTTAAAATTGTTTTTTATTCTTTGAAGTGAAGGTTAATGAGAGCTCAGAAAACCAAGGGGCTAATATATTTGTCATGCAAATGCATTTAATCACTGAGCTTGTACGAAAACTTGATGAGAGAGATGTTTTTGTGCTGGTACATACAATGACATCTAGCCTGGCATTCTTTGATGGTCTTGAAGTTGTTGGCATTCCCAAAGCAACCACCATAATAGAAAAGTATGCATTCTTGACTCTTGCTGTCAAAATAAAAACGTGGCACCAGACCCCGGCACGGCCCCGGCTCATCCTCCAGGTGGCATGGACTCTTATTCTCTAAGAGACAAGAGAGAAGATGGAACAAGCCATGAATCATGTGACCTTATTGACTGTAAAGCCTTGGAAAGTTCTTTGTTCAAGCAGTGTCATGCATAAAATATCCGAAAGAAATTTGTGATTTCAGTAATATAGGTATCCTGATATCACGAAGGGAACCTTAGACTTAAAAAAGAAGAACTGAAATGCTGACTGTCTACAAATGAGTTAAGTGACATTGAGTTTATATTGACATACACCCTTGGCAGGCAGGATGTGTGGGTGAAATTATTAAAACAGCTGACATCCCTTTAAAATAATAATAAAGTGTTAAACTGGTCGATGAAATTTTAAATAATAAATGATCACAAGATAAATGCCTTGATTACTTTTGATGCAAGATTAATTACACAATGACACATTTGCACAACATATACACTATGAAATATTAATACAGTTATTGAGTTTAGGTTAAATAAACTAGACAAATATTGCAATTGATTAGTAATGCAATGGCCTATATCACCCCTTCCGTTAACAAATCCGCCCCACAAGGGCTGAGGTGATTGATATAGTTCAACTCCACCTACAGCACATATCCTGTTGATAAATGAATGGCTGGGTTCCAAGGCTCCACAAATTACAAAAAATCAATTAATTTGTATCCACATTTTGCTCGGTAATGCAGAATTTATTTATGGTCCCTGCTAATTAAAATATCTCACCGAAGTGGCTCTCCATCATGGAGAAAGGCAACTCTCATCCAATCCGTTGTCAGAAATCATCAGAGTGTTTTATTTGTTTCTTTCTGATAAATTAGGTTTAGAGATGCTGATGAGCAGCGCTAACCTGATCACGCACAGAATAAAGCCAGCTGATTCTATTGCTCAAAAGCGACTCAAGTGCGATTAGGATGGGTAAACACTGTGAATATGCCGAAAATCTTGTTGAAGACAAATCAGGCAGGATGAGATTTTCACATCTGATCTGAGCAAAACAGTGAACTGTGTGGAGGAGAAATGAATGGAAATGATGACATATGGCGGCTGTTTGAATAGTAGTCACGCCTTAAAGCAAAAAGAGCTAATTGCCTTACTTAAAGACATTTAATCAAAAACAACAACGTCTAACATAAGGAGGTGAAGACAGAGTGCATCTACGAAAAGGAAAAAGGTCACATTTACGCATTTGGAAGACACAACTGACATACGCTTTAATCCAAAATGACTTGCAGTGAATCGAAGGAATACTTTACATTTTGTCAGTATACCATAGCTGTCCTTCTGAAAACTTGTTTAAATTCACGGCTTTTTGGGAAATGGGAAAAAAAACACTGTACTTTTTAAATAATTAAATGCCTTGTTGTCGAAGTTGACAAGCGATTTGTAATGTTTTATTGGTTAGATATATAGCTTTCCTGTAGCTCAGTGGTAAGAGCATTGCGTTAACAACGCAATGTTGTGGGTTCGATCCCAGAGGATTGCAAAAACCTATGTAAAACGTATAGGATAAAGCAATGTAAGTCGAAGCGTCTGCCAAATGCATAAAATGTCAAATGTAAAACCCAGTGACAAACATAAATGGAACTAATAATAGCGATTTATGGAAAAAAAATGATGAAATATTAAGTTTTTGCGTGTTCACTGGGAACTGCATTTTTAATGCAAGAGTGAAAATCATTATAAAAATTTCTCTTGCACTTTTTTGTTTATTTGCCTCACAATTCTGAAGCACATTTAAAGTGCATTAACCATTTTAATCACTAGATGGAGACACATATCCTTCCTTTTGTATTTGTAGTGATTTTATAATGTGCAACGATTCTCTCAGAACCTCTTTTTTTCAGCCCGATAAAAAATGTAAAAGTTCTGGCCCATGTATTTGTTTATGTAACAAGCGTTCTGGATCAGGAGAAATTGTTGTCCACAGAATTTATTAACTCATTTGGCATATTGAAAATAGCATGTGAAGAAAGCAGACCAAGAAAATCTAAACAAAGCAGTCGTTTTCCCCTTCTGTCTCCACAGGGGATCTCTGGCAGTGCTTCATGTTCATTTTTGAGTGCTCGTGTCCTTGGAGGTGTTTGTCCAAAAAAAGCTGCAAAGTGTCGGTTTTGCCACTCTGTGGATGTGAAGAGAGCGAAGCTTGTTTAGCCGTCCCATGCTGGAGTGTGTTTTGTGTTGATTATGGTGGTGACCTCTCACAGGAGGCAGCAGAGTTCAGGCGTTGCAGGAGCCTGTCCAAATCGCAAAGCCCCCTGCTGGAAACCGTAATGAGATATGACTCACCCCTCCAAAGTGCTGTAAATAATCCAACATGGCCTGACTTTACTGTGAACTGCACATTTGTTCTCTTCATTTTTAATGGGGAAGAGACAAGAGTCCTTCGGTTTCATTGAAATGAGGTTGTTCGAATGGTGTCTTTCATCTCTCCTGACAAATTGTTCCAATTAATTTTGACTTTCCATGTTTTCCATGCAACAGTTCCTTTATGTCATCCATCCATCCTTCCATACATGCATCCTTTTTCTTTCTTTCTTAGCACTACATGGTTGTAGTTTAAGTTACAGTTATGAGACCTTCTGTGTGACAGTTTTTCTAAACTGTGCCATAAACAGACAATAATTACATCCCTACACCGAACCCATGTATTACATGATTGATTTTATGACCTGTTTATACGCAGCTGGGAACTCCCTCATAGTAAACTGTTCACATGCTCACAAAACTATGTTACAATAGAATGCACATCTATGATAAGAAAATGATCACATAGTTCCAGTCCAGGATTGACTGGTCAATAAAGCATTGATGAGGTTGAGCAAATTCCATTTTATAGTGATGACTATAGATATATGAAGATATATACTACAGTATTCATGCTTTAGCTGTGAGGAAGAGCACAGCCTCTTATACCCAATTTCTTACATCTACATTAGTCATCTTTATTTTATTGAACCCAAGATACGCTTATCAGAAATGCCGTTTGTAAGCTGGGTGGATAACCTGATCTCACTAGAAAACATGAATGAATTGCGTATGAATTCGCACAGTGTGAATTGTATGAAAATGTACAATTTCAAGAAAATACTAAGAACGAGTCTCACTCCTATACTGTCATGAGGGCAGAATGCAGATCGTATTAAATATGAATTAGCCACCTGGTAAAATTAAATTTTGATTTGCCATGAGATTGTGTTGTGATGGAATATTGTGATAGTTCAGCCCAAAACAAAATTTCTGTCATCATTTACTCACCCTTTGGTCATTTTGGACGTATATGACTTTCTTTCTTCTTCAAATCACAAAGGAATGTAATTTGAAGAATATTGGTAAACAAAAACAATTCCCATTCACTTCTATTGCATAAACACAAAGCCAATATAAGTCAATGGGGACCAGAGGTTTTATGTTACCAACATTATTGAAAATATATTCTTTTGTGTTCTGCAGAAAAAAAGAAATCCCTTTAAGACCAATGACCATCCAATCAGGTTATTTTTGAAAATGTTCTGCTTATTTGCTATGAAGGGCACAAGTAAGGTAAACATGACTTGGATGGCCTTACCTCTCACAACACACATTTGCTCACATTCCTCCAGAGTCTCGAAATTGTTGGCATTGCCTTGACAGCCTCCATATTCAAAGCCCTCACAGTGACCTTTGTCAATGTTGAAGTAAAATCTGTCCTTTATCGCCTTGCAGGGCCCTTCATCTACCTTCAGGGCACATGAATGATGGAAAATGTTGAGTTGAGATCTCACTCCATCTGCTGAGAATGGAAAGAAGCCAGACGTTATAATTGTACTCTGCACATAATTCATAAACCAAGGAAGTTTTCACGTTAAAGAGATTTCTTGTATCTGAATACTAGAACTGCAGGCCTTCCTTGCATACTTCAAAATGGTTTAAGTGAAGGTTCGTTGATATTACAGATATCACAATTTTGCCCCTGGTATTTTGACGCTTGGTTAAATCAGACTAAACCACCTACAATTTTTGAACTCTTCAGCCAAAAGGAAAGATAAAAATGCTCTTGAATATAAATCGACCGTTTGTATAAAAAAAAATGTTCTCCCCAGTAGGCACTTAATCCCTAGAAAGAGTGAACCTAATACAGAGAAACTGTTCCGAGACAGTGTTTTATAAGAACAGACAAAAATAAAAAATCCTTCTTAAACCGCCCCATGTCATAAAATAATTGTTTTCTTAACGCGGACAAAAGACGCTAAAAATAATGTTTACACTGTTCTTTTCCATACAAATATAGGGAATTGTGCACATGATAAAACATGTTTTGACATGAGATTAAAAACATTTGAATCATTTTTCCCTCATTATCGCCATCTCTGGTTGAAAATTGCAGCTTACTGTAGACACTTTATGCAAGGTCAAGTCAAATGATGTCAAACTGAAATTGCTCACTTAATCGTACCGGATACCTCAAATCCTAAATCATTATTACAAGCTCAGAGTAAGGTAATTTTATGTACTTGCTCAATAACTGAATTTTGATTATTTTTAACTAAAAACCGTCTTGGAATGTATGCACCATTTTTATATTTCTAGAGTTTGACTCCCCTTGGTCAACGTTCACTTCATTGTATAGAAAATATCTGCTAAACTTTTTGACTTGCATGGAAGAAAATGTCTTTGACCGGCAAGTGGCTGAGTAACTTTTTTTTGACATTTCTAGGTGAACGGTTCCTTTGAAAACACGCTGTTTAAAGTCAACTCTCAGTGGTTCACATAAGTATTGAATCTTCAGCTTAAAAAATGAAGTAACAGATGGTCTTGGGTTTGAGTGACAGCATCCTGTTGGCAGCAGGATCCTTTATCCATTCACATCCTGATGTTCATCTCACTACTGCTCTCCACACGTCTCTCTCACTACCACCCTTGGGTTGGAGAGAGCTCTGATGTACTTTTCCACATTCTCATTTCTTCCTCTGGATACATTTTACCATGTGCTGAAGCGGAAAACATTAATCCGTGACACATAGCGTACGTCTTTATTTAACTGCTATGTTATTGTTTGCCATCCCATTAGAAAGAAAAGTCACAGAAGATTAATGTCTTGCTTCTTCGGAATTAAATGGTGAACAATGGAGACAACAGAATCCTGTTTCTCAGATCTCTCTCCTGAGAAACACACAATCTTCTGCGAAGTTTCTTGGAATCTCAGACTGTGTTCACATTTTCCAACACAGAAAAGATCTGATCCATCCATGTACATAGACTTTTTATGTTTCCCATTTGACTGTATGTTAGCCACTGAATTATATGTGTCTGTTTTTTATTTCCACTAAAGACTTTTAGGAGACACATCACAGGCAAGATTTAAAGAAACATAACTAAACTATCTAGGTAACACCATCTTTGTCTTTATTTATATAAAGGTAGATCTGTTTTTTGGACCGAATAACAACCATTTGTCTTTTTATAAACATCACAACAAATAGAGAGTCCTGTCAATTTCTTTAGGTCATGGGATTTGGAGATGGATGACATGAGAGATGTTCTTAGTCGTTGTAAATATCAGCTCTGTCTCAAATATGTTTCCAAAAAATGTACCCTCCATAGACATCTACGCAGAGTTAAAGAATTTGGAACCAGAAGAAGCAGAGTCTCCGTTTGTTCACCATTTAATGACGGGACTTGTCTATCAACGGAAAATGTCACTGCTGTCCTTCTGAAACCTTGTATCTCCATATTTTGTGATTCAATTTTTTACTATTATTATTTGTACCATTTATGTTTGTCACTGGGTTTTGCCAACATCTAATCAATAAAAAGTATTTAAAAATACTTGTCAACTTTGATAACACAGTATGCAATCATTAAACAAAGTTTTGTTCCATCTCCTAAAAACAGTGAATTTGGACATACAATGTCCAACTTTATATAACCACGACTGATCCCCAGTTAACTTCAGGTTTGTTTTTATGTGTAATGCTATAACGATTCCTTTTTTATGTATAATTTATGTTAATATTCATTTGTATTATTATTTTATGTTCATTTTATTAAAAAAATATTTGTTGAATGCGTCCTTTATTTGGTCTCATTAAAACATACTGTATGGTCCATTGACAACTAAGCGGTTGAGCTTGGTATCGGAGTCTAAATTCAAAATACTGGAGAGACAAGTTTAACCAAGAAACGGTTCTTCTTGGTTTCCTTTCATTGTTATCAGAAATAATCTACAGGCACTCTGTATGTGAATGTGAACCGGAAGTTAGGTTGGGGGTCACAAAAGTGCGAATGCGCAGTAATGTTTGTTTATGCTGTTAAAATGAAACTGTCTACACTGGCATCCAAAACCATCAAGTAATTAAAAACATTTTTAATTTACTCCTGCTAAACATGAAAATATTCTAAAACAGATAATTATATTAATTGCATGGCCATAATTGCGGAATGCTTATTTACTTTTTAACACCTGACATTATGTGGTTGTCTAACAACCATGTGAATATACCGTTCATTAAACACACAGTTCTAGAGTATAAAAATATACGTTTATTCAAGCCAATAGTTGGACCTCGAGCCTTCCAAAAAGATAATGTCTGAAACGGAAAGGACTGATTGAAAAAATACATCTGTGTGCTAAAATTTCATTGGCCAGCTCCTCTCGTAGCCAAGCTGGAATATTTTGCCGTGCTTGGCTTCAGCCTCAATTTGGATTCTGGTCAGAACAACCAAAACTGGTGATGTGCCAAAGTCATTGCTAATGCAGAACTCGGGCAGGTTGCCCCATGTCGAGGCTCAGTCCTGGCTTGTTTATATACCTGTCAAGAACAGTAGGTGTTGATTTTATCACAAGCTGGAACTCAGCTAGAATCTTAAAAGAATGGAACATTCAGGAACTCTCAGTCTCGTAAAAGAGAAGAACGGTAGGGATGCGTTTTAATATCTTCACTGCTGTCAGTCATGTTTGCCTAAGGTCTGTTTTTTAGTTACCTGAGTAACATTGCAGTGATTAATATCGCTAACAGATCTGAAATATTACACAATGACACAACATCCCGATGAGTGAAGTATTTAACATCTATAAATTAGTAACCGGTGAGTCAGTTTTCATCGCGTGGCATATAAGAAACTGACCTCTTCTTTTGTTTGTCAGAAATAATATTAATAATAAATTTACAGATGGGTGCGTTAGGCAATTGACAAAGAAAACAATGAGGTGAATAAAATGATTTGACTCAGAGCCACAGGTTGTGATTCTACAAGTCTGATTCATGTTTGCATTTATCAGATTCAATGAGCACCAGATCAAGTCCAGAGTCCATGGGCATACAGTCATTTTGGCCTTTGGCCATACATACTGTATATGTACACGGATGAACAAAAGTTCTAAGAAAGATAAGAAAATAATGAACAAACCTGCAGTGAATAATGAACACCAATCATGTCTGCAACCATTCTGCAAATATGTCTTGGGTTTACTTATTACAGAAATTAGCTGAACTATTTAAAGGGGTCATATGACACGGCTAAAACGAATACTTTGTTTAAGATGTAATCTAATGTGTATACACGTTTTAAGCTTAAACAACGCTGTATTTTCCACATACCGTGCATGTTTGTATCTCCTCTTTGCCCCGCTTTTCTGAAACGCGCTGATTTTTTTCAAAGCTCATCGTTCTGAAAGCGAGGTGTGCTATGATTGGCCAGTTGATTAGTGCGTAGTGATTGGTCGAATACTAGAGCGTTTCACGGAAATGTAACGTCTTTTACCATATTCCGAACATCAGGTTCCAAAGCAATTGTACAAAATGTCATCGGTACTTCCTTATATCAATTTGAGCCCAAATCTGATACGGAAAATGAAGATGATCAAGCCGATACATCAACAGAACATCAAATCATTATGTCAATAAAAAGTGCACATGCACTGTAAAATACAACTTAAAAAGTTCAGAAGTTACCATAATTTTTTAAGTTTATTAACTGATTTATAGATCGCTTGTCAGCATGTATGTGGAGATGATGTAAACTCGGTTGAATGATTTTGTTGTTGACGTTAAACTATAAGGAAAAGGAAAGGCAAGGCAAGGCAAGGGAGTTGTCCAGTTTATCTTGATGTTAAACATTTGTCATTGCATTACGCAACAATCAAATCTGTTAATTGCCGTTTAATGAAAACTTAAAGTCTGTTTGTTGGTTTTGTGGTAAAGTGCACTCGGCTGTTACCTAGTTAAGTCTCAAGTTGTTGTGAGGTCTATATATACTCCATCCATAGCTCTAGCCTGGGATTGTAGATCATCTCTGTCTGCACAATCACCTGTTCCTGCAATGGTCTGCTTATTCACAACTCCCCAAAATCCCTGATACATCAGAACTTGTTTATTCTACCACCGTTCAGTGACAACAACAATGGTTGACCTAGTAAAACCCTGTAAGGACGCATGCCATGAATCTCTTGTGGGACAGAAAATCCGCCTCGCTGTTACCTCATGCAATTATCTGAGGTCTGCAGTTCAGAGCCCACTGAAGCAGATAATCCCATACACCACAATTAATCATCCTCAGGCCAATAGTGACTGCACGAGAGGTTTCTGGCTCTTTAAATAAGTGTGGGGCCATCGGTCTCCTCAACCATATGGAGTTTCTGATTTGGAGATACGTTAAGCTGAAGGGGAAAATAACCTCAGGTATCACAGGGGATGCTTTAAACTCTCTGAGATAACTATTTATGGAATAGCAGGTTAATCGCCTAAGGTGAAGGCTTCTTTCTATCTCTCCTTGCAGTAAGTGTCTACACTTAAATTGGGAAATTGAGACTATTGATCTCACAGTAACCATCAGTTTCAGACAGACGAAATGAAATGCAAGTACATCATTATGTAGCACGGCCTTATCAATTATAAAGACTCAATGTAAAAAGGTATATTTGACAAAAGATTACGCTAGAATGCAACCGAATGCAGGACCTTGACCCTCAACTGACCCACATGTACTTTAAGGAAACAACCGTTTGTCAGCATAATGCATGGAAAAATGGATTCAGAGCCAAATAACTTCACATGAATAAGAAAATAATTCAATGCTCTCTTTCTCTTGAATGAAATACATTAGATTACATTGAGAAAAACCCAGCTGCAAAATTAAGCTATTTGCGTGAGTAAATTACATTCAAAGTCAACGCAAAGATGCCAATTCACGTCAATTGTCAAGTTGGAAAATCTCCACTCGAGCAAGAAATTCGAACCTACCAAATAATTTTGGTGTGAACACAGCATTTGTATAGATGTCATTCATCAGATCAAACTGTTAACAAAGAGTATGTGAAAAAATGTGAAAATATTGCAAAGCAGAAGAATATGATTCTTAATGCATGAAATACGGTTTCAAAACTTGTTTTTAAATCGATGTTATATGAAGAGTTTATGTGCCAAAATAGATAACATTTATTAAAAAAAATATGTTATCATGTATTTTATTGTGTTTTATTCTGTTATTTCTTTTGGTATTATTACTTAATCAAAACAACCCTACTAGAATTTGACAGATTTGAATTGAAATATTTAAATAAGTAGGATTTTTGAAAATCTAAAAAATTCGAGTCATCTGTTGTTGCGAAGGAACTCTTCATATGGAGACGAATTACCTTCCATTTAAAACACTCAATAAGGTTATTGATAAAAGTAGTGCCTCATTTTATTGATCTGAAAGATGCATGCACAAATATGTTGAAGATTTTTAGAAACTTTTTTAACTAAATAGCTGTATCAGCATGCTCTTTACCTACATAACAAAAAGCTGCATAGAGGCATATCCATATGGCCTTAAACTAAACTGACTTGCCTTAAAGTAACTTTATTCATATTTTCATGTACACTTAGAAACTAGATTTTGAGAACGCTTCCTATACAGTCTAAACCAGTGGATACAGTAAAAGGAAATGAGAGGAAAACATTATCAATTACACAATATCTTCCATATCTGTTTAAAGCCAGCAGAAGTGATTAGCTGACTTCATCATGGAAGAAAATATTATTCTGCAAACGACATAGGCTACATAGCTCATGGAAAAAATTGGTATCCAGAATTTTTTTTTAACCAGATGTATAAAGACTGACAAATGTCCAATGATAAAAGATAATAAGACAACCCACATTAGATGATTTAAACAGTATCTTGACTTTAATCTGCTGTGTGCATGCATGCTATCAAATGTTAAGACCATTCAACTGTGCTGTTTCTCATGAGTAACGTAAACAGTCCGGCGGGCATTTGCAATAAGTTAGTCTTGAAATGTGATCTTAGCTCAAAATAAATTTCCTCTGGGACCTGACAAGGAGACAAAAAACAATGTCAGAGCCTGTCTTGACTCAACCCTGCTGCTTAGCTGGTTTTTAATGAAAGCAAACTAATGATGTCATCTCGTGACATGAGTCACCGTAATACTTTTATACAGAATAACTTGATGAGTCTTGCTGATCTGTGGGTTTAATCTCACCCTTCTTTCTACAATCCACACAAAGATATTGACCTCCAGTAGTTACACTGAAGTCATAAAAACCTGCCTGTTTGAGCATCACCATCCCATGAGGAAACATCAATCGAGTGTGTTCAGTCTGTTTCACTAAATCATAACTTTGTTACTTTATACATGTGAATGTTGTTCTTAGCCCACATCAATTTTTATCTTTTTGTTTTTAATGTCTGATATTGTTTTTACCAAATCTCATGTTTACTCATTCAAATGCTCAAATCTTGCTGCCTCAATAAGAATTATAACAGGTTTAACATTAAAGGTCTCCAAATCCATAGTGACAGATTGCGATATGAAAAATTTGATCTTTTAAACGAGATCTGAGACCTGTGGCACAAGAGGCAATTTTAGCAACTTATTTTCTTTACACAAAGTTATTGTACAGTGCAGTCGCTTCAGAAGACTTAAAATATTGAGTCATATGGATGAACAAGATATGCGCAAGACATGTCAGCATTCATTTTTGTGAGAAACACAAAAAAACTTGCTTGAGCAATGAGCATGTTAAAAAAAGGTGTGTTGTGTGCCATTTTCTTAATAAATGAATATAACCGTCCATACCGGTTACATTTATTATAAAGTCTCTACATTGATGTTCTACATTGTCAATCATATCAGACTATATTTAATAATATGACATCAGTCTAGCTTGAAATGACAAAAGCAATATCAGTCCCTGTTGCCATCTAATCATGGGTACACGTTTTTCCTGACCCCTCGTTTCACATTCACTTTCACAGACCATTCAAAAGGCCCCAAGGGATGAGCTTTTGCAATTCTGTGAAGTGTTTCAATAAACTGGGAAAGTTCAAATAAGCCATTTGTCTGGAAGAAGGGTCAGAACTCAGGAAAATGATAAAGCTATCGGCTGAGACATGCTTTCCTCGAATGACTCATGACTAACAGTTGTATGTTTAACACAGAAAAAAAGTCAGGATTCTGTATTATTTGTTAGCCTATAGATGTCTGATGGTTTTAGTACATTGTAATCTACATGAACTAAAGCTAGTAATGGTCAATCTTAACAATAACTTTGTAAAATGAGGTAATGTCCTTTTAAAATACATAACACTTTTAAGGAATAGTTCGCCCAAAAAATTAAATCTGAGGGTGAGTAAATGATTACAGAATTGTCTTTTTTGGGTGAACCATCCCTTTAAAATCCTACAGCCTGTGTTAATTTACGTATGTTCTATATTTTTATATTAATTTTCATATACAATTATTATACTATCATTTACGTAATTTGCATAACAAGAATTTACTGCAAATTTCCTCAGGGAAAAGGTAAAAAAAATATCACTGGTTCATAACCCGTCAAGCCATATCAACAACCTGATCTCAGCACTGCAGCATCTTGAAAACGGAGGTTGCACCTGCTGAAAGCGGAGGGGAGCTTCAAAGCTGGTACTACAGCACAGGCCCATTATTCTTAGAAAAGATATCTATGAGTCTGACAACTCACATTCACAGGACATTCACAAAAAAACAGCATATGTGAGAGTATCCATCACATGAGGTCGAAGTAACACATATACACTGTGCCAGATGACAACAACAAAGACAAAAGTATAGAGTTGACTGATGATGAGGCTTTTGGTTATTTTCCCTGAACTGGATGGGAAATAATATTTAGTTATAATGATAAACTAATAACTGTTTAGATGAATTAGTAGTACACTGAATACAATTTATTAAAAAAATCTAACGGTGTTCAATTTATAAACTGTGCTTAATTTTTCATTTTACATGAACAAAAACGTCTTTGATTCGGTCAAGTTCAGGCTGAAATGATTCCTTTTGTGGTAGTTTACAGATGATTCATTAGTTCGTATTTCTAACCGGTTCATACTTGTTCCCATGTATTTTGATAAAACTTATATTTTTGACTTACTTGTCTTCAAAGCAAAAATGCAAATCCTTTAAAATGAGACGCAACAGTATGAAGCAAATAGTGTCAAGATGGCAGATTTTAAAACATTACCACATCAAGAACGCCGCTCTATTAATATTTAATTGTACTATACATGCGCCGATCTATTTGTAAAGATCATTTAATTAAAATAATCCTCTCATCATAACAACAGAATTGTGGGTTAAGATTGAGACCTCCAAGCATTCAGTGAAGCTAACATTACAGAGATTTATGGAGGATAGAGAGCCAGCATATTGATCGGTGCAGTTAAGCAGGACTAAAAGTTTACAACATATGGACTGGAGCCAAAATCAAATAAAAAAACAACACATACGTGTTGAGCAAAGTGAACAAGCGTTTTAAATTCTTTTCTGAGGAGGTCATCCATCACCACTCTCTCAATGTGAATCGTGGGACAGTGACACGAAGAAACTTGCATGGGTAAAGCTCCTGCGTTTCTAGTGTTGAGAATAGCATTGGACGGATTTCTTTCAACTACAGTGAAAACTTTTACCTCAAAAGTCGGCAGGTGCTCAGTGACGGAGTCAAAGGGGGATCCAGGGTGGCATTGAACACCCCTGACATCCAATTGGCCACCCTGAATGCCACTCAAAAATGTATTCTCTACTCATGTTGATTGACATCTGATTTCAACTGTTGTTGAACGTAGCTTTTATTCTGACGTCACCGCACACAAAAGTCAAGCGAGTCACTTCTTGGCAGCGTTTACCACTATCTTTACTCTGTTAAGAATGGGGAAAAGTTGTTGTGCGAATGATTGTACAGCGCATATCTGAGATTTCTTTTTCTTCATTTTTTTCGATTTAAGATTAGGTGAAAATGAACGCATGTCCATTACAGCGCTACACTGTGCTCAGCTACAGCTTTGAGTATTACAGCTAATCACAGTTCATCGTATGAATATATTGGCCAATCAGAGATGGTTAACCGGTAAAGAAGAGGTGTGTTGAAGTGCGCCATGCTCAGTTTATTATATACAACCCGGTAAAGATACGATGTAAAAAAGAGATTCATAATGTAGAGAATTCTGTTTATTCGGACTCTTTCGGACTTCGGACTCTTTCATGTATAAACTGAAGCCTTTGTGTGTTTTATGGATGTTGAATGTTCTTTGATTGTTTCTATGTCTCCTGTTTGAATAATTAACCGTTTCGATTTTTATGTTCCTTAGAGATTTATTGTGCACTTTAATAAAAGCACAAAATGTATTTATGATAATTCGATGTCAGGTCAGAGTTACACACTAATTTTCTGTCATGGTCTGTTAGGACCCCCCAAGTAGCCTCGGCCACCCCTTGGCCACCCCGTATATAAAATTCTATCTCCGCCACTGCTGGTGCGTTAAGGTATGTAAGGTGCTAATACTCACCGTTTGACGAATACACAATTTACCGCAAAATACATTGATATGCTAATACGAATGCACTTTTTATTTGACCTTACAGTAGCAATGTGCTGTATGAACACTAGATGATGCACACATTATTTTGCATGTGATAAATACATAGGCTAAACTCCAACTAAATGTTTTATTAAAAAAAAGACTTTTTTGTTTGACCCCTATTGTGTTCCATTCGATGAATATTATGATTTAATAATGGATTAAATGTAGACATGTACCCCAGTGCTTATTATTTCATTACTCTAAAAAGAGATGTGGGCCATGTATTTTATAAAAGCAGACAATGTGCATTTTTTATGTTTTTCTATGCTCCCAAATCACATCAATCCAAACGTTTTACCTCCCGACCTATCAGGAAACCTTGATACCTTGATTGTAAAAACGCCCAGCCTTGTTGACAAGTGTAAAATCGTAAGTTTTTTGGGGATTTATTCCCACTGTAACTTACGTTTGAATGCCAAGTGGTGAAAACCAGCAAAATATCTAGTAAGCTATAAGCGCTAAGAAACCCAAATTAATATTTGTAAAAGTAAACATATTTGTCACAGGTTCGATCAAATAATTTCATGACTTTAGCAGTGTCCTCCAGTTCAAAGTCCGTCGCAGTTATCGTATGAATTCAGTAACGTTAACTGTTGAACACGTGTTAAAATAGATAAAATTGCGCCGTTTGACTGGTTTCGAGCAACTCACGTGAAAATAAAAGATAGTGGTCGTTTAGGGGAGGGGTAGTTTCAACTTGTGACAGCAAATACAATTTCACACGCGCGACTCTCTTTTCTTTTCCTTTCTTTTCTTTGTCCATTATAAATCATCCAATGCAAACGGCGCAGGTCAGTTATCTGTTCTCAAACCGTTTTAAATGCCTTTAGCACATCATACAGAAGAACTGCATACGTAGCCTTTCCCATCTTTGAGAATATATAATTACAATGATAAACATGGAGAAATGTTGAAACTCACCGGTTGCAAAATTTGTAAAACACACTCCGATAAGATGAAGGAGAAGCAGTGCTGTACAGGACGAGTCCAGTAATGGAGCCATTCCAATCACACACTTTGAGGAGCGAGTTAAGTTAAGTGTGCAGACTTCAGCAACTATTCATTGACTACAGTGTCACGCACTTCCGGGAGACCGATAGTTATGCTGAAGGGTTCTTACTCAGTACGTAATGAATGACTTTACCACTCAAACACCTTCATCGTAAAAGGGAGGGGAGGACATAAAGCACTTTTATAAGCTCAATGTGTGCTCGCATTTCATCATACCTATACGAGAATTAACCATGATTTTACCATGGTAAGCTTTCACTGTTCTTGTTATTATTATTTTTTAGTAGCCTAGAGGAAGCATTGTTTTTGTTTAACTTTAGATTATAGGCTTATAGTACTGTAACTTCTTATGTAAGTAATTTTATGTTTAGTGTAATTTATGAAGTATGTGTGTTTCATATAAAACATACTTATTAAATAGCTTTAAGTGGATTTTGTATTGTGTGTTGTTTTTTAATTCGAAGGCTAAAGTTACACTTTTATTCTACTATTATATCACTGACATTAAGTGACGTGATGACGTAAGTTCAGCAGGGTTTTTCATTTTACATGAACAAAAACGTCTTGTTTCGGTCAAGTTCAGGCTGAAATGATTCCTTTTGTGGTAGTTTACAGATGATTAATTACTTCTTATTTCTAACCGGTTCATACTTGTTCCCATATATTTTGATAAATCTAATATTTTCTACTTACTTGATTTCCACTTTGATATCATCTGAGGCGTGAAAGAAAACATCACAAAATAACTACAATACGTTTTGCTGTCCTGCAATAATTTTCCTGGTGTTTCATAAACCTGGCAAATTACTTTAATCTTTAGCAACCACAATTGGTACAGCAGCATGAGTTTGCATTGATTAAAAGAATGATAATTAGGCTTAAGAAATGATATTGAGTCAAATTGACACTGAATGAGCTCAGATGCTTGTTCAGTTAATCGCAGTTTGGTAAAAAAACTTGAATACCAAGCGTGCCAATGGAAATTTATTTACTAATTTGATCGTACAAGCCATTTGAATTTGTAATGTGGTCTTGCCATGACCTTTACAGGAACTTGACTTGTGCATTTTAGTGACTTACCGCTTGTGCTTGACCCTTTGAATAGATGGTCTGTTTTTATCTTTTGGGATACCTTGAATCATTTTTAGAGGAAGTGATACAACATCTATTAAATGGAAGCCTATACAAATAAACCCACAAGGACACAAAGAGCACAATCCTATTAATTTTTACTGTAAGGTCCAAAGACAATCTTTTGGAAATGCAGCATGAAGGATTTATTCAGCATTTTATTTAGCTATAATGTGTAAGGTTGTAAAAAGTTTTCTTATCTCTTGGAATATATACAGTATTCTAGCCTTCTTTGTATTCTTGTGCTTTAAGCACTTTCTTCAGTTTTAACATTGATCTCTTCATCTCCTGATATCGTTCCTCTTTTTCTTTTATTCTGAACGCTTAGCCTTTTAGATTTAGAGTTGAATTGAATTCACATAAAACCACATAAGTAACCTGAAAAACAGCATATAACCCTCTTTAGAAGTCAGACAACCTCAACCTGTGTATCCTGTGTTAAAATGTAATCTAAATTAAGCCGAAGTATAATTTGACATGAATGATTGTGTGTCATACCAGCACAAGTGATTAAGTGTCATTTAAGGTAGAAGTTGCTCATATCCTCATTTTACGTGTACGTGTAAAATTTCCCATTTCCTTTGTTTTCCCACGATATCTTAAACCTTGCCTGTTTTCGTGATCTTTAAAAAATGCGTATCAAAATAACCCATGTGCCAGAGTGTGAAGGGTGTGATCTTGTTTCAGACCATTATCCCGCATGAGATGCATGATTGTATGACCTATCCTATTTCAAATGCTTCACGGTTTGCAATTGGCAAGTTTTACTATCACAAACACTTTATTTGTTAGTCATTCCATTAAATATATCGGAAAAGTTCATTAAACTCTCTGCCACCATTACATATAACATGATATAAAAAGGGATCGTTTAACCAAATTTAAAATAAATCTGTCATGTATGTATTTTCATGGCATTTAAAACCTGCATAAGACTTTCTTCTGTGCAACACACAAGAAGATATTTTGAGGAATGTCTCATGTGTTTTGTGTACATACAACAGAAGTCAATGGAGCCAGTGTTGTTCGGTTACCAATGTTCTAAATAATCTTTTTTTTGTGGTCGGCAAAAAATAAAAGTCATACAGGTTTAGAATGACAGCGAGTAAACAATGAAAATAAAACAGAAGAAGGGATTTTAAACCGAAAACAAGGGACCAAAATATTGAAAAATATAGAAGCCTGTTATTAGGATAATGCTATTCCATACGCAAATGTGAAGCATTGCGGACAGTGCAGTATGGATAAACACTTCCTTTTGTGTCCCAGATTGGTGTTTGCTGAGAAGGCTGAGCAGATAATAAGATTGGGCCACACATTCTCTCTATCCAACAGTGCTGTGTTGGCTGATGTAACCTGGAAACAGATGGAGCATCCGACTCCATCATGTGTTTATGGTGGTGATTACCTTGAGTATCCGCCTGCAAGGCCACATTCAATTAGCCTTCAGCCTCAGTAACGTGAACACTTCAGGATATGTACAAACACAAGTGAAACTTGCAGACATTTTACGCTCAGTCGCAAAAAGTCACAGACATTATTTGATTGTTATGTTTATGGATAGTGTTAGTAGCACTGAGGATATTAAACCCATGGCTCCAAGCAATTTATCGGCATTTCATTTAATCTAAATGTGGGTTATGTACAGCTATATCTTGCAAAAGAAGAATCTTTTTCACTTGGTAGTGTTGGAATTGGGTCATTTGTTTGTGGATTATAATGCACAATTTTCTCCACTGATACTGACTCAGCCCGTTTAGCCATGTTGAGTGTGTAGTTGCACCATGTGTTTTCACATTTGCTTCAAATGGCCTACATTTAATTTAAAAATGATATGTCCCCACTATCATTATCATGTGAAACCCAGGGCAACATGTCAATCACTAGAAAAAAAAAATCATGCATATTTAATATGGGTCCATTATTTCATTTATTTTCTGTGGTGAACGACTGTGACGAATCACATTTATTTATTTATTTGTTAAAAAGAGATGGCTATTAAATGAGAGAATTATCTTTCATTTGTCCAGTGTCTGAATGTCTATAATAAGATGCCCCCGTGGTCATTGAATGTCACAGCTTACCTGTGGGCGACTTCGGTTACGCCCCATTATTGGAATGCAGTGACATTTAAAAAAAAGAGTTTCGGGCAGAGACTCAAATGAGTTTAGTTTGGAGAAGTTGAAATGTCTGCCAGAAAAGTTGCATAATAGTTGAGTGATTCATTGTTGGTAAACAGTCATTTTTCAGTCAGATGTAAACCACTTTATTGTCTCCATGCAGCATTAGTATAATGTGTTTTGTTTTCATTTGGTGAAATATCACAATTTATGTTTGACCTTTCATGCTGATTTAAAAGCTGTATGGGGGGGGGGGCATTAACGCAAGATTTACACAATAGCACACAAGCAAGTATTGCATTTTAGGCTTGAAGTAATCTTTTTACAGAACAACAGTTCTCATCTAAAAGTTAAATTGAGTAAGTTTGCGTTTCTAAAAAAATACATATGCATATTTTAAAGACATGAATGCCAGGAGTCTGATGAATAAACATTGCATACACAAATTTCAATGCCTGCACATATTGGAATTGGAATAGAAATAAACAACATATAAATATTTATAATATATATTATACACTCTTGTCTGTGCATATGCAAATTAAAATCACTCTTTGCATACTTTAAATATATAAAAAAAAGTTATATATAGATACAGTATATAAACGTTGTATACAGCTATTTTGTGTTATTTCTGCTATTGGTACCGGAAACTGCTTTTAAATATGAATAAAGTTAACAATTTTGTGCCACAGAGCAAAATGGAGACTGACATCCTCTACGGACCCCGCAAACAAAACCAAAAAAAGTGTCCCTCTGCTGTTATACTTAATGTTAAAAGGCCAGAACTAATGGTTGTATCATTTGCCTCCGTGGTGTACTGGTGTAAATATTTTAAATGATTGGTGTCGCCTCAGAATAATATAAATAATTCATAATTTTTACAAAGCTACAATTGCCATCTATAATAGGACCCTCATGAGCTTGTGGCCCTCTTTATATAACAACCCATATTACAGCCTCACCATTTCTTACAGAAACCAACTGAGAAATGCTGTCTTTCTAAATGTAAAATACAGCCGTTTTAAGTGCGCCAAGCAGTCAGATACAAAACCTGAGATGGAGCACACAGTGCCACATTAAGTTATCCACTTATCCATCTAAAGGAAAACATCGGGTCACCTTGAGGAATGCTTAGCAAAGGCTCTTGGAAACGCTTGGGGTTCTGTTATTTCCTCAAAGTAAAATTGGAAGAGGATGGAAGAGAGTTAACTAATTAATATGTATTTGGGTCTTGTTTTCATGTTATATAAAAAGCCTGCAAGGTTTAATTTTTTGCCAATTACCCTAAACAGAAAATAGACTACAAAAAGCCATGATGCCTTTGTAATAAAAACTGCATCACAAAAACAGTAATCGCCGATGAATGACGAGACGCATTAATAAAAGTGTGTTGTGTAAAGAACAATCTTTTCTGTGATGCTTTCTGTAATGCATTTTACGTATCATAAAATATTCAAAGTTGGAATTATTGTTTGTTATATAGCATCTGTTTCCAAATGCAGTCTGTGTAAGTGTGCTCGGGAGACTCATTTGGTGCGGTAATACTGTCGTTTTGTATTGCATTCAATTTTGTTAAAGAAGATGTGTATTTTAGATCCAGCTCTCCATTTTCGTTTCCACATTATGCCAATTATCAGTTTGTTAGTGGAGACCACAAGTGCATATTCTGTTGGGATGTAGACCATATTGCTCCCATAAGACCGCAGAATTAGGCCATAAATAGGAGGATCAAGGGAATTATGCCCCGTAGTGTACTGAACAGCTTTAAAAGAAACTGTTGGGTAAACACAGGAAATGTATTAAACCACACTGGAATAAATAAAAAATGGCATAGTTCTCCCAAAAGTGAAAATTCTCAACCTGATATCATTTCAATCCTGACTTACTTTCTTCTTAAGAACACAAAAGATGATAGGAGGATGTTGGTGAACAACATTGCTCCATTGACTATTGTTTGGACACAAATTCAATGAGTCGTTTTTCAAAATATCTTTGTTTGTGTTCCACATAAGAAAGTCATACAGTTTTTAATGACATGCGGTTTAATAAAAGAATGACCGAAATCAATTTTTGGCTGAACTGCGCCTTTAAGGGAAGAGTCAGTGTTATAACTTACGGGTTGAATTTTTGTCTAAGAAATGCAAAACATTATTTATGGTAGAAAAACTGCAATCTACTGCAATCTTTTTAGTTTTGCAATCTTCAAACGTGTTTCTCATATTCAAACTTCATTACTCATCTTTTGTAAATACAATTGCGTAAGTTGTATTTAAAAACATGACAGACTTTGAAACGCTTTCTAGGCATAGAATAGTCAGATAAAATTGCATTGGGAGAAAGAAAGATACGATTCACAAGATTGTCATTTGTCTTAAACCTTCAGCCTGTAACTTTAAGCCTAATTCTTTTATCCAGAACAACAACTGTGTTGTGAAATTTTTACTGGCTGAGCAAAAGTCGGGTTAGGACATGTCTGCTTCTGTTCCTTTTCCACAACACAACAGCAGAAACCAAAGAACAGATGGCCTCACCTTGATGATGTCTAAATAATGATAACATTCTCAGATAAAGGAGGAGGTGCTAACTTTAGCCTGCTAGCACAAAAATTATAATCCCCCTCTATGCGATTCTTCATCCAAAACCACGCCTCGTCCAAACACATGATTGCATTTCGTAAATCCACGTAACAAATTACTAACTAAATCCACTAAATTCTTCTTGAAGAATGTACATAACTGTCTAAAAGAAAGAGAGCAACCTTGGTATCGTCTTTCAGACCCTATGCCTGCCAGAGCTGTCTCCATCATCTTACAGCTGAACCGATGTTAATTCGAGTTTTTCCTCCTTCATGATCCAGACTTTTTTTCGTCACTGCTTTTTCAAAAGCTGACTTTCGTTTTGTAGATTTACTTGTTATTGGTTCCGCAGGAATGTTTGGTTGTTGCTGATTGTCTGCCTTCTCCCTTCATTGAGACAGCTGACGTGAGTGCGCAGATGACAAATGATTTCAACGTGAACAGGGTACGCAGTGGTACGCAAAATACTTGAAAATGTACATATGACTAGTCACAGCGTTCGGCCAGAACGTTTTGATTGGGCGAATGTTTTTGGTCCTACGCCTTTCACAGCGATATATAATTATAAAAATATGATTTGATCAGGATGTAAAGAGATTTCCAACCAGCATGACAAAAAAAATTCTGGATAGGGTCACCTATTCTGCCTTTAAAACTGTGGGCGGAGTGAATTAGGCGATGATGATATAGGTTACATGAAACGTGACTTTGATGTATTTCATACTCTTTAAGTGATCATCGTCAGTGATGTGCACACTAAAAGTCAGAGGATTGATTGGGTGCTATAAACGAGCAAATCAAAACTGTCATTAAGTCGAGCTGCAGGACAGCGAGGACCGTTCAGTGGAAATATCCTCCAGACCCATGATAGTTTGGTGCTACACTTGATTTATTCTTATAATGTTCTGTTAGTTTATTCAAAATGACAACACAGTTATAGAAACGTTTTTCTTCAGCAGTGCATGTTATCTCCTGCAATGAAACAATTCTTTTTTCCTTTTTTAATTTTTATTAAAGGTGGTGGGTATAGTACCAAATAGCATTGTGTTGTTTTGTTGCCTATGTGTTTGTTAGATGTCTGCCAGTTGTTTACTTTCTGGCTAAAGTCAAGCTTTGGAGTACTGTAAGTTTCTCTCTCCTAATTCCAGGATTAATGAATCAATGAACCATGAGGCAACACAAATAATGAATTCAGCATATGACGGTAAAAAAACAGCTGAAGTTTGTACCTAATGGGCCAAATGTAAATAAACACACAAATTTCAGGCCAAATATTGTAGTGGCATATTTAGCAGATGTTCTTGTATCTCTACCTTAAAACTCTTTTGGGAGTATCAAGCATGGGGTTCTGCTCTCTCACAAAAGGCTGGAAACCCCCTGACCTAAATAAAACAATGATGCTTTAACATTTCCCTTTACCCAGAATAGCAAGCTGTTTTATTCATCTTTGTTAAGCGTTCCAACAGATCTTTATGAGATCATCTCCTCTACAACTAGTAGCTCGCGTGGCTGCGACTGCGCTTCTCATTTTGTGTGTCAGATTATGCTAATATCAGTTTTGACCGTTTGCCATTATTAACAAGTTCTGGTAATTTTTGTATATCTGTTTAAAGATCCCCCAACAAGTGCAGCTCTAAATAAGTATTTCACGGAACACCAGATGCCTTTGGTATTCCCCTCCTCAGATTCAGAAATCCATCAAAGTGAAACTACTGTACCATAAGATGACCAATGAAGCAAAAAACTATTGGGAGGAGGCAGGGGAGATTTTCAACAGGAGGCTGAAATCCACAAACTTGTGCCAATCTCATTTGGATGCTTTACTGGAGAATGCATCAAGAGTTTTTCTTTGCATTCCTTTGGTATAACGCTCTCAAAGATTAACTTTTGCTTCAAGGAAGAGGACGCAAAGACAAAAGGCTCAGCACAAAATAAAAATGCTAATTTAGCAAATCTAATGAGCTGCAGAGTAAAGCAGTGGCTCTGTAAAATTAAGTCATGCATTCCCATGTCCCTTATTAATAAAAACTCTCATTCTAATAGAAAAATTAGATCCGTAGATTAAAGTATCCGCTTTGTCTGAGATGTTTTTCTCTTAAAGGAAATAAAAATAAGATTTTTTTTTTATTTTCTTTAAGATTTTAAATTAATAAGTATGCAGTATGAATATATTAGTCAGAGATACAAATTGGTATTTGGAGCAATTGCATGATAAACTGTGTTTTAAAAAAATTTTTTATGGGTTCATGAAATCTTTGACTTTTGCACGTCTTGGTGTCTGAGAAAATCTTAGCACATAAAACATTGAAATATTCTCTAAAAAATGTTTTATTTTCGAACCAGCTCAAATGTTCTTGTATGTTGTTCTGCCTGAGCATTAGTTCACATGCTCACACGACACAAAGACAACAGTTTATCAGCATTTTTATCATTTAATCCATTTGAGCTCTTTTCCCATACACCAGACGTCTTATTGCAAATGTGTGCTGGACTTTGAGGGAAATTCCAGGAAGGTCACAGTCCTGATGAAAAAGTCAATGTTGGGGCATCATGCCAGCAGGCCAGAACAACGCTGTCCTTGTGAGGTTAAACATAATAACAACTATAAAGGTATACAGAACAAATCAACTGTTCTTGTTTCAGTTGCTGGACACAAGCCCATAATGTCGTCTGTTAAGCAATCCAGTGTTCCGGAACATTCAGTTCAAGCCCACATCATTTGTTGCCAACAACTACGCCAAACTCAAGACGAAGATTTGGAGGATGGTACTGGCAGGTATGCTATCGTGTTTACCTCATTTACCTAATGATAGTGTATGTTTTTAAACGTTTGGTGTTTTAGTTGACAAAAAAATGAAATCAATTGAAGCTTTATACATTGTGGCGCCATCTGGACACTTAAAAAATTATACATTATTGCATTAGATATTAAAATATTAAACCAAGTGGCAGTTGTTTTAAAGAAATAGAACACCACATTTTCAACCACGCATTTTACTAAAAAGATCATTTGTTTTCTTTAAATCAGATTAAAACTAATTTAATTGCATTAAAGCAAATATATTTTTCCTGTTACTTTAACAATTTAGAAGAAAAGACTGTTGTTATGTGTTGAAATTCACCTGATTACTTTGGACTTGAGGGGAAATTACTCCAGATGAGACTACTTATAATGTCTACTTAAAAATGTGCTTTGTTTTATATTTTCTAATGCAATTACTTTTATAGATTAAGTGTGCCCTTATAGGGCCGGATATCACTTAAAGGGATAGCTCACAAAAAAATCTGTTAGCATTCATTCACCCTCAACTTTCACAGGGAT